>CM077665.1:506681784-507881784 GCA_039707655.1 Elymus sibiricus
AGATCCCATCACACCCCCTTCGTCAATCCAAGCCCCTCCCACTCAAATCCCCGTGTGAATCCCACACAACACCTAGGGTTGAACGTTTCAGAAACTATACCGGAGGAAGAACCCAAAATCTGTGAAAAATAGAACGGGGAGAGGCTGCCTTACCTTGGGCCAGCAATGGAAGGCGGAGGATGGGGGGAAACGCGGCGGAGCAGGACGACGGACGGCGGGCGGAGCGGCTCTGGCGACTGGCGGCTAGGTCAGGTCGAGGGCAGAATGAGGAACGGGCCAGGCCTCTGTCTCATGCGGGAAGTAAGGAAGAGTGGACGAGGGCAGATTTGGCAATTCCAAATTTGTTAAGTCCAGATTCTTTCCTTACCAGCCAAAACAGGAGATAACAGCGCCTGGGGGGGGGGGGGGGGGGGGGGGGGCAACAGAGGGAAATTAGGCCGCGTCGGGGGTTTCAGAGGAAGGCAAGAGAAGAGGGGGGCATAATATCCAAGGCGCGCGAGCTGGGGAGGTGGGGGGGGGTTAAAATAAATCAATTCTCCCCATTTTGAAAAAGGACCATAATCCCAATAATGAAATTTCATCTGTTGTTAATCCTGCTAAAATCACATGCATATGCTGAAACAACATACAGGTGTGTAGGTGGCCTTGATAATAAATGATGAGCAATTATGGTACTATGTGTGTGCTAAGTGTATGAACATATTTGAGCCCTACAAGTGATGGTTGATGGGCATTGGCGACCCCATGACCCCCCCCAAAGTAAACAAGTTTGTCGGGTGGGTTGTTGGAAGTTTGTTTATGTTTTCTATAGTGTTCTTTGGGAGAAGATGCACTATTAAGATGGGACGTTGAAGGCAAAAGAGAGGTGCTTACTGCTCAATCACATTGTGGTGTCGCCCCAAAGCCAAACGAAATCCATGTGTTGAAGGTCAACTAGATCAGGGGAGATTGGAGTCTCCAGGGCTGCTAGCTCTCAGTCTCCGAATGTGGAACTCGGTTAGGGTGCCCCTTTGGTTATTGCTATTACTTGCTCTTAGACTTGCGTAGTTGTGTTGTTGTAGTGGCAACATCAGGTGTGTAGGCGGTATCTCATATCTCATCACTAGTACTTAGAACAACGTTAATGGGTGTGTGTCATAGGCTTATAGTGAAGGTTGTACACCGACTAGGTTCACAAGCCATTGTTTTTCGAAAGGTCTAGCTGCTTCTTTGGAGCACGACCTAGTTATATGTTAAGAGGGGTGTCGAGGGAAATGCTTGGCTCATGGAGTGTCAAGGACGCAACCGCTTCCGAAACTCCCCCAATCTCGAGCCTCGCAAGGTTCCCCGGATACCAATACCCAGCCTCCAAAGAACCATGGTTCCTTTGAAGGGGGTGTGCCTCTCCTCTTGATTTTATTCAAGTGAGTGTGAATGAGAGTACATGCCCATGGGAACTATTCATAGCCTAGGCTAGGGTCCTTTAGAAATGACCAAGGCTACACTACAGGGTGGTAGGTAGGAGGTGTATTTAGGTAAGAGTTGGTCCATTAATCCATGGTGGACTAGGTGAGAGAGGGTCCATAGTCAATGGTGAGTCATCCTTCTCATCCCTACACCATGGCAGGCCTTTGGCTTCATGGGCCTATTCTAATCATGGGCTTCTTTACTTCTCGTTTCTTACTTTGACTTGTCTTTTATGTCTCCCCCTCCTTTGACTTGTTGACCCTGACTAATTGATTGGACTATTGTTGACTTCACTTGATGTTGATTGTTTGCCAAGTGGATGCCATGTAAGACTAGGTGGGACCCCAGTAGTATTTAACTATTGCTACAACACGTGGTAGCCCTAGCTTTATCTTGGTAATATTGCTTGCTAGAATTGCTTTGCCATATATGTTGTTCCACATGGTTGTAATTCAGAGAACCTACATTTTCTCGTAATACCCTCAAATCAACCAATTGATTACATTTTGTGCTACCTCAATCCAAAATATAATGTAGTTTGACTGTCCAAATTCATGCTTTGATCAACAATTGGTCTAATGGTATGAAGTTTATGTTACAAAAAAAAGACATCATTAGATTAGGATTCATATGCTCTTTACTATAATTATCATTTTGTGATCATTTAATAAATATTGTTTGAGAAATTTACGGTCAAAGCATGAATTTGAATAGTCAAACTATGCCTTACATTTTGGTACAACGGGAGTAGCAGCATGTTCACCCTCCCTAGTCAGCATCCTTGATCCTTGATCCTTCGTATAGTTTAGTCGTAGTACCAACAGAAGGGCACCACTATGTAAAGTCTAAAGGTCGATAAGGCCAATAAACCCCAACAAAGCAAAACCAATTGTTCATTTCTTTGGTAAAAAAAAGCAACAAAAATTGTTGAGCAGTATGTTTCACAATCAAAAGAACACACTATCTAACATCGGCATATATTCCAAAATAACATGATCATACTTCATTCGAGGCCAACGAAGTTAAATATAGGATTCAAGATAAAGAACAAGGAATGTCATGGTTCTATGTAAAAGACTAACATAACAGGAGCATATGTAAAGTAAAATGATAGATCTATGCAAAAGTAGGATTGAGATTTTAAAGATGCCCCTATAGCATATCTCGTAGCACAACATGGGGTGCAAGTAAAAACATGCTATGATGTTTCTCATAGATATAAGAAATTGGGAATCATATATCAAAATCAACAAACAGCAAATCACATTTCAATAACATGAATTTAATTGTGGAGAACCCTACAGGATGAAAATATGGAAAGAAATATGTATCTAAATTTGGAAAATCGTCACAAATAAAAGGTTGAAATTGTAGATATAAAATGAAATCAGAAAAGAAAGACTATTTAGAAGCCATCAACAAAAATAAGAACAAAAAAATGATGGCAATTGGGGCGTAGGAGCTGAAAGGAGTACCATTGCCCATGATGTCGAAGCAGAAGTTACTAGACCGCCAACCAATGAGAAGGAACTGTGATGCAAACAACTGAAGTTGAGTTTAAGAGGAAAAATCGAGGCTTGTGTGTTTCAATTTCCAAAATGAAGATGCATTAACCCATCAACATAGGAATTTTTGCATCCCAAGTCTAAAAGAGAATATATGCCCAACAAGGTTTCTAACTGGAATTTATTGAACTTTTCCTATGACAGTGCATAAACAATCAATTTATTCAATCAAGGCTCACAACATTCTAGTTCAGGAAATATATTCCAAATGTGCAAATTTACAATACAACAAAAAGGTACAATATAAGCAGGAAGCAATGGGATAAATTATTCAATTGTATATAAGTAGGAAGCATCATTGCATGATTTGCATCAATGGCAATATGACATGAACATGGTTGACATCAAATGTATGGTTGACATGAACATGATTGACATCAATGGCAATATAAGCAGGAGCATTGTATGCATCAATTATTCATCTTCATATTCCTAGAATTGCCAAGAAGAAATGCAGGAAGATCAATTGTACCTTGCTAACTTGTTGTGGTAGGTCGACAGTGCCTGTCTAGCGCCGCAGCGGAGGGAGCGATGGTGCGGACTGAGGACGCCCAACAGATTGGAGGTGAGCCAGTGAGGGGAGGGGGCCGTGCGGCCGGCAGGCACCGTGATGAGAGCGGGCTAGCTGGCGTCGGCGTCTCGGCGACGGCCAATGGGTCACAAGACAAGGAAGCGGGGGCCAGACGGCGAGGGGGTAGTGGGCCAAAGGGGGGCGGGTGGCCTACCAGCGACGTCTGGAACCGGAGCGGCCGAGCGGGGTAGTGGGCGATGGCCAGGGGAGGGGAGCGGCGCTGGCTGCGTGTTGGGAGATGAGACAATGGCGGCGTTAGGTCTCGCGTTCCTCTCTGTTGATAGGAGAGCAAGTGCTGAGAGCGGGTTGCTGCCTTGCTGGGCTTAGCCCGATGGGATGCTGATTTTGGGCCTCAAAATCTGCAAAATATCATATGATAAAAAAATAAATTCTTAGAATTCTGGGTGTGCCACGGCCCACCTGTGCTTACCACTAGTACCAGTGCTAGGGCTTGAATGTAATACTGATCTTTCCATCATAGAGATGTTCATAGATGGGTATAACAGGAAGAAAATACCATGTTTAAAGGAAAAGCTCATCACAGAAGTTACTTTCTTGTTTCAAGCAGGATCAAGGTTTTGGCTACCGAATCCCAGAAAATTACCAAGGGGCGGTGAGAAATGCGGTAACCATGGATACCGAAAAATACCGAGCGAATACCGTTCAAAATTTTCAAACAAAATTTAAATTCAAAAAAATCTGTACTACTACAGATTGGAAATAAGCTTAGGTATTTCAGAAGTTAGATGCTAGCGCAGTGGCAAGGGCACCATCCTGGTTACCTGAGTTTTAGAGTTCGATTCCCCGCTTGGCCTCATTTTTTTTTTTTACAATGTATTGTGTACTGTACTGTATCCTCAAAATTTGGCAAAAAAGAAGTGCACCAACGATACTCGAGCACACGACCTAGATAAGAAGGCATAGGAGGGGCATACGAAACATTGGGTTATCAATACTTAACTGTTCTATCAGAGTTTCCATCTTACTTGACTTCACTTTTGCCGTTCAAATTCAAAATTAAAAAAAAACGAATTGTTTTGTTCGGTACAGGCTTTTCTCGTAGGGTAGTGGTAAACGCGGATACCGGGTAGTATCCGATTTTTTTGCCCGGTACCCAAAACCATGAGCAGATGCCCTTCCAAAAAAAAAGGGTTAGTGCTAACAAAATCGGCATGGCATAATAAACAGATTTCTGTGACAAGGATACATATGAGCTACCTGCTTCAATGAATCTCTCGGCCAAAATAGCATTTTGGCAGGTAAATTCGCCAAAAAGTGGTAACCTGCATTCAAAAAGATTCCCTTGGTTCGCATAAGTATAAACTTACTGGCAAAAAATGAATGTTAACTAAGATATTAGTGAAATATATGGAAAGATAGGTGAAATAAACATCTACAACACCACTATCTTGCAAAAAATATATTTTGGGTTGAATAAAAAAATACTGAGTGCAATAAACATAATTACACCCATAAACACCCAAAATAAGAAATAATAAATGAAAGAGTTCTGTTAAAAACAAAAACAAAAAAAATGTGACAGCACTAGAGTATATGTGTGCTCTAGTCAAATTTAGTTGTGGATTTCAGATGATTATATGTTTGGATTCATACTAGTTTTGAAACCTACCAAAGCATGCTGGTTGAATTTATAACGTAGAAGAACCAAAATTAAGGAATAAAGAAGCATAAATAGCTGACCTGAGCTGCTTTAAGACTCCAGGCACTGGAGAAGAAACAGTAAGTGGGCAGTTAAGAATTGTTACCTTAAGAAGTTTGCTCGAGTTCTTCAATGCCCATCTCAGACCATAAGAACCTGCAAGAAATTCCTATATATAAGGAAATGAATGAAGTGATTCAGACAGTCCATATGAGAATTTTCATGGCATGGATTTTCCAAAAACTTCGAAGTATGTACCTGGACAACTAAGAAGAATGGTTCAGTGATATTTAGAGTACATGAAGTTCATCAAATGCCTTGTGGAAGTCCTCTTCTACAAATGGTACAACATACATATGCCTTTTTTTTGCGAGCGGTACATGTGTCTTTGGTTAACTCCAGTTTGATAGACACATTTGTACCGGAAATTTCATAGACATTTCCTGACCTTTGAATCGAACCCATATCCAGTCTATCATCTCACGTGGATCAGGAGAACCTACAATTGTACTGTGAATTGTATGAAAACTAACAAGCACGAGGATTGTGTTTACAGAACATGGAGTAAGCATTCTGATGATTCTTAAATAGTGAAGGGCGTGACACAGCTGACAAAGATTACAAACTAAAACATCAGTTTTATAGCAGCATCGTGAAAGCATGCAGGAACAAGTTTGTTTTCGCGTTTCATTGCCGAAAGCGAGGGTTACTACATCATACATAAATTGCATTAGAAGAAAAAAAGATCAACAGTTTCGAGTATCAGCTCCACAAAGGTCCGTCACAATCGATCATGTTCATAAATATGAAATGTGATTTTATTCTTCCAAGCCAATTGGCTTTCACAGTTTCACACGGTGCAGCACTACCCACTCCGGATACAAATGTTACCCTAGGAAAGTCATCTCCGAGTCACGAGGATGAGCAAGCAAATTATCTGTTTCCTACTGTCAAAAAAAGAAGCAAACTACCTGTTTCCCTCACGAACCATCCCAGCTCTCCTCTCTTTTCCTCTGTCGTCTACACGCAACAAGGCAAGTCAGTCATCAGCCGCTAAAACGCACAGCAAGAAGGATCAGACAAGAGGAAGTGGGGGTCGGCATTACGTAGAGCATCTGGCCGACATTGCCGTCCTGAGCGGGCGACTCCACGGCGGCGGGATGGCGCTGCGTCACGAACCAGAACGGGTTGAACGCCGGCTCTCCCTCCTCCTTCTCCCCCGCCTCCGCCTTCTCGTCCATGCTGCTGCTGCTCGTCGCGACTATCGCGCGCGCCTCTCCGTCGCATCCCGCTCCTCCGTGGGCCGCACGAGGAGGAGAAGGCGACCCTACTGCATCTCGGAGTAGCGGGGACGGAACTGGAAGGGGGCAGGAGGGAGAGTGGAGAGGAGGAGGTGGAGGTGGAGGTGGAGCAGGGGCAGCCGGACATTGCGGCGGCCGCCGCTCTCTGGATCGGTGGGGGTACCAGCGGCGCCGCTACCCCCGAGCCACGGGAGAAAGGATTCACGGTTCGGCTCAGTTTTCTTTTTCTTTTTTAGCTTTTACTAGCGAAACGTCATTGCGTTGCAACGGGAAAAAATAATACCACACACTCTTAATTTATAAAAACTAGGAGAATGCGCATGCGTTGCTACGGGCAAAAGCCGGATGACCGTGCATTGCTATGAAATAATAGAAATATACACATCTATCAAATTATTATTTTAATTCAGAAATACGTGTTAAGCATGGTTGCATCTGGTTTCATCAAATAGCGACAAACTCGAACTCTATTCGCCTTTTTTCTTTCTCGACAGTCTCGGTGTCTCCTAAACCAGAAAATCGCTCGCCACCAAAGAACTTATACCGTCCATTATTAAATAGTATCAATATCACTCAACTTCACACGTCCATGCGTGTCACTATTACAAGGTACACAAAACCCGACAATTCCTTGTAATGAGCCTATTAATTTCAGCAATAATAATAGCACAAAAAGAGAGATCCAACTTCCGAGAGTGTTCTTTATCAATAGCATGACCATTCCATTCTTCATAGCAACAATCAGCCCGAAAAAACACTGCAAATTGTTTAAGTTCATGTCAAATATTAGGCCCAAATTGTTAACTGCGGCCATTGGTAATTTATTTATTTTGGACAGCGAACTGCGGCCATTGGTAAGTATATAGTGCAACAGGTTTGTAGTGCACCCGACATCGGTTTGTACTTAAAAACATCTCAAACAAAATGAGAAAAGGTCCACAGATAGGCACAAAACGAACCGATTGTCAAAAAAATGAAGTACCTTTTGAGACCCAACTCGAAAAACAAAAATAGTATCGACAGTGGTAATGGGTCAAATTTAAACCCAACTAATGTTGTGTACTATCGAATTCGTCTTTTTTCTTGAACTATGTTATGAATTTGACTTCAAATTTGTGACACGGGTGTTCCATCTTGCAAATATGGCCTATCTCATCTAAGTCGTATATTTTTTAGATTCTTTTCAAAAAATATTTAAGAATGTCAACCATATTTATTGCTCCAGATGTTTTCTCAAAACATAAGGATGCCAAAAAAAGGACCGTGTGCACAAGATATTCACCCTTTGGCTGGTCCCCCTCTCTAGCATTTTTTTCCTTGTTGGACTTAATCATACTACTTCACGTTCTGTGTTGGATCTTGTCGGTCACCCATGCTCCATCTTTGTTCTAAAAAAAGCAGCTAAAGCTTTTGCTGAGTACCTGGCCCAATCCTCCAACTACCATCTAAATTCAAAAGCTCTTCCACCCTAAAAATTAATAAAGTTAATTAGAAACACAGAAGAACCAATAAACCATCAAATGCAGCCTTCAATAAAAAGCTGATTGTATAAAGATTGCACTCAACACGCAGTTGAAACCAAGATTAATAATACAAATACAAAGAAAACAAAGATAAGCAGGAATAGGATGTTGATGGCCTGCTCAGCTTGGTCCCTCTATATAGGCAATAATTTATAGTTCGATTAGACCCAAAAAGTTCGTTACCTTTGTTGAAAAAAGAATTTTTGGTTCCCCTGGTATTTAGCGCCAGCGACAATTTCCTATTGTGGCTAAAATACTGTTCTCCCAGGACACACCGACATGGCCCTACTTAAGCTCCTTCTTGTTCTGGTTCCGGTCCGGTAAACCATGTCATCTTCCAAATATTGTTAATCTCTGCAAACAAAATAGGCAACAGAAAATCATCACCACATCGCGCACGCGGGAGCAAACCCTACCAAATGTACAGCCGGAAGAGCCACACACAATAATTTTCTCAATCACAATATTATTCAGAGCAAAATTTGACCAATGGAAGAAGTTTGCGTCATGGGCTGGACGAAATAACATAGACATCTGTAGCCTATCCTAAAATATAGCATGGAGATGAGTTTGTATATTTGTGTGGAAACAGGAAATACCCTCACATGATTCAACATATTGAAAAATAGTTCAGAAGAGTACATAACATGCACCACGACTACGAATGCATGGCCTCCCTTATCATTAAAAAAAATCAATTAAACTAAGCCATGGACGTGAAGAGCATTACCCGCCCCAGAAACTTCATGTTGCTTTCTCCTCCATCCGCAACAAAAAATATCAATAGAATGAAACGAATGTAATGCACATGCACATGAAGATACAAATTTATTTTTTTATTCTCTTGCTCTTTACAATCAGATAGCCATATTTTTCTTTAGAATCATACTGAGAAATAGCATGCTGCCATTTTTGCAAGCTTATTCGACCATTTTTATATAGCATCCTAGAACAAAAAAAAAGGAGCACATTCGATCATTTTTATACTGTAGCATCCTAAAAGTTCTCATGTCTTCCAGTACATTATATTTTGTACAATCATCATATAGCTCTTAGTCTACATCCTCCCAACCTAATGCAGAATGAACAAAATCAGATATCTATACATCTGTACACGGCTTAGCATATACTCCCTCCGTCCCATAATATAAGAACGTTTCTCAAGCTATGTTAGCTTGAAAACTGTTCTTATATTACGGGAGGGAGGGAGTAGTAGACAGAGTACCGTTTCAAATATGGTCTCTAAGAGAAAGCTTAATGTTCCCAACCAGAATTGTGAGCATCTTCCAGCAACATACAAGCCACGGGAGTGTAATTGAATATCACAAGTGTCAAATCTAGAGCTGAGCATAGCATCTCTACATGGACTAATAAAACCAAAATAAATTTCAACATACCGCTGGTCCTACTATAGTGGCTGATAGTGAATTTGGTAGACGCCCATAAATGACAGTTTAGCAGTGTCTCCGACTCTATACATTTTGAGTCCCATGTTTTCAGCATTAGATATCTCCTTGAATACAATGAAATTTATGCTTCACAGGAGGATCTGCACAAAATAAATGAAGAACACTTAAGTTTCTTATCCTTGTAAGAAGAGGTAATTCTAACGAGAACTTGCTAAGGGCATTCAATCAATTCAGTTCATGAAAACTTGTGTCCATCAGAGCTTATTATGCTAACTGAACCATGTTGACCTTCCCCAATCAGCATATGCATTCGCGTTCTCTACTCACGTAACAGAGATATGTCTGATTCGCCCGTTTGTTGTAATTCTTTATCCCCGTTATAAATTGATGGCCAGTGATCAAATGAGAAATGAATAGAACCTTGAAGAACAACATCAAATATACCTTCCTCATTCTCAGGTAATTAAAACCAAGGGAGAAAAGGAGACACGGAGGGTTCCTGTAGGATAACTATATTCATCTGCCAGCCTCTGCATCCATCACAGCCCCAAAATTGATCGACATAACCAGCCACAAAACGCACCTGCCCTGCTGCCCAGAAAGGAGGAACGCCAGAGAGCAGAATGTAGAGTATAACTCCAGCACTCCGTATGCCATCATCGGCTCCATATCTCTCCTTCAGCACCTCCGAAGCCATATAATAGGCACTCCCAAGAATATCCCTGAACTTTTCACCTGCATTTCCATTATTATCGCATTTAATCTTAAGCACAACATGAGCTTAGTTGCCAGAATTTAATTAAGGTGGCACTACATATACAATAGGAAATTGTAGAGACAACATGAACTAAGGGGAATAGTTGAGGTTTCTTCCCTTATCCCTTCTCAGAAAGTATGTTCAGTCAACCAATTAATTACTCACCAGGCTTGAGAAAACACATACGTGTACAGTTGTCCAACAAATTGACTGAAACATGCAGCGCAATACATCGTCAATGGTTTTCTCCTTGCTTCATCTTAACCAACACGCAGCGCAATACATCGTCAATGGAATGAGATTTCAACAAAGGAAGAACCACTAGTAGAAAACAGACATATAGTGCCGGTTCGTAAGGGCCTTTAGTGCCGGTTCTCCAACCGGCACTAAAGGGTGGGGACTAAAGCCCCCCCCCCCCTTTAGTGCCGGTTCAACACGGCCCGGCACTAAAGGCCCTCCACGTGGCGCTGGCTGGGGCGGGCGATGCAGGACCTTTAGTCCCGGTTGGTAACTTTTGATATATTTTTTTGAAATTTTTATTTTATTTTATTTTGAATTTTTTTTTGAAATTTGTTTAATTTTTTTCTGATTTCCGAATCTTTGAATTATTTGACAATTTAATCTCTAATCACCCATCCTCACTACTCCACACTCATTTCAAATTGTCTAACTTCCCGGCCGGTCACCCATCCTCTCACTACTCCAGCCCCAGCACGCTTAACTTTCAGGTTCTATCTCCCCTAGTTTCCAAGTCTGCACTTGTTGTTTTCCTGACAATAGTAAGCTATCAATCCTATTAACCCTTAGGTCTTGATGTCACATGATTTAATTTTTTGAACTCCAAACAATTATTAAAATAAACAACAATGATTAACAAACAACAATGATTAATTTAAAAATTCAAAAAAAGGAAAAAAATTCAAAAAAATCAAAAATTATCAAAAAACAAAAAAAAATCCAAAAATCCAAAATAATACAAAATGGTCAAAATAAAATAAGTAATAATAATATTTAATTTCAATGAAAATAAAATAAGTAATATTATTATTATTATTATTATTTTGCCATTTATTCATTTAAAATGGCATAATTAATATCTTTAAATCTGTAAATCAAAATTCGACAAATAATATATCCATTATTATCAGAAAAATAAGAGCATGATGTCACACGCTTCACCGTTTGAGTTTGCAACTATTATTCTAAAAAATAATTATTATTTAGTAACACTAATATTTATTGAATAAGTAGTTTGACCACAGTTTGACCACTGTTTGACCACATTTCATTTTTTTAAACTTATATTAACTGAAGAATTTTTGTGTGTTCAATATGAACCATTCAAAGCCACATCCTCAAATTTCAACCCTTTCTGACTTCATTTGCTATTTTTCATGTATTTAATGATTTTTTAAGCTAAATTAGGCCGAAATTGAAAAGCGCTACAAATGAACTCTGAAAAGGTTGAAAGTTGGCATGGTATCATCATTTCACTCAAATAGCTTGTGATAAAAAGTTGAGAGGGTTATGGCAAAAACTGGATGCACTTTGTGTACAAACTGGACCATCTCTTTCGAAGTAACAGGGTTTCAGACGAAAACTCAGCTGTTATAAAGACATTTCATTTTTTTAATCTTATTTCAACTCCAGAATTTTTGTGTGTTCAATATGAACCGTTCAAAGCCACATCCTTAAATTTCAACCCTTGTTGACTTCATTTGCTATTTTTTCATGGATTTAATGATTTTTTGAGCTAAATTAGCCTGAAATTGAAAAGCACTAAACCCGGGACTTAAAATGTCCGAAAACCCTAAACCCGGGACTTAAAACGTCCGAAACTCTATTATAAACAGTAAAATTAAAGGTTCAAACCCTAAAACCTAACCCTAATCTTAGAAATCCAAACCCTAGCCCCTAAACCCTAAAACGTCTAAAACGTCCAAAAACTATATTTCCCCTTTGGAATTTGGTGATTTTAAAAAATTGTCGAAACGGAAAACAAAAGATTTCTTCGGACAAGTCTTTTTTTTCTGCAAATTTTGATATATTATTTGTATTTTTCTGAATTAGAATGATTTAGTTATGATTTTTCTAAGATTTAGGGGCTCACAGGGCCCCCCCTTTAGTCCCGGTTGGTATCTCCAACCGGGACTAAAGATAGACTAAAGGGCTGTGAAAAAATTTTGAAAAAAAATTTTTGAATTTTTTTTAGTCCCGGTTGGTGATACAAACCGGTACTAAAGGGGCTCGTGGGGGCCCCAGCTGACACCAGCCTACCACCACCCCTAAATCGAACCGGGACTAAAGGTCCGGAACGAACCGGCACTAATGATGCCCGTCACGAACCGCGACTAATGGTCACATTAGTGCCGGTTCAAAACCAAACCGGGACTAATGATGTGAACAAAAGGTCTGTTTTCTACTAGTAACGCTACTTACTAAGTTTAAGGTGTTTCGGCCCAGCATTGACTGAAACTGTTTCCGAGAAATTGGACCTACACCAAGATTGAACAATATACAGAGTATTCCCTGGAGTAAACGCTGGCTCTAAAAATTGTCTAAACGAATCCGGCGCATCAGAGCCCCGAGATAAACAGATCCAATAAACAAAACTCCATACATTAACAACTGTATGATCTAGCTGGGTGCGCAAATAGGTTTTCAAGAAACTCACAGGAACAATCTTGGAGAGCGTAAGTAGATATTCAGTAAAATTAAAAGGCAAAGTCAGAGCAGAGAACAGTTGATCCGAAAGACCTGACTGTCCAATGCACAAACATTCATATGCATGTTCAGGAAGAAGAAGAAAAGCACAAAGATGTCATCTCCTATAGCTAGCTAATGTACCATGATAAAGATCATACATACTTTGGTCGAGCGAGCATTGCCTCCCGTGACGAGGAAAGCAGCCGGACAAGACCAAGTGTCCCGACAAGTCCAGTCAGGCATACCGTCGAATGGCTGGGAAGCAGTCCTGACAGCCCTAGACTCGGGCGGGGGCAGCTGAAGCACGTCCGGCCACCGCTGCGGGGTGGGGATTGGACAGGTGGCGACCTGATCCTGCGTGGTGTACTGGACGCTGCACTCGGTCCTCCCGCAGTCGTCGTCGGCGGCCGTGTCGATGCAGGCGCAGGCGCAGCCGTACTCGGGCTTGCCAATCTCGCAGTCGATGACGCGCTGCTTCACCACCACCAGCACACAGAGGTGGGTAGAGCACGGCCGGCACGGCCTCCTTGCGCCGCTCCTCGCTGCCCGCCCTGCCCTGGGGTTCCTGCATCACCACCACCAGCACAAAGAGGAGGGTAGGGCACGGCCTCCTTGCGGCGGCGTCGTCCCACGGCGCCGTGACCTGGAGTTCTGCAATGGCGGCGGCGGCGGTCTCGGGGGTCGGCGGAGGAGCAAGATGTTGGCGGCGGAGGGTTCCGCGATGGCGGCGGTCTCGCCGTCTTGGGTGTTCGTGGTTGCTACACCGCCGTTCGTGGCCTCCTGTGCTCGCGAGGTTGAAGGCCTGGATGCTCCTTCAGGATCTTAGAGGTAGGGCTGCACGGGAAGAAATCGGCGGCAGCGATGAGAATGTGCGGAGAGGGGCTGTGGTGCGGGGTGCGGGCGTGCGGCGGCGGCTGCGGGTGGAGGGGAGACGATCGATGGCTTAGCTAGGGATTGGGGGAGGGAGCATGTGCGTGGGTTTTTCTGGGTTTTTTGTCCACCGGTTTGATGTGTTGGATAGGAAAAAAATCGGTGGGGGAGGGAGGAGACGTACGTGGTGAGGGGGGGCTTCGATCGATGGGGTGGAGTGGAGGGAGGACGAACGAAACGACGTACGGACTGTGCAATTAGGAGTAGAGATTGGTCTATAATCTGAGAATTTGTAGTTACGGCTCAAACAAAGATGGTCTTAGAGCCTGTTTGGGACTGTTCTGCTCCTTAAAATTCAGCTCCGCTCCAGAAAACACAAGACAAACGGGATAGCTCCACGATATGCAGCTCCGCAAAAAAACTAGAATCTGGGGTACAACTTCAAAGTTTTTATGAAGCTCTTCAAAGGGTGCTTCAAAAAACTCTAGAAGCTGGAGTTGGGAGGAAATTACCCACCACTGCCACCGGTAAATGGATACCCCTTCATTTCTTCCCCCTCAACCAATCAAATAGATTCTTTCCACCAAAATTTCTATTCTTGAAGCTGGAGCTAGATGGAAGTCAAACATTCTCTTGATAGTGCTACAACTTCTATATGAAACTGCTCCAAAGTGAATTTGATGAAGTGAAGCTGATTTTGGTGAAGTGGAGCAGTCCCAAACAGGCCCTTAGCCTACAAAAGCGCAAGTCAAGCTTTCACAGGTCTTTTATTTCAACAAGACTTGCATGTAGATTTAATACGTACAAAAAAAGGGGCAAGCGACCTTCAATTTCGTCTTCAATCCTGATTTTGCTGATGTGTTCATCCCCAACCCGGATTAGTACCGGTATGAAAGAAAGATAGATAATGCATTATTTATTAAGATTGCATCTTAATAATATTTTTTAAATGGTTAACAGATAAAATAACATCATATTCAGATTCTACATATTTTTCTAGTCAAATTCCATATATAACATGTTAAATTTGGAGATATGGTTTAAAAGATATGAGTATTTTTTAAAATATTTAATATGTACTGCGAGTTTCATGTCAGAAACATCAGAGGGTTTTCTATAAAACTAGTAAGATGCCCGTGCGATGCAACGGGGCGACAATGGAATATATGAAGTCATTTCTATAGATAATCATTTTAGTGGAGGACATACATTTTCTTTTTTCCTCTCTTCATTCACCCATCCATTCAATCCCAAAGCGCATGTGTATTGCCGCAAAATTTACATCCCGAAGCGCATGTGTATTGCTACAAACTACACATATCATCCCATGTTCGATAATATATGCGTTCAAATTGCAATGGTCAACATGCTTGGTTCTGCCAGCAAGTTGTGTCTTGACATCTTAATGCTTGGTAATATGATGCATACATGCTGGTGGTGGTGATCGGCTTCGTTGGCCATCCATGCATTAGCTGGCACTGCCTTTGGCAACACCACCTCTTCTAGCTCCACACCTTAGGGAGTCTCATGTTTGATAACACATGTATGTTAGGGCCTGCACACGAAACAAGAACCGTGAGGAATTGCCGTAAATTGTTGAAAGCTTCATATGCAATATGGTTGTACCATGTTCATATGAGATAACACGATGTTGAATTTACTTGATACACAATATTAATTGCAAGTGTAGATTATTGGAACTAAACTTGATCCAGAACCATAAATATGTGTATGCGCCTCAAAAGCCCGAGAAGACAACCATGTGGTTGCAATGCGCAATATCAACAGTACATCCCTACCATAGTTCAGCAATGATGCTACCCATTACTAAATCTTTTCAAATCCAGATTAGGAAAAAATCAAGCTATCTAAGTGACTGATGTACGGGTCCATAGATCTATAGTCATTATTGTCCACCACTAGTAGAAAACAGACCTTTTGTCCAAAGCATTAGTCCCGGTCTGGTTTTGAACCGGTACTAATGTGACCATTAGTCCCGGTTCGTTCCGGACCTCTAGTCCCGGTTCGTAACACGAACCGGGACTAAAGGGGTGGTGGCAGGCTGGTGTCAGCTTGGGGCCCCACAATCACCATTAGTCCCGGTTCGTGGCACGAACCGGGACTATAGGCTCACCTTTAGTCCCGGTTTGTGTCACGAACCGGGACTAAAGAGACCCTACATGAACCCTTCGGCTAGCCCGAGCACACTCCTCCCTGTTTTTCCCCTTCTTCCTCTCCTTTGTTCTTCCCCTTGCTCGAGCTCACCTCCATTTTTGCCAAAATTTGTCAAGATTTGAAGGCACCCCATCCATCCAAGTGTTCACAAAGGTTAGGAACTTTGTCCTTTCATCTCTCATTGCTAGATTAGCTCTTGCAATGCTCTATAAGTATAGTGATTTGTGGGTTTTAGTTTGGGAGTATTTATATGTGGTAGTTTATTTGATTTATATGCAATTTGAGCTCAAATTAACTTCTTACTTTGCATGTGTAGGTGTGGTTTACTTAGTGCCTTCCCGTCCCCGTCCTAACCACCGTCGATCGCCCGCACCGTCCCGTCGCCGGCACCACCTTGGTGAGCCTCTTGTTCTTATCCTTTTTATAAAAAAATCATGTTTGTAAGATTTAGATAATTACTTGTATAGTTTTCTTACCTATATGGTTGTTTGTTATACATAGTGGCATGGTTTTGATATCCGTCACCGCCGGCCCTCATCCGGTTTATGATTCGGATGTGGTATATACTCTCTTTTATAACTATTTGTTGCATTTCGTGTTTATGACAATTATGCCCATCAAGTTGACATAGATATTTTTATCTAGGAGGTATGTGAATCGGAAATTGCAACCGACATAGATATTCTTGTCAAGAAGTTAAATTTAGTTGAAAAAGAAAACGAGTATTTGAAAGAAAAATTGAAAAGAGTTGAAGAAGAGAAGATGAAACTGGAGTTGTATGTTGCCGATGTCGTCGATGATCACAAGATCAAGATGGATGCAATGCGCTTGAAGATTAGAAAATTTAAAAAATATGCCATTGATAGTGAGGCTTGGTATCACTATGCTGTTGGATCAATTGTTACCTTAGTTGCGATCTTGATCGCATTTGTTGTTGCATTTAAATGCTTTAGCTAGAGAGTTTGTATGTTGTTTTATGAGAACAAGTGTGTATGAACTTGTATTAATTTGGTCTTTTCGGTGTTGTGTAATGAAGATGAGCCGGAAATGGATGTACGATGACCGATGCTCTCCCCAGTTCATTAATGGCGTGCATACTTTTCTGGTTGCGGCTGAGGCAAACAAGCGGGCGAATGGTTTTATGTATTGTCCATGTGCTGGCTGTAAGAATGATCGAAATTACTCTAACTCAAGAACCATTCACGTCCACCTGTTTGAGTCTGGTTTCATGTCCGGCTATAACTGTTGGACCAAGCACGGAGAAAGAGGGGTCCTAATGGAAGAGAATGAAGAAGAAGAGGATGACGACAGCTATCCTGGCCATGGGTTCCATGAATACGATGGTACAACAATGGGGGAAGAAGCTGAGCCGGCAATGCGGGAAGGAGCTGAAGAAGAGGCATCAGATGAGCCCGCTGATGATCTTGGTCGGTCCATTGCCGATGCAAAGAGAAACTGCGCAAGTGAAAAGGAGAAGCTGAAGTTGCAGCGCATGTTAGAGGATCACAAGAAATTGTTGTACCCAAATTGCGAAGATGACAAGAAAAAGCTGGGTACCACACTGGAATTGCTGCAATGGAAGGCAGAGAATGGTGTATCTGACAAGGCATTTGAAAAGTTGCTGATAATGTTAAAGAAGAAGCTACCAAAGGACAACGAATTGCCCGATAGTACGTACGAAGCAAATAAGGCTGTCTGCCGTCTAGGATTAGAGGTGCAGAAGATACATGCATGCCCTAATGACTGCATCCTCTACCACGGTGAGTACGAGGATTTGAATGCATGCCCGGTATGCTGTGCATTGCGCTATAAGATCGGCCACGATGACCCTGGTGATGTTGAGGGCGAGCGCCCCAGGAAGAAGATTCCTGCCAACGTGATGTGGTATGCTCCTATAATACCACGGTTGAAACGTTTGTTCCAAAACAAAGAGCATGCCAAGTTGATGCGATGGCACAAAGAAGACCGTAAGAAAGACGGGAAGTTGAGAGTACCCGCTGACGGATCGCAGTGGAGAAAAATCGAGAGAAAGTGGAAGGACTTTGCAAAGGACGCAAGTAACGTATGGTTTGGTTTTAGTGCAGATGGAATTAATCCTTTTGGGTAGCAGAACAGCAATCATAGCACATGGCCTGTGACTCTATGTATCTATAACCTTCCTCCTTGGTTGTGCATGAAGCGGAAGTTCATTATGATGCCAGTCACTACTGGAATCAGGGACTTTGCCATCTGGCAGCTCTTTGCTGTCTGCTGGCAGACGGCAAAGAGGTTGTTTGCCGTCAGCTTTCGGAAAGCAGACGGCAAAGAGCTGGCAGATGGCAAAGACACTATTTGCCATCAGCCAGCTCTTTGCCGTCTGCCAGCGGACGGCAAAGTTTCTTTGCCGTCCGCTGGCAGACGGCAAAGAGGTGGGGTGGGGCCCAGTGGAGGCCAGTTAACTACAACGGCCCACCCCACCTCTTTGCCGTCTGCCAGCGGACGGCAAAGAAACTTTGCCGTCTGCTAGCAGACGGCAAAGAAAAGAACTCATAACGGGCGTTACCCCCCCTCCTCTCTCTCTTCTCTCTCTCCCTCTCTCTCTCTTCTCTCTCCCATTTTAATTTTCGTTCCCGCCGCCGCCGCCCTCCGCTCCCCCGCCCCTCCCCCTCTGCCGCCCCGCGCCGCCCCCCTCCGCCGCCCCGCACCGCCCCCCCCGCCCCCCCAGCGCCCGCCCCGTCGCCGGCCGCCCCGCATCGGCCCCCCGCCCCCCGGAGCCCGCCCCGTCGACCGCCCCCCCGCCCCCGACCGCACCCCGCCGCCGCCCCGACCCCACGCCGCCCCGGCCCGCC
Source organism: Elymus sibiricus (assembly GCA_039707655.1). NCBI lineage: Eukaryota > Viridiplantae > Streptophyta > Magnoliopsida > Poales > Poaceae > Elymus > Elymus sibiricus. Next base: position 506,700,596 of record CM077665.1, read on the forward strand.
TCCCGCCGCGCGCCGCCACCGACGCCCCCCCGACGCCCAGCCGCCCCGCGGCCCCTGCGGCCCAGCGCCCCGCCGCCCCGCGGCCCCGCCGCCCACGCCGCCCTGGTGCCCCGCCGCCCTCGCCGCCCCGCCGCCCCGGTGCCCCGCCGCCCCACTCCGGTGAGCTCTCCCCCCTGTTTTTTTTGCTGTTAGTTAGGTTAGTTACTACTGTTAGTTAGGTTAGTTAGATTAGTTCTAGGTTAGTTAGGTTAGTTCTAGGTTAGGTAGGTTAGTTTCTATGTTAGTTAGGTTAGTTCTTGAAAAAAAATTATTAGGAGAAGAAAAGAAGAAGAATAAGAAGAATAAGATGAAGAAGAGGAGGAGGAGGAGAAGAAGAAAAGGGGGAGGAGAAGAAAAGAAGAAGGAGAAGAAGAAGAAGAAGAAGAAGAGGAGGAGGAGGAGGAGAAGAAGAAAAGGGGGAGGAGAAGAAAAGAAGAAGAAAAAGAAGAGGAGGAGGAGGAGGAGGATCGAGGGGTCGAGGGTCGCCGAGGGGTCGAGGATCGAGGGGTCGAGGGTCGAGGGTCGAGGGGTCGAGGCTAGAAGAAGAAGAAGAAGAAGACCCCCGACCCCCGACCCCTGAGGATCGAGGGGAAAAGGAGTCGAGGGTCGCCGAGGACACGACACCACCGACACCCCGACCCCCGACCCGACACCCCGACACGGCACCACCGACCCCGATACGACACCCCCTGCGTTCGTGGGTGAGCACAAATGACACCCCGACCCCGACACGACACCCCGACCCCGACACGGCACCCCGACCCGGACACCCCGACACCCCGACCCCGACACGGCACCCCAACCCCGACACCCCGACACCCCTGACACCCCGACACCACGACACCTAGACACGACACCCCCGACACCCCGACACCCCGACCCCGACACGACACCCCGACCCCGACACGACACCCCGACACCATGACACCCCGACACCCTGACACGACACCCCCGACCCCCGACACCTCTTCGGCCTCCTGTTGACCGAAAGGGTGCTCTTCGGCCTTCCAGAGGCCGACGGGGTCATATATGTGTGAATTATGAGTTAGGTCATATAATTTCCGATTTTGTTATGAAAAACATCATATATATTTGTGTTGATCGGGTGGATTTAAATGTGCAGTTGTTTCATCGCTGCGAGGGTTTGGTGTTCGACGACCTCCCCGTGCGTTCGACGAGCTCCGCCCCTGCGTTCGTGGGTGAGCACAAATGACATCTCCTCCTCCCCCTTCATTTGCTCTGTTCTGGTCTTCGTGCCGATGAAACTTGCTAGCTGTAGGTAGATTGAATCATCAGTATGCGTGACCACTATGCGTCTCCCGTTCGAAAGGGTTACATCTATAAATATGCATGCATTTGCATATTTATAACCATGATTCTTTCGAAATGTCCAACGTTATCCATGGACAGCCCGAGTATGTGTAGATTGGGTTCGTTTTCCCATATGCTCTGCTCTGGATCCGATGCAGAATTTCGTCAGTGCCTCCCTGTTGTTCTCCGGGTACACATCCTCTCTGCTTATTGCCGAGACGTGTATCAGGAGAACAGCGGGGAGGTGCTGCCGAAATTTTGCTTCGGATCCGGAGCAGAGCATGGGAAAACGAACCCAATCTACACATACTCGGGTGGGATTAGGACCTATCATTACCTACTAGCGTCTAGGTTGCATGGACGTAATAAAACTGACAAACTTGATTAACGGATGAATATAGATGATGAATTATATATATATTTCTTGTGTGTTTAGTAGGTAGGCAAGATGAGTGATCGTGCTTGGATGTACACCGGTCACCCTAGTCAGAAAGAAATGACCATTGAATGGTTAACAAAAACCAAGGAGTTTCTGAGCGCCGCATTTGCAAATGGCCAGGAAATAACCTGGTGCCCCTGTGTCCGGTGCGACAACCATAAAAAGTGGACACGGGATGAAATGGGTAAACACTTGCAGAAGTGGGGTTTTACGACTGATTATACGGTGTGGAGATTTCATGGTGAGTCTGCCCAACGTGCCAGAGCTGAGGTGGTTCATCGTCGCACCGACGAGCATGGTACCGGGATCGAAGACATGGTGCAAGACTTTGATGATGCTCGGGATTCGGACGATGAGATGGAGGAATCTGCAAAGGCCTTCTATGAAATGTTGGAGTCTTCAAAACGTCCTCTCCACGAGCACACTGAGCTTTGTCAGCTGGATGCCATCGCGCAAGTAATGGCTCTCAAGGCTCAGTTCAACCTGGGCAGAGAATGCTACGACGCGATGATGATGATATTTGGACGCTTTCTACCCAAAGGCCATGTATTGCCAGCAAACCTGTACCAGTCGGACAAAATCCTACGTGCGCTTAAGATGCCCTATGAGAAGATAGATGCCTGTGAGAATGGATGTGCCTTATTTAGGCTTCAGTATGCGGGCTTCAACTATTGTCCCATTTGCAAGTCTTCCAGGTATGTTGTGGTAGACAACGGTATGGGTGAGAAGAGTCAGACCAAAATCCCAGTTAATGTTCTTCGGTATATGCCAATCATACCAAGACTTCAACGTCTTTTCATGGTCGAAGAGACGGCCAGACAGATGACGTGGCATAAATTGGGCAAAAGAACCGAACTAGATGCAGATGGGAATCCGATGTTGGGACACACTTCAGACGCTTTTGCGTGGAAGCACTTCGATGCTTTACATAAGGACAAAGTGGCAGATCCAAGGCATCCTCGAGTCGCCATCAGCACGGATGGGTTCCAAGTGTTTGGTATGACGGCAACCCAATACAGTTGCTGACCTGTATTTGTCATTCCACTCAATCTCCCCCCGGAGAGATTATGAAAAGAAAGAACATTTTCTTGACGTTGATAATTCCAGGGCCCAACTATCCGGGGAAGAATATGAATGTGTACATGCAGCCGCTTAAGGATGAATTGCAAGAAGCTTGGGATAATGGGATCAAGACATATGACGTCGCTACAAAACAAAACTTCAAAATGCATGTGTGGTACATGTACTCGACGCATGACTTGCCGGCGTATGCGCTATTCGTTGGCTGGTGTGTGCATGGAAGGTTCCCGTGCCCCACATGCAAGGCAACTCTTCAGTTCCGTTGGCTGCAGGCGGGTCGCAAGTATTCTTGCTTCGACTTGCATAGACAGTTCCTGGATCCTGGCCATAAGTTTAGAAAAGACAAGAAAAATTTCATGAAAGGTAGAGTTGTCAAAAGCTCTGCACCACCTGCATTGACAGGCCAACAGGCCCTGGATTAGTTAAACGCTCTCGAGCCTAATCCAGAGCGTCCAGGATATTTCAAAGGGTATAATTCGGAACACGCCTGGACTCACAAGATATGCTTGTGGGATCTGCCTTACTTTAAAGACCTCATTTGCCCACACAACATCGACGTGATGCACACTGAAAAGAATATCGCCGAGGCCCTTTTTGGTACATTGTTTGGCATAGAGGGGAAGTCAAAGGATAACCCTAAGGCTAGAGTCGATCAAGAGGCTCTATGTGATAGACCGTTACAAAACATGCGACAACCGAAAGGAAAGAAGAACTGGAGGAAGCCAAAGGCATGGTTCAATCTTGGAAGGCCAGCTATGAGGGAAATGATCTTGTGGGCGAAAATGTAGTTGATGTTCCCCGATGGGTATGCAGCGAATCTAAAGAGGGGAGCGAGTCTTGAGAAATTGAAAATATTTGGTATGAAGAGTCATGATTGGCACATATGGCTTGAGCGGGTAATGCCGGTGATGTTGCGTGGCTTTATCCCTGAGGATGAATGGCTAGTACTGGCAGAGCTGAGCTATTTCTTCCGTGCTCTTTGTGCGAAAGAACTATCGCCTGACGTGCTAGACGAACTGGAAGAGTTGGCGCCGGAGTTGATCTGCAAGTTAGAAAAGATCTTTCCACCGGGATTCTTTAATCCAATGCAGCATTTGATTTTGCATCTCCCGACCGAGGCAAGATTGGGGGGGCCCGTGCAAAATCGTTGGTGCTTCACAACTGAGAGGATGCAGAAGACGCTTCGAGCAAAATGTAAAAATAAACGTAGAATTGAAGCATCGATGGCCGAGGCATTCATTACTGAGGAGGCCGCAAACTTCGTGACAGCACACTACAAAGCCAAGAATCGTCATTTGCATAATCCGAAGCCTCGGTACAATGATGGCGACCATGAAAATGGTCGATCCAACCTCAGCCTATTCAAAGGGAAGCTCGCACCAGCCGGTGCTTCGAAAGCAATAGCGTTGGATGTCGAAGAATGGCGGACCATTTCATTGTATATCTTCAACAACCTAACAGAAGTGCGGCCGTACATCGAGTAAGTTCTCGGTACATTGTTTCGCAACTTCTAATTCCTTTGAAATGCTCTTATTCCCGGATATGTGATACAGTCGATACGTCGCCAAATTCTCGGATGGAGCGGTGATCCAAAAGGATTCCATCGAAGAGTATGAGCTTCTGGCAAAGCATGGAGGAGGCTATCCCGGTTTCATCTCTTGGTTCAAACAAACGGTAATTTCCATTAGACCATTTCATTTCTTCGTCTAGTTTGCGGCTAATGCAACAATCCTTTTGTATTAAACTTGTAGGCGAATGCAGAGTCTATGGACTCCGAATTGAGACAAGTCGCAAATGGTTTTGACTATAAGGTCCGTTCATTTGACAAATACGACATCAACGGGTATCGCTTTCGTACTTTTGGCAAAGAGCTATCTATGGCCGACCGAAAGTCTACAAATTGTTGTGTCTCCGCTGTCGGCGAAGGAGGGGTCGAGTATTATGGAAGACTTGAAGCAATTTTTGAACTTACATTCTTTGGTGAAAACCCACCAAACGTCGTAGTCTTCAAATGTTATTGGTTCCAGCCAAAGGAGACTAGAAGGACTCATGAACATATAGGGCTAGTCGAAATCAAACAAAGCACCCATTTAGATGTTCCCGATGTCTATATTACGGCTCAACAGGCGACTCAAGTTTTCTATCTACCGTGGGCCTGCCAAACTGATCCAAATCTGAATGGTTGGGATGTCGTTTATGATGTGCCGCCACATTTTAGACCACCTCCCCTCAATGAAGATGATTATGACCCTCACATTAACCCAGACACATATGAAGGAGAATTCTTCCAAGAAACACGTGTTTCCAAAAAACGTTTCAAGAACCGCTCTACTTCACCCCAGAACATTGAGGTAGACAGCGACAGTGAATCCGACTTCACCCCTGAGCTGGAACAAGAAGAGACGGAAGAAGAAGAGGTTACTGCTGCGGATGACCTATCAATGCTTGACCGATTACATAAAGGAGGCCTTCCACATGTTGATGCATTTATTGATGATGCTGATGAGCACGTCATTACTGATAGTGATGATGATTCTGCATTTATTGATCCCGGAGCATATATAGACGATGAAGATTAATATTAGTAATGTCAGGTATTCAATTATTATTATGTACATATATATTATTAATTAGTTCATGTTATTAGGTATTCAACAAAATGACATTGACTTAGCTTATTTTCCTCGAAAATGACATAATAACCTTACTTAGCTCCAAACTGACATACTTTACCTAGGATAGCTATAAAATGACCTATACTTAGCATTTTTCCTCCTAAATGACTTAATATGCTTAGTTAGCTAAAAAATGGCATAACTACCTAGGATAGCTCCAAAATGACCTATACTTAGCTTCTTTAGTTCATTTATGACATATACTTAGCATACTTAGGTAAAAAATGGCATGATAACCTTGGTTTAGCTCCAAAATGACATTGACTTAGCTTATTTTCCTCCAAAATGACAAAATAACCTTACCTACCTCCAAAATGACCGATTTTAACTAGGATAGCTCTAAAATGACCTACACTTGCCATTTTCTTGTATGATTGTATGATTTATATAGTTACTTGTATAATTTTCTTACTTTGTATGATTGTTTCTTATACATAGTGCCATGGGCTTGAAATCCGTCCCCGTCGGCCCTCGCCCGCTTTATGATTCGGATGTGGTAAATTCTCTTTTATAACTATTTGTTGCATTTCGCACTTATGATAATTATGGCCATCAAGTTGACATAGAGATATTTTAATCTAGGAGGTATGTGAACCGGAATTTGCAACCGACCCTCTTGTCGAGAAGTTATATTTAGTTGAAAAAGAAAATGAGTATTTGAAAGAAAAAATTAAAAGAATTGAAAAAGAGAAGATGACATTGGAGTTGTATGTTGCCGATGTCGTCGATGATCACAAGATGAAGATGAATGCAATGCGCTTGAAGATGGATGCAATGCGCTTGAAGATTAAGAAGATTAGAAAATATGCCATTGATAATGAGGCTTGGTATCATTATGCCGTTGGATCAATTGTTACCTTAGTTGCGATCTTCATCGCATTTGTTGTGATGAGGGTACGTTTTCTCTATACTTAGCTTATTTTCCTCCTAAATGGCATAATTACCTAAGTTAGATAAAAAATGAGCTATACTTACGTAAGTTGGCTCAAAAATGGCATCATCCTCGAAAATGACATAATAACCTTACTAAGCTCCAAAATGACCTATTTACCTAGCTTAGCTCTAAAATGACCTACACTTAGCATTTTTTCCTAGCTTAGCTAAAAAATGGCATTTTTACCTACCTTAGTTAGAAGAAGAAGATAAAGAAGAGGAGAGGAGAAAAAGAAAGAGAAGAAAAATTCTTCTTCTTCTTCTTCTTCTTCTTCTTCTTCTTCTTCTTCTTCTTCTTCTTCTTCTTCTTCTAGCTAGTCTTCTTCTTCTAGTCTTCTTCTTCTTCTTCTAGTCTTCTTCTTCTTCTTCTTCTTCTTCTTCTTCTTCTTCTAGTCTTCTTCTTCTTCTTCTTCTAGCTAGTCTTCTTCTTCTAGTCTTTTTCTTCTTCTTCTTCTTCTTCTTCTAGTCTTCTTCTTCTTCTTCTTCTTCTAGCTACTCTTCTTCTTCTTCTTCTTCTTCTAGCTAGTCTTCTTCTTCTAGTCTTCTTCTTCTTCTTCTTCTTCTTCTAACTTTCTTCTTTCCCAATTTGCAGATTTGCTTTCGATGAGGAAGCTTGCATTGATGGAGTCTACTCTTCTTCTTGTGCTTCCTTTTTGTTTTGATTTTGTAGGATGAACAATGTCAAACTTGCTACCTATGTATGTATGTATGGATGGAACTATATGGACCTTTTGCTTAATTGTTGGACTTTTCATTTGGTGTATATATGTGTTGGATGATCATATCCATATGGCAGGGATATGTTGGCTATATGTACTTGTTGAAATATTTTGAAATGAATATATATATATATATATATCTGTGAAATTGATTGAATTTAAGAAAAAAAACAGCGGCAATATAGCCACTTTGCCGTCTGCTAGCAGACGGCAAAGGTCTTCGCCGTCTGCCAGCAGACGGCAAAGAGGCCACGTGGCAGCAGCCTGTGCAACCTGGGCTGGCCTATTTGGCCTCTTTGCCGTCTGCTGGCAGACGGCGAAGACCTTTGCCGTCTGCTGGCAGACGGCAAAGAGCGTGCGTTGGCCCAGCTGACGCCTGACGACAGCTGACGTCAGCTGCAGCTCTTTGCTGTCTGCTGGCAGACGGCAAAGAAGCAAAGGTCTTTGCCGTCTGCCAGCAGACGGCAAAGATCGCCGTTAGCCCCCTAACGGTGCTGGCACCTTTTGTCTGCCGTCCATGGGCTTTGCCGTCTACCAGCAGACGGCAAAGTGGCCTTTGCCGGCAGCTATTCGGCCGGACTGTTCGCCGTCTGCTGGCGGACGGCAATGGCTTTGCCGTCCGCCAGACAGGCCTTTGCCGTCTGCTATGGCAGATGGCAAAGACCCTGATTCCAGTAGTGAGTGCTCATCCAAGGCCCCAAGCAACCCGGCAACGACATTGATGTGTACCTAAGGCCATTAGTTGAAGAACTTTTAGAGCTGTGGAGTATAGAAGGTGTACATGCGTGGGATGAGCACAAACAGCATGAATTTGACCTGCGAGCGTTGCTGTTTGTAACCATCAATGATTGGCCTGCTCTCAGTAACCATTCAGGACAGACAAATAAGGGATACCACGCATGCACGCACTGTTTAGATGATACCGACAGTATATATTTGGATAAATGTAAGAAGAATGTGTACCTGGGGCATCGTCGATTTCTTCAGAGCAGGCATCCTGTAAGAAAGAAAGGCAAGCATTTCAAAGGTGAGGCAGATCACCGGAAGAAGCCTCGCCACCGTACTGGTGATGATATACTTGATATGGTCAAGGATTTAAAAGTAATCTTTGGAAAGGCACTACACCACGGCACTACAAAGGCGACATGCATCCGTTGGTATAGATGAGCATCGCCGACACTCTTTTTGTCCCAAACTATACCGACACATAGTACGTCAGAGTTATATAAGCTCATGACACATTATCTGTTGGCAAAGCTCCCTAGGAGCACCGACGTAATTTCTGTCGGTAGATAGACCCTTTAGTGTTTGTTAGTGTGTCGCCGATTCATAGGGTCACAAAAAGTGTCGGCGTTGTTCGCCTCCGCCCACGCCCGAAAAATATGGCGCGAAACCAGAGCCAAGCGCGCGCCATGCGAGCAGGAAAAAAACAGGAAAATAAAAGAAAAAAAATCCCTCGATCCCCAAATCCCCAATCTCTCTCAGCCCTCGACCTAAACCACGCCGCCCCAAGCCCCCGACCCACACCGCCGCCCCGACCCACTGCGTCGCCGCCTCCCTCCCTTCCCTTCCCGAGCGCGACTGCCAGGGTCCTCGTCGCCGTCGGCCCGCCGCCCCTCCGCCGCGGCGCGCCCAGCCGGCCGAGTCCCCCGCCGCCCCGCAGCCGGGCGGTGCAGGAGCGCCTCCCTTCCTCCCGCCCTGGCGCGGTTGGTTGCGCCGCCCGGAGCGACCCCGGCGACCGGTCCAGAGCCAGGTAGCTAGCCACCGCCCCTCCCTCCTCCCTCCATCTTCCCTCACCCCCTCCCTCCTTCGGCTTGCATCCTGTGTCGGATGAGTACTTGCTGTTCAATTTTTGTTTTGCCGACTCCTGTGCCGGATGAGTACGTGCTGTAGTAGATAGGGTGTCGTGAGGATGTACACAACGATGACCGTTTCTTGACGAGTAGTAGTTGCCGCGTGATTCTCCCAGTGCTGTTCGAGTTCACGTGTGAAAATTTTGCCTGATAGGTGTTCGTGGTAATTCACACATCGCAGTTTGACTTTCTTTTTCAGATGAGCAAATGTACATGTTAGACTGACGATATGAATATTTAATCTGCACTGCCTTGACCTGAAATCATCAAAGCCTAGGAGCTCAATGTCCATGTTTAAATTTTTTTCTATTTGATATGTATGTTCATAGTGAATGCCGATTTTTGCAGCAACATCGAAGTTCTGAATCTCTACATTTCACTTAGTAGTCTGTGAATCACTTGTGAAGGTGCAGTCACCATGGACAAAAGGTGGATGGATGAGCCTAGGTACAAGACACAATTTTTAGCGGTTATAGGGTGCTTAGCATTTATTTAACTACATCTGATCTAATGCATATGCATATTTATATAACATGTAGGCACACAAAGGTGTATATGGAAGGGGTGGAAAAATTCTTAAGCTTTGCATTTAATAATTCATCCGGAAACAAAATATTATGTCCTTGTAAGAACTGTTCAAACTCATTTTGGAATGAAGAAAGAGAGGTGCGTGAGCATCTGATATGTGAGGGGTTTCTCCGTGGCTATAAAACTTGGATTTTTCATGGAGAATCTAGTTCTTCTTTCTTGAATGTTCCCAACGCTCATGAGAATGAGGTTGAGGAGGAGTCACCCGAAGAGGATGACATTTCTGATTTGCTTCGAGACTTAGGGGGCGGTTTAGATAAGGAGGGGGACTTCGAAGATGACATAGTTTCTGAGCAGACTGATGCATATTTAGAAGCTCTTCAAAAGTTGAAAAATGATTCTGGTCAAGAGTTATATCCTGGGTGTAAGAAGTTCTCAAAACTGCGTTTCATAATTAGACTACTTCATGTCAAATTGCTTGGTGGATGGTCAGACAAAAGTTTTAACCTGCTGCTAGATCTACTTAATGATGCTTTTCCTGAAGGGTCCTCACTAGCTAAGAACTATAATGAAGCTAAGAAATTGGTGAAATGCCTAGGACTTGGATATGTTAGTATTCATGCATGTGAACATGATTGCATCCTCTTCTGGAAAAACCATGCTAAGGCTGATGTTTGTCCAATATGCAATACTTCACGATGGAAATCTGAAAAGAAGAGTCTAGATGGAAAACGTGTCCACAAGGTACCTAGGAAGGTTCTCCGTTATTTTCCAATAAAGAAAAGGCTCCAGAGGTTGTTTATGTGTTCTAGAACAGCAGCTCTCACCAGATGGCATGATGAAGGGCGTACGAAAGATGGTTTGAGCAGGCATCCAGCTGATTCTGCTCAATGGAAGTATTTTGATGCGGTGCATGAGGACTTTGCTAAGGACCCCCGCCATTTTAGGCTTGGCTATGCAGCAGATGGTTTTAATCCATTTAGATCCCATAACATTAATTATAGTGTTTGGCCTGTTATCTTGATTCCTTATAACTTCCCTCCTTGGATGTGCATGAAGCAATGAAATTTTTTTCTCACATTGTTGATTCCTGGTAAACATGCTCCTGGTAGTGATATGGATGTTTATCTAGAGCCGCTAATTGATGATATGGTAGATATGTTTCTTCATGGTGTCAGAACATACGATGCTTCAAAAGAAGAGTTCTTTAATTTGAAGGCTGCCATATTGTGGACCATTCATGATTTCCCAGGCCTAGGGTACACAGCTAGTTGTACCACCTCTGGTGAAGGAGCTTGTCCTGAATGCCATTCTGACACATGTTCTCTTAGGCTGAATAATGGCACCAAGACATGCTACATGGGTCATCGCAGGTTCTTAGATGCAGACCACCCCTTTAGGTCCAATACCCATTCTTTTGATGGCATTGTTGAGCATAGGCCAGCACCTATTCCTCTCTCTGGATCAGAAATTGTTGCTCAGACGAAAGATATGCATACGGTTTTTGGGAAGGATCCATCCGGGAAGAAGAAAACCAAGCGGAAGCGCAAGGACGATGAGCCGTTAATAGTTTGGAAAAGGAAGTCTATTTTCTTTAGGCTGCCATATTGGGAGAGCTTGTTGTTGCGTCACAACTTAGATGTCATGCACATAGAGAAAAATGTATGCGAGAACATAATCAACACATTGTTGTGCATTGATGGAAAATCTAAGGATAATCTGAACTCTCGCTTGGACCTCGAAGCTCTAAACATTAGAAGTGACCTTCATCCTGTTGAACTTGAAGGAAGGAATTGGAACATTGGTAAGGAAGGAATTGTCAGTGCTAACTGAGGACTGGAGATATATTGACCCCGAGGCAAAGTTTAAGCTATGGAATGACATAAAGGTAGTTTAGATTGTCAAAATGTATTTTTTCCTACATTTTCTATTTTTGCTAGCTGGCTTTTGCTAAATGGCTTCTTTTTCATTTGGCAAGTCATATTTTGAGGTGGATGAAGCTGCTTTTGATTACTTTATGGCCGCGGCTGCAAAAAAATGGAGAGAATTTAAGTCGGACCTAAAGGAGAAGTTTGATGCCACACTGACAGATGAGGAACTGATGGAAAGACGTGATGGAAGAATTCAAAAAGATGATTGGGTTAGAATTGAACTAGTGTCTTCATGTTTTATCATAGCTTAACTCATTGTTTGCATCTTATTTTAGGCTAGCACTGCTAGAAACAAACAAAATCGTTCCAATTTAAAATTGCTACATGTAGCTGGCAGCAAGAGTTTTGCTCGTGTTGGTCATGAAATGGTAAACTCAACTACTCAAGCACATATTTTTGAAAGTGTTGTATCAGATCAGTTTTGCTTATTAGTGAAACAAATTGGTTGCAGGCTCAAAAACTTGGGTACTATCCAGGAAGAGACAAAATTTTTGTCGAAGTACATACAAGTAATAAAACCGGAGTTCTTACCCCACTAGCAGTGCCACTAGTTGTAAGTCACATGTACCATTCATCATCTCTTTTCTGTAGTAATATCGTGCATGTGGCTTCATCGTGGAAATAACTTGAGGTACCACATTTGCTTTGTTTTTTGTAGGAGAAACTTCAAACTGAAGCTGCACTCCACCCAGAATTGGAGGGAAATTCTATTGAAGAAGGGGATCTTTATGCACATACTTTTGGAGAGAAGGAACCAAGAGGACGTGTCCATATGTTGGGTCTGGGGCCAACTCCTCAGAGTGTGGGTGCACCTGGAACAAAAGCTAAATTGCCCACAAAGCTTGCAATGGAAATGCAGCTTCGTCGAAGAGCCGAACAAGAAGTTTCAACTTTAAAGGAACACATGCAAGAAATGCAACGACAAATCAATCAGATGCAACACATCGTGCTTTCAAACGGAAGTCACAATGTGGAAACGCCCACTCCTTCCCCTCCTAATTCTATCTCTCGACCCGTGTTAAAGTGTTTAGTTATCTACTTTTGTTAAGACATGTGAATCATAGGTACACTAATTCATTTCCTGTTTGTGCCCCTCCATAGTTCTCACGTATTGCACCGGATGATGAAGATGAGGAAGAGGAATATGAGGGTCATCATGATGCAGTCCAGGAAGACGGAGGCTTGTCCATCCAGAGGCCTATACCATCTAGTCATAATGTTGCATCCACACATGTACCATGTAAAAGCCATGCATCCACTCCAAGCGTCCGTCAAGCCTCTCAAGATCAAGAAGAAAGCCTTGTAACCATCTCATCTCTTAACTACATATATGTTGTTGTGTTGTTTGCTATTATTCATGTTTCTGATAGACGATGCATGATTTAGGTTGGTAGGGATGTCATATTATATAATTTGGTGAGATCTGATCCTGTGGCAAAGGCAATGGTTATCTCAACCAACCAAGACACCATAGTAGGAGGTGAAGTTCTTGGGCTGCAGTATTACGAAGTTCTTGTGAATGTTGTATTGAAAAGAGATGTGGAGCTTGCTCGTGGATATGATGGAATGCAAACAATGGGTGATGCTCACCACATGTCCATTGCATGGCCATCAAATAGGGTAAATATATAATTTATAAATTTTCCTGTTTCAGTTACACTATCACCTGATGCTAACTAATTGTTACTTTTGTAGATCAAACCTTGCAGCAAGTCACGGTTGTCGTCATCGCAGAGTTCAGGTATTATTCCTGTCAACATCACCATGTCATGGATCAGATATATTTTAATTTTTACTCTCTACAAAGAAGGAAGTAGGAACCTTTAAAGAACTGAATGACATGTTTTAAAACCTGAAATGAGACACTGAAACCTATAATGTAAACGAAAATTGCTCAAAATCTAATTTCCAAGCCATGTTTAAATTTGAAGATTTTTGCACCCTTTATCATCAACTCTGCATCTAGATAAGATCAAGCAGTTCATATAAATTATGTGTATAGCTGGACTAGTGCTGATATGATATAAGTGATACTACCTTTTTTGCAAAGAAATTTGGCGTAACTAAAGTTTCTTCAAGGATCTTTGTTGGTCATATTCGTTTCAGTTTTTTCACTCTGCTTTACTATCACTGTTTGTCAATAAAGCCAGCTTGTTGTTCTAAAAGAAAGAAATACATAAGCTACCCACATATGCTTACAGTCAGCTACTGCATAACAAATCGATGTGAGACACTGTTTCGTTCTCAATTGAAGTGGCATGTAAATCAAGCATGATACAAAATTGCATGTAGCCCCAGACTCCCATTCGAGTTTTGAGTACTACAAAAAGGAGTGAAAATGGTAGTACTTGTGCAGTTATATATCTCAACCTGACAGAAGCGATAACTGTTCTTCACTTTTTTTCCACAAGCAATAAATTAGTAAGCTCAGCAAGGAAAAAAGCATAGCATCAGCATGTACAGCTGTTTGCCAACCAGTAAAGGAACAGGCAATGGCTAGGAATGTCAACAGGCCTGCATGTTGCATGGATTCCAGATACCCTGCCAAAAAAATGTGCTACTTAATTAAAGATATATGAGATTTGCCAATGTCTGTCATATATAGGGGCTGTTTGGTTGCCGGCCGCACCTTGCCACGCCAAAGGTGCGGAGCGCCACAGCTTCCTAGTCTACCGTTTGATTTCCTACTAATGTTAGGCTCGCCACAACCTGCAGTGTGCTTTGCAGTAGAATTTTTCGCCAAAAGTGTGGCGCTTGATTTGGCCGCCACACTCCGCGGCGCGCCACAAGTGTGGCTCAATAAATGTGGCAATTTAAGTTACCAACCAAACAGGCCCATATACACACACTCTGTACCAAATAATAATTAATATGCATTGGCACTCTTCTGCTCTCTCACTGACACACACTTGACACAAAAGGCACACAAGTCATGACCTCATTTTGTTTGGTCTGGATGCACTATGGTCTAGAAAATCAGTATTTATTTTCATTCATCAACATTGTTGAGCATAGGTCTGGATGCACTATGGTCTAGAAAATCACTTCTATCCCATCCTGACTTCATTTTGTTGCATGTGCTTCTCATTTTCTAAGATTGCTCAAAGATACAAGTTCTTTCGCAGGGACAAATGGGAGAAAGTAGCAAGTACTGAAGTTGATCTAAGATGTTCCGCGGATCGCTTTTGTCCATAACATGGAACATGGTCGACGCATTTTGTTCATATGGAAGTTGATGTCGGCTTGATGGAAGACTGGGTATCTTCCATAATATTTTGTAGTAGTCAAGTGATCAAACGATTGGTCTCTTGAGAACTTGCTCATCATATTTTGTAACAGCCATGACTTGAATGTCAACTTGGGTGTTTCCTTTAATGGCTGTAGCTAACTTGAGTGAAGAAAACTAGTGAATCTTCTATGTATGTTGAATCAATGCATTGGCTGATATCTTGTGATGAATGGAAGAGTGCAATTGGAATCATCTATATATGTTGAATGCGTTGGCTGTTATCTTGTGATGAATAGAGGAGTGCAATTGTATTGTATACTTAACATGAATTGAATATTATGATTTTAATTTCATGTTAATATATGGTGCATTTGCATTTATGCTGAAATCTATAATCCTCTCACTAAGTGTGTCGGTAGAAGTGTTGCATGTCACATTATCTGTTGGCATAACACACTGGCAGATAAACTGTCGGCATAGAAACGATCGATACACTATCTGTCGGTGTAGCTATGGTGTCACACAATCCGTCGGCATAGTATAGTGTCGGACGAACCGTCGGTATAAGGTTGTCTGTCGCTGTAGAAATGTCTGTCGGCATAGATCCCGTCAATGTTGTCACATTATCTGTCGGCATAAATATTTCTGTCGGCAAAGACCTATCCCGGCAGGACTATAGGCGACATCTCCTTTCTGTCGGGAAAGGTCTTTGCCGACACAAAATGTGTCGCCTTATCTGACCTATGCCGACAGATTGTCTGATGGTGCTTTGAGTGTCGTGGTGTAGTGAGGGTCCTGGCGGACAATCTTTTCCGAATGACGCTGACGGACGCGCACCCATGTGGAAGAAGAAATCTATATTTTGGGACCTACCCTATTGGAAAGACCTAGAGGTCCGCTCTGCAATCGACGTGATGCACGTGACGAAGAATCTTTGCGTGAACCTGCTAGGCTTCTTGGGCATGTATGGGAAGACAAAAGATACACCGGAGGCACGGGAGGACCAGCAACGTATGCACGGAGAAGACGGCATGGATCCAAAGCAGTTTCAGGGTCATGTCAGCTACACTCTTACCAAAGAAGAGAAGGAAATATTCTTCGAATGCCTGCTCAGTATGAAGGTCCCGTCTGGCTTCTCGTCGAATATAAAGGGAATAATAAATATGGCAGAGAAAAAGTTCCAGAACCTAAAGTCTCATGACTGCCACGTGATTATGACGCAACTGCTTCCGGTTGCATTGAGGGGGCTTCTACCGGAAAACGTTCGATTAGCCATTGTGAAGCTATGTGCATTCCTCAATGCAATCTCTCAGAAGGTAATCGATCCAGAAATCCTACCAAGGTTAGAGAATGATTTGGTGCAATGTCTTGTCAGTTTCGAGTTGGTGTTCCCACCATCCTTCTTCAATATCATGACGCACGTCCTAGTTCACCTAGTCAAGGAGATTGCCATTCTGGGTCCTGTATTTCTACACAATATGTTCCCCTTTGAGAGGTTCATGGGAGTCTTAAAGAAATATGTTCATAATCGTGCTAGGCCAGAAGGAAGCATCTCCAAGGGCCATGAAACAGAGGAGGTCATTGAGTTTTGTGTTGACTTTATTCCTGACAATAAGCCGATTGGTGTTCCTGAATCGCGGCATGAGGGCAGACTGGGTGGAAAAGGCACGCTAGGAAAGAATTTAGTAGCGCTGTTTTTGTACACGCGCTACTGCTATATAGTAGTAGCGCCCTCTTTTGACCAGCGTTACTGATAATCCTCTGTGTATAAGGTTTTCCCTAGTAGTGAGATTTGAAGGCACCCCATCCATCCAAGTGTTCACAAAGGTTAGCAACTTTGTCCTTTCATCTCTCATTGCTAGATTAGCTCTTGCAATGCTCTATAAGTATAGTGATTTGTGGGTTTTAGTTTGGGAGTATTTATATGTGGTAGTTTATTTGATTTATATGCAATTTGAGCTCAAATTAACTTCTTACTTTGCATGTGTAGGTGTGGTTTACTTAGTGCCTTCCCGTCCCCGTCCTAACCACCGTCGATCGCCCTCACCGTCCCGTCGCCGGCACCACCTTGGTGAGCCTCTGGTTCTTATCCTTTTTTATAAAAAAAATCATGTTTGTAAGATTTAGATAGTTACTTGTATAGTTTTCTTACCTATATGCTTGTTTGTTATACATAGTGGCATGGTTTTGATATCCGTCCCCGTCGGCCCTCGTCCGATTTATGATTCGGATGTGGTATATACTCTCTTTTATAACTATTTGTTGCATTTCGTGTTTATGACAATTATGCACATCAAGTTGACTAGTAGAAAACAAACCTTTTGTCCAAAGCATTAGTCCCGGTCTGGTTTTGAACCGGCACTAATGTGACCATTAGTCCCGGTTCGGGACGGGCATCATTAGTCCCGGTTCGTTCCGGACCTCTAGTCCCGGTTCGTAACACGAACCGGGACTAAAGGGGTGGTGGCAGGCTGGTATCAGCTTGGGGCCCCACGATCACCTTTAGTCCCGGTTCGTGGCACAAACCGGGACTATAGGCTCACCTTTAGTCCCGGTTTGTGTCACGAACCGGGACTAAAGATCCCCTACATGAACCCTTCGGCCAGCCCGAGCACACTCCTCCCTGTTTTTCCCCTTATTCCTCTCCTTTGTTCTTCCCCTTGCTCGAGCTCACCTCCATTTTTGCCAAAATTTGTCAAGACACTACTAGGGAAAACCCTAGCAGTAGCGCGGGTATTTGGTGCATCAGTAGTGCGGGTAGCCGCGCTACTGATACGGCGCTACAGCTAAAGTGTAGCAGTAGCGTGTTTTCGCCAGCGCTACTGCTATACCTGCTTAGCAGCAGCGATTTTGTAGGAAGCGCTGCTGGTAGTTACTAGCAGCGCACCTCTCTACCCGCGCTACTACTATTATTACGTATTTCTTTTTTGTTTTATGCCGTATATTCATACGCCATTATACAAGTTTTCATACAGTATCATCATAATACATCATTGTCATATAACAACTACTACTCATCATAATTTTCGTCCATGAGACATCATATAACAACTTGGTCACTAGTTATAATAACAACTCCTAGGACCTACTCCTAATCACTACTCCTCCTCAGCATCACCATCAACTCTAACACATTGTAGCACATAATAAAAACTTCTCATCATCATCATAGTCATATATAATCAGCACTAACTAATTGTTCTTAATACCTAGGACCTACTCCTGCTGCTCTCTCTCAGGTAAAATAGCATAAAACATGTGTAGCACTCCTTCTTCATCATATTGGAGAATGCATATGAACCTGTCTAATAATTGTGGGCTGCACTTCTGATTGCTGCCCCCTAGTACTTCTCTGCGATCCTTCACAATTTTGCTCCAGTCTTTGACTATTAAGACTTGCTCGCTTCGAGAAATGATGAATGCATTCATGTGCAATACAGGATATCTTGGTCGTAAGCTAACCATTGCCATGCGACCTTTAGACTCGATCCAACGAGGCACAACACTCATCGGGAGTCCCTGTTGAAGAACATCGTAGTAACATACTTAGCAATGAAGTTTAGCTTAAAAAATAATGTATGCAAAAGATGCACTGAGGACAAATAGTAAAAATCTTACCATCTTTCCTAGATAGATGTGACCGTAGTTCAATACGCACACTAGTGGCCGCACGTTTTGAGTACTAATATCTCGAAGTCCAGGAAAATAACCTGTCTTGACAGTATCAAGATCCTCCAGCCATGAAACATAATGACCTATCTCCTCGCAGTTTAGTTCAGCCCCGGGACAGTAGTAGGTGCTGTCTACCAAGCGCTGGACATGTTTGGTTGAATGGAAATAAGCTGTCAATAGAAATTAGTTGTCAACTATTTTTAAATAAACAATATAAATTACTTAATAAATATGGTTGAGAAACTCACATAATGGTAGAACTGGAGGCGTCTGCACATCGACCCAGATGTCGATATTACCTTCAATTTCATCTTTCGGACGAATATCAAAGGTGATAAGCATATTAGGCTCAAATGCATAAGCCTTGCATAGTGCTCTCCAACTTTTGCATTCAAAATAGGAGTAGGTGTCTGCATTGTACAATTTTACGGCAAAAGTATAACCATGCTCGGTCCTCAAGTGAACTCTCTTTACCTCCATACTTTTTTTAGTACTGAAACCAATCTTATCCAAGACATAAATTCTTGCATGGCAGGGGATACGCTAGTAGAATAGTAAAAAATTAAAATTATAAGTTGAATCAAAAGAAGCAGAAGTCATGCTTAATTACGAAAAAGACTTGTCGTTGTGACTTACTGTATCCACTTCGAAGGTCTCATCCAGCATGATGCTGAAGCGCCTACCATCAACTAGGTGAGGCTTGTCGCACAGGCCGCGCTCGTCTTCACAGCATTCGCACATAATGAATTTCCTTTCGTCGTCAGACATTTCCTATGTTCATAGTTGAAACATTTAAAATCGATCGAAGGCAACTACCAGGAAACTGATCAACACACAGATCACTATTACTCAATATGCAACGGGTTGACTTTAGGTCTGTCGAGTCTTTCCTTCCTAAACTCTCATCTCACGTATATGGTGGGCACTCCCTCTGATATTGCGACCGTCGGTGATGGTGGCTCCTCCATTCGTTCCCGAGTACATTACACCAAAATGTCTAGCACACGGGAACGAAGGAGAAGCGAACCCCACGACAACAGTCGGGATTCTTCCTCTCTCATATTTCGACCGTCGGTGATGGTCGCTACTCCTCCTTTCCCTAGTGCATTACAAATATCTAGCACAAGGAAAAGAAGGAGAAGCGACCCCCACGACAACAGTCGGGATTCTTCCTCTCTCATATATATATGGTGGACACTCTCCCTCACTAAAAGACACACAAGGAGCCGAAACAGACCTAAAGTCAACCCGTTCCATATATCGAGCAATGACATAGAAAAAATGCCCTATGTTTTGCCGGAATATCATTGAATTACCGTTCTGGCAAATCACAAGCACTCGATATGTCCTACATTGTAGCACAAGTCATGCTAAAATTCATGAAAAAAATTCGGCATGACCGTTGCTAAAAACAGGACATATCGAGCGTCTGAAATTTGCTGGAACGGAAATGAATCAACATTCCGGCAAAACATAGGCCACTCGGAGGTACATTGCAAACAAGAACACCAAGACATCGTCTATATTTAGAATGCATCATCATCGACATCAATGACATGGCGACTATCACTAGCATTTTCATCATCGACATTTACAACACATTATCATCTATATTCAAAATGTTGCATATCAACAAGAAAATATCAACTAGCCTACTAAATCAAAATGTAGCAGGGAGGAGGGGTTGTGGATGGAGGAGGGAGGAGGGAGAAGGAGGGGCGACTGAAGGAGGGAGGAGGAAGGAGGACGGAGGAGGAAGGCGGAGCGAGGAGGGGCCGGCCAGCGGTGAATGGAGGAGTGGAAGGAGGACGGAGGAGGTGGGGTGGGGAGGAGGGAGGAGGGGGAGGATTACCGAGTCCAGGGAGGAGGGGGAGGTGACGGCGGCAGAGGGAGGAGGGGTAGGCGACGGCGGCGGCGAGCGGCGGGGGGCAGAGAGGGAGCGACAGTGTGAGGGGGGAGTGAGGGGGCCGGGAGTGAGGAAGAGAGAGGGAGCGCACGGGGTTGATAAGGTGGGCATAGCAACAGTGCGGGTTGGTGCCAAGCGCTACAGCTAAGTAGAATAGCAACAACGCTGGTTGAGGAAGGGCACTACTACTATACCTAGCCTGTCGGGAATGGTGTGGCAATTATAGTAGTAGCGCATTTTATACGTGCCACGCTACTGATATGTGTTTATTAGTAGCGCTGTTTTTGTACACGCGCTACTGCTATATAGTAGTAGCGCCCTCTTTTGACCAGCGCTACTGATAATCCTCTGTGTATAAGGTTTTCCCTAGTAGTGAGATTTGAAGGCACCCCATCCATCCAAGTGTTCACAAAGGTTAGCAACTTTGTCCTTTCATCTCTCATTGCTAGATTAGCTCTTGCAATGCTCTATAAGTATAGTGATTTGTGGGTTTTAGTTTGGGAGTATTTATATGTGGTAGTTTATTTGATTTATATGCAATTTGAGCTCAAATTAACTTCTTACTTTGCATGTGTAGGTGTGGTTTACTTAGTGCCTTCCCGTCCCCGTCCTAACCACCGTCGATCGCCCTCACCGTCCCGTCGCCGGCACCACCTTGGTGAGCCTCTTGTTCTTATCCTTTTTATAAAAAAAAATCATGTTTGTAAGATTTAGATAGTTACTTGTATAGTTTTCTTACCTATATGGTTGTTTGTTATACATAGTGGCATGGTTTTGATATCCGTCCCCGTCGGCCCTCGTCCGGTTTATGATTCGGATGTGGTATATACTCTCTTTTATAACTATTTGTTGCATTTCGTGTTTATGACAATTATGCCCATCAAGTTGACTAGTAGAAAACAGACCTTTTGTCCAAAGCATTAGTCCCGGTCTGGTTTTGAACCGGCACTAATGTGACCATTTGTCCCGGTCAGCGTTTTGGTTACCGAACGATATTTCGCGATTTCGGGCGGTTACCGCGAATTTCGTTACCCCTCGGTAAATGGCCTTTTCGAGCAAAAAAAAATCAGAATTTTTGAAATTTTTGAATTTGAACGCTTGAAACATAGTCAAATAGGGTGGAAACTCCAAGTAAACAAAAGTCTAGTGTTGGCGTAGTGGTATTTAGCCCTAGGTTTTTACGAGCCAGCTTGCCGCTGCGTCGTGGGTTCGAATCCCAACCGTGGTGTATTTTTTGCCTAATTCCGCGGGATACTACAAAAATGAAAAATTAAAAGTTAACTGGGGATCGAACTCGGCACGCCCAACGTCCTTTCCGGGAATAATACCACTGCACCATCACCTACCTCATGTTTTAATATTAGTTCCGTAGCTATTAGACTGGTTCGAAAATTTGAATTTAAATTTCATTTAAAAATTTCAAGCGGTATTCCTTCGGTATTTCGTGGTAACCACGGTAACCGCATTTATCGCCCCCCCTCGGTAAATTTACAGCGTTCGGTAACCAAAACGCTGGTCCCGGTTCGGGACGGGCATCATTAGTCCCGGTTCGTTCCGGACCTCTAGTCCCGGTTCGTAACACGAACCGGGACTAAAGGGGTGGTGGCAGGCTGGTGTCAGCCTGGGGCCCCACAATCACCTTTAGTCCCGGTTCGTGGCACGAACCGGGACTATAGGCTCACCTTTAGTCCTGGTTTGTGTCACGAACCGGGACTAAAGATCCCCTACATGAACCCTTCGGCCAGCCCGAGCACACTCCTCCCTGTTTTTCCCCTTCTTCCTCTCCTTTGTTCTTCCCCTTGCTCGAGCTCACCTCCATTTTTGCCAAAATTTGTCAAGACACTACTAGGGAAAACCCTAGCAGTAGCGCGGGTATTTGGTGTATCAGTAGCGCGGGTAGCCGCACTACTGATACGGCGCTACAGCTAAAGTGTAGCAGTAGCGTGTGTTCGCCAGCGCTACTTCTATACCTGCTAAGAAGCAGCGGTTTTTGTAGGAAGCGCTGCTGGTAGTTACTAGCAGCGCACCTCTCTACCCGCGCTACTACTATTATTACGTATTTCTTTTTTGTTTTATGCCATATATTCATACGCCATTATACAAGTTTTCATACAGTATCATCATAATACATCATTTTCATATAACAACTACTCATCATCATCATTTTCGTCCATGAGACATCATATAACAACTTGGTCACTAGTTATAATAACAACTCCTAGGACCTACTCCTAATCACTACTCCTCCTCAGCATCACCATCAACTCTAACACATTGTAGCACATAATAAAAACTTCTCATCATCATCATAGTCATATATAATCAGCACTAACTAATTGTTCTTAATACCTAGGACCTACTCTTGCTGCTCTCTCTCAGGTAAAATAGCATAAAACATGTGTAGCACTCCTTCTTCATCATATTGGAGAATGCATATGAACCTGTCTAATAATTGTGGGCTGCGCTTCTGATTGCTGCCCCCTAGTACTTCTCTGCGATCCTTCACAATTTTGCTCCAGTCTTTGACTATTAAGACTTGCTCACTTCGAGAAATGATGAATGCACTCATGTGCAATACATGATATCTTGGCCGTAAGCTAACCATTGCCATGCGACCTTTAGACTCGATCCAACGAGGCACAACACTCATCGGGAGTCCCTGTTGAAGAACATCGTAGTGACATACTTAGCAATGAAGTTTAGCTTAAAAAATAATGTATGCAAAAGATGCACTGAGGACAAATAGTAAAAATATTACCATCTTTCCTAGATAGATGTGACCGTAGTTCAATACGCACACTAGTGGCCGCACGTTTTGAGTACTAATATGTCGAAGTCCAGGAAAATAACCTGTCTTGACAGTATCAAGATCCTCCAGCCATGAAACATAATGACCTATCTCCTCGCAGTTTAGTTCAGCCCCGGGACAGTAGTAGGTGCTGTCTACCAAGCGCTGGACATGTTTGGTTGAATGGAAATAAGCTGTCAATAGAAATTAGTTGTCAACTATTTTTAAATTTACAATATAAATTACTTAATAAATATGGTTGAGAAACTCACATAATGGTAGAACTGGAGGCGTCTGCACATCGACCCAGATGTCGATATTACCTTCAATTTCATCTTCCGGACGAATATCAAAGGTGATAAGCATATTAGGCTCAAATGCATAAGCCTTGCATAGTGCTCTCCAACTTTTGCATTCAAAATAGGAGTAGGTGTCTGCATTGTACAATTTTACGGCAAAAGTATAGCCATGCTCGGTCCTCAAGTGAACTCTCTTTACCTCCATACTTTTTTTAGTACTGAAACCAATCTTATCCAAGACATAAATTCTTGCATGGCAGGGGATACGCTAGTAGAATAGTAAAAAATTAAAATTATAAGTTGAAGCAAAAGAAGCAAAAGTCATGCTTAATTACGAAAAAAGACTTGTCGTTGTGACTTACTGTATCCACTTTGAAGGTCTCATCCAGCATGATGCTGAAGCGCCTACCATCAACTAGGTGAGGCTTGTCGCACAGGCCGCGCTCGTCTTCGCAGCATTCGCACATAACGAATTTCCTTTCGTCGTCAGACATTTCCTATGTTCATAGTTGAAACATTTAAAATCGATCGAAGGCAACTACCAGGAAACTGATCAACACACAGATCACTATTACTCAATATGCAACGGGTTGACTTTAGGTCTGTCGAGTCTTTCCTTCCTAAACTCTCATCTCACGTATATGGTGGGCACTCCCTCTGATATTGCGACCGTCGGTGATGGTGGCTCCTCCATTCGTTCCCGAGTGCATTACACCAAAATGTCTAGCACACGGGAACGAAGGAGAAGCGACCCCCACGACAACAGTCGGGATTCTTCCTCTCTCATATTTCGACCGTCGGTGATGGTCGCTACTCCTCCTTTCCCTAGTGCATTACAAATATCTAGCACAAGGAAAAGAAGGAGAAGCGACCCCCACGACAACAGTCGGGATTCTTCCTCTCTCATATATATATATATGGTGGACACTCTCCCTCACTGAAAGACACACAAGGAGCCGAAACAGACCTAAAGTCAACCCGTTCCATATATCGAGCAATGACATAGATAAAATGCCCTATGTTTTGCCGGAATATCATTGAATTCCCGTTCTGGCAAATCACAAGCACTCGATATGTCCTACATTGTTGCACAAGTCATGCTAAAATTCATGAAAAAAATTCGGCATGACCTTTGCTAAAAACAGGACATATCGAGCGCCTGAAATTTGCTGGAACGGAAACGAATCAACATTCCGGCAAAACATAGGCCACTCGGAGGTACATTGCAAACAAGAACACCAGGACATCATCTATATTTAGAATGCATCATCATCGACATCAATGACATGGCGACTAGCACTAGCATTTTCATCATCGACATTTACAACACATTATCATCTATATTCAAAATGTTGCATATCAACAAGAAAATATCAACTAGCCTACTAAATCAAAATGTAGCAGGGAGGAGGGGTTGTGGATGGAGGAGGGAGGAGGGAGATGTTGGAAATATGCCCTAGAGGCAATAATAAATTGGTTATTATTATATTTCCTTGTTCATGATAATCGTTTATTATCCATGCTATAATTGTATTGATTGGAAACTCAAATACATGTGTGGGTACATAGACAACACTGTGTCCCTAGTAAGCCTCTAGTTGACTAGCTTGTTGATCAAAGATGGTTAAGGTTTCCTAGCCATGGACATGAGATGTCATTTGATAACGGGATCACATCATTAGGAGAATGATGTGATGGACAAGACCCAAACTGTAAACGTAGCATATGATCGTGTCAGTTTATTGCTATTGTTTTCTGCATGTCAAGTATCTGTTCCTTTGACCATGAGATCATGCAACTCACTGACACCGGAGGAATACCTTGTGTGTATCAAACGTCGCAACGTAACTGGGTGACTATAAAGGTGCTCTACAGGTATCTCCGAGGGTGTCTGTTGGGTTGGCATGGATCAAGACTGGGATTTGTTACTCCGTATAACGGAGAGGTATCTCAGGGCCCACTCGGTAATACAACATCACAATGAGCCTTGCAAGCAATGTGACTAAAGTGTTAGCCACGAGATCTTGTATTACGGAACGAGTAAAGAGACTTGCCGGTAACGAGATTGAACTAGGTATAGTGATACCGACGATCGAATCTCGGGCAAGTAACATACCGAAGAACAAAGGGAACAGCATACGGGATTAACTGAATCCTTGACATAGAGGTTCGACCGATAAAGATCTTCGTAGAATATGTAGGAGCCAGTATGGGCATCCAGGTCCCGCTATTGGTTATTGGCCGTAGAGGTGTCTCGGTCATGTCTACATAGTTCTCGAACCCGCAGGGTCTACACACTTAACGTTTGGTGACGATTAGTATAATTGAGTTATTATGTTGGTGACCGAAAGTTGTTCGGAGTCCCGGATAAGATCCCGAACATGACGAGGATCTCCGGAATAGTCCGGAGGTAAAGATTGATATATGTGATAATAGTGTTTTGATCTCCGGAAGAGTTCCGAAGTTCACCGGAAGAGGTTCCGGATGTTTACCGAAGTGTTCGGGTGCAGCAACACTTTATATGAGCCAAAGGGATAAAGCCCACAAGGTATTGGAAAGTGCAAAAGTAGTTTTACTACCGCCGGAGCGGTACTACCGCTTGGTGAAGCGGTACTACCGCCGGAGCGGTACTACCGCTTGGTGAAGCGGTACTACCGCCGGAGCGGTACTACCGCTTGTGTGAAGCGGTACTACCGCCCAAGCGGTACTACCGCTTGTGTGAAGCGGTACTACCGCTTGTGCGCGGCTGTGCGCGGTTCGGCAGGGATCCGAGTTGGACTCTTTCCCTGCGGGCCAAACCGACCTTGTGCGGGCAAAACCGACCCGGAGGAGGCTTTTACTCCAAGTTTAGACCCCAAGGCTCAACATATAAATAGAGGGGCAGGGCTAGCACACGGGACACATCAGGATTTCCCAAGCCGTGTGCCGGCAACCCTAGCCCTCTAGTTCCTCCGTCATAATCTCCGTAGTGCTTGGCGAAGCCCTGCAGAGATTGTTCCTCACCACCATCACCACGCCGTCATGCTGCTGGAACTCAACCACTACTTCACCATCGCTCGCTGGATCGAGGAGGTGAAGGCGTCATCAAGCCGTACGTGTGTTGAACGCGGAGGTGCCGTCCGTTCGGCACTAGATCGGAAGGATCGTGATTGGATCGCGGGACACTCGGCGATTTGGATCGCGAAGACGTTCGACTACATCAACCGCGTTTATTAACGCTTCCGCTTAGCGATCTACAAGGGTATGTAGATTCACTCTCCCTCTCGTAGATGCTCATCACCATGGATAGATCTTGCGTGTGCGTAGGAAAATTTTTGTTTCCCATGCAACGTTCCCCAACAGTGGCATCATGAGCTAGGTCTATGCGTAGATGAGATCTCGAGTAGAACACAAACGAGTTGTGGGCGTGGGTGTATACATATTGCTTGCCGTTACTAGTTGATACTTGATTCAGCGGCATTGTGAGATGAAGCGGCCCGGACCGACATTACGCGTACGCTTACGCGAGACTGGTTTTACCGCTGCGTGCACTTGTTGCATAAAGGTGACTGGCGGGTGTCTGTCTCTCTCACTTTAGTTGAATCGGTTCAATGAAGAGGGTTCTTTTAGAAGATCAAAAAGCAATCACTACACCACGTTGTGGTTTTGCGTAGGTAAGAACGGTTCTTGCAAACCCGTAGCAGCCACGTAAAATTTGCAACAACAATTAGAGGACGTCTAACTTGTTTTTGCAGGGTATGTTGTGATGTGATATGGCCAATTACATGATGAGATATATGTGATGTATGAGATGATCATGTTTTGTATAGAATATCACGACTTGCATGTCGATGAGTACGGCAACTGGCAGGAGCCATAGAGTTGTCTTTAATTATTGTATGACCTGCGTGTCAATCATTAAGCGCTATGTAATGCTTTACTTTATCGCTAAACGTTAGCTATAGTCGTGGAAGCAACAGTCAGCGCGACAACCTTATGGCGACACGTTGATGGAGATCAAGATGATGGAGATCATGGTGTCATGCCGGTGACGATGGAGATCATGCCGGTGCTTTGGAGATGGAGATCAAAAGCACAAGTTCATGGCCATATCATGTCACTTATGATTTGCATGTGATGTTAATCCTTTTATGCATCTTATTTTGCTTAGGACGACGGTAGCATTATAAGGTGATCCCTCACTTAAATTTCAAGATAAATTGTGTTCTCCCCAAGTGTGCACCGTTGCGAAAGTTCGTCGTTTCGAGACACGCCGTGATGATCGGGTGTGATAGACTCTACGTTCGCATACAACGGGTGTAAGCCATGTTACACGTGCGGAACACTCGGGTTAAACTTGACGAGCCTAGCATGTACAGACATGGCCTCGGAACACAAGAGACCGAAAGGTCGAACATGAGTCATATAGTAGATATGATCAACATGAAGATGTTCACCATTGAAACCACCTCAACTCACGTGATGATCGGACTTGAGTTGGTGGATTTGGATCATGTTACACTCGAATGATCGGAGGGATGTCAATTTGAGTGGGAGTTTTTAAGTAATATGATTAACTAAACTCATTATCTAAGAACAATAGTCTAAGTTGTCTTTGCAATATTCATGTTGTAGATCATGGCTCGCGCAGTAGCACCCCTGAATTTTAATGCGTTCCTAGAGAAAGCTAAGTTGAAAGATGATGGAAGTAACTTTGTGGACTGGGCATAGAGGTTCGACCGATATAGATCTTCATAGAATATGTAGGAACCAATATGGGCATCCAGGTCCCGCTATTGGTTATTGGCCGTAGAGGTGTCTCGGTCATGTCTACATAGTTCTCGAACCCGCAGGGTCTACACACTTAACATTTGGTGACGATTAATATAGTTGAGTTATCGTTGGTGACCGAAGGTTGTTCGGAGTCTCGGATAAGATCCCGGACATGACGAGGATCTCCGGAAGAGTCCGGAGGTAAAGATTGATATATGTGATAATGGTGTTTTGATCTCCGAAAAGGGTTCCGGAATTCACCGGAAGTGGTTCCGGATGTTCACCGAAGTGTTCGGGTGCAGCAACACTTTATATGGGCCAAAGGGGTATAGCCCACGAGATATTGGAAAGTGCAAAAGGAGTTTTGCTGCTGCCTTAAGCAGTAAGGCAGTACTGCCGCTTAAGCGGTACTACCGCTTGTGCGCGGTGCTGCAGGGATCCGAGTTGGACTCTTTCCTTGCGGGCCAAACCGATCTTGTGCGGGCAAAACCGACCTTGTAGAGGTTTTTCCTCCAAGTTTAGACCCCAGGGCTCAACATATAAATAGAGGGGCAGGGCTAGCACACGGGATACATCAGGATTTCCCAAGCCGTGTGCCGGCAACCCTAGCCCTCTAGTTCCTCCGTCATAATCTCCGTGGCGCTTGGCGAAGCCCTGCAGAGATTGTTCCTCACCACCATCACCACGCCGTCGTGCTGCTGGAACTCATCTACTACTTCACCATCGCTCGCTGGATCGAGGAGGTGAAGGCGTCATCAAGCCGCACGTGTGTTGAACGCGGAGGTGCCGTCCGTTCGGCACTAGATCGGAAGGATCGTGATTGGATCGCGGGACGCTCGGCGATTTGGATCGCGAAGACGTTCGACTACATCAACCGCGTTTCTTAACGCTTCCGCTTAGCGATCTACAAGGGTATGTAGATTCAATCTCCCTCTCGTAGATGCTCATCACCATGGATAGGTCTTGCGTGTGCGTAGGAAATTTTTGTTTCCCATGCAACGTTCCCCAACAGTGGCATCTGAGCTAGGTCTATGCGTAGATGAGATCTCGAGTAGAACACAAAGGAGTTGTGGGCGTGGGTGTATACGTATTGCTTGCCGTTACTAGTTGATACTTGATTCGGCGGTATTGTGAGATGAAGCGGCCTGGACCGACATTACGCGTACGCTTACGCGAGACTGGTTTCACCGCTACGTGCACTTGTTGCATAAAGGTGACTGGCAGGTGCCTGTCTCTCTCACTTTAGTTGAATCGGTTCAATGAAGAGGGTTATTTTAGAAGATCAAAAAGCAATCACTACACCACATTGTGGTTTTGCGTAGGTAAGAATCGTTCTTGCTAGATACCCGTAGCAGCCACGTAAAACTTGCAACAACAATTAGAGGACGTCTAACTTGTTTTTGCAGGGTATGTTGTGATGTGATATGGCCAATTACATGATGAGATATATGTGATGTATGAGATGATCATGTGTTGTATAGAATATCACGACTTGCATGTCGATGAGTACGGCAACTGGCAGGAGCCATAGAGTCGTCTTTAATTATTTTCGCCGTTTTGCTTTACTTTATCGCTATGAGTTAGCAATAGTCGTGGAAGCAACAGTTGGCGCGACAACCTCATGGCGACACGTTGATGGAGATCAAGATGATGGAGATCATGGTGTCATGCCGGTGACGATGGAGATCATGCCGGTGCTTTGGAGATGGAGATCAAAAGCACAAGTTCATGGCCATATCATCTCACTTATGATTTGCATGTGATGTTAATCCTTTTATGCATCTTATTTTGCTTAGGACGATGATAGCATTATAAGGTGATCGCTCACTTAAATTTCAAGATAAAATTGTGTTCTCCCCGAGTGTGCACCGTTGCGAAAGTTCGTCGTTTCGAGACACCACGTGATGATCGGGTGTGATAGACTCTACGTTCGCATACAACGGGTGCAAGTCAGTGTTGCACGTGCGGAACACTCGGGTTAAACTTGACGAGCCTAGCATGTACAGACATGGCCTCGGAACACAAGAGACCGAAAGGTCGAACATGAGTCATATAGTAGATATGATCAACATGAAGATGTTCACCATTGAAACCACCTCAACTCACGTGATGATCGGACTTGAGTTGGTTGATTTGGATCATGTGACACTCGAATGACCGGAGGGATGTCAATTTGAGTGGGAGTTTTTAAGTAATATGATTAACTAAACTCATTATCTTGAACAATAGTCTAAGTTGTCTTTGCACTATTTATGTTGTAGATCATGGCTCGCGCAGTAGCACCCCTGAATTTTAATGCGTTCCTAGAGAAAGCTAAGTTGAAAGATGATGGAAGTAACTTGGTGGACTGGGCCCGTAATCTAAGGATTATCCTTACGGCTTCCCAGAAGGCTTATGTCCTTGATGCACCGCTTGGTGATCCACCCGCTCCAGTTGAGTCTCTAGACGTTGTGAACGCCTGGCAGGCTCGTTCTGATGATTACTCAATAGTTCAATGTGCAATGTTGTATGGCTTAGAACCGGGACTTCAAAGACGTTTTGAACGTCATGGAGCATATGAGATGTTCCAGGAGTTGAAGTTTATCTTTCAGAAGAATGCCTGGATCGAGAGATATGAGATCTCTGATAAGTTCTATGCTTGCAAGATGGAGGAGAACGGATCTATCAGTGATCACGTGCTCAGAATGTCTGGGTACTCCACCCGTCTGGCTGAGTTAGGGATGCCCCTTCCGCCAGAGGCTATCACTGACAGAGTTCTTCAATCATTGCCACCTAGCTACAAGAGCTTCGTGTTGAACTATAACATGCACGGGATGAACAAGTCAGTCGCCGAGCTGTTTGCGATGCTGAAAGCCGCTGAGTCTGAAATTCAGAAGGAGCATCAAGTGTTGATGGTCAATAAAACCACTAGTTTCAAGAAAAATGGCAAGGGTAAGAAGGGTAACTCCAAGAAGAGTGGCAAAGCAGTTGCTCCTCTCGTGAAGAAACCCAAGGCTGGACCCAAACCAGAAACTGTGTGTTTTCATTGCAAGGGAACTGGACACTGGAAGCGGAATTGCCCCAAGTATTTGGCTGACAAGAAGGCGGCCAACAACAAACAAGGTATATATGATATACATGTTATTGATGTGTACCTTACCAACTCTCGTTGTAGTGCCTGGGTATTTGATACCGGTGCGGTTGCTCATATTTGCAACTCAAAACAGGAACTGCGGAATAGACGGAGGCTGGCAAAGGACGAAGTGACGATGCGCGTGGGAACTGGTTCCAAGGTTGATGTGATCGCCGTCGGCACGCTCGCTCTTCGATTACCGTCGGGATTAGTGATGAACCTAAATAAGTGTTATTTGGTGCCTGCGTTAAGCATGAACATTATATCTGGATCTTGTTTATTGCGAGACGGTTACTCATTTAAATCAGAGAATAATGGTTGTTCTATTTATATGAGTAATATCTTTTATGGTCATGCACCCGATGTGAGGGGTTTATTCTTATTTAATCTTGATAGTAATGATACACATGTTCATAACATTGATGCCAAAAGATGTAGAATTGATAATGATAATACCACTTTCTTGTGGCACTGCCGTTTAGGTCATATTGGCGTAAAACGCATGAAGAAGCTCCATGCTGATGGACTTTTGGAGTCACTTGATTTTGAATCACTTGACACATGTGAGCCATGCCTCATGGGCAAGATGACTAAAACGCCGTTCTCTGGAACAATGGAACGGGCAAGTAACTTATTGGAAATCATACATACTGATGTGTGCGGTCCGATGAGTATTGAGGCGCGCGGTGGTTATCGTTACTTTCTCACCTTCACTGATGACTTAAGTAGATATGGGTATATTTACTTAATGAAACACAAGTCTGAAACATTTGAAAAGTTCAAACAATTTCAGAGTGAAGTTGAGAATCATCGTAACAAGAAGATTAAATTCCTACGATCTGATCGAGGAGGAGAATATCTGAGTTATGAGTTTGGCAGTCACTTAAGACAGTGTGGAATTGTTTCACAATTGACACCGCCTGGAACACCACAGCGTAATGGTGTGTCCGAACGTCGTAATCGAACTTTATTGGATATGGTGCGATCTATGATGTCTCTTGCCGATTTGCCACTATCATTTTGGGGTTATGCATTAGAGACAGCTGCATTCACTTTAAATAGGGCACCATCGAAATCCGTTGAGACGACGCCATATGAACTTTGGTTTGGCAAGAAGCCAAAGCTGTCGTTTCTTAAAGTTTGGGGATGTGATGCTTATGTCAAAAAGCTTCAGCCTGAAAAGCTGGAACCCAAAGCGGAGAAATGCGTCTTCATAGGATACCCAAAAGAGACAATTGGGTATACCTTCTACCTCAGATCCGAGGGCAAAGTGTTTGTCGCTAAAAACGGAACATTTCTTGAGAAAGAGTTTCTCTCGAAAGAATTGAGTGGGAGGAAGATAGAACTTGATGAGGTTGTTGAACCTTTACTTCAACCTGAGAGTAGCGCAGCGCAGAAAGTTGTTTCTGTGGAGCCTACATTAGCTGAAGAGGAAGTTAATGATGATGATCATGAAGCTTTGGATCAAGTTGCTATCGAACCTCGTAGGTCGACAAGGACGCGTACTGCTCCTGAGTGGTACGGCAACCCTGTCTTAGAGGTCATGTTGTTAAACAACGATGAACCTACGAGCTATGGAGAAGCGATGATGAGCCCGGATTCCAAGAAGTGGTTAGAGGCCATGAAATCCGAGATGGGATCCATGTATGAAAACAAAGTATGGACTTTGGAAGTATTACCTGAAGGGCGTAAGGCCATTCAGAACAAATGGATCTTTAAGAGGAAGACGGACGCGGACGGTAATGTCACCGTCTATAAAGCTCGACTTGTGGCAAAGGGTTTTTCACAA
Organism: Elymus sibiricus; assembly: GCA_039707655.1. Lineage (NCBI taxonomy): Eukaryota > Viridiplantae > Streptophyta > Magnoliopsida > Poales > Poaceae > Elymus > Elymus sibiricus. The sequence goes on from CM077665.1 coordinate 506,733,651, forward strand.
GTTCAAGGAGTTGACTACGATGAGACCTTCTCACCCGTAGCGATGCTTAAGTCCGTCAGAATCATGTTAGCAATAGCTGCCTTTTTCGATTATGAAATTTGGCAGATGGATGTCAAAACAGCGTTCCTTAACGGTTACCTTAAGGAAGAGTTGTATATGATGCAACCAGAAGGTTTTGTCGATCCAGAGAATGCTGACAAAGTTTGCAAACTCCAGCGATCCATTTATGGACTGGTGCAAGCATCTCGGAGTTGGAATCTTCGTTTTGATGAGGTGATCAAAGCGTTCGAGTTTATACAAGTTTACGGAGAAGCTTGTATTTACAAGAAAGTGAGTGGCAGCTCTATAGCGTTTCTAATATTATATGTGGATGACATATTGCTGATTGGAAACAATATAGAAATACTGGAAAGCGTAAAGGAATATTTGAACAAGAGTTTTTCAATGAAGGACCTAGGAGAAGCTGCTTTCATATTAGGCATCAAGATCTATAGAGATAGATCGAGACGCTTAATAGGACTTTCACAAAGCACATACCTTGATAAGATTTTGAAGAAGTTCAAAATGGATCAGTCCAAGAAGGGGTTCTTGCCTGTTTTACAAGGTGTGAAGTTGAGTAAGACTCAATGCCCAGTGACTGCAGAAGATAGAGAAAAGATGAGTGTCATCCCCTATGCTTCGGCCATAGGCTCTATCATGTATGCAATGCTGTGCACAAGACCCGATGTCAGCCTTGCCATAAGTATGGTCGGAAGGTTTCAAAGTGATCCAGGAATGGAACACTGGACGGCGGTCAAGAATATCCTGAAGTACCTGAAAAGGACTAAGGACATGTTTCTCGTTTATGGAGGTGATCAAGAGCTCGTCGTAAAGGGTTACGTCGATGCAAGCTTTGACACTGATCCGGATGACTCTAAGTCGCAAACCGGATACGTATTTATTCTTAATGGGGGTGCGGTTAGCTGGTGCAGTTCCAAGCAAAGCGTGGTAGCAGATTCTACATGCGAAGCGGAGTACATCGCTGCCTCGGAGGCGGCGAAGGAAGGTGTCTGGATGAAGGAGTTCATGACAGATCTTGGAGTAGTGCCTAGTGCGCTTAACCCAATGACTCTGTTTTGTGATAACACTGGTGCCATTGCTCTAGCCAAGGAACCAAGATTTCACAAGAGGACCAGACACATAAAACGACGTTTCAATTCCATCCGCGATTACATCAAGGAGGACGACATAAATATTTGCAAAGTACACACGGATCTAAATGTTGCAGATCCGATGACTAAACCTCTTCCAAGGGCTAAACATGAACAACACCAGAACTGCATGGGTGTTCGATTCATTACAATGTAAATCACATAGTGATGTGAACTAGATTATTGACTCTAGTGCAAGTGGGAGACTGTTGGAAATATGCCCTAGAGGCAATAATAAATTGGTTATTATTATATTTCCTTGTTCATGATAATCGTTTATTATCCATGCTATAATTGTATTGATTGGAAACTCAAATACATGTGTGGGTACATAGACAACACTGTGTCCCTAGTAAGCCTCTAGTTGACTAGCTTGTTGATCAAAGATGGTTAAGGTTTCCTAGCCATGGACATGAGATGTCATTTGATAACGGGATCACATCATTAGGAGAATGATGTGATGGACAAGACCCAAACTGTAAACGTAGCATATGATCGTGTCAGTTTATTGCTATTGTTTTCTGCATGTCAAGTATCTGTTCCTTTGACCATGAGATCATGCAACTCACTGACACCGGAGGAATACCTTGTGTGTATCAAACGTCGCAACGTAACTGGGTGACTATAAAGGTGCTCTACAGGTATCTCCGAGGGTGTCTGTTGGGTTGGCATGGATCAAGACTGGGATTTGTTACTCCGTATAACGGAGAGGTATCTCAGGGCCCACTCGGTAATACAACATCACAATGAGCCTTGCAAGCAATGTGACTAAAGTGTTAGCCACGAGATCTTGTATTACGGAACGAGTAAAGAGACTTGCCGGTAACGAGATTGAACTAGGTATAGTGATACCGACGATCGAATCTCGGGCAAGTAACATACCGAAGAACAATGGGAACAGCATACGGGATTAACTGAATCCTTGACATAGAGGTTCGACCGATAAAGATCTTCGTAGAATATGTAGGAGCCAGTATGGGCATCCAGGTCCCGCTATTGGTTATTGGCCGTAGAGGTGTCTCGGTCATGTCTACATAGTTCTCGAACCCGCAGGGTCTACACACTTAACGTTTGGTGACGATTAGTATAATTGAGTTATTATGTTGGTGACCGAAAGTTGTTCGGAGTCCCGGATAAGATCCCGGACATGACGAGGATCTCCGGAATAGTCCGGAGGTAAAGATTGATATATGTGATAATAGTGTTTTGATCTCCGGAAGAGTTCCGAAGTTCACCGGAAGAGGTTCCGGATGTTTACCGAAGTGTTCGGGTGCAGCAACACTTTATATGAGCCAAAGGGATAAAGCCCACAAGGTATTGGAAAGTGCAAAAGTAGTTTTACTACCGCCGGAGCGGTACTACCGCTTGGTGAAGCGGTACTACCGCCGGAGCGGTACTACCGCTTGGTGAAGCGGTACTACCGCCGGAGCGGTACTACCGCTTGTGTGAAGCGGTACTACCGCCCAAGCGGTACTACCGCTTGTGTGAAGCGGTACTACCGCTTGTGCGCGGCTGTGCGCGGTTCGGCAGGGATCCGAGTTGGACTCTTTCCCTGCGGGCCAAACCGACCTTGTGCGGGCAAAACCGACCCGGAGGAGGCTTTTACTCCAAGTTTAGACCCCAAGGCTCAACATATAAATAGAGGGGCAGGGCTAGCACACGGGACACATCAGGATTTCCCAAGCCGTGTGCCGGCAACCCTAGCCCTCTAGTTCCTCCGTCATAATCTCCGTAGTGCTTGGCGAAGCCCTGCAGAGATTGTTCCTCACCACCATCACCACGCCGTCGTGCTGCTGGAACTCAACCACTACTTCACCATCGCTCGCTGGATCGAGGAGGTGAAGGCGTCATCAAGCCGTACGTGTGTTGAACGCGGAGGTGCCGTCCGTTCGGCACTAGATCGGAAGGATCGTGATTGGATCGCGGGACACTCGGCGATTTGGATCGCGAAGACGTTCGACTACATCAACCGCGTTTATTAACGCTTCCGCTTAGCGATCTACAAGGGTATGTAGATTCACTCTCCCTCTCGTAGATGCTCATCACCATGGATAGATCTTGCGTGTGCGTAGGAAAATTTTTGTTTCCCATGCAACGTTCCCCAACAGGAGAAGGAGGGGCGACTGAAGGAGGGAGGAGGAAGGAGGACGGAGTAGGAAGGCGGAGCGAGGAGGGGCCGGCCGGCGGCGAATGGAGGAGTGGAGGGAGGACGGAGGAGGTGGGGCGGGGAGGAGGGAGGAGTGGGAGGATTACCGAGTCCAGGGAGGAGGGGGAGGTGACGGCGGCAGAGGGACGAGGGGTAGGCGACGGCGGCGGCGAGCGGCGGGGGGCAGAGAGGGAGCGACAATGTGAGGGGGGAGTGAGGGGCCGGGAGTGAGGAAGAGAGAGGGAGTGCACGGGGTGGATAAGGTGGGCATAGCAGCAGCGCGGGTTGGTGCCAAGCGCTACAGCTAAGTAGAATAGCAGCAGCGCTGGTTGAGGAAGGGCGCTACTACTATACCTAGCCTGTCGGGAATGGTGTGGCAATTATAGTAGTAGCGCGTTTTATACGTGCCACGCTACTGACATGTGTTTATTAGTAGCGCTGTTTTTGTACACGCGCTACTGCTATATAGTAGTAGCGCCCTCTTTTGACCAGCGCTACTGATAATCCTCTGTGTATAAGGTTTTCCCTAGTAGTGAGATTTGAAGGCACCCCATCCATCCAAGTGTTCACAAAGGTTAGCAACTTTGTCCTTTCATCTCTCATTGCTAGATTAGCTCTTGCAATGCTCTATAAGTATAGTGATTTGTGGGTTTTAGTTTGGGAGTATTTATATGTGGTAGTTTATTTGATTTATATGCAATTTGATCTCAAATTAACTTCTTACTTTGCATGTGTAGGTGTGGTTTACTTAGTGCCTTCCCGTCCCCGTCCTAACCACCGTCGATCGCCCTCACAGTCCCGTCGCCGGCACCACCTTGGTGAGCCTTTTTTTCTTATCCTTTTTATAAAAAAAATCATGTTTGTAAGATTTAGATTGTTACTTGTATAGTTTTCTTACCTATATGGTTGTTTGTTATACATAGTGGCATGGTTTTGATATCCGTCCCCGTCGGCCCTCGTCCGGTTTATGATTCGGATGTGGTATATACTCTCTTTTATAACTATTTGTTGCATTTCGTGTTTATGACAATTATGCCCATCAAGTTGACTAGTAGAAAACAGACCTTTTGTCCAAAGCATTAGTCCCGGTCTGGTTTTGAACCGGCACTAATGTGACCATTAGTCCCGGTTCGGGACGGGCATCATTAGTCCCGGTTCGTTCCGGACCTCTAGTCCCGGTTCGTAACACGAACCGGGACTAAAGGGGTGGTGGCAGGCTGGTGTCAGCCTGGGGCCCCACAATCACCTTTAGTCCCGGTTCGTGGCACGAACCGGGACTATAGGCTCACCTTTTGTCCCGGTTTGTGTCACGAACCGGGACTAAAGATCCCCTACATGAACCCTTCGGCCAGCCCGAGCACACTCCTCCCTGTTTTCCCCCTTCTTCCCCTCCTTTGTTCTTCCCCTTGCTCGAGCTCACCTCCATTTTTGCCAAAATTTGTCAATATTTGAAGGCACCCCATCCATCCAAGTGTTCACAAAGGTTAGCAACTTTGTCCTTTCATCTCTCATTGCTAGATTAGCTCTGGCAATGCTCTATAAGTATAGTGATTTGTGTGTTTTAGTTTGGGAGTATTTATATGTGGTAGTTTATTTGATTTATATGCAATTTGAGCTCAAATTAACTTCTTACTTTGCATGTGTAGGTGTGGTTTACTTAGTGCCTTCCCGTCCCCGTCCTAACCACCGTCGATCGCCCGCACCGTCCCGTCGCCGGCACCACCTTGGTGAGCCTCTAGTTCTTATCCTTTTTATAAAAAAAATCATGTTTGTAAGATTTAGATAGTTACTTGTATAGTTTTCTTACCTATATGGTTGTTTGTTATACATAGTGGCATGGTTTTGATATCCGTCCCCGCCGGCCCTCGTCCGGTTTATGATTCGGATGTGGTATATACTCTCTTTTATAACTATTTGTTGCATTTCGTGTTTATGACAATTATGCCCATCAAGTTGACATAGATATTTTTATCTAGGAGGTATGTGAATCGGAAATTGCAACCGACATAGATATTCTTGTCAAGAAGTTAAATTTAGTTGAAAAAGAAAACGAGTATTTGAAAGAAAAATTGAAAAGAGTTGAAGAAGAGAAGATGAAACTGGAGTTGTATGTTGCCGATGTCGTCGATGATCACAAGATCAAGATGGATGCAATGCGCTTGAAGATTAGAAAATTTTAAAAATATGCCATTGATAGTGAGGCTTGGTATCACTATGCTGTTGGATCAATTGTTACCTTAGTTGCGATCTTGATCGCATTTGTTGTTGCATTTAAATGCTTTAGCTAGAGAGTTTGTATGTTGTTTTATGAGAACAAGTGTGTATGAACTTGTATTAATTTGGTCTTTTCGGTGTTGTGTAATGAAGATGAGCCGGAAATGGATGTACGATGACCGATGCTCTCCCCAGTTCATTAATGGCGTGCATACTTTTCTGGTTGCGGCTGAGGCAAACAAGCGGGCGGATGGTTTTATGTATTGTCCATGTGCTGGCTGTAAGAATGATCGAAATTACTCTAACTCAAGAACCATTCACGTCCACCTATTTGAGTCCGGTTTCATGTCCGGCTATAACTGTTGGACCAAGCACGGAGAAAGAGGGGTCCTAATGGAAGAGAATGAAGAAGAAGAGGATGACGACAGCTATACTGGCCATGGGTTCCATGAATACGATGGTACAACAATGGGGGAAGAAGCTGAGCCGGCAATGCGGGAAGGAGCTGAAGAAGAGGCATCAGATGAGCCCGCTGATGATCTTGGTCGGGCCATTGCCGATGCAAAGAGAAACTACGCAAGTGAAAAGGAGAAGCTGAAGTTGCAGCGCATGTTAGAGGATCACAAGAAATTGTTGTACCCAAATTGCGAAGATGACAAGAAAAAGCTGGGTACCACACTGGAATTGCTGCAATGGAAGGCAGAGAATGGTGTATCTGACAAGGCATTTGAAAAGTTGCTGATAATGTTAAAGAAGAAGCTACCAAAGGACAACGAATTGCCCGACAGTACGTACGAAGCAAATAAGGCTGTCTGCCCTCTAGGATTAGAGGTGCAGAAGATACATGCATGCCCTAATGACTGCATCCTCTACCGCGGTGAGTACGAGGATTTGAATGCATGCCCGGTATGCTGTGCATTGCGCTATAAGATCGGCCACGATGACCCTGGTGATGTTGAGGGCGAGCGCCCCAGGAAGAATATTCCTGCCAAGGTGATGTGGTATGCTCCTATAATACCACGGTTGAAACGTTTGTTCCAAAACAAAGAGCATGCCAAGTTGATGCGATGGCACAAAGAAGACCGTAAGAAAGACGGGAAGTTGAGAGTACCCGCTGACGGATCGCAGTGGAGAAAAATCGAGAGAAAGTGGAAGGACTTTGCAAAGGACGCAAGGAACGTATGGTTTGGTTTAAGTGCAGATGGAATTAATCCTTTTGGGGAGCAGAACAACAATCATAGCACATGGCCTGTGACTCTATGTATCTATAACCTTCCTCCTTGGTTGTGCATGAAGCGGAAGTTCATTATGATGCCAGTGCTCATCCAAGGCCCCAAGCAACCCGGCAACGACATTGATGTGTACCTAAGGCCATTAGTTGAAGAACTTTTAGAGCTGTGGAGTATAGAAGGTGTACGTGCGTGGGATGAGCACAAACAGCAGGAATTTGACCTGCGAGCATTGCTGTTTGTAACCATCAATGATTGGCCTGCTCTTAGTAATCATTCAGGACAGACAAACAAGGGATACCACGCATGCACGCACTGTTTAGATGATACCGACAGTATATATTTGGATAAATGTAAGAAGAATGTGTACCTGGGGCATCGTCGATTTCTTCAGAGCAGGCATCCCGTAAGAAAGAAAGGCAAGCATTTCGAAGGTTAGGCAGATCACCGGAAGAAGCCTCGCCACCGTACTGGTGATGATATACTTGATGTGGTCAAGGATTTAAAAGTAATCTTTGGAAAGGGTCCTGGCGGACAATCTGTTCCGAATGACGCTGACGGACGCGCACCCATGTGGAAGAAGAAATCTATATTTTGGGACCTACCCTATTGGAAAGACCTAGAGGTCCGCTCTGCAATCTACGTGATGCACGTGACGAAGAATCTTTGCGTGAACCTGCTAGGCTTCTTGGGCGTGTATGGGAAGACAAAAGATACACCGGAGGCACGGGAGGACCAGCAACGTATGCACGGAGAAGACGGCATGGATCCAAAGCAGTTTCAGGGTCATGCCAGCTACACTCTTACCAAAGAAGAGAAGGAAATCTTCTTCGAATGCCTGCTCAGTATGAAGGTCCCGTCTGGCTTCTCGTCGAATATAAAATGAATAATAAATATGGAAGAGAAAAAGTTCCAGAACCTAAAGTCTCATGACTGCCACGTGATTATGATGCAACTGCTTCCGGTTGCATTGAGGGGGCTTCTACCGGAAAACGTTCGATTAGCCATTGTGAAGCTATGTGCATTCCTCAATGCAATCTCTCAGAAGGTAATCGATCCAGAAATCCTACCAAGGGTAGAGAATGATTTGGTGCAATGTCTTGACAGTTTCGAGTTGGTGTTCCCACCATCCTTCTTCAATATCATGACGCACGTCCTAGTTCACCTAGTCGAGGAGATTGCCATTCTGCGTCCTGTATTTCTACACAATATGTTCCCCTTTGAGAGGTTCATGGGAGTCTTAAAAATATATGTTCATAATCGTGCTAGGCCAGAAGGAAGCATCTCCAAGGGCCATGAAACAGAGGAGGTCATTGAGTTTTGTGTTGACTTTATTCCTGACATTAAGCCGATTGGTGTTCCTGAATCGCGGCATGAGGGCAGACTAGGTGGAAAAGGTACGCTAGGAAAGAATTCAGTAATATGCCAGGACGGGCATTCTTTGGCGCAAGCACACTACACAGTTCTACAAAGTTCCGCCTTGGTGGCTCTGTATATCGAGCAACACAAGAATATTCTACGCTCCAAACACCCGGAGCAGTCTGACGACTGGATTACACATGAACAAACGGTGACTTTCGCCGGTTGGTTGCAGACACGTCTCATACATGACGACACTGTTGCAGATGACATGTACTTGCTGTCCAAGTTACCATCTTCGACTATATTGACTTACAAAGGGTACGAGATAAATGGGAATACATTTTACACGATCGCCCAAGATAAAAAGAGCGCCAACCAAAACAGTGGTGTCCGCTTTGATGCAGCAAACACCAATAGGCCAAAGGACACATATTATGGTTGCATAGAGGAGATATGGGAACTTGAATATGGACTTGGTTTGAAGGTCCCTTTGTTTCGGTGCAAATGGGTCAATCTGACAGGAGGCGGGGTAAAGGAAGACCCGCAGTACGGAATGACAACAGTGGATCTCAACAAACTTGGGTACGCAGATGAACCATTCGTCCTAGCCAATGATGTGGCGCAGGTTTTCTATGTGAAGGACATGTCTACCAAGCCGAGAAAAAGAAAAGATAAGGAAGCGAATACATCATACGATGAGCCAAAGCGCCACATAGTTCTTTCAGGGAAAAGAAACATCGTGGGAGTGGAGGACAAGACAGACATGTCAGAAGATTATGAAAAGTTTCATGAAATTGCTCCCTTCACAGTGAATGTTGACCCGAGCATCAAGTTAAACGATGAAGATTGTCCATGGTTACGGCGCTAAGGGACACACGCGAAGAAAAAGTTTTATACCCAAAGATCCCACTCTGGGATGTGACCGGCTTCTCTAGTTAGTTTCCGGACTTATATATCTGGAAAGTCCCACTTCGGACAAACCGGAGGGAATCTTTGTAATAGTAGTGTACTTATGTGTTTTGGCATTTGAAACGCGTCGAAATATTATGTCCAAAGCCACGTCATCAATTTTCAACCCTTTCTGACTTCATTTGCCATTTTTCATGCATTTACTGATTTTTTTGAGCTAAATGACCCTGAAATTGAAAAGCACTACAAATGAACTCTGAAAAGGTTGAAAGTTGGCATGGTATCATCATTTCACCCACATAGCATGTGCTAAAAAGTTGAGAGGGTTACGGCAAAAACTGGATGCACTTCGTGTACAAAATGGACAATCTCTTTCGAGGTATCAGGGTTTCAGACGAAAACTCGTCTTTTACAAAGGCATTTCATTTTTTTAAACTTATTTCAACTCCAGACTTTTGTGCTTTCAGTATGCACCATTCGAAGCCACGTCATCAACTTTCAACCCTTTCAGACTTCATTTGCTATTTTTCATGCATTTACAGATTTTTTGAGCTAAATGACCCTGAAATTGAAAAGCACTACAAATGAACTCTGAAAAGGTTGAAAGTTGGCATGGTATCATCATTTCACCCACATAGCATGTGCTAAAAAGTTGAGAGGGTTACGGCAAAAACTGGATGCACTTCGTGTACAAAATGGACAATCTCTTTCGAAGTATCAGGGTTTTAGACGAAAACTCGTCTGTTACAAAGGCATTTCATTTTTTTAAATAACCTAAGAATTACCAAATTGAATATAATGATAAAACACACTAATATTAAACAGCAAAAAAAATAATCACTGAAAAATCTATTTTAAAAGTAAAGTTATTCACAAACTAGTGATTCACACAAATTTCAAATAATTCGAATTTAAACTATTCAAATTTGAAAACTACTGGCACTAACAGAAAGTTTATATTTTTTTTACCTAAAGCAAAAAGATCCACGAAGAAACTCTAAATAAAGCAAAAAACAACTCAGAAACAAAAGAAAATAAATAAAGCAGAAAACAAAAAAAAACAAAAAAATAAATAAATTAAAAAAAAGCCCGCCTATTGGGATGCAGGCCAGTACGGCCCAGTAGGTCCAAGTGGCCGGCACAGGTGCGGTAGGCCCAGAAGGCCTGCATTAGAGAGGAGCTCGACACGGTAGCCGCGGCGGGGCTTATAAACCGGTGCGAGCTCCTCTTAACTAGCGAGGTGGGACTAAACATTCGACACGGGAAGCCAGGCCCTTTAGTCGCGGTTGGAGCCACCAACCGCGACTAAAGGTGAATTTCATCCAGTCCAAGCGGCGGGAAGCCAGACCTTTAGTCGCGGTTGGTGGCTCCAACCGCGACTAAAGGTGGCCTTTAGTCGCGGTTGGAGCCACTAACCGCGACTAAAGGCTCTCATATATATAACGCCACTTACGAAAAATTCACCATCCTCTCCATTCTCTCGACGCCAAACACAGACGCCGCCGCCAGGCTGCTGCGCGCCACCGCCTGCCCCGTTCGACGCCGTCACCGCCCCCGACGCCGGACGCGTGCGCCTCCTCGCCGATCCCCAACTCCGGACGCGCCCTCCTCGCCGATCCCCGACGGCGCCGCCCGCGCCCGCTCCTCACTGCGCCGCCTGCCCCGACGCCGTCGCCGCCCCCGACTCGCTTCGCCTCGCCGTCGCCCCGCTGTGAGCTCATCAATTCCCTCTCCCCTCTCTCCCTCGCCCCCTGCCGCCATGGCCGCCCCTGGCCTCCCCGAGCCCACACACACACACATGTGACACATTTTCTATTTAGATGTTTTAGTTGTTTTAGATGATTATTTAGTATATTAGTATATATGTATGTATAGAAATTAAATGTTAGATGAATGTTTTTTAGTTTCTTATACTTTTAGTTTATAGCTAGATAAATGTTAGATATAAAAACGTTGAGGAATTTTGACATTTGATCCAATGTATAGCAATTAGTATTTGCAAAAGTTGCATATTTTAATGTTGTATTTGCAATAGATTTTCTTAGTCATTTTAAGGGATTTATCAGGAATGCCCCCATTATGGATGTGCACAAGTTGATCCAATTTTTTTCTGATCTCATGCATCTACCCTTCTATATGTCACGTTTTGTCTAGCTAGTGTCAAAGAATTCAAGAAAACCATGGCTTCATCATTAGCCGGAAGTAACAGGCGCATGATGGTACGAAGCTTTTCAAAGTTGTTTTGGAACGGAGTTCTTGATAGAATAATTAGCTTTTTTGGTACGAAGTTCAGCAAAAAGGCCTTCCAAATAGCGATATTCGGAAGGCTCTTGCTGAACTTCGTACCAAAAAGCTAATTATCCTATCCGGGACTCCGTTCCAAAACAACTTTGGACAGCTTCATACCATCATGCGCCTGTTACTTCTGGCTAATGATGAAGCCATGGTTTTCTTCCTTTGACACTAGCTAGACAACGTGACATATAGAAGGGTAGCTGATATCAGGAAAAATATGGACCATTTTCTGCACATCCACAATGGCGCCATTTTGTTAAATCCCTTAAAGGTTAAGAGAATCCGTTATGATTCTGAAGGTTCCTCGTATATAAGAAATCACAATCAAGCATTTACAAAATGTTAAATTTGCATAGAATTTCTTCTCGGAGTCAACGATGCCCGGCCCGCATCCTCGTCGTCGACTCGTTCGCGACGACGTCCTGCTTCAGAGGGGCAACGTTCAGGACTGGGCTCCACCGGGCTGGCACCGGGAGGTGCTACCTTCAGGGGCGCGCAACTTGGTGAGGAACCCGGCCCCGGGTCCCGTCGTCGGCCCGGAGCTTCTTTGGTGGCGTTCGCGTGGGCCACTTTCGGTGCGGAGGCAGCCGGCCCCGTCGGAGGTGGTACGTCGCCGTGTCAGGGAGGAGGACGAGCACGTCCGTCGCTACATGGATGCGTTGGACGTCACGTTCTCCAATACCTGGCAGGTTCTTCAGGGATCTCACCCGAGCTATGATCCTGTGATGGTTCCTTCTCTTTGGGTGTCCACCGCCCGCGCCTCAGGAACCGCGAGTGAACTAGATTCTTCGATAATATTCGATTTGTATTAGCTAGTGATAATACTCGAGATGTATTCGAGATTATATTCGATAATATTCGAGACAATTTATTCGTGATTATATTCGATGATGCATATTATATGAATTATTCGAGATGCATATTATGTACTATGATTCAGTTTTTCCTTATTGATTGCATGCATTCTAATTTGAATACTAAATTGTTTTATCTTTCTTCTGGATTAGTTAAATAAAAGCTATGGACAATACCGAGAGAGAAGGAGAAGAGGCTCTGTTCGACATCATACGCTCCCCGAGCCCAGAGCATGAACCTGAAGATGACGGCTCGCAATATCTGAACAATTCCGGTGAGGGTTGTATGATATTTGATGAAGACGAACGAATAGATGAAGGCGACAACTATGTTGACGAAGAAAATGTTCTTCAAATAACAAAGACCGGCGAGGTATATTTATTATATAAGCCATCTGGTGATCATTACATGTCTTAATTGATTTGTATGTATTAACGAATCGATCTTTCTTCTTTTAGGCCTCCGGATCGAGCAAATCTTCTACAAGCGACATGGTAGTTCGAGGCCCGGCCAGAAAGTTGGAGTCTGGCGTAAAGTTCAACATCGATTCCATCAAAACATCAAATGGCGAACCGCTTGAACCTAGGAAAAATGCGACCAAGTTCAAGAATCAATGCGGAGTTATTGTCAGGGACCAAATCCCGATCTCCGTTCAAGAATGGAAAAATCCAGCAAAGGGAGATCGAGCAGGAGTTACTTTTGTCGACAAAAGAGCAAAAGATGTGCTTTGGGAATCGCTCATGTGGCATTTCACCCTACCAGATAATTTGACAGATGCAGATCTGAAGAAAGTCAGAAACTATGCTCTTAAAAAGATGGCGATCGCATTCAACACCTTCAAGAAAAATACATGGACTGCGTACGTCAAAGCAAAAAAGAAGACTCCAGAATTCAAGGGAGCACTGGTGAAGGCAAAAGATCACTGGGACGCTTTCGTGAAGTTCAAGGAATTGGAACACGCTAAGGAACGGTCGAGAAAAAACAAGATTAATGCTGCGAAAAAGAAGTGGCACCATACTCTGGGGCCAGGTGGCTACCAGGTGGCCCTGCCTAAGTGGGATCAATCTGAGCAAGAGATGATTAGTGCAGGGGTCACTCCAGTTACATTGAAATGGCCCCCCCCAGGTGCAGGACATGGTTTTATGCGCATGGGGGAAGTTGGACCCAGAGACAGGGCTGATTAAGGTGAAGGCAAGTATTAAAGAAGCGACAGACGAAATACTTCTTGCAATAGAAGAAGCTCGAACGGGGGTGTTCACGCCCAACAGAGAGAACGACGAGCTTACGCGCGCCCTGAAGAATCCTGAACACCCGGGAAGAACACGAGGCAAAGGCGTTGTTCCGTGGTTTGAGGGGTTTGCGGATTGGAACGACGACTACAGAAGCCGTGCGAGAAAGAAGAAGCAGGAGGAGCGGAAGAAGAAGGAGGAAGCACTCCGCCTTGAAGGCCTAGAATCAAAGCACCTGGAGTTGGAACGCGCTTTCAGGCGGCAGCAGGAGCAGATCGACTCACTCAGCCAGGAAAGGGCGTCTCAGCGGCAGCATGAGCAGATCGATCCAGCATTGGATAGCACCATCCCATCTATGCCGAGAAGCAGCGTGGGTTCCGCCCCGGCCGATATCGATGATGCACTGCTAGCTAGCTACCCCGTGGATGATATCAAAGACAGGACTAACTGTGAGCTACACATGAAAGTGAAGAACTTATCCATGAAGGTGGCGGACGGCTATGCTTTAGCAAATCCCCCTGAAGCAACCTTCCATTGCAATCCCATTCCAGCTGGCTATGCTCGTGTCGGGGTTGATGAAGTGATGTCAGGATATCACGAGCTACAACTTGACATTCTTGGAGATAACGAGGAGAGAACACTGGGAGAGGCCATACATCGTATCATTCTATGGAAAAAGGATTGCATCGTCTTTCCAAGGCCATCGACTCCTCCTCCTCCAAGTCCGCCGCCGCGTCAGTCGACTCCTCCTCCTCCAAGTCCGGCACCGCGTCAGCCGACTCCTCCTCCAAGTCCGGCACGGCGTCAGCCAACTCCTCCTCCTCCAAGTCCGGCACGGCGTCAGCCGACTCCTCCTCCAAGTCCGGTACGGCATCAGCCGACTCCTCCTCCTCCAAGTCCGGCACTACGTCTGCCGTCTCCGCCGACTCAGCGTGCTCCATCGCCTAAGCAACATCGGAAGAGAGAGGCCGCAGCTACGACAACTAGTGGTACAACATGCAAGAAATTCAAATATGGTCCAAGCCTCAAGCCTCTTCCGAAGTTGTCTTACCACCTGACTGAGGAGGAACTCAACACCGTAGCGAATGCCCAATTGAAGGCCCATTTTGGACCGAAACCACCCCCGCCGCCAAAGGAGAAAGTACCTGAGCATGTCTCACAACACTTTATTGATATGGCTCGACCTGCTGTCAAGCATAAGGACTGCGACTATGTGCGGTCTATCAGGAAGTCATATGTTGCACAACAAAAGGAGTCGAGCCCGAGCTGGAGCCAAGCAGTTGGCAAAAAAAGCGGGAAAATTGTTCCCCAGCTGGGAGAACAGGCAGTGCAATCGACCCCCCCGCTCATTGTACAAACACCTGTGAGTACCGCCGATCGGCTGTTAATAACCGACGATCATAAAAGGCAGGCTAAAGAGGCCGGTGTCACTGTTGAACAACTCCTAGGCCTTGACGAAATCCCCCTGCTTAAAGATGAGGAAGTAAAATGGCAATATGTCCGCGGCAAACCTCTGGTCAAGCCTGACGATGTCAAGCTTCTACCAACGAGAATGTACAATTTGCATACGTGGTACATGCAAGAAACAGCAAATACCAATCAAGAGTCCCTCATGGTGAAAGTCAAGAAAAAACATTACTTCCATGGAAAAGATTTGTGGGTTGATTATGAAGAGTTGTTTCAGTTATTCAATCAAGACGCACTCGACAAATCTATCGTCAGTTGTTATTGTCTGTAAGTGATTTCTTTCTGTAATTTAAGTCTCTAGCTAGCTGTGCTCTCGTTCATTACCTGTAATTATCCTCACTATATTCTTTTCTGTGGTATTATGCAGAATGAAGATGTATGAAATGAAAAAAGCTGGACGCTATGGCATTGGGTTCATTGACCCAAATACGATTAATCAAAAGATATGGACAACTGAATGGTCGAGAAAAGACACAGAGAGATTCCTGCTAGAGTTTTTGAAGCGACTAAACACCCAACCAGAAATACTACTTCCTTACAACTTCGGGTGAGTGTTACTATATCTTGTACTACAAATTCTATTTTTTGCTTACTAGATGTTAATAAGTGTAGTTGATGAGTTATGCACATGCCCGCTTAATTATACAAAACGTGTGCGCATGCAGTTACCACTGGATCTTGTTAATCATTGAAGTTGACAAGGGAAAAGTTGAAGTATTGGACTCACTATATAAGAATCCATCCGAATACGCAACCGTGAGGGGGATGGTCGACAGGTAATTTCAATCATTATCGCACTATGTCGGCCTCTTTACTTCATTTCCTGATATCAACTAGTTAATAACTACTTTATTCATTTTCTTTCCGGCGGGCAGGGCTTGGGCCAAGTTCATCAAACTGGTCCCAGGCGACTGGGCACAAAAGCTGACATGGGTGCGACCCAAGGTAATTAAGTAGTACTAGCTAGCTACGTCCGTGCATCTCTTTAATTCTAGTTTCAATACCATTATCATGCTTGATTAATTATTACCTGATTGAATTTTATTCTCGTAAAGTGCATGAGGCAGGAGCAGGGGAATAGTTTATGCGCATACTACGTTTGCGAGAACATTCGCATGATCACGTCTGAAAGGAGCGGAGATGAAAGAAATCTTTGGGTACGGTTGCCAGAACACTATCCATAATTTTTTTATCATGATCTAGCTAATATATATACACACAACTAATATATTCATCTTGATCTCCTTCTTATAGCTGACGGAGATGCGGGGCCAGCTCCTACCAACGGCTCGCGTTCAAGTAGAAATAGCTGGATTTCTGCTCGACCAGGTCATAGATCCCAAAGGAGAATACCATTACAAGAAGCAGTAATGCCTGCATATGTAATGATCCGCAAATTGTAGGAGAAATTGTATATACCAAATTGTATATATATATGTATGTGAATGGTCTTCGTACGAGAAATTCGATGATATATATATATGATCGGTTCTACGAGAAATTCTATTTATATATATATGCACAACGTGTACAGTATGTAGTAGCGTAATATATGTTTGAAATGAAAAATAATTAAATGGAAAACACAAAATTAAAAGGAAAAATAAACCATAATTAATTCATAAACCCCTAAAGGATTAAAAGGAAAAATAAACCAAAATTAAAAGAATTAAATACTTTTAGTCCCGGTTGGTGTTACCAACCGGGACTAAAGGTCCCCCAGCCCACGGCGTCGCCAGGTGCCACGTGGTGGGCCTTTAGTGCCGGGCCATGTTGAACCGGGACTAAAGGGGGGGCCTTTAGTCCCCACCCTTTAGTGCCGGTTGGAGAACCGGCACTAAAGGCCCTTACGAACCAGCACTATAGGCCGATTCTGCACTAGTATATGAGGAAATTAGGCATTACGACAGAAGCACACTGCGGGAGTTAAATTATTAAGCAAACACAACATGGGTTTAACATCAGCATTATCATCCAAGGAATTAAAGAAAGTTTTCAATGGGATAAAAGCGTACAAACCTTACACATTATCAAGATTTACATGCAAAAGATTAAAATTGATATGTGAACTGAAATCTTGGAGAGCACAAATATATCAACATGAGTAATGGAATAAAGGTACTATTCTGTTATTAAACTAAAACATTAGACATAAACTAATTTGCTCATGTGAGATTGAGAGAAGTGTTAAGTACCACTAGTAGAAAACAGGGCTTTGGCCTGGGCCAGGATAAGGGCATTAATCCCGGTTCACTTACGAACCGGGACCAAAGGGTGCATCAGTCCCGGTTGGTGAGACCAGGGCGCCGGGCGGGCCTCGGGGGCCATTGGTCCCGGTTCGTCTGGCAATTTTGGTCCCGGTTCCAGACACGAACCGAGACCAATGGGCCTCGCTCCTGGCCCAGCACCTTTAGTCCCGGTTGGTGGCTAGAACCGGGACCAAAGGTCAGTCTTCTGTCCCGGTTCTAGCCACCAACCGGGACTAAAGATATGCCTATATATACCCCCGCCCCTGCCCGCTCACTCTGTTTTTTGGCCGGCCGGCGTGTGCAGGTGTGTGTTGCTCTAGCTCTCACCTCCTATGCACATGAGGTGTTCGATGAAATGCTCGAGCCACACTTAAGCTTTCTCCTCTCCAAGCTCGACCTCCAAGCTCCATTTTCCTCAAGATTTGTCTAGGTTTGGCGGTCCGTCCTGTCCCGTCCCCGTCCTCACTGCCGTCGATCGCCCACGCCGATCTCGTCGCCGGCACCACCGTGGTGAGCCTCTTGTTCTTATCTTCTTTCTAAAAGAAAAAAATTCTTACTTGTATGATTTAGATAGATACTTGTACAATTTTCTTACTTTTATTATTGTTTGTTATTATATAGTGCCACCGTCGGCCCTCGTCCTGTCTATGATTCGGATGTGGTATATTATCTTTTATAACTATTTGTTTCATTTAGTGTTTATGACAATTATGCCGACCAACGTGACATAGATGTTTTTATCTAGGAGGTATGTGAACCGGAAATTCGAACCGACCCTCTTGTCGAGAGGTTAAATTTAGTTGAAAAAGAAAACAATTACTTGAAGAAAAAATTGAAAAGAATTGAGGAGGAGAAGATGGAATTGGAGTTGCATGTTGCCGATGTCGTCGAAGATCACAAGATCAAGATGGATGCAATGCGCTTGAAGATTAGAAAGATTAGAAAATATGCCATTCATACTGAGGCTTGGTATCATTATGTCGTTGGATCAATTGGTACCTTAGTTGCGGTTATGATCACATTTGTTGTTGCATTTAAATGTTTTACATAGTTTCAATGTATGTTTTAATTGGATGCTCTAGAGAGCTATATGTTGTTCAATGAGAACTATGTATGAACTTTATGTATTTATTTTGGTCACTACTGTACTTTGGTTTTAATGTGATGATGAACTTCTATTAATTTGGTCACTTCTCTATTCATGATGTTTTGTAATGGTTTTTGATACACTTAATTATATAATGCACGCAGATGAACCGTCAATGGATGTACGGTGACCGACACACCTCCGAGTACATTAAGGGCCTACATAATTTTCTCGAAGTGGCTGAGGCAACCCAGCAGAATGGTTTTATGTATTGTCCATGTACTATCTGTGGGAATACGAAGGATTACTCTAACTCGAAAACCCTACACGTCCACCTGCTTGAGAAGGGTTTCATGCCACACTATAATGTTTGGACCAAGCACGGAGAAAGAGGGGTTATGATGGAAGACAACGAAGAAGAAGAGGATGATGACAACTATCCGCCCCCTGAATACGGTGATGCTGCAATGGGGGAAGCTGAAGATCAAGAGGAAGAACCAGACGATGTGCCCGATGATGATCTTCGCCGGGTCATTGTTGATGCAAAGAGACAATGTCAAAGTGAAAGGGAGAAGTTGAAGTTCGATTGCATGTTAGAGGATCACAAAAAAAGGTTGTACCCAAATTGCGAAGATGACAACACAAAGCTCGGTACCACACTGGAATTGCTGCAATGGAAGGCAAAGAATGGTGTATCTGACAAGGCATTTGAAAAGGTGCTGAAAATAATGAAGAATAAGCTTCCAAAGGACAACGAATTGCCCGACGGTACATACGAAGCAAAGAAGGTTGTCTGCCCTCTAGGATTGGAGGTGCAGAAGATACATGCATGCCCTAATGACTGCATCCTCTACCGCGGTGCGTACGAGGATTTGAACGCATGCCCGGTATGCTGTGCATTGCGGTATAAGATCAGACGAGATGACCCTGGTGATGTTGAGGGCCAGCGCACCGGGAAGAGGGTTCCTGCGAAGGTGATGTGGTATGCTCCTATAATACCACGGTTGAAACGTTTGTTCAGAAACAAAGAGCATGCCAAGTTGATGCGATGGCACAAGGAAGACCGTAAGAAAGATGGGAAGTTGAGAGCACCCGGTGATGGGTCAAATTGGAGAAAGATCGAGAGAAATTGGGGGGACTTTATAGATGACCCAAGGAACGTATGGTTTGGTTTAAGTGCAGATGGCGTTAATCCTTTTGGGGAGCTGAGAAGCAAGCATAGCACATGGCATGTGACTCTATGTATGTATAACCTTCCTCCTTGGTTGTGCATGAAGCGGAAGTTCATTATGATGCCAGTGCTCATCCAAGGCCCTAAGCAACCCAGGAATGACATTGATATGTACCTAAGGCCATTAGTTGATGAACTTTTACAACTGTGGAATGGAAAAGGTGTGCGTGTGTGGGATGAGAACGAACAGGAGGAATTTGACCTACGAGCGTTGCTGTTTGTAACCATCAATGATTGGCCTGCTCTCAGCAACCTTTCAGGACAGACAAACAAGGGATACCATGCATGCACGCACTGTTTAGATGACACCGATAGTATATATTTGGACAAATGCAGGAAGAATGTGTACCTGGGGCATCGTCGATTTCTTCTGACCAACCATCAATGTCGAAAGAAAGGAAAGCATTTCAAAGGTGAGGCAGATCATCGGAAGAAGCTCGCCCTCCGTACTGATGATCACATACTTGATATGGTCAATGATTTACAAGTAATCTTTGGAAAGGGTCCTGGCAGACTATCTGTTCCGAAGGACGCTGAGGGATGCGCACCCATGTGGAAGAAGAAATCTATATTTTGGGACCTACCCTATTGGAAAGACCTAGAGGTCCGTTCTGCAATCGACGTGATGCACGTGATGATGAATCTTTGCATGAAGCTGCTAGGCTTCTTGGGAGTGTATGGGAAGACAAAAGATACACCGGAGGTACGGGAGGACCAGCAACGTGTGCATGAAAAAGACGGCATGCATCCCGTCTGGCTTCTACGCTCTTACCAAAGAAGAGAAGGAAATCTTCTTTGAATACCTGCTCAGTATGAAGGTCCCGTCTGGCTTCTCGGCGAATATAAAGGGAATAATAAATATGGCAGAGAAAAAGTTCCACAACCTAAAGTCTCATGACTGCCACATGATTATGACGCAACTGCTTCCGGTTGCATTGAGGGGGCTTCTACCGGAAAACGTTCGATTAGCCATTGTGAAGCTATGTGCATTCCTCAATGCAATCTCTCAGAAGGTAATCGATCCAGAAATCCTACCAAGGTTAAAGAATGATTTGGTGCAATGTCTTGTCAGTTTCGAGCTGGTGTTCCCACCATCCTTCTTCAATATCATGACGCATGTCCTAGTTCATCTATGTCGACGAGATTGGCATTTTGGGCCCTGTATTTCTACACAACATGTTCCCCTTTGAGAGGTTCATGGGAGTCTTAAAGAAATATGTTCTTAACCGTGCTAGGCCAGAAGGAAGCATCTCCATGGGCCATCAAACAGAGGAAAGCATTGGGTTTTGTGTTGACTTTATTCCTGACCTTAAGCCGATTGGTCTCCCTCAATCGCGGTATGAGGGGAGACTGACTGGAAAAGGCACGCTAGGAGCGAATTCAATAATATGTAGGGACGGGCATTCTTGGTCTCAAGCACACTACACTGTTCTACATAATTCTATCTTGGTGACCCCGTATGTCAATGAACACAAGAATATTCTACGCTCCAAACACCCGGAGCAGTGTGACGACTGGATTACATGTGAACACATCAGGACTTTCGGCAGTTGGTTGCAAACACATCTCATGGGTAACACCACTATTGCAGATGAGCTGTACTCGTTGGCCAGGGGACCATCTTCGACTATATTGACTTACAAAGGGTACGAGATAAATGGGAATACATTTTACACGATCGCCCAAGATCAAAAGAGCACCAACCAAAATAGTGGTGTCTGCTTTGATGCAGCAACCAACAGGGGAAATGACACATATTATGGTTACATAGTGGACATATGGGAACTTGACTATGGACATGATTTTAAGGTCCCTTTGTTTCGGTGCAAATGGGTCAATCTGTCAGGAGGTGGGGTACAGGTAGACCCGCAGTACGGAATGACAACAGTGGATCTGAACAATCTTGGGTACACAGATGAACCATTCGTCCTAGCCAATGATGTGGCGCAGGTTTTCTATGTGAAGGACATGTCTACCAAACCGAGAAAAAGAAAAGATAAGGAAGCGAATACATCATACGATGAGCCAATGCGCCACATAGTTCTTTCAGGGAAAAGAGACATCGTGGGAGTGGAGGGCAAGACAGACATGTGTGAAGATTATGAAAAGTTTCATGAAATTCCTCCCTTCAAAGTGAAGGCTGACCCAAGCACCCTGTTAAACGATGAAGATTATCCATGGTTACGGCGCAATAAGCAAGGGACACACGCGAAGAAAAAGTGAAGACTTTCTCTCCACAACTATTCTGATGATGGCTTTGATCTAGAATATCACTACAGTTACATGTCAAGAAATGAAATGCCTTTTGTAACTGATGAGTTTTCGTCTGAAACCCTGATACTTCGAAAGAGATTGTTCATTTTGTACACGAAGTGCATCCAGTTTTTGTCGTAACCCTCTCAACTTTTTAGCACATGCTATGTGGGTGAAATGATGATACCATGCCAACTTTCAACCATTTCAGAGTTCATTTGAAGTGCTTTTCAATTCAGGGTCATCTTAGCTCAAAATAAATCATGAAATGCATGAAAAATAGCAAATGAAGTCAGAAAAGGTTTGAAAAGTGATGATGTGGCTTTGAATGGTGCATATTGAATGCATAAAAAGTCTTGAGTTCAAATATGTTTAAAAAATTGAAATCCTTTTGTAACAGATGAGTTTTCGTCCAAAACCCTGACACTTCGAAAGAGATTGTTCATTTTGTACACGAAGTGCATCCAATTTTTGCCGTAACCCTCTCAACTTTTTAGCACATGCTATGTGGGTGCACTACTAGAAAAACAGCTATAGCCAATATGGACACTAATGGCGCACTATACATGTGGTGCGCCATTACTAAATAGTAATGGCGCACCATGTGTAGGTGCGCCATTAGTAACCAAAACAGTAATGGCGCATCAGGTGAAAAGTGCGCCATTACTAAGTTTGACCAAGGTTTGACCCAGTCATACACATAGTAATGGCGCACTTTGTATAGGTGCGCCATTACTGAGTTGACATAGTAATGCCGCACCTTCACAAAGTGCGCCATAACTATGTGTATGACTGGGTCAAACCTTGGTCAAAGTTAGTAATGGCGCACTTTGCATAGGTGCGCCATTACTATGTCAAACTTAGTAATGGCGCACTTATACAAAGTGCGCCATTACTAACTTTGACCAAGGTTTGACCAAGTCATACACATAGTAATGGCGCACTTTGTGAAGGTGCGCCATTACTAACTTTCTAGGTGGCCGAAAATTTCACCAAACGCACCCCCCCCCGTGGACCGCCTTTTCAGTTTTAAAAAAAATAAAAGAAAATGATGGAAATGTCAAAAAAATAAAAGAAAATAAGTTTCCCATGTGATATGTGGTCTAGTTGTTGGGAAAATTTACAAATATGAATTTCGACTTTATTTGCAAAATCTCTCTGGAATTTAGTAAAATGGGCATAACTTTTGCATACGAACTCGGATTAAAAAGTTTTTTATATGAAAAATCATCTACTCGAAAAGTTACATCCGAATTCAATCGGGGAAACCCCGTTGAAGATTTTTAGAATCCCCAAAAACCTAACAGAATAAAAGATACGGGGCTTTTAAGATCTAGAGGAGGGAAAATGGAAAAAAATTCAAACTTAGTAATGGCGCACCATCTGCTAGGTGCGCCACTAGTAACAGAAAAAAAAAATTGGTTTCGAATTTTTTTTTTGGGAAAAAATATTCAAAATATGATACGTAATATGACCGGGAAGTTTGAAATATTTTTTCAAAATTTCATCACACTCATGAACATGAACAAAGTCCTAGACATCAACAAGGTTTAATAGGATTGATATGATAGATATATCAACAAGTGCCTGTTAAGTGAGCTGGTGCTGGGGTTGGATAGAACTGAGAAGTTAAGCGTGCTGGGGCTGGAGTAGTGTGAGGATGGATGACCTTTCAGGAAGTTTGACCACGGAGTGTGATTTGACTTGAGATTAAGCATATTGACCCGAGATTAAGCCATAGTGACCCGAGATTAAGAAAAAAACGAAAAAAAAATTCTGAAAAAAAATTGAAAAAAATATTTGAAAAAAAAATTTCTGAAAAAAAATTTGAAAAAAATTTGTTAGTAATGGCGCACTTCTATGTGGTGCGCCATTACTAAGTCAGATAGTAATGGCGCACTATAGGTGCGCCATTACTATCTGTGATAGTAATGGCGCACCAAATGTGCGCCATTACTAACAGTTACTAATGGCGTGATGATAGTGGCGCACCTATAGTGTGCCATTAATAGCCAAAATAGGTGCGCCACTAACAACCTTTTTTCTAGTAGTGGTGAAATGATGATACCATGCAACTTTCAACCATTTCAGAGTTCATTTGCAGTGCTTTTCAATTCAGAGTCATCTTAGCTCAAAATAAATCATGAAATGCATGAAAAATAGCAAATGAAGTCAGAAAAGGTTTGAAAAGTGATGATGTGGCTTTGAATGGTGCATATTGAATGCATAAAAAGTCTTGAGTTCAAATATGTTTAAAAAATTGAAATCCTTTTGTAACAAATGAGTTTTCGTCTGAAACCCTGACACTTCGAAAGAGATTGTTCATTTTGTACACGAAGTGCACCAGTTTTTGCCGTAACCATCTCAACTTTTTAGCACATGCTATCTGGGTGAAATGATGATACCATTCCAACTTTCAACCATTTCAGAGTTCATTTGCAGTGCTTTTCAATTCAGGGTCATCTTAGCTCCAAATAAATCATGAAATGCATGAAAAATAGCAAATGAAGTCAGAAAAGGTTTGAAAAGTGATGATGTGGCTTTGAATGGTGCACATTGAATGCATAAAAAGTCTTGAGCTCAAATATGTTTAAAAAATTGAAATCCTTTTGTAACAGATGAGTTTTCGTGTGAAACCCTGATACTTCGAAAGAGATTGTTCATTTTGTACACGAAGTGCATCTAGTTTTTGCCGTAACCCTCTCAACTTTTTAGCACATGTTATGTGGGTGAAATGATGATACCAATCCAACTTTCAACCATTTTAGAGTTCATTTGCAGTGCTTTTCAATTCAGGGCCATCTTAGCTCAAAATAAATCATGAAATGCATGAAAAATAGCAAATGAAGTCAGAAAAGGTTTGAAAAGTGATGATGTGGCTTTGAATGGTGCATATTGAATGCATAAAAAGTCTTGAGCTCAAATATGTTTAAAAAATTGAAATCCTTTTGTAACAGATGAGTTTTCGTCCAAAACCCTGACACTTCGAAAGAGATTGTTCATTTTGTACACGAAGTGCATCCAGTTTTTGCCGTAACCCTCTCAACTTTTTAGCACATGCTATGTGGGTGATATGATGATACCATGCCAACTTGCAACCATTTCAGAGTTCATTTGCAGTGCTTTTCAATTCAGGGTCATCTTAGCTCAAAATAAATCATGAAATGCATGAAAAATAGCAAACAAAGTCAGAAAAGGGTTGAAAAGTGATGATGTGGCTTTGAATGGTGCATATTGAATGCATAAAAAGTCTTGAGTTCAAATATGTTTAAAAAATTGAAATTCTTTTGTAACAGATGAGTTTTCGTCCAAAACCCTAACACTTCGAAAGAGATTGTTCATTTTGTACACGAAGTGCATCCAGTTTTTGCCGTAACCCTCTCAACTTTTTAGCACATGCTATGTGGGTGAAATGATGATACCATGCCAACTTGCAACCATTTCAGAATTCATTTGCAGTGCTTTTCAATTCAGGGTCATTTTAGCTCAAAATAAATCATGAAATGCAAGAAAAATAGTAAATGAAGTCAGAAAAGGGTTGAAAAGTGATGATGTGGCTTTGAATGATGCATATTGAATGCAGAAAAAGTCTTGAGTTAAAATATGTTTAAAAAATCAAAATCCCTTTGTAATAGACGTGTTTTCGTCCGATCAAAGTTATTTTACTTAATATTATATAAAATTTATGCAACTAAAATTATCAAAGTTATTTTTGTTAAAAACTTTAATAGCAAAATGAATATTCATAAAGTATTTTTTGTTAAGAACTTTTAATATGCAAAAAAATAACATGAAAAAATAGCAAAAGTGAACATAGATGCGCTTATAGGGAAAATTTGACCTGAAATCAAAGTGATGCACATGGATTTCAGGTCGAATTTCCCGTATAAGGGCATCTATTTTCACTTTGAGAGGAACTCAACAAGGCAGAGAGGGGCGGGCTTATAAACCGGTGCGAGCGCCTCTCGCTTGGCGAGGTGGGACTAAACTCCCACCACAGCCAGGACCAACCCTTTAGTCCTGGTTGGTGGCTCCAACCGGGACCAATTCCAACCTTTCGTCCTGGTTGGTGCCACCAACCAGGACTAATGCCACCCTTTAGTCCCGGTTGGAGCCACCAACCGGGACCAAAGGTCTCTGCTTCCCGCCTTTTGGGTTGCTGAAATTGACCTTTAGTCCCGGTTGGTGGCACCAACCGGGACGAAAGGGTGGCATTGGTCCCGGTTGGAGCCACCAACCGGGACTAAAGTTCTTTGTATATAAGCAGCACTTTGGAAAAATTTCCAATCCCATCTGCAGTTTCTTCTCTCCCCCGACGGCGTCGACGACCACCTCGACGCCGCCAGGCTACCGGATTTTGCCGTCCCCCGCTCCCCTGCCCTGACGTCGCCGTCGCCATCGCTGCGCCCTGCCCCTACATCGTCGTCGCCGTCGCCGTCGCCGCGCCCTGCCCCGCCGCCTTCGCCCTCGGCACCGTCGGCCTTCTCTGGTCGATTCACAGCAACGAGGACCTTCCCGGCCGCGCCGTCGACGCCTTCGCAACCGCGGTGAGGCCCCGGTTCTTTTACCCCTAGCCCCGTCGCCGATCTCCTCTCCTAACCCCGCTAGCCGCCTTGCCCGTGAGCTCCTCGCCGCCATGGCTAGAGCTCCCGTGATCCCCTTTAGATGCGGCCGAGCACGGGCTATGCCCTAGTGGCCTCAGTGTTGGGGAACGTAGTAATAATTCAAAAAAATTCCTACGTGTCACCAAGATTAATCTAGGAGATGCTAGCAACGAGAGAGAGGGAGTGCATCTTCATACCCTTGAAGATCGCTAAGCGGAAGCATTGCAAAGAACGCGGTTGATGGAGTCGTACTCGCGGCGATTCAAATCGCGGAAGATCCGATCCAAGCGCCGAACGGACGGCGCCTCCGCGTTCAACACACGTACAGTCCGGGGACGTCTCCTCCTTCTTGATCTAGCAAGGGGGGAGGAGAAGTTGAGGGAGAGCTTCGGCAGCACGACGGCGTGGTGGCGGTGGAGCTCGTGGTTCTCCGGCAGAGCTTCGCTAAGCACTACGGAGGAGGAGGAGGTGTAGGAGGGGGGAGGGCTGCGCCAGGGGCAAGGGATGCAGCTCCCATGCGCCTCCCCACTATATATAGGGGTGGAGGGGGCTGGTTTCTTGCCCTCCAAGTCCATTGGGGCATTGTCAAAGGTGGGAGGAAAGAAATCCCATCCTTTCCCTTCCCCACCGATTGTTATCCCCCCCTTTTAGGGATCTTGATCTTATCCCTTCGGGATATGATCTTATTCCTTCTCAGGGGGGATCTTGGTGCGCCTTGACCAGGGGTGTGGGGCCTTGCCCCCACTACCCACGTTCATGTGGGTCCCCCCATGCAGGTGGGCCCCACTCCGGAACCTTCTAGAACCTTCCCGGTACAATACTGAAAAATCCCGAACATTTTCCGGTGGCCAAAATAGGACTTCCCATATATAAATCTTTACCTCCGGACCATTCTGGAACTCCTCGTGACATCCGGGATCTCATCCGGGACTCCGAACAACTTTCGGTAACCACATACAATTCCCATTACAACTCTAGCGTCACCGAACCTTAAGTGTGTAGACCCTACAGGTCCGGGAACCATGCAGACATGACCGAGACACCTCTTCGGCCAATAACGAATAGCGGGATCTGGATACCCATATTGGCTCCCACATGTTCCACGATGATCTCATCGGATGAACCACGATGTCGGGGATTCAATTAATCCCGTATATACAATTCCCTTTGTCCATCGGTATGTTACTTGCCCGAGATTTGATCGTCGGTATCCCTATACCTTGTTCAATCTCGTTACCGGCAAGTCTCTTTACTCGTTCCGTAACACATGATCCCGTGACTAACTCCTTAGTCACATTGAGCGCATTATGATGATGTATTACCGAGTGGGCCAAGAGATACCTCTCCGTCACACGGAGTGACAAATCCCAGTCTCGATTCGTGCCAACCCAACAGACACTTTCGGTGATACCTGTAGTGCACCTTTATAGTCACCCAGTTACGTTGTGACGTTTGATACACCCAAAGCATTCCTACGGTATCCGGGAGTTGCACAATCTCATGGTCTAAGGAAATGATACTTGACATTAGAAAAGCTCTAGCAGACGAACTACACGATCTTGTGCTATGCTTAGGATTGGGTCTTGTCCATCACATCATTCTCCTAATGATGTGATCCCGTTATCAACGACATCCAATGTCCATGGCCAGGAAACCATGACCATCTACTGATCAAAGAGCTAGTCAACTAGAGGCTCACTAGGGACATGGTGTGGTCTATGTATTCACACATGTATTACGGTTTCCGGTTAATACAATTATAGCATGAACAATAGACAATTATCATGAACAAGGAAATATAATAATAACCATTTTATTATTGCCTCTAGGGCATATTTCCAACAGTCTCCCACTTGCACTAGAGTCAATAATCTAGTTACATTGTGATGAATCGAACACCCATAGAGTTCTGGTGCTGATCATGTTTCGCTCGTCGAAGAGGTTTAGTCAACGGATCTGCGACATTCAGATCCGTATGTACTTTACAAATATCTATATCTCCATCCTGAATGTAACCACGAATGGAGTTGAAGCGGCGCTTGATGTGCTTGGTCTTCTTGTGAAACCTGGGCTGCTTGGCAATGGCAATAGCTCCAGTGTTGTCACAGAAGAGAGTCATCGGGCTCGATGCATTGGGAATCACTCCTAGGTCGGTGATGAACTCCTTCATCCAGACTCCTTCCTGCGCTGCTTCCGAAGCAGCTATGTACTCCGCTTCACATGTAGATGCCGCCACGACGCTTTGCTTGCAACTGCACCAGCTGACTGCCCCACCATTCAAAATATACACGTATCCGGTTTGTGACTTGGAGTCATCCGGATCTGTGTCGAAGCTAGCATCGATGTAACCCTTTACGACGAGCTCTTCGGCACCTCCATAAACGAGAAACATATTCTTAGTCCTTTTCAGGTACTTAAGGATATTCTTGACCGCTGTCTAGTGTTCCATTCCGGGATCACTTTGGTACCTCCCTACCAAACTTATGGCAAGGTTCACATCAGGTCTGGTACATAGCATGGCATACATAATAGAGCCTATGGCTGAGGCATAGGGGATGACACTCATCTTTTCTCTATCTTCTGCCGAGGTCGGGCATTGAGCTGTGCTCAATCTCACACCTTGTAATACAGGCAAGAACCCCTTCTTGGACTGATCCATATTGAACTTCTTCAATATCTTGTCAAGGTATGTGCTTTGTGAAAGACCAATGAGGCGTCTCGATCTATCTCTATAGATCTTGATGCCTAATATGTAAGCAGCTTCTCCAAGGTCCTTCATTGAAAAACACTTATTCAAGTAGGCCTTTATGCTTTCCAAAAGTTCTATATCATTTCCCATCAACAATATGTCATCCACATATAAAATGAGAAATGCTACAGAGCTCCCACTCACTTTCTTGTAAATACAGGCTTCTCCATAAGTCTGTATAAACCCAAACGCTTTGATCACCTCATCAAAGCGAATGTTCCAACTCCGAGATGCTTGCACCAGCCCATAGATGGAGCGTTGGAGCTTGCATACCTTGTCAGCATTCTTAGGATTGACAAAACCTTCCGGCTGCATCATATACAATTCTTCCTTAAGGAAACCGTTAAGGAATGCCGTTTTGACGTCCATTTGCCAGATCTCATAATCATAAAATGCGGCAACTGCTAACATGATTCGGACGGACTTCAGCATCGCTACGGGTGAGAAAGTCTCATCGTAGTCAACTCCTTGAACTTGTCGATAAATCTTAGCGACAAGCCGAGCCTTATAGACGGTCACATTACCATCCGCGTCAGTCCTCTTCTTAAAGATCCATTTATTTTCTATGGCTTGCCGATCATCGGGCAAGTCCACCAAAGTCCATACTTTGTTCTCATACGTGGATCCTATCTCGGATTTCATGGCTTCAAGCCATTTGTTGGAATCCGGGCCCGCCATGGCTTCTTCATAGTTCGAAGGTTCACCGTTGTCTAACAACATGATTTCCAGGACAGGGTTGCCGTACCACTCTGGTGCGGAACGTGTCCTCGTGGACCTACGAAGTTCAGTAGTAACTTGATCCGAAGTTTCATGACCATCATCACTAACTTCCTCTCTAGTCGGTGCAGGCACCACAGAAACATTTTCCTGCGCTGCGCTACTCTCCGGTTCGAGAGGGGGTACAATTACCTCATCAAGTTCTACTTTCCTCCCACTTACTTCTTTCGAGAGAAACTCTTTCTCTAGAAAGGATCCATTCTTGGCAACAAAGATCTTGCCTTCGGATCTGAGGTAGAAGGTATACCCAATAGTTTCCTTAGGGTATCCTATGAAGACGCACTTTTTCGATTTGGGTTCGAGCTTTTCAGGTTGAAGTTTCTTGACATAAGCATCGCATCCCCAAACTTTCAGAAACGACAGCTTAGGTTTCTTCCCAAACCATAATTCATATGGTGTCGTCTCAACGGATTTAGACGGTGCCCTATTTAAAGTGAATGCAGCAGTCTCTAATGCATATCCCCAAAATGATAGCGGTAAATCAGTAAGAGACATCATAGATCACACCATATCCAATAGAGTGCGATTACGACGTTCGGACACACCATTACGCTGAGGTGTGCCAGGCGGCGTGAGTTGTGAAACAATTCCACATTTCCTTAAGTGCGTGCCAAACTCGTGACTCAAATATTCTCCTCCACGATCAGATCGTAAGAACTTTATTTTCTTGTCACGTTGATTCTCTACCTCACTCTGAAATTCCTTGAACTTTTCAAAGGTCTCAGACTTGTGTTTCATTAGGTAGACATACCCATATCTGCTTAAGTCATCAGTGAGGGTGAGAACATAACGATAGCCATCACGAGCCTCAACGCTCATTGGACCGCATACATCGGTATGTATTATTTCCAACAAGTTGGTTGCTCGCTCCATTGTTCCGGAGAACGGAGTCTTAGTCATCTTGCCCATGAGGCATGGTTCGCACGTCTCAAATGATTCATAATCAAGAGACTCCAAAAGTCCATCTGCATGGAGTTTCTTCATGCGTTTGACACCAATATGACGAAGGCGACAGTGCCACAAGTATGTGGGACTATCATTATCAACCTTACATCATTTGGTATTCACACTATGAATATGTGTAACATCACATTCGAGATTCAATAAAAATAAACCATTGACCAGCGGGGCATGACCATAAAACATATCTCTCATATAAATAGAACAACCATTATTCTCGGATTTAAATGAGTAGCCATCTCGCATCAAACGAGATCCAGATACAATGTTCATGCTCAAAGCTGGTACTAAATAACAATGATTGAGGTTTAAAACTAATCCCGAAGGTAGATGTAGAGGTAGCGTGCCGACGGCGATCACATCGACCTTGGAACCATTCCCGACGCGCATCGTCACCTCGTCCTTCGCCAGTCTCCACTTATTCCGTAGCTCCTGTTTTGAGTTACAAATGTGAGCAACCGCACCGGTATCAAATACCCAAGAGCTACTACGAGCGCTGGTAAGGTACACATCAACAACATGTATATCATATATACCTTTGACGTTGCCGGCCTTCTTATCCGCTAAGTACTTGGGGTAGTTCCGCTTCCAGTGACCGGTTCCCTTGCAATAAAAGCACTCAGTCTCAGGCTTGGGTCCATTCTTGGGCTTCTTCCCGGCAACTGATTTACCGAGCGCAGCAACTGCTTTGCCGTCCTTCTTGAAGTTCTTCTTACCCTTGCCTTTCTTGAAACTGGTGGTCTTATTCACCATCAACACTTGATGTTCCTTTTTGATCTCCACCTCCGCTGATTTCAGCATCGAATATAACTCAGGAATGGACTTCTCCATCCCTTGCATATTGAAGTTCATCACAAAGCTCTTGTAGCTAGGTGGAAGCGACTGGAGGATTCTGTCAATAACCGAGTCATCCGGAAGATTAACTCCCAGCTGAGACAAGCGGTTGTGCAACCCAGACATTTTGAGTATGTGCTCGCTGACAGAACTATTTCCCTCCATCTTACAACTGAAGAACTTGTCGGAGACTTCATATCTCTCGACCCGGGCATGAGCTTGGAAAACCATTCTCAGCTCTTGGAACATCTCATATGCTCCGTGTTGCTCAAAACGCTTTTGGAGCCCCGGTTCTAAGCTGTAAAGCATGCCGCACTGAACCAGGGAGTAATCATCACTACGCGACTGCCAGGCGTTCATAACGTCTTGAGTTGCTGGGAAAATGGGTGCGTTACCTAGCGGTGCATCAAGGACATATGCTTTCTTGGAAGCTATGAGGATGATCCTCAAGTTACGGACCCAGTCCGTATAGTTGCTTCCATCGTCTTTCAGCTTGGTTTTCTCTAGGAACGCGTTGAAGTTGAGGGCAACATTAGCGTGGGCCATTGGATCTACAAGATAGATTGTAAAGACTGATAATTAAGTTCATCTAATCAAATTATTTAATGAACTCCCACTCAGATAGACATCCCTCTAGTCATCTAAGTGATACATGATCCATATCGACTAGGCCGTGTCCGATCATCACGTGAGACGGACTAGTCATCAATGGTGAACATCTCCATGTTGATCGCATCTACTATACGACTCATGTTCGACCTTTCGGTCTCTCGTGTTCCGAGGCCATGTCTGTACATGCTAGGCTCGTCAAGTCAACCTAAGTGTTTCGCGTGTGTAAATCTGGCTTACACCCGTTGTATGCGAACGTTAGAATCTATCACACCCGATCATCACGTGGTGCTTCGAAACAACGATCCTTCGCAACGGTGCACACTTAGGGGGAACACATTTCTTGAAATTTTAGTGAGGGATCATCTTATTTATGCTACCGTCGTTCTAAGCAAATAAGATGTAAAAACATGATAAACATCGCATGCAAATCATAAAGTGACATGATATGGCCAATCTCATCTTGCGCCTTTGATCTCCATCTTCGGGGCACGGCATGATCACCATCATCACCGGCACGACACCATGATCTCCATCATCATGATCTCCATCATCGTGTCTTCATGAAGTTGTCTCGCCAACTATTACTTCTACTACTATGGCTAACGGTTAGCAATAAAGTAAAGTAATTACATGGCGTTTTTGATTGACACGCAGGTCATACAATAAATTAAGACAACTCCTATGGCTCCTGCCGATTGTCATACCCATCGACATGCAAGTCGTGATTCCTATTACAAGAACATGATCAATCTCATACATCACATATATTTCATCACATCCTTTTGGCCATATCACATCACATAGCATACCCTGCAAAAACAAGTTAGACGTCCTCTAATTGTTGTTGCAAGTTTTACATGGCTGCTATGGGTTTCTAGCAAGAACGTTTCTTACCTACGCAAAATCCACAACGGTGATATGCCAATTGCTATTTACCCTTCATAAGGACCCTCTTCATCGAATCCAATCAGACTAAAGTGGGAGAGACAGACACCCGCTAGCCACCTTATGCAACAAGTGCATGTCAGGCGATGGAACCAGTCTCACGTAAGCGTACGTGTAAAGTCGGTCCGGGCCGCTTCATCCCACAATGCCGCCGAATCAAGATAGGACTAGTAACGGCAAGCAAATTGACCAAATCATCGCCCACAACTACTTGTGTTCTACTCGTGCATAGAATCTACGCATAGACCTAGCTCATGATGCCACTGTTGGGGAACGTAGTAATAATTCAAAAAAATTCCTACGTGTCACCAAGATCAATCTAGGAGATGCTAGCAACGAGAGAGAGGGAGTGCATCTTCATACCCTTGAAGATCGCTAAGCGGAAGCGTTGCAAAGAACGTGGTTGATGGAGTCGTACTCGCGGCGATTCAAATCGCGGAAGATCCGATCCAAGCGCCGAACGAATGGCGCCTCCGTGTTCAACACACGTATAGCCCGGGGACGTCTCCTCCTTCTTGATCCAGCAAGGGGGGAGGAGAAGTTGAGGGAGAGCTCCGGTAGGACGACGGCGTGGTGGCGGTGGAGCTCGTGGTTCTCCGGCAGAGCTTCGCTAAGCACTACGGAGGAGGAGGAGGTGTAGGAGGGGGGAGGGCTGCGCCAGGGGCAAGGGATGCAGCTCCCATGCGCCTCCCCACTATATATAGGGGTGGAGGGGGCTGGTTTCTTGCCCTCCAAGTCCATTGGGGTGTTGGCAAAGGTGGGAGGAAAGAAATCCCATCCTTTCCCTTCCCCACCGATTGTTATCCCCCCTTTTTAGGGATCTTGATCTTATCCCTTCTAAGGGGGGATCTTGGTGCACCTTGACCAGGGGTGTGGGGACTTGCCCCCACTACCCACGTTCATGAGGGTCCCCCCATGCAGGTGGGCCCCACTTCGGAACCTTCTAGAACCTTCCCGGTACAATACCGAAAAATCCCGAACATTTTCTGGTGGCCAAAATAGGACTTCCCATATATAAATCTTTACCTCCGGACCATTCCGGAACTCCTCGTGACATCCGGGATCTCATCCGGGACTCCGAACAACTTTCGGTAACCACATACAATTCCCATTACAACTCTAGCGTCACCGAACCTTAAGTGTGTAGACCCTACGGGTTCGGGAACCATGCAGACATGACCGAGACACCTCTCCGGCCAATAACCAATAGCGGGATCTGGATACCCATATTGGCTCCCACATGTTCCATGATGATCTCATCGGATGAACCACGATGTCGGGGATTCAATTAATCCCGTATACAATTCCCTTTGTCCATCGGTATGTTACTTGCCCGAGATTCGATCGTCGGTATCCCTATACCTTGTTCAATTTCGTTACTGGCAAGTCTCTTTACTTGTTTCGTAACACATGATCCCGTGACTAACTCCTTAGTCACATTGAGCTCATTATGATGATGTATTACTGAGTGGGCCCAGAGATACCTCTCCGTCACACGGAGTGACAAATCCCAGTCTCGATTCGTGCCAACCCAACAGACACTTTCGGAGATACCTGTAGTGCACCTTTGTAGTCACCCAGTTACGTTGTGACGTTTGATACACCCAAAGTATTCCTACGGTATCTGGGAGTTGCACAATCTCATGGTCTAAGGAAATGATACTTGACATTAGAAAAGCTCTAGCAGACGAACTACACGATCTTGTGCTATGCTTAGGATTGGGTCTTGTCCATCACATCATTCTCCTAATGATGTGATCCCGTTATCAACGACATCCAATGTCCATGGTCAGGAAACCATGATTATCTATTGATCAACGAGCTAGTCAACTAGAGGCTCACTAGGGACATGGTGTGGTCTATGTATTCACACATGTATTACGGTTTCCGGTTAATACAATTATAGCATGAACAATAGACAATTATCATGAACAAGGAAATATAATAATAACCATTTTATTATTGCCTCTAGGGCATATTTCCAACACTCAGGTGCCGCTCCTGTGGTCCCTAGCGTGGGCACCGCCGCTTCCAGAGGTCGCCGGTGACGACCATCGCCGCATGTGTCACCTGCAGGTGGGCCCCGACCGTCAGGTGATTAGCTTAATGCTAATCACCCTGTTAATTAACCCCTGGGTCACTGACATATGGGCCCGACCCTGTTAATTTGAGAGTTAGGTTAATTTTAAATCCCCTGGGTCACTGACATATGGGCCCGATCACTAATACATCACCGCCGCTCGCCCCCGCCCACCGCGCGCAGCACCTCCACCGGCCCCGCCTCCGCCCACCGCAGCACCGCCGCTGGCCCCGCGCGCGTCTCCGGCGAGCCCGCAGCGCCGCCCGCGCCCGATGATTTTAGTTGATTTAGTTGATTTAGTTAATTTAGTTGTTTAGTTAATTTAGTTAATTTTAGTTGTTTTAGTTGATTTAGTTAATTTAGTTGTTTAGTTAATTTAGTTGTTTTAGTTGTTTTTATTGTTTAGTTGTTTTTAGTTGCTTTTATTGTTTAGATGTTTAGTTCTTTTATCGCCGGTCGTCGGTGACGCGATATCGAGGAGTCCCCGACGATCATCGGTGAGGGAGAGTACCCCTCGACGATCGTCGGTGACGCGATATGATGTTTAATTAGATGTTTAAATGTTTAGTTGCATAGCGTAGCCGTTGAGTCGACGATGCCCGGCCCGCATCCTCGTCGTCGACTCGGCGCCGGCGACCACCTGCTTGAGAGGCGCCATGTCCGGGACTGGGCTCCGCCGGGCTGGCACTAGGAGGTGCTGCCTTCCGGGGCGCCCAGCTTGGTGAGGAATCAGGGTCCCGTCGTCGACCCGGAGGTTCTTTGGTGGCGGTCGCGTGGACCACTGTCGGTGCAGAGGGAGCCGGCCCCCGCGGAGGTGGTACGTCGTCATGTCAGGGAGGAGGACGAGCACGTCCGACGCTACATGGCTGCGTTGGACGCCAGGTTCTCCAATACCTGGCAGGTTCTTCAGGGATCTCACCCGAGCTATGATCCTGTCATAGTTCCTTCTCTTTGGGTGTCCACCGCCTGCGCCGTGAGACGTCAACTATATCTGTATTAGTGATATTGTATAATAATATTCGAGATGTATTAATGATAATATTCGATGATGTATTAGCGATACTATTCGATGATGTATTAGTGATATTATATGATCGTATTGTTGCATTGCCTTGTATTGATTTGCATATCTCATGTTTGTATATTGCCATGTTGTAATATTTGCAGAAACTGTGGATCACAGAGACTTAGAAAAAGAACAGTTGTCGGGGGATATAATCCAAGCCGGAGGTGATCCCTTGTCGTATCTCAACGACACCGATGGTCAGGAAGGAGAGGATGACGGCTCCGGTGATCCAACAATGGAGGAGGAAGGAGATCATGACGGCTCCGGTGACCGAATGGCGGAGGAAGGAGATCATGATCACGGCTCCGGTGACCGAACGGAGGAGGGAGCCTCAACTGTTGCAAAGTCCGACGAGGTAAGGAGACGAGGCCCGAAGAAAAGGTTGCGCCCGGATGAAAGGTTCACGATCACAGAAGTCGCGAAAGATGGCCAACCGATTGCTCCCAAGCGGACCAAGGACGCATTTGTACATCAGTGTGGAGTTGTTGTTAGGGACTATGTCTCGATCAATACCCAGCAATGGAATAAGAATAATAAGGACCATGAAGTTTCTTATGTCCATGATAGACTGAAAGATGATCTTTGGACCGAGTTGATGACAAATTTCAGCCTACCGCGAGAGGAGGATCCGAATAACCCAGTTATAGAGCGAAAGGTCAAGGCGTTTCTCTTAAGAAGATGGCAGAACTATTCAGGAACTGGAAGAAAGAGTTGAACACAAAGTTTGTCGAGAAAGAGGAGACTCCGAAATTCATCGGTCGATATGAGAAGATAAGAGATCAATGGCCCGAATTTGTGGCCTACAAGAAATCGGAGAAGGGTAAGAAATGGTCACTGACAAACAAGAAAAATGCTGCAAAGAAGAAGTATCACCATCACACGGGGTCAGGTGGCTACTACAAAGCCCGGCAGTTGTGGGACAAAGCTGAGCAAGACCTACTTGCTAAGAATGTCCAACCAGCGACATTGCACTGGCCAGATCGTTCAAGGACTTGGTTCTTCGGGGTTGGGGGAACTTTGGACCCAGAAACAGGGGAGTGTGTTTGGACGGACGAGCAACTTGCAATACCCTTCCGGAAGCTTCAGGCAGCAATCAAGGCAGCGCAGGAAGGGACGTTCATTCCCGACAGAGAGAAGGACGAGCTGACATAGGCCCTCGGGAATCCTGAACACCCTGGACGAACACGAGGCACCCCAGGCTCCGTTCCGTGGAAGCATGGGTTTCCCGACAGCGGTGGTTATAGAAGCCGGGAGAGAAAGAGGAAACAGGAAGCAAGCGAAATGCAGAAACTCAGTGCAAGATTAGCAAAACTAGAGGAACTTGAGAGCCAGCGAGCTACCGGCCAACCATCTGAGCGGCACGAAGATCCTTCCTTCGACACTGCCCCAGAAGCTACCCCACCATCTCAGCGGAGAAGCAGCGTGGCTTCCTCGGAGCTCGTTCAGCCTGATTTCATGGCTCCTCGCTACCCCGTGGAAAGTATCACGCAGGCTGAACATTGCGAGCTAATGATGAAATGCCAGAACCTGACCTTCAAGGCGGCGGTCGGCTCTGTTGTACCTCCTCGAGCTGAGGAAACTTTCCATTGCCGTCCGATTCCACATGGCTATGCTGTTGTGATGGTGGATGAAATAATGGATGGATTTGAGGGGCTGGAGCTTGACAACCCTACAGGTGAAGAGGATATTATTCTTCTGGAAAATGCTTTGAGGAGTACCTGTCTATGGAGAAAGGAGTACATCAAGCTTCCAAACTGGACGCCTCAGCAGACTCAGCCTCCTCCGGTGCGTCAGGGCACTCCGCCTCCTCCTCCTCCTCCGGCGCGTCAGGGCACTCCGCCTCCTCCTTCTCCTCCTCCGGCGCGTCAGGGCACTCCGCCTCCTCCTTCGCCTCCTCTGGCGCGCCAGGGCACTCCGCCTCCTCCTCCTCCTCCTCCTCCGGCGTGTCAGGGCAGTACGCCTCCTCCGGCGCGTCAGCAACGGCGGAAGAGAGTCGCCGCCGCCGCTCCGGCGGCTAGCAGTACAATAGGCGGGAAGAAATTCAAATTTGGTCCAAGCCTCAAGCCTCTTCCAAAGTTACCATATGAGAGGACTGACGAGGAACGCGCTGAAATCAGTGCAGCCGAAGTGAAGGCCCATTTTGCACGGAAATATCCACCTCCGAAGGAAACGATAGATCCGGTGAAAGCGAAGCGCACTCTGCATGCCCTGAAGCGACCACCACCGCCTCGGCTATCCAACTATGACCGCATAATTACAAAGACACATGATGAAGTGCTGCGGTCGGGAAGTACTTCCAGTGCTGCAAGAGACAAAAAACGAAGAAAAGTGGGAAAACAATTCCCCAGCTCGGCGAACAGGAGAAGCTATCCATTAACCTTGACGGGGCATTAGTAACTGTCTTAGACTCGCTCCGTAAAGATCCCGAGAATTATGCGGACATGACTGCAATGCTCCAGAAGTAAGTTCAATCAATACCGGGACCATATCGGCAACTTTCGTTCATTTCCTGATATCAAGTAATCATTTTCTTTGCCTGCCAGGGTTTGGAAAAAGTTCACCACTATGGTTCCGGGTCTGAAGGAGCTGCGATTTACACACCCCAAAGTAAGTAGTACTAGCTAGTTCCGTGCATCTCTCATTGATTCTAGTTTCATCAATACCATTATCATGCTTGCTTATCAGTTTGATTGAACTCTATTCTCGTAAAGTTCTTGTACCAGGCACCCGGGAATCATTTATGTGGATACTACGTATGCGAGTTCATTCGCCACTATAAATCTGAGCGGGGCTTCTCTGAGAAACAATTTGAAGTACGTAAACAATATTCACAATTTTATTTTATATATTACCATCAATTGTGTTGAGTTTCATTCATATATATGTATTGACCCCCTTCTGTAAATTAGATCTGGTAGATGCGGGATGAACTCCTACCACATGATCGCATACGAGCAATTCAATAGGAATTGGCGGGATTCTTTCTTGACCACGTCATACCTGAACACAGAGAATACCATGTGGAATTGCAATGGTTGTAAGGGATGTTATATTGTACATATGTAGTAGCGTCGGATAGATATACGAAAACTTGTTGTTCGACCCAGCATGGAGAAAGAGATGTCACTTCTCTCTATATATGTTCATGACGATCTTGTGTAATTAATGGTTTCCTTCATTTGCTTACTAGCTAGCGTCGAGTTCTCTCTATATGTATAGTAGCTAGCGTCGACCAAGCACGGAGAAAGAGAGGTCACTTCTCTCTATTAGCTAGCTAACATAATATGAAACCCCTAAATTAACCCTCCAAAACCCCTAAACCCCCCCTTCCAAAAAAAACCCCCAGCGCCTGCGAGCTGCTGACGCGTGGCTGCCTTTTGGTCCCGGTTGGTGTTACCAACCAGGACTAAAGGTCCTCCTGCCTGGGCGCCCCGCAGCGGCCACGTGGAGCCCCTTTGGTCCCGGTTCGTAAGCAAACCGGGACTAAAGGTTTTGGGTATTAGTCCCGTTTGTTTTGTCCCGGTTCCAGAACCGGGACTAAAGGCCCTCTGAAACCGGGACTAGTACCCTGTTTTCTACTATACATAGGAGTTTAGGAATAACATCATCAAGGAGATAGAAGATCGTCTTGAAGTAATGGAAATTTGTCATGAAAAAGTTATCTCTTTAAGGTAAACGCTCTTCTCACGTACTTATGTCGCCATTTGGAAAGGTAGGGACATGAGCGTCTCACTCCATCCACGCTGGAAGTCCCATGAGTCCCAATCAACCCGCACTCACCAAGTAGTCTGCACATGTCCAGTCTCTCTGGTAGAACTCAACCTTCTCCTCCTGTAACATGAACATGACTATGCTGGAGGTCATCAACAACAACGACCAACAGCATCGGCGCACCACGAGCTAGGTAATCACCATGGACATGGTGACCCACTACCCGCACAGTTTCCTGACAGCGCACATGCCTGAATGTAATCTAGCGTGAGTGTGCCAAGCAATGAATTAAGGCAAGCTATTGTGTCACCAAAGAAGCAATCAGAAACTATAACTGTTCATTGAAGAGCAGCAAGAACAAAGATATATAATAGCAAGAGGAAGTACGAATTTCTAGTCGGGTCTATTTCACATTTCCTGCTTACTTAAAATGAGCCAATGTAACCCAATATGTTTAATTGGTGACTGAAAACAAGCATCATAGGTTAATTATCAACATAGATTCATGCATAATCGAACATAATTTGTGCAGATAAAGCATGCTGTCACATTTTGTATTGGAAATAGACTTAAATCAGTAGCTTGTAGCATTCACCATCAAAACTATGAGCATGGCTCTATGAAGAATATGCTCACATACTTATGATTGTCTTGGCCAAAACAAACAAACTGCATAGATACGTACCAATGATTTTTTTTACAATCAGTACCTGGCTAACTGCACTCTATGCAATGAGAGAAACATGGCAATGCAGTACTACATATGTAAGGAAGCGTGAACGAAACAATGCATGTGATTCTGAATCAAACTTGCATCTCGTTGTCTGCTCCAAAAATCACCAA
Source organism: Elymus sibiricus (assembly GCA_039707655.1). Taxonomy (NCBI): domain Eukaryota; kingdom Viridiplantae; phylum Streptophyta; class Magnoliopsida; order Poales; family Poaceae; genus Elymus; species Elymus sibiricus. The sequence goes on from CM077665.1 coordinate 506,774,548, forward strand.
AAGCACACCAGATGAAATACCTGGCAGCAATGTTTTGCCGATTAGACCATACCAACTCCATGAACATCCAATTTAGTTGGGGTCAAAATCCAGGCTGCAATGCTTCAGCTCTTGGGATTCTCACAGTTATATATATTAAAAAAAAAAACTATAACTGTTAGAACCCCAAGAGCCGAAGCATTGCAAGCCCGGATTTTGACCCAGAGTTAATGTAAAAAGCACCTGGTGCTTAATTTTATTTGTCTTAGGTGCATTTGTAAGTTGTAACGGATGTACTACATAACTGAAATAGATCAAGCCGGCCTTTGTGTGTCGGCTGGTGCTTAATTTTATTTGTCTTAGGTGCACTTGTAAATTGTAACAAATGTACTACATAACTGAAATAGATCAAGCCGGCCTTTGTGTGCCGGCTGGTGCTCTGTTGGTTCTGTATCTTACCTTGTCCTATGACTCATCAATGAGATCTAGTTACAGTTCAAAGGCCCGGACAGAAAAGATGCAGAACCTGAGATTGATACACCATGCAGTAGATTGAATACTATTTGGCCCCAAACATGGTCGAGTTACTCTTGTGCCAGGTCGAGGGCTTCAATTCACAAAAATCTCTTGTGCCAGGTTGAGGGCTTCCAATCGGGATGGGGATAGCAGCAGGTACGCAAGTAATGGAACAGACTCATGTGGGGGGAGGAGAGACCAGTTTGCAGACGACATAGATGTCCCAGAGGAGTCGTGCGTACTCTAAGGGGATGGCCGTGGAGCGCGCCTGCCGGGAGGGAGTAGTAGGTGGCGGCGCCGTCGCCGAGGATGGGAAGTGGGTAGCAGCGTACGTGGAGGTCGGCGAGGAGAGAGGGGAGGTAGTGGGCAGCAGGAGTGCTGCATCAGAGCCTCACATGAGGAAGCAGGAGAGTCCTCGCGAATTCCGGGGACGGGCAACGCCGGCGGCGTACTTGCCGACGTCGGCATCGAAGGAGAAGGTGAAGGGGGAGGAGGATACGGCGACGATGAGGAGAGAGAGGCGCTGGACGTCGGGTCTGCTGCATCGGAGGAGTAGGTAGGAAAGGCGTTGCAGACTCGGCGGACGGACGGTGCTGGCGGCGTACTTGTAGATGTTGGCGTCGTAGGAGACGGGGTAGGAGGAGGAAGAGATGACGGGGAGGAAGGAAGGTGAAGCTGTTGCGGCAGAGAGGAGCTGGGAGCGGACGGTGCTACTGCCACTTCGATTCCACCTTTTTCCGGAAGGATCGATTGCTTGGCTGAGTGGATAAGGTGAGACTGGATGGAGATGGAAGAAGAGAATGAGGGGTTTCTTTGCAAATGTGAAGTGGGGTTGCTCCTATGTCAGATGCAGATCAGACGGTCAAAAACAGTAGATGGCAGACACACCATCACCACCAACTGTGGTTTTTATATTCTATAAAATAACATAACGGATTAAGAATACCTATTTTCTTTATTAATAGGTATAGATTATTTATTGATTAACGGAAAATTTTTTAAGACAAATTGATTAATGGAAATGTTCATATGTGCAAGGATTTGGTCACGGGATGACCCAACCACAAATGACCACCTATGCTAGGGAACTTTGGGAGCAACTAATTAAGTTTTTTTTTAACTAAGCGTGTAGCTTAGATGGTTAGTTTCTTGTGACGAAACCGTTCTAGACTTGTACTAGTGGTCCATTTTTTTAAATTTATTTTAAGCCATCCAGTGATGTGTGTATAATGAGAGGAGACGTCTCGTCGACTATAAAAACATCTATGATGACTTTGTCAATTTAAAAATGATGTGTCAGTTCAGTAACTAGGGTGTTCATAGGAGGTAGGGTGCATGTGTACGTATATCTGAACATTTATGTTTGTATTGTGTTTAAAAAATGTATCTTTTGAAGGGCTCCTACAAAGGTCACCTTTTTTGTATGAGAAAATCATTGTTGTGCTTTTGCAAGAAGCATTGTTGTGCTCCTCAAAACAAAACAAAAAAGCACAATATGTGCTTTTACGAGTGTGTTTCTCAAAAAAAGAAATGTACATTTATGTTTTTGCATGTGCTTCACAATTATGCTTCTGGAAAATAAAAGACACAAGTGTGCTTCTTAAAAAGAAAAGGCATGAGTGTTCTTTCCAAATAAGTGAAAAGCACATTCTATATTTATGAGAAATGCTTCCCACAAATGAAAAAGCACGGTATGTGCTTCCGCGAGAAGTACGGTTGTGCTTTTCGAAAAGGGAAAAAACACAATTGTGCTTCCTAAAAAAAAGTAAAAAAACAAAAGCACAATGGTGCTTCCAGGGTTCTTGTTTTTTTTCGGTTTCGAATCTTTTCCAGTTTTTTTCTTTTAGTTTTTTCTTTTTTCATTTCCGACTTTTTCGTGTAAGAAAAGTTTGTCAACACTTCTTTAACATGGGATCTAGTTTCGAAGATCTCGACTCAATCAATATAAGAGTGATAACGATTTGGGCAGGTGGTTCAAGAGATATAATGTTTGAAAAATGAATCTATGAAAAAAAAACTCCTAGATTGTGACAAGTGGCATCACTTGTCAACATGATAGAAGATTGGATATCCTTTGCAAGGAATACCCTTTAATAGTTATTTCGGCTTTCCCGTACCACTAGTTTTATCCTTGACGGTACAGTACGTGTGTAACTTCAGCTTCGTCATTTTTATACTAGACCGAAAGGAATAACTTGTGCCAGATAGCCAATCAAACCCTTCCTATATGTCTCGGCCAACGGTCCGGTCACTGCCCAATCATTTTTCATCATCTAACCGGACACCTCAAGTCGTTCCTATATGTCCAGATTGACTGGCTACTCCATACCCGACCCATATGTGGGGTGGATATGTGGACGCCCGAACGCATCTACCACATAGGATCTAATAGGCCAGACTCATCCCAAATCCACTCCAAATTGACCAAGTCCAGCAAATCGACCGTACTCCTTCGCACTCGTCCTCCGTTTCTCCCGTCTGAGTTGTCGTCGTCCTCCACCCTTGCTCCATCCACGCCACCGCCCTTGTCTGTCATTGTATATGTCCTCACTGAGTATCCCGTCTCCCACACTCGTCATGGATGATGCCTCGGGGGAGCCTGTGGAGCTCCTGACCGTGATCGTCGGTTGCAAGGCAAAGAACGTCGCCTAGAGGGAGCGGCACCATAAGCAACAGAAGTGGGGAAGCGTCGTCTGAGAAGACAGTTGGTGAGAGGGCCGGTGCAGAGATGGTCGGTGATGAGGGCATGGGCTTGGGCGCATCTGGTCTGGCGACCGACACCATACGTTTGTCGTGGCCGCGGGAAGGAAGAACACCACCGACACAGCCTGAGTCCCTTCGCGCCTCCTAGTGGTGGGCATCCAGGATGCCTTCCCGGTAGACACCACCACCGAGGAGACGACGACGTTTGAGTCGCGCAACTCCAAAGGCAGTTGATAACATCGTGCATGCTTGATACGTCTCCAACGTATCTATAATTTTTTATTGTTTCATGCTATTATATTATCATTTCAGGATACTTCATATGCATTTATATGCTATTTTATATCATTTTTGGGAACTAACCAATTAACCCAGTGTCCAGTGCCAGTTGTTGTTTTCTGCTTGTTTTTGGCATTTCAGGAAACCAGTGCCAAACGAAGACCAAATGCTACGAAACTTTTTGATGATTTTCTAGACAAAAATAAGACCTGAAAGCTTCGGAGGGAGTCCGGAGTCTGCACGAGGCAGTGCCAAGGCAACAGGGCGTGCCCTGGGGGGTAGGGCGCGCCCCTTGCCTTGGGACCACCTCGTGGCTCCATTTGACCTAAATCCGCCCCTATAAATTCTCTAAGATCAGGAAACCAACAGAGAGCCAGCCAAAACACTTTTTTCAGCCGCCGCAAGTCTCTGTTTCGTCGTGAGCCCATCTGGAGCCCTGTTCCCGGTGCCCTGCCGGAGGGGGGACCAATCACGGAGGGCGTCTACATTAACCTTGCTGCCTCCATGATGTTGTGTGAGTAGTTCACCACAGACCTACGGATCCATAGCTAGTACCTAGATGGCTTTCTCTCTCTCTTTGATCTTTAATACAAAATTCACTGTGATTCCCGCGGTGATCTATTCGATGTAATCTTCTTTGCGGTGTGTTTACTGGGATCCGATGAATTGTGGGTTTATGATCAGATTATTCATGAATATTAACTGAGTCTTCTCTGAATTCTTTTATGCATGATTGTTATAGCTTCGTATTTCTCTTCGGTCTATCAGTTTGGTTTGGTCAACTAGATTGATTTGTCTTCAGTGGGAGTGGTGCGTTGTGATGGGTTCAATCTTGTGATGCTCAATCCCAGTGACAAAAAGGGACATGACACGTGTTGTATTGTTGCCATTAAGGATAAAACAATGGGGTTTATTCATATTAATTGAGTTTACTTTGTCTACATCATATCATCTTGCTCCAAGCATTACTCTGTTTCATACTTAATACTCTAGATACATGCTGGATAGCGGTCGATGAGTGGAGTAATAGTAGTAGATGCAGGCAGGAGTCGGTTTACTTGCTTATGGGCGTGAAACCTATATATATATATATGATCATTGCCTTGAATAAGATGTCATAACTAAGCGCTATTCTATCAATTGCCCAACAATAATTTGTTTACCCACCGTATGCTATCTTCGAGAGAGAAGCCTCTAGCGAAAACTATGGCCCCCGGGTCTACATAAAATATATTACTAAAACCCTAAAAATATTGTTGCCTTTTATTTACTGTTATTTTATTTTATATTTATATCTATCTATCTATATATCAGTATTTAATCATTGCAAGTAACGAGTTTAAGGGGCTTGACAACCCTCTTGCCCATGTTGGATGCAAGTGTTTGATTCTGTGTGTAGGTGCTGACGACGAGAGTTTGCGTGATTCTCCTATTGGTTCGATAACCTTGGTTCTCACTGAGGTAAATACTTATCTCTACTGTGTTGCATCTCCTCTCCTCTTCAGGGAAAAACCCAACGCAGTTTACAAGTAGCAATGCGCATGTAGTGCTCGACAATATACCCCAATAAGACTCGGTACGTTATTTGCCCCATATGCCATTTGTATTGCTTCCTTCATTGGTTGCACATATCATTGGATCAATCTAGGGATGATAATTTAATTGCGAAGCATATTGTGGTATGAACTAATACTAAACATAATTAATGATGGTCAAGAGCCTATGCATTTTGACTCGGGGATACCAGTTCCTCCTTGTTTGAAGTCGGGCAAACACCATACGCTAGAAAGAACAAGGTAGACAATCCTACAGGTACGGCATTCACAACTTGAAGATGTGTGTTGGTCGAATCTTGGTTGGCAGCAAGGATAGATCCAATATGTGGAACCGCACCTTATCATGAGCAAAAGTAGTATGTGGAGCCGCACCTTATCCATACAGACCGCAATGAGGAATTTCTCCAATATATATGGTCCACCATCCAAGAGAACGTTAGCAAATTTGTTTGTTACTACAAGCAAGTGGTTGTATGGAACCAAAGTGTTGTTGGAGCCCAGAGACATGCAACTTTGACGGCGAGTTTGCACTGACAAACTGATAGCCTGCAAGTGTACATGGTTCAGTTGTAGCTTTCTTGAAGTAAGACTTTTGATTCCGCAGGTAGCACATGAATCAGCCTTTTGCCTCTTGTAAGCTTCAAGTAGCAATGCCTGCAAGTTAGATGCAATACAAAACAATAGTAATAAGGGGTGAAAGTGGTGTAGCGAACAAAAAAGAAACATACTAAAATAAAATAAAGTAACAAGAGAGACGTGGATGAAAGTGTTGAAATCGATAGGACTAAGGCGTTCCCAAGGAGTCACGATTCCTCACTAGTGTGTGTCTATAATGGTGCCTAAACACAATGCTACGTCGGATTCCTAAGCCACTTTATATGTTTCTATTTATGGGTGGAGCCGGTATAGATACGTGCATATATAAACGCAGCAGCCCCGTATCACATACGCCACCACCGTTCTTCCCCACTTCGGTTATCAAATGGTGATTAAGGGAGAAAAGGCGTTTGTGGACGCAGCCAATAGGCAGTCTCCATTTATCCCCTGCTGCAACAATCCGGGACAGGGGGATAGGCCATGTCACGTACCTACCTCCGCAATCGCCGGTTCGCTAGCAGTAATAACCTTCCGTCCAAGATTGATATATGTTGGATGGTCGACTTCACCCAGCATCAAAAAGTCTATTAACATAAACATACAAAGATAATATCAAATCTTAATGTCAAACAATCTAATACACACCAGGGTTCCTTCATATCCCTGAGAACTATGGAAACTACTCACACATCAAGAGCACAAACAAGATGGGGTGAATTATGATGAACATAGTGATCCTACACAAGTAGCTCAAGATTGAATCCACTTCAACTATTGTATTACAAATGGATGGGGGATGAGATGACGATGAACCCCTCTTGTTGCAACGTCGTGGTGGTGAAGTCCTTGGATATTTCCCCCTCCGGAAGCCATCCGAAGGCTAGGGTTATGCCTTCTAGATGTGTTTTTTGCGACTATGTGCGTCTGATCCCCGATCTGGCTTCACGGGGTGGAAGTAGTGTAGGAGGAGGCGGCATCAGCGCACGCCTTCTTTCTCTCTTTGCTTCATTATTTTTATGATAGTCTACTATCACATTGGAAACGTGATTCCATCATAATTTTCTGGGATTCCTTCTATAGAATATTATTTTCTCCAAAATATGTTACCTGAGGAAACCGACAAAAAGCAACGCACGAACGTAGTAGAATTCCAAAAAGCATACTGTATAGGCAGTTAGGCACCAAATAACTATCAAATTTATCATACATTTTGGATTCATCACAAACCGAGAAGAAGCCATTCACTTTGTGTCATTATTGGTTGAAATTGAATGGACAACCAAAGTGGCAAACCCTCATTGAGGATCTCGACAACGACACCAAGAAGATGAATAAAAATGATGGCCCTAGCTCCAATAAATCTATGGCATTGGATGGTGAAGAAGAGCAAAGTAGAGGGGCAGACATACAAGTCATTGTGCCAAACAGAAACCGGCAGGTGATGGAAAACAAGTGGGTGAAGGAGAGGGTCATGCGTGATGACGCGGCAAGAAAAATGTCCGCCACATGGATAGGCATTTTTCCGCCAAGAAGGTGAAGAAGGACAACAGGTACAAGCTATTGATAGATTTGGAAAGGGAGAACATAGAGTTCGAGTGGGAGAGGGTGAAAGAGAAGTGGAGAGAGAGAGAGGGCTTGCGAGACAAACAGAGGAGTCCAGGATTCTGCTGGATAATATAGCCTCTTGGATGATGAAGGAAATAAGTGGTTGAGCAACATGAAGAATACGATCGACAAGCGCAACAATGGAGTCGTTTGATTCATTCGTGTATCGCATATCTGTGTATTTTTTCTCCTTGTGGTATTCCTTCTCGATCTTGGGTGAGTGTTTAGAACTCGGCAAACACACAATCTGCCAGTCGGCTGTCATAATTCGTCGAGCGTGGAACTCGGCAAAGGGCTAACTTTCGTTGAATTTAAAATCCCAAAAAACTCGGTAAATATGTGGGCTGGGAAAATAATCGACAGAAGTTTTCCTAGTTTCGTTCGTTGCAAACTTGGCGAAATATGACACTGGGTAATAAGGCAGGGCCACGCGCCGGGCCCTTATTGGATGGAAGGTTCCCGGGTTTCAAACTCGGCGAAAAGTTCGCCCAGTTTCGTTCTTTACAAACTCGGTGAAATGTAGCACTGGGATAATAACGTTGTGCCACGCGGCGGGATCTTATTGCTCTGTCACTTACCGAGTTTGGAACTCGGCAAACAGATTGCCCAGTTCTGCTTCATAAAGAACTCGACAGATATTTTACACTAGGCAATGTGTGCTGGCACGTGGATTATTTCTATTAGCCAAATTTTGTCGAGTTTTGTTGTCCAAAACTCAATAAACAGGTGGGCCACGAGGCACTTTCATTAATGACATGTCCTGTCTGACGATGTGGTTTGCCGAGTTGTTTCTGAAAAGAACTCGACAAACATTGTTGCTTACGTTCACTGAGTTCGCGATATAAATAACTCAATAATATTAATGATTGCGAGGGGCCGTCGAGCCGAGTGCGTTGCGTCGAGTTTGAACTCGGCAAACATTTCGCCGAGTTTAATGTCAGCTCTACCAAATTTCTTTGGAACTCGCCAATAATGACGATTCTAGTAGTGATATAGCTGTGCCATAACGAGGATGCATGCACAATCAGGGGGGAAGGTATCACAATTTTTTAAATATTTCACATAACACAACACAAGATATAAATTATAGTCGGTACAAACACTTACACAATAAGTTAATAGCCCTCTACACTGGGGTAACATACCCCTCCAGCATAAAATCCAGCTTATCCATGGCAAGAAGGGACCAAGCAACAACGATCTCAACCGTCGAGTTACCAACTGTACATAAACACTTGGTTGTTTGGCATTGCTGCACAGGGAAGCCAGCCTCAACATTATGTAGATATTCAAGGCCAGATTCTGAGTAGGCTTGAATGACCACTTTCAGCGTTTGCTCTAGTTGCACTGAAACGACATTTCTTGACAGATTTACGTAGCCATCAGACTGTTTCTCCATTTCCTCAACCTTACAGTTAACTAACACGACTTCTGTAGGTGTAGTGGGAACAAGATCTTCATCAGGAGATAAGTAGCAAGAAACCCGGCATCCATATTGAAAAGGCCACTCCCCTTCAACAACACGGACACCCACGATAGTGGCCTGGACCGCTCTAGTAAGGCGCTCAACGCTTAACTCTAACATACCACAGCAGCTGCTGATCCTGGGGTTGGCATACTGCTGCATGGAATAGTAATTATAGGTAGAAGAGAACAATACTGTATCTTTGGGATCTGCTCCAGCATACATAATTCTAAGCTCAACTTCAAATATAACCGTGTCCGCGGCCACGATTGCACGAGAAGGGCCAGTCAAGAGCAAAAAAGGATCCTGCAAGCATCGTTATCATCATTATCATTACTCTACTTAATCAAAACAGACTAATCAACAAGATCACATGCACGACGAAAAAGCAAAGGTGGATGAAGAGAAAACTTATGCTGCGTTTGGGTATAGAGTATTTTGAAAGCCACAGTATCCCAAAACCACAATATTATGACATGTAGGCCCAGAATACCACACTACACAAATACTACCGTAATTTTCAGTGTTAGAAAAACTAAATGGGTTTGGCATTTTACAGTATATTGAGCAGAGTAATGATTTTATTATTATGTCAAGTTACTTTTTTGCATTATGTCAACTGACTATGAGGGAATGAATAATTCCAATAAGTTTGTGTCAGGACGTGCACAATTTGGTTCAACGCAAGTTAAGATATCTTTGTGTGTCAAGCCTTCAGCTTATGCTGGTTTTAATCTACTTGTGTATAAAGTAGCTATCTGCTAGATACTAGCAGATTCAAATTTACATGTCAAGGCTAGCTGCTAGACGTATCAATCTGGGATGATGAGTTATGTAAACTTTGGAGTGTAATATAGATAGAGGTTGCTAGGCTGAGAGGTTTATGTAAACAAGAATTATAAGGCACGAAGAAACATATCACATCAAGGAAAAACAACCAGGCGATGGCTGCACCACATGCTGGAACTCACTACTGATCAATTGATCGAAAAAAACTCACTACAGATCTTGCCACGTATGAATAAATAGAAAGCCTTCTCAATTCTCTGTTTAAAAAGAAGAGGACAGAGGTAGATTTATTAAATTAAACTGCCCCAACGTCTTATATTTAGGAATGGAGGTAGTATTTAACTATGGTTTTTCTTGGATCCAAAGATCTCAAAGTATTTACAACTATAGTTTTTTCAGAAACCGTAGTATTCGCAGAAAAACTCAAAAAATACTTTGTATCCAATTCCAAACAGGGCCTTATAGTGTTATTAATACATACCGCTTCAGTGACTTGTTGGCAGTTTGCCCTTGACCGGGAGAAGAGAAGGTTGCGGTTGCGGTCCACGGTGTCTCGTGCAGCAACCACCCCATACACATGGAGAGGCCAGCCCAAGTTGGCATTCAAATTCACAATTTTGATGGAGAAGATCTGCAGGGCTGGGCCGGCAACAGCAGCGTGTGGAAAGATGCCAGGCGTGGAGTGCGTGAATTGCATAGGGCTCAACGTGGCTGCAGAACCAAATTAAGTCAAATGAATTACTAAATTAAGTCAAGCAAAATATTTGGTTATACAAGGAAAAGCTGGGAGCGATCTGGCTGCACTGATTGAGATATGTGTAGTCAATTGAATTACTAAAGTACTAAGCACAGCTAGCTAGAAGAAATAAACTTACTTATGTCATCAAACGAACCACATCCTGCTATCTCACTGCCCCACATAGATTTCCAGGCGGCATGGTAAGAACTAAGATCATCCAAATTCACTCGCTTAGTAACCATTGGATCACCTACAATTATCTCTTTCTGTAAGGGTCCACATAAACGCCTTAAATTTTTGGAGATGGTCACAAATGCTTGGGACATAAGACGAAGCTTCTTGACCTTGTCCAACCGGACGGGGATACCGGATTTCCTCAGTATAGATGCGAGAGACTGGATCCGGTAGCCGAATTCCTGACACTCGTGCACGAGAAAATAAAGTGCCTCCCCATGGTTCCTAACAAGATAGGGCAAACTTACCACCCCGAGCGAGTTGATTGCACTCGAGACGGACAACTCGGACATCCTCTCTATCATCTCGGGTGGCAACTGCTGTGGGGCGTAAACCCCTCCTTTTTTCCTTTGCCTCTCTAGATAGGCCTTTTTTCCGGCGATGGTGTCCAACCCTCGGGAGGTGACCTCTCTCTCCAGGGCGGTGACCCCCCTCCTCTGGATACAAATGTGGCGACAAAGAGCGTCGGTCAGGTTCTCAGGTTTTGTACTGCTCAGCAACGTGTCCTCCCTCTTGTTGCGGACAAGGTAGGTGGTCTGCCCCATGTCCTTCATCGACTGGATCTCCATCTCCTCCCTGTATTTCCTCTCCATCCTCCGGAATCGCTGGACCCATTTCACCTCCGCCTCCATTATCGCCTCCCCGTAGTCGTCCCGATCCAGCTTCCGGAATTTGCGAACCCAATCCATCTCCTTCCCGGAGTCCTTCTTCAACAACTTCATCTCCCTCTCGTATGCCCTCTCTATCCTCCGGAGTTCCCCAACCCAAACCCTCTCCTTCTCCTTGCTGGATCCCCTCTCCATCTCGTCGCCGAATTCCTTCTCCATCTCACAGTGGCCGCCACCACCGACCGTCGCTCTCTGAGGTCGGAGGCTAGCCAGGCTGGGATACTCGCCGCCATCGCCTAGATTTTGTGTTGTTGTCGAGGGAACCGCCGCCATGATGATTGGATTAGGGGGTTTCAACGAGAAGGCCGGGTGAGGGTTTATACTCTGACGCACGCTCAGACTCTTTACCTTGCTTTTGTAACAGGTTCCCCCTCTAGCCCGGCACGCCAAGGGCTATGTCTCGCCCAAACCGATTCCTAATCGGAATCATCGCCTACGGGCGGACGAGTACGGGCCAGGCCATTAGCTGGGTCGCCCGATGCCTTTGCTCTTTAGAAAAGGCTTTAATTCAACCGGTTGATTTCTTAAGAAATCATCCGCCTCCAACTGAGGACACGTGCCTTGTGGGCCTCGTGTAATTCTCCACTTTATCCCTCGAGACGCTTCGCTCAGCCTCAGGTCGTTTTGCTAAGCGTTCCTTTCTCTCATCTCTCTCTCTCTCAACTCCTCCTGATCCAGACCGGTGTTGTCGCCACTTTTTCTACCTTGCTCCTCCTCTTATCCTCCTCCCATCACCCAACATGGATGTTTCAAGCTCTACCTCGGTACCTCCCACAACCTAACGTTGCAAGCCGACGCCATCCCTACCCGCTAGTACTAGCGATCCATCATGCCGGTGCTGGAAGACCGGCCGCGGCGTCACGCGATGTTGCAATACACCGCCCGATGGTTCAATTCAGCGCCTGAGTTGACGCGCTGCTGCAATGCCCAGGGACGGCATGTTTGATGATGGAGCTGATGATACACAGCCCTCGGGATGTTGTGAGGTGATATTTGTTAGGCGACGCGGCAATGGGAGCCGGTGATGCTACGAAGGAGCAACGACTGCTGGCAACGCTTGGAGGTGATGCACTGATGCTGGAAGGGGAGTGGTGGAGCTGCTGCCTTGTCAAGGTGTTGTAAACACGGGGGTGAACGCATCCCTCGCCGGTGCTGCTAATCTGGATGTTAGGAGGCTGCTCGCCATCGGAGTGTGGGTGTTGTGAGGCATGCTTAAATGGTCGTGGCGACGCTTCCAGGACCACGGCGACAAGGCGTGTCACGACGGTGTCGACGATCGCGGCCACACTTTGAGGCATGTTTAATTTGTTGTGGCAATGCTTCCATGCCCACGCCGACGTTGAAGGCCGCGACAATGCTTCGACGACCACGGCGACAGGCGTGCTCCAATGGCCGTGGCAATGCTTCCATGGCCATGACGACTTCGATGGCCACGGCAATGCTTCAACGACTAGGGCGACGAGGCATGCCATGTTGGTGTTGACGATGATCGCGACCATGCAACGGGGCATGCTTCAATGGCCGTGTGATGCTTCAACCACCACAACGACGTTGATGACTGCGGAAATGCTTTGATGATGACGGCGACGGGTGTGCTTCAATGGCCGTGGCAATGCTTCCATGACCATGACGACTTCGACATCCACAACAATGCTTCAATGACTAGGGCGATGAGGCATGCCATGATTGTGTTCGCGATCGCGGCCATGCAACGGGTCACGCTTCAATGGTCGTGGCGATGCTTCGACCACAAAGACATCGATGACTGCGGAAATGCTTTGACGACCACCATGGTCAGGCTTCAATGACGATGGCAATGCTTCCATGACCATAACGACTTCGACGGTCATGACAATGCATTGATGACTAGGGTGACAAGGCATGCCATGACGATGTTGACGACCGCGGCCAAGCAACGAGACATGCTTCAATAATCACCGCGATGCTTCGAGGACCACGACGTATAGAGTGATACTACCAGGTGCAGTCTTCTGCGAAGCGCCAGTTGCGCAGGCTGGGACTACAGTCAAGCGCCAGTTGCGCGGGCTGGAACTGCACTGAAGCGTGTGCTGGAGGACTTGAAGACGAACGGACGGCTCTCGTCTATCTCATCGAACAGTGTACGAGGCGGTTTAACTTCGGTTTGCATCCGCCGGATTACGTGTAGCGGCCGCCTTGCTCTTTTCACGTCCGGTCGCAGTTTCGGTCGATTCAGTCCAGTTTTCTTCGTTTTTTATTTTCTTGTTTTTTATGGCTTTTCCTTTTGGTTTTTTTTCTTCATTATATTTTCGATTTGTTTGCTGATATTCTTTGGATTTCATTTTCTTCTTCTTTATACTTTGATTTTCTTTGTTTGTTTCTTGGTTTCTTTCCTCTATTGTGTTTTTGTTTTTCGTCGGTGTTCTTTGATTTTTGTTTTATGAATATGTCTGCTTTTTTTATTTTTCTAAAGATGTATACTTTTTCATACACGTTGTACATTTGATTGTATACATCTAAAATATTTTTTATGTATATTTAACATTTTTCAAACACAAGTTTAACATTTTTACAAAAACATCTTTTGATTTTTTTTACAAATACATGTTAAACACTTTTTCCAATACATTATCAAAAGATACAAAATCAATTTTTGAACTATGCAGCAAAAAATTATGAACACATTTATGAAAGTTGTAATTTTTTTTTAAAGTAACGAACCTTTTTTTCAATGTATGAAACATTTTGCTTGAATTACACAAAAAAAACTATACATTGTATAATTTTTTTTAAATATCACGTACAGTCTTTTAGAAGTGTGTGGCATCTTTTAATTGTTGCAAAAAAATGATGCACATGATTAAACATTTTTCGTACAGATGATAAACATTTCTAGTTTTTCATTCACGTTATACATTTTCTGTATACATCAAAAACATTTTTCTGTACCCATTTAACATTTTTCAAGTGCAGGATTAACATTAAAATTTTATGTAAAGCGTTTTTGTATACGGAAATTTAAACGAAAGTAGAAAACAAGGATAAAAATGTGAATGAAAAAAAACAGGCTCGACATCATCCTACGTCTGCACGAGGCGACAAGTGGTTACTGAGTCGGACTAGTTCGGGCTCCCTGTAGGCGAGCCGTGCGTAGGCGTCGCTGCAGACAGCACACAGCCGCACCCCGGCACGATCTCTATCTATACCTAATAAGGGAGATGAGTTTATGCCTGTCTATCATTGAAATTGCTCTGATAATTGTCGACAATTAAGCCCCCATTGCTAGCGACAAGTCAAAAAATGTTTCGTATATTTGTTTTTCACGAGATGTTTGCTAGCGTACTGCAAGCTGGGCTGGAGCGAAGCGAGTTGGAGCTCTATGATCGTTGGGTCAATTATTGCTCGTTCAGGCATGTCCAACCCATAGCCCTGGCAAAAAGAACGTGCATAGGAGCATTTAGGCTGGCTATCGTGTCTTCTTAGCAGAGTTGGTAGCTTCTTTATATACGGCTACACACGAATCGAATCCAGCACACCAGTTTTTTCGTCTTTGCCCTTTCTTAACTTCATGGCGGCCGTAGATTGACGATGCAAATCATCGACATCGAAGCCACCTTGGTCGTTGGTACCATGCTCTAGCTGAGAGCCACATGGCTGCATGTCTGCACCCGTTTGATCGCAAAGACACCATAGACAAAGACTTGTTTTCGATCGTTGAGAGCAGAAACAACCAGATCATCAACTGATGAAGGCTTCCAAGTCCGGCATCGTTGTTTTTTTGAAACGGAGGCAAAAGATTTGCCTCATCTATTAAATAAGGGAGAATATATTAGAGTTTTACAACATCCACCACAAGAACGGCATGCGAACTACTCACGCAATACAATAGGCCCTAGTTTTTTTGCACCGGCGGTAACCCAAAGCTTGGCCTCTTCAAGGATTGAGTTAAGAAGAATAGACGGCGGAGCGCTCTTGTGCCGGAACACCCTAGCATTACGTTCATTCCAGATTGTCCATGAGACAGAGGAGGGTGAGGGAGGCCATAGCGCTTCTGTTGGGGACGTGGCTCCCAGTACCATCTTCCCACCAAGCTAGGACGGAGCCATGAAGATGCCACCCGGAGGTGTCAACGTGATGAAGGCCAAGCTTGGCAGCGAGAGACCTCCAAAGCCGAAGCGTGTAGCGACATGTGAAGAAAAGATGAGCACCCGTTTCCTGCTCCCTAGAGCAAAGAGGGCAAAGACCATACTTCGCCCAACCGCGCCTCTCCAGGCGGTCGGCAGTCCAGATTCTATCTTGAATCGCCAACCAAGCAAAGAATTTGATCTTCGGGGGAGCCCAAACTTTCCAAACCATGCGGTCTATGGGGGAAAGAGTTAACCCAAGAAACTGGGCTTTATAAGCACTAGCCGCCATGTACATCCCGTCATTGGAATGCTTCCAGACGATGTCGTCCTCACGATGCTCATCAAGATGGACGTCATCCAATAGCATCCAAAGTGTGAAAAACTCTCGAATGTGGTCACCGGTGACGACGGTGTTGAAGCTGATTTTGAAGATCCAGGCGTTCCCCATAATAGCCTCTCTAACCTTCCAGTTCTTTCTCCTGGAGGCTTCATAGATGTGCGGTGCGAT
This sequence comes from Elymus sibiricus, assembly GCA_039707655.1. NCBI lineage: Eukaryota > Viridiplantae > Streptophyta > Magnoliopsida > Poales > Poaceae > Elymus > Elymus sibiricus. The sequence goes on from CM077665.1 coordinate 506,790,292, forward strand.
CTCCTTGGGCTTACGGCCAAGGAGCCAAGGAGAATCCCAGAAAGGCGTTTTGGTTCCGTTACCCACAGAAATGGTGGTCGAGGCATAGAAGAAGTTGAGATCATCCTCCGTACAAGGGTTGCCAAAACCAACCCATAGTCTGTGGGGTTCCTTCCATTCGTACCAAGGCCACCTAAGGCGAAGGGCACGCGCAAATTTGTAAGTGTTAAGCACCCCAAGGCCACCATACTCCTTGGGCCTACAAACCGTGTCCCAATTCACTTTGCACTTGGCACCCGTGGTCTTGTCTGCGCCGGACCAAAGGAAAGCCCGTTCAATCTTGGTCAGGCTATGAAGGGTGCTTGCCGGCACGATGAGCGGCGTGATGGAGAACACCGCTTGGGAACAAAGGACTGACTTGACAAGGGCCGTGCGCCCAATAGTTGTGATGTTTTGGCCCTCCCAAGTAACCAATTTGCCGGCCGCCTTGTCTTCGAGATACTGAAAATCCACCCTCTTAAGCTGCCAAACCGAGAGTGGAAGGCCTAAGTACTTGACCGGGAAGGACGCACGGGTGGCCGGCAAGCTCCCAAGGATGAGCCCAAGATTAATGTGGGTGCACCGAATTGGCGTGACCGAGCTCTTCTGAAAGTTGCAACAGAGGCCCGTAACCTCGCCAAAGCCTCGCAAGATCGAAGCAAGGTTGTCAATGTCTTGCTTGATAGGAGCCACAAAGACGGCCGCATCATCAGCATACAGCGAAGTCCACATCGCGGCCCCTCTACCCCGGACCTTGTGAAGGAGACCTTTCCTCGTTGCCAAATCAAGGATTTTCTGAAGCGGGTCGATGGCAATGACAAAGAGCAGGGGGGAGAGGGGATCCCCCTGCCAAAATCCGCTGTCGTGCTTGATGGGCGGCCCTGGTAGACCGTTGAGAAGGATGCGAGAGGATGATGTCGAAAGAAGAGCAGCAATCCAAGCACGGAACTTGGTGGGAAATCCAAGCCGTTGAAGAAGCTCCAGGAAATAACCCCACTTCACTGAGTCGAAAGCCTTCTTGATGTCAAGCTTGAAAAGGAGGGTAGGAGTTTTGCACTTGTGAAGCCTCCGCGCGAAGTTTCTCACATACATGAAGTTGTCATGGATGCTACGCCTCTTGATGAATGCACTTTGAGCGTTAGAGACAAGGCCATCCATAAGAGGGGCGAGCCGGAGCGAGAGAACTTTGGCGATGATTTTGGCGATGGAGTGGATGAGGCTAATGGGCCTATAGTTGGAAATGCCTTCAACCCCATCCTTCTTGGGTAAGAGGACAACGTTGGCGGAGTTGAGCCAGTGGAGCTCGTCGATGTGAAGGGAGTCAAAACGTTGGACCACTCTCATGACCGTATGTTTGATGATCCCCCAACACCTTTTGAAGAACAACCCCGTGAAGCCGTCCGGGCCAGGCGCTTTATCTCCAGGCATGTCCTTGATGGCCTCCCAAACCTCCCCCTCGGTTATGGTGGCATCGAGGCCGTGCAAATCATGGGACTCAACGCCGAGCTCGTCCCAGTTAAAGTCCATGCCGCTCGAGCCCCTTCTTCCCATCACCTCATGGAAGTGGTCGTGAATGATCTTTTCTTTTTCCTTGTGCTCGGTTACCCAACCATGCCCGCGCTTGATCCGATGTATGTGGTTTTTACGCCGCCTAGCATTAATGCGTCGATGAAAAAAATTGGTGTTTGCATCACCATCTTTCAAGTTTGCAATCCTCGCACACTGACTCTTACGAGCCCTCTGAAGCACCGACAAGCTAATAACCCTTCTCTTCAGTCTCGAACGGAGGTCTCGCTCCTCAGGGGAGAGGGGTCTCCCCTCCTGCGCAATGTCAAGGTGGAGGATCACCAACTGAGCCGCATGGAACTGGACCTTAGCCTTGGAGAAGAGCCTCTTACTCCATTCAGAAAGACGAAGCGCGGTTTTCTTGAGCTTATGAAACAGAATCTGGTACGGCTCGGTGTGTCTCACCCGCTCGGCCCAAGCCTTCGAGACCATGTTGTTGGTTACATGTCAAATAGCATGTTGCTTGATTGCTTATCTACACATGATAATTTGGATATCCCTAATAGTTATCTACTTATGTTGGGATGGTTTAATGTTAAGTGTTACAACTCAGATGATATGAATATACGCTTCACTTATAGGTGCAATCTAAGTTGCAATGTAATCCGTTGGTGTATTTTTTATGACGACTCCTCGACTTTTAATCTCACAAGACATATTACTCAATCCTATATAGAGATATCAATTGTGCAACACTTGAGAGGAGCTACAATGAATGATATATTTATATACCATGCATACACATTGTCTTTTTGTTTAGTCTATTTTCTAAATAAGCAAAGCCAAGGACGGCTTTGTTTTCAAGAAAAGGGAGGGTGAGTTAGACATGGACCTTACAAATATAACCACAATTGTTTGCATAAAAATAATTATCAGTGAATTCTAATAGAAATTACATGGATTATTATTTTGTTATTTGAAACAAAAATACAGTACAATATTTTATAATGTATAGGATGACAGAAGACATGCACAAATCTTGGTGAACACACGAAGACTAATTGATCCACACATGTGTATACTATATATGCATGTGTACAGAAAATTTACATTACAGCGTTACTAAACCAACATGAATCAGATTTCATTCTTGACATCACACAAAATCTGGAACGTTCTCTGTCAGGTCTGCGTACCATGTTGAGTTTGAGCATCAATATGGGTACCAATGGAATCGCCCTGATGAGCAAGGCAGCTATACACTTATGACATATGGAAACATATTTGGGGGTTACGGATTCCTCGAAAGATAAGACATTTTATATGGAAGGTTCTCAGGGGAATGTTGCCGTGTCTGGGAACACCGGCAGGAAGACGCATACTGACGATAGCGCAGTGCCCAATATGTCACATATGTATGGAAGACTCTCAACATTGCTTGTTTGCATGATGTAGGGCCTTAAAAATTTGGACTCAACTTAGGGTGAGATATAACGTGATGTGGCCGAAGATCGCTCTGGCTCAATCACAATGGATGTGCTCATGAGGCGACATTCAATGCCGGGGGATCTCCCTATGGCAGAGCTCATCGCAGTTGGCAGTTGGTACATCTGGTGGCAACGCAGGCAGTTCATCAAAGGAGAAAGTATCCGCCCACCAGACCGGACTGCTGTTTTGATTAAAGTGTTGGCAACGAATTTTGTGTGTGCAACAACTCCAAACCAACAAGTTTGTGGATCTGATCCCATGTGAAAAAAACCAACTAGTGGAAGGGTTAAGATCAACGTCGACACATCTTTCTTCCATATAAAACATGACAGGTGCGACGAGGGCAGTAGCTCGACATGATCGCTGGGAGTTCATTGCGGCAGCATCCTGGTTCGTACCGCATGTTACATTTGTTGACATGGCCGAGATTATGGCTATTCAAAATGGTCTTGTTTTGGCAGCAAACATTGGATGTAACTCCTTAGTTGTTGAATCAATAGCTCCATTGTGGTCGAAACGATCAACCAGGAGGACTATCCTTGTCAAGATGCGGCGATATATATGGAGTGTAAGCAACTAGGTGCTGATATAGCTAAAGTTGATGTGGTTCATTGCTTCCGAGAAGCAAATTCTACTGCTGATAGGATAGCAAAGAGTTCTCTTAGTACTAGAGCATCTGAGTTTTGGGACAATTAAATTCCGGACTTTATCTCTCACCAAATTGTAAACGACCTTGCTATTATTTGAGGAATAAAGTCTCTTGATGTAAAAAAAAAAGAATCAACATGCATCAAGTGGACCATAGGCCAGCAAGCATGCCAAGATGAGGCACATACGTGTGCAAGCCATGCATGCATGCCCATATGAGCTAGTCCAACACTAGGAGAGTAAGACGAATGCACAAGGCCTTGGCCCGCAACGGGGTACGAGGTGCAGAGGAAAGCACCGGATGACCTCATCCTCTGCTAATAAACAGATAGATTCTCTAGGTGTATTGTATTGTCTAGCAATCGTTACAACTTACATCTACGAGACGTGTAGAATGCAAGATGGCAACGGGGCCTCGAAACCCATTTCCCCAACGGTTTTTATCCTATTAGGGGATGGGGATGAGCCTCTTTCTAACATCACGGAACTGCTCTTGGGTAAAATTTAAAACCCGTCGGCATGGCTGCAAACCCGTTCCAACACTACCCGCAACCGAAACCCGTCGAACCCGTGAACACAAATGGCATGTGGTCCCGATAATAGACACGGGCTGGCCAAAACTCCATTATCCCGTCTCCATGCACCCGAAACAATCCCTTGTAGCTTCCAACTTACCACACTTCCTCATCTAAATCGCATGCCCAATCCCAAAAATCTCAAATCCACGCACCCATTTGCTTACCTCCTAGTGTCGCCTCCCAAATGTTGCTGTTGTTTTTTATGACCATTCATGGGGATGGGTTCCCCGTGTGTATGGATAACTAGATGTGGACGTGGTGGGGAAAAAGCTGTCCCCGCGCACGGTTTTGGGGACGGGAACGGGCTTGGATTTCTCTCGCGGGGACGTGGATGGCCAAGCAAAACCCGACGGGTTTCGTTCCCATTGCCATGTTGATGTAGGAATACCGTCTTGTTAGATCCATAGTGGAATCCTAACTCTTTCATCTTTCGTGTGCTCAGTTTATTATCCGTGATTTCAGATTGGAATTCATCATAAGTCTTGCCAGTTCTTTGGTTTCTTGCGGGAACTCGAACCTCGTTGTTCATGTTGTCGTGCCTACGACAAGATAAGTAACTATCGAGATTGGTTCAACGATTGTCGAGGTGTATCGTCGGGTGGTATAGCCAGATCGTCAAGATCAAAATTCACCAAATCGATAGTTATCCCCACTCTCATTGCAAGATCAGGCCGCCTTCACATCAAGCAAAAAAAATGTCACCCCTTGTTCTGTCGTGAATCGAATAGAACAGTGGCACTATGTGAGATGCTTTCACACAAGCAGCTTCAGAATTTGCATGGACGGGCCCTCGATTGATTGATGACACGGTGAAAACAACCAAATAAGGCCTTAATCCACTCACCTCTAGCCATAACCACTATCGAAGAGTTTTACTCTGGCCAACACAGAAATATACATACACCAAAATTCAACATTCTTGCAAAACGTAGCTAAATGAAAGTTGGCAAAAGAACGGTAGAAACTAGATAGAATAACAATCCAAATCAAACACTCGAGTGCGGTAGGTTCATATACACATAATTTGATTTTGACAAACCACTAGCATAACAAGTTATATTATAGCCGGTAGACAAATGGTCGGATCGATACACACAAGTTTTTAATCACGCCCTGCAGCATAGCCCTCTACCAACAGATCCAACTTTTCCTTTACAAGGAGGGACCAAGCAACGGTAACCTCCACTGTAGCGTTGTCAACTTCACATGATAGGTTGCTTGTTTGGCAATGTTGGACACCGAAGTCCACATGACCCTCTACAGGTTTACAACCAGCTTCCGGGTAAGCCTGTATGACGAGCCTCAGTGTTCCTTGTAACTCCACAGGAACAACATTTCTCGACAGATGAAGGTAACCATTTGATCCCACATCCATATTTTCACCACGATAATCAAGCAAAACAACTTCCCTAGAAGTGAGACCAATATTCCCTGTTGCAGCAGACCAGGAGCAAGCAACTCTGCATCCACATTTGAAAGGCCAACCCCCTTCAACAACGTGAACACCCACGATGGTGGCCTGGACCGCTGTATCAAACTGCTCAAAGGTTAATTCTGCATCACACCAGCAGCCGCGGATGAATACTGAAGACATACTATCAACAGTTGTGGACCTAAACTGACGGACATTTAAATCATATACACTGTCATAAAGGTGGTTGCAAGAACTGATCAATGTTGTATCTTCTTCATCTCCCTCATTTAGTTTGAGTTCAACTTCAAAGTCAACAGTGTCGACGGCAAAAATTGCACGAGATGGACCAGTCAAGCATAAAGAAGAATCCTGCAAAGATCATATCATTATTCTTGATTGCAATGGTTTCCCAGGAAAGTACTCCAATGGACTAGGAAAGTAGGAAGAGGAAACAAAGAAAAACGAGGAGCAAACTGAATGTATAGTAGTACATACTTGTTTATCGAGTTTTTGGTAGTTACGCCTTGATCGAGAGAATAGAATGTTGCGGTTGCGGTCCACCGTGTCTCGAGCAGCGACCACACCATACACTTTGATTGGCCACTTCAGGGTTTTTTCTTTCTTTTCCAGAATCCTGATGGAATAGATCAGCAACGCGCGCCCCACAACAGCAGCAGGGGATGGGACGGCACCAGGTGTGCAGTGGGTAAAGAACATAGGGCTCAATGTAGCTGCATCACCAAAGACAAGTGTCAACCGTCAGAAATCTCAAATGAATGAGTAAACTATTATCTCTTCTACATTCAAGGAGAAAGGAAGTTAATGATCTGCTAAAATTTTGTAACAAATAGAGGCGAACAGATGAAACAAATTTAATTGACGAGTAAGCTGAGTAGCATTGAAGGTTTTTTACTTGTATCTTCCAAGCCACCACACCCTCCAATCTTGCTACCCCATACACGTTCCCAGCAGTCATATACTTCGCCGAAACTTTTCTGTTCATCAGCTATCACCTTTTCGAGATACTCCAATGTGTATCTATCCCCATCCTCATCCTCATCTTCATCCCCATCCTCATCCTCGTCCCCGTCTTCATCTTCATCTCCATCTTCCATGAGTGCCAACTTGTTCTCATAATGAGAGCAAAATCTCAAGTACTTGGTGAGACTGCAGATTTCACTGGGAATCTCCTCGTCGTTGTCACAATCATCATCACTCTCAACCTCACTCTCAATCTCCTCATCGTCATCACGACAATCATCGTCACCCTCAACCTCACTCTCACTCTCAACACTCCTAGCCTCGGTATCTGGATAGAAATCCTCCACACTCGTACTCTCAGCAGCCTCGGTATCTTGGTACAAATCCTCCGTGTTCCGACTTAATCTGTATGTAGCGCTAAGCAGCTCGGAGGCCTGGTGAAAGGAGACCATGGGGGCACCGGATTTGCGCAGAAAATACGCCATAGACAACATCCGGTGGCCCAACTCCTCCATACCTTGCAAGATGTTGTCGAGTTCTTTGTCGGGTACCTCCATTGTGCTCGAATCCATCAGGTCGGACGCCGTTTCCTTGGCGGCTTTTCCAGCGATCATCCACGACGATTTACTGCTTTCCCCATTGTGTATCCGCCTCCACCCAGAAAGGCTAGGGGTAAGAGAGTCGAGCACGTCTTTGCGCTCCCTTCCCACGGATACCATCTCCTTCATTCGGTCCTTAATCGCCCAGGATTCCCAGTCGATCCCCTTGTCGGATCCCCTCGCCATCTCCTTGCCACCGGCTCCGGCCGTCGCTCACCTCTCTGGTGTTTTGGGGGGGGGGGGGGGGGGGGGGGGGGGGGGGGGGAGGTAGCAGGCTAATATAACCAGGCTGCCAGGCTGGGGTACTCGCCGCCGCCGCCCAAATTATCCTTTTTCTTCTTGTTGTTATTCAGGGGAACCGTACCCGTCTTGATTGGGTATTATGGTTTCAACGAGACGGCCGGATGAGGGTATTGTTCTCGGACTCGTGCGGTTTTCCGGTTTTGTTACGTGATCGGTTCTGGTTTTTGTTACGTGAGCGGTCCTCACCACTGCCCACCCCACGAGCCCACGTCCCTCTCGACTTTCTCTCACGACACCGATCCAATTTTCCTGGATCTCCTTAGACCTTGTACAATGCAAGGTGCTGCAAGGTGTTTAGAGGAGCTGTTTAGAAAAATAACAAGCTTTCCTTAAGCACCGGTGTTTATTTGTATAAGGTAGACGCTTAGTTAGATACAGTACACCCCTAGGATTATAGAAATACAGTACACATTATTAGCTTTCCTTGTATTCAATTTGATAAATACAGTACACCCCCTAGGATTGTTGCATATGTGTGCCACGTTATAGCTTTATTAGCTTAAGGCGTTAGCTACAAGCGTTATTAGTGTTTGGCTTATCATTTTGTATGGAAAAAGTAGCTTAGAGTTCTGCAGGTTTGCTCTGAACAAGTTATTAGAATTAATATTATTTTCATCTAGATTTCATATATTTGAAAATCTACTTCCACTCCTAGAATCTGGTTTATTGCCGAGTTTCATAACTTCCCCCAGTTAATTCTATCGGGAACTCGGCAAACTTTTGTCTGTCAAGTTTGATTCAATATTGGACTCGACAACGATAAGCAACTCGGCAGAGCTCTAACTTTGCTTAGTTCCAACAAAAAATGACTCGGCGAACAAAAACAACTCGGTAAAATCTCAAATTCGTCGAGTTCCACACCAAAAAATTGATAAAGTCTGGTAGGCGGGCTTTGCTGTATAGCAGGCGACGGAGCCGTGACCATGATCTTTCTTTGCTGAGTTCGGGCTAATTGCTCCTTTTATTTTTTTTAAACCGGAATACATGTAGTTAGATACAGTACACCCTCTTCGATAGATACAGTACACATATGCATCAATCCTATGACGCTCCTGTAAAAATAAGCACTGATGCTAAACAAAAACTCGGTTTATTTTATTAAGCAACTTCCTAAGCGTCTTGCATTGTACAAGGCCTTAGGCGCGCCGCAGTGGAGCTCTAGTACGGTGTTCCGCATAGTGATCAAGTATCGCGATATTCATGCGTCTCCCTTGTGGGCTGTGTCGCTATGCCATCCGCGGTCCCATCCGTTTTCCCCGTGCGGCCGTTCGTCGGCGCTCAAGGTCCGACGAAGCCGGCCGGCACCGGCGCCTCCGCATGCTTAGAGTGGCTTGATGACGTCTCCAGCCAACTGGATCCGTCGTGCCTAGCCCTAGAGCCTAGAGTGGCTTGCAGAGCATTGACCATGCAACCGCCGGCCGAGCTTGCGGCCGGGCTGGAAGCGAGCGGCTTCCCGCGGATTCCTTTGAGTTGTGAGGATGCCAAATCTGTGGATGGCAACGATGGTGACAACTAGGGGTGTAGAGCGGCGTCCCGCGAAGTCCTGCATAAGCGCCCAGCTAGTACAAATTACTCTAACGCACTCTAATCTAGTTAAAACAGATTTTACTCGCTTTGAACTGAAAGCGGGGCGGATCGGGCGCCGCTCTACGCCTCTACATCCCTAGTGACAACCCAAAATGGCTTCCCGCGGCCTCCCTGGAGAGGACAGGGGTCTGGCCGTGGTGGCGTGGGTGCGTTAGGGGGACGCGCTGTCCCACTTGAGCGGCTCGGCCTCATGTTCGCGCTCAGCCGCACCTCCCATGATATATCCTTTTCCCTGGAACGGGGTGATGCGGCTGAGGAATACATCCACTACCACGAGAGAGATAGCCAAGCAACCAAGTGAGAGTTTGATGTACTGCAGCCGGCCGGAATTGGATTGACAAGATTGATCTGGAGGCCACTCTATCCGACCAACAACAAGGTACAATTTACCTTTTCTCTCCCCCGTCCAATCCTTCCCGCAGTTCCATGTTTCATCCAAGTCTTTGTCATATTGTTAGTGTCTAGGCTTCAATTTGATAAATACAGTACACCCCCTAGGATTGTTGCATATGTGTGCCACGTCATAGCTTTATTAGCTTAAGGCGTTAGCTACAAGCATTATTAGTGTTTGGCTTATCATTTTGTATGGAAAAAGTAGCTTAGAGTTCTGCAGCTTTGCTCTGAACAAGTTATTAGAATTAATATTATTTTCATCTAGATTTCATATATTTGAAAATCTACTCCCACTCCTAGAATCTGTTTTTTGCCGAGTTCCATAACTTCCCCCAGTTAATTCTATCGGGAACTCGGCAAACTTTTGTCTGTCAAGTTTGATTCAATATTGGACTCGACAGCGATAAGCAACTTGGCAGAGCTCTAACTTTGCCTAGTTCCAACCAAAAATGACTCGGCGAACAAAAACAACTCGGTAAAATCTCAAATTCGTCGAGTTCCACACCAAAAAAATTGATAAAGTCTGGTAGGCGGGCTTTGCTGTATAGCAGGCGACGGAGCCGTGACCACGATCTTTCTTTGCTGAGTTCGGGCTAATTGCTCCTTTTTTTTTAAACCTCACATCTTTACCGTGTTTCGGCTGGACGTGACTCGGTAAATTTTTTATCTTTTTCATTTTTCTTAAATCGGAATGGCAGGGGTCACGGCTTTGTCGAGTTCTGTCAGTATGCAACTAGACAAACTCTGACAAATGGGCCGTCGAGTCACGTGCAGTTGACCAGCTGACTGTGCGTCTCTCTATGCCGAGTTTCAAAAATCGTCAAATGATGGCCCTTCGTCTTAAATGGGGAATGGGTGAGGGCTTGCGCCACACGAAAATTCTCACCCACAATAGACGTCACCCAAGCTCCCTCTCCTCTCCGGTGATGGACCTCCGCCGCGCCGCCTTCTCTACTTCTCCTAGCCGCGCCACTGCCTCTCCATATTGAAGCCGTCGTCGCTTCGATTCGGTGTCTGAGTCATCCGTTGTGCGGACAACTGTCGCAACAGTAGCTACACAGACGGACGCTGCGTCCATTGCAACGCAACCATGGGCCTTGCCTCCACCGGATTCATGGTCCCGGGCTCCGCCACCGTCGAATCGACAGATAACGTCAGATCCGCAGTCACGAGCGCCGCTGCGACCCATGAGCGCCCCCGTGCCCATGCTCCTTTTTGTCTACACACACACGCACAATTATACAATAATCAATAACAATATATTATATTTTTTTAATTTTCATTTAAATTTCATCAAAATATATTACAACCAATCCCCGCAACAACATGTGGGGTATCATCTAGTTTATAAAATTGTTCATGCAGTTTAAGGAAATGTTCACACATTTTTAATTAAATGTTCAAGACATTTAGCAAAATATTTGACCATTCAACAAAAATGTTCGTAATATTTTAAAAAAAATATGTACCGTTCAACATAAATGTTAACACATTTAAAAAATCATGATATTTTTAAATCATGCCATGCAAAACCTTGTTCGCGCAATTTTTAAATTTATTGATGGCAACTACAAAACTATTTGTAACCAGAAACAATGTTTGAAACACTTACAAAATATTATCAAGTTTAAAAAATGTTCTTTAAAATGTTTAAAAATTATTCACCTGTTTGAAAATATGTTCATCACATTTTTAAAATGTTCATGGAAATCTCACTTTACGGCTTTCAAAGACCGCCACTAAAGCTCGCCCCTAAACATAGGAACAAGAGAAAGTCAATGGATCATTGGTGGGGCCACGCCAAGATATAACTCAAAATCATAATAATGGTACTTGCTCGTTTTTGCGGGGTAAAGGTAGATTTCATTACAAGGAGGCTGTTCAGCCATACAAAGGTTTACAATATCGCGCAGGCCCGATCCTAACCACACCGCGGTGCGAGGGGTACTGTGACCATAGGCGGGAAGAGCATGGATAACATTGTTTTAACGACTAATATGGGTAATAGAAATCTCCCGTGGGTCATCTACAATCAATCCATGAATCTCTTGCACCAGGACTCTATGGTTCGAACGATCCGTGGACGGCGAGTTTAGCATCCACACTGCCTCCACGCTATCCATCTCAATGACGATCGGCAACTCAGTAAGATGGAGGGCAATAGCCAGCCCTTCTTTGCAAGCAGCTAGCCCCGCCTCTAGCACATTAGCACATATAATGAGTGATCTCGTTATGGACATGCCAAATACGCCACATAGTCATCAGAACAACTCGTCGTGCGGTATCTGCGAGTGGCTCCAGCAACTAGAACAACCATTCAGGGCCATTGTTGCAGACATAATCCACATCTGGTACAGGCCAATGGTTCGCCATTGCACGCCACAGGTTCTTCGCGAGGGGGCATCTGCACATAACGTGGAAGGTATCCTCTCGTTCCACACCACAAACGGGGCAAACATCAGTAAGCTCAAGATGTCAAGAGAATTTATTAGCTCATGTCGCAAGCGAGTTGATGACATTCCTCCAGGCGAAGACGCGTACCTTTGGGGCAGCAAGGCACCCCCATATGGTCTTCCAGATGGTGTGACGACCATCCGGTGCCTTGCTCATGGCAGTCGTCAATGGACTTTCGCGCTCATCCATGGCGTGGCGGTAGGCGAAGCGCACGGTGAAGACATCGTTTTTCTACAAAGCCCATGCAATGATATCCTTGACAACACCGTGTGACGTACGGATGCTTGTAAGTGTCCACGTCCACAGGGAGGAATTGTTGCTGCAGCACCTCCATATTCCATTCGCCATTCGCGTCCAAGAGCTCAGCCACCCCGCAACCTACATGTGCCATGTTGCGTGATGGGTTGACCTGTGGGCTGCCTTGCGCAGCCATCGATCCCTCCATATGCGTATGTTTTGGCCATTTCCCACCCACCAAACGAGTCCATTCTTCAGTAGGTACAACCCATGTTGGATAGCTTTCCATGTGGGTGAAGCATTTCGAGAGAACACCGTGTCTTCGAGGCGGCCTTTCAGATAATATCTCGCTTTGAGCACTTGAGCATATAAACTATTAGGGTTAACCAGAAGACGCCAAGCCTATCTCACGAGCAGGGCTTTGTTAAAAAGCCCAAAGTCTCTGAATCCCATTCCACCCTTCATTTTATGCGCTAAAATGCTAGGCCATGCCTTCTAGTGTGTTTTCCGTTTGCCCTTCGAGGAACCCCACTAGAAGTTAAGAACCATCCTATTGAGATCATCACTGACAGACGTTGGTAGTTTAAACACTCCCATCAAGTATGTCGGATAGCTTGTCCAACAGCTTTAATCATGGTCTCCTTCCCAGCAAGAGACATAGTATCTCCCAAAGCGATGATTCTTTTCAAGATGCGTGATTGAAGGTTTTGGAACTTGCCTTTAGACATAAGTCCATCACGTGCGGCGAGGCCCAAATATTTTTCCTCAAAGGTAAGTAAGTTGACCTGCAACATAGATCGAACTTGTTCTCTCTTATACTCAGGACAAGATTTCCCAAATAGTGCACTACTTTTAGCTGGGTTAACACATTGGCCAGTTGCACGCTCATATTTATTAAGCACCTCCTGATCCTTTCTGGCTTGCTCTTCTTCTTTTTAGAGAAAAGGCAATCGCCCAACTTTATAAATAAAGCCACACGGCAGAGTCAATGAGAACAAGACCAACACACCACGAACGGGAAGAGCAGTAACAGGTCAACAACCAGGCAATAATACAGTCAACATGGCACGCAGGCCGACTGGGAGACCACCAACGGCATGCAGGCCAACAACCTAGCCGAGACTAACTGAGAGCCAAACGAAATCATCCGACGTCCACTGGTTGGGATAGAGAGACAGCCGAAGCCCGGACCTTGCGAATCAACCCCTCCAGTGCCTTCCGATCGATAGGCTTAGTCAATAATCTCCACTGCTGCAAAAAGATAGACATTTTGAACAAGAAATCAGCCGGTTTGTTAGGGAAGACATTCTCAATAGTGAACTTATTCCTGGTGGTCCACAGGGCCCATCACAGTGCGCCAAACCCTACCCAAAACAGCCTACATGACTGACCCTGAACCCCTACAAGGAGAAGCCTGAGCTCGTCAAAATAATTGGGTGCCCAGGGAACAGCCAACCATGACCGAATGCAGCTCCAGGCGAGCCTGGCCAACACACATCCAAAGAACACATGATTCACATCTTCCAACTCATGACATAGGGCACATCGAGCTGAACCCGGGCCATTCCTTTTACGGATCTGGTCCGCCGTTGGCAGCCGACCCCTCAAAGCTTGCCACAGGAAAATCTTAATCTTAGGGGGGACCTTAGCTCTCCAAACATTCTTAAATTTGCTAGTAGGTGAACCGGAGATAAGCCTAGAGTATAAGGACTTAACCGAAAACCCGCCCGAGGCCGAATGGGGCCAGGTCACAGAGTCCTCCTCATCCGAGAGCAGAGGGAAAACAGCAACGAGACGGTGCCAATCTCCCAACTCTTCAGGAGAAAGAGTCCTCCTAAGACCCAAGTCCCAAAGGTTAGAAGCGAGCTCAGAGATAGAGATCTGCGGAGAGGAACAGTAAGAGAAAAGCGAAGGGAAGGCGTTAGCCAGGGGACCATCACCATGCCACCAGTCTAACCAGAATCTAATCGAGCGACCGTTGCCAACCACAAATTTCACGTGTTGACGGAATGTATCTTTCACTTTCACCAAATCTTTCCAAAACTGCGAACCAGGGCCTGCCGGGGCAAATAAAGGGCTACAGTCCGGGAAGTATTTGGCCTTCAGGATGGAGTACCATAGGGATCCAGGTCCAGAAGACAAAATCCTCCACCACCACTTAATAATTAAGCATTTGTTCATGACCGCGGTATTGATGATCCCCAACCCCCCAAGGTTTTTGGGCTAGCATATAATCTTCCATTTCACAAATCTGTATTTGCGTTTGTTATCAGCCGCATTCCAGTAAAAAGCACCTCTGTGCTTGTCAAAACCTTCATGGGTCCCAAGGGACAGCAGGTAGAAGCCCATCATGAACATGGGAAGAGAGGATAAGCACGCATTAATGAGGCCGACTTTCCCTGCACACGTGTTGTATCTGCCACGCCACGGCATAACCCTATTACCCACCTTAGAGAGAAGAGGAGCAAAGTCCTTAGCACATAGTCTCAAGAGGGAGATAGGAAGGCCAAGGTATCTGAAGGGGAAGCTGCCCAAGCTACAGTTAAGAAGATGAGATACCTGCAAGGCCTCATCCTCCAAGACCCCAGTAACTATCACCTCAGTCTTAGAGAAGTTAATTTTGAGCCCCGACAAGGCCTCGAAGCAAAGCAAAATGAATTTAAGGTGCGCCAACCCCTCATCAGCCAGCTCAATCATGATAATGGTGTCATCCGCATGAGGGATCACTAGAAGAGTGTCTAGAGGGGGGTGAATAGACTACTAGCAGGAATTTAAAACCTAACCTTTTCCCAAGTTAATTGGTTGGCAGATTTTAACAGTTTTAGCAAGTCTAGTAAGTCTAACAGCCCTACACATGCATGTCAACAAATATGGCAGCGGAAAGTAAAGACATTGCACATGAAGTAAAAGGGTAGAGATAGGAAGATCAAACGCAATGGAGACGCAAGGTTTTTTCCCGTGGTTCCGATAGGTGGCGCTATCGTACATCCACGTTTATGGAGTCTTCAACCCACGGAGGGTAATGGTCGCGAGAGTCCACGGAGGGCTCCACCCATAAGGGTCCACGAAGTAGCAACCTTGACTATTCCATAACGGCTTCCGTCCACGAAGGACTAGCCTCACTATGGGTAGATCTTCACGAAGTAGGCGATCTCCTTGCCCGTACAAACTTCTTGGTTCACTCCACAACACGAAGTAGGAGGCTCCCAAGCGACACCTAACTAATCTAGGAGGCACCACCCTCCAAAAGGTAATAGGCTCGGTAATGACGATGAACTCCTTGCTCTTGTGCTTCAAGATGATAGACTCCTCAACACACAATCACTCTCTCACAGATTTGGCTTGGTATAAGAGATGGGATTGGTGGAAAGCAACTTGGGGAGGCTAGAAATCAAGATCCATATGGTTGGAGTGGAAGATCTTGACCTCAACACAAGACCAGGTGGTTCTCTCTCAGAAAACTGGATGGGGCAAGTATGGAATAGTTCTGAGTGCTTCTCTTTCGAGTAGGTGGTGGTGGAGGGATATATATAGGCATCCCCAAAAATCCAACCGTTACACACAAAATGACCAACTCGGTGACACCGATGTGTTAATCTCGGTGGTACCGAAGTGACCAAAAGGTGTCAACTTTTGAATCTCGGTGAGACCGATATAGGAAACTCGGTTGCACCGATAAGGTGACCAACGGTCAGATTTCCAATCTCGGTGACGCCGATCCAACATTCTCGGTGGTGCCGAAAATGTGAATTTGCGTAACAGAAAGTTGGCAACCTAAACTCGGTGGCACCGGTATGGAATCGGTTGTACCGAAGTGGCTAGGGTTTGGCTGAGTCTGTCTGAGGTTTGGAATCGGTGGCACCGGGATGGGAATGTTGGTTGCACCGATTTTGAGTGTTTGGCTTAGGACAGACTTTAGTGGGAGAGCTTGTGGATGTTTTTGGCGACTATCACTTGTGCACGTTTGAGCATATTGTTCACCAACAAGACCTTACCCCCTTTTAATAGTATTGGCTTTCCTATGGACTCAAAGTGATTTCTCACAAATATAAAATGTAGAGTCCTCTTGCTTGAATCTTGGCCAATCCTATTTCCTTGTATCTTGGGGTATTCCACAATCTCCTTTTGCCAATCCTTTTCTCCATGGATTTGTATCTGAAACATACTAGATAAAAGCATTAGTCCAAGAGACAATGTATGTTGTCATGAATTATCAAAACCACCAAGGGAGCATATTGTGCTTTCAATCTCCCCCTTTTTGGTAATTGATGACAACATACAATCAAAGCTTCAAATAAAGATGTACATGGATATAATGAAGACTTTGAGAGACACATGGCTTAAACTTGCTCCCCCTAAATGTGTGCAGTCCTTTAAAGGATAGTTGCTTTGGAATGCATGGACACACGTATGGATGAGGGGATATAATAAGTCATGTATATCTTGGCTATATGCATCAAATATATATGAATGAGATGTATCTTTGTTCAAGACTTCACTCTTGCAAACAATATGTGCAAGAAGCAAGAGATCATCTTGATCAAGGGTATGATGCATATACTTACCTTGAGTTCTTGAGCATTCTAGTAGTAGAAACGCACTTGAGAAAACAATGTTAGGAAACACAAGAGTATTCTACCAAACAACAAGGCAATAGAACTCAAAAAGTAAACACTATATCTTGGTACTTTTAGATATGGAGAACATATAGAAAATAATATTCTTTTAAGATTGATATGTCTCCCAGATCATTTCTTTCTCCCCTTAGATATGACAGTATTAAAACATCCTCTCCCCCTGAATCTCAGCATGTAGATATTGGGATTGGATAAGGTGAGAAAGGGTAAACTTCCAAATTTGTCTTCTCCCCCTACTTTGATATTCTCCCCTTGTTTAAGTGAGTATGAATATTGATATTGGCTCTCTCCCTTGATCATATCTCCCCCTTTGCATAATCATGTATCTCTCCTTTAGTATGAAGCTTTGTTCTTCTCCCCCTTTGGCATTAATTTCCAAAAAGGTCAAAAACAGGGATAGATACAGGGATCATTGACTGAGAAGGGATCCTTGAGAACAAGGGTCACTGAATATAGGATTCATAGAAAAGAACACTGAGGGAATCATGGAAAATAGTTTCTCTCCATTTGAGATGTTGTAAGACTTTGTTATTCTCCCCCTTCTTCCGTGAAGATAGGAATCCTTGAATAAAGAAATTTTCTCCTCAAGTTCAGCTTTGTTATTCTCCCCCAATAATTTTTTTAATGGGATCATCAAAGTATCAGAAAGATCAGAGAAGAGAATAAATCGGTGACTCCGAGACAGATAGATCGGTGGTACCGAGATTTTGTAGTGCAGCTTGTCTGCAACTTCGGTAGAACCGATGTATCTGAGTCGGCGGCTCCGAGGCAAAAACAAAAGGAAAGGAATGAGGGACCAAGTTTCTGTTTATGAAGAAACAAAGGAAAATAAGGAAATGCAAATGATTTTACAAAGAGACATCAATTAGAGAAGATTTGAGTGGTTCCAATAAATCTTGCAAAATAGAGAACAAACCACACAGCATTCTTAACTAGATGATGGGCGGTGACTAGGTCACCTATATTAGAGTATATTGACATAGGAGCCAAGCAAGAATACTTGATCATAGGTCATACTCTACGTTAAGCTCAAAATGGGATTACCATTTTTCGATTAAGCATTTTAATGTCTTCATATCACTTGAGTTGCTTTAGCTCATTGCTTGGAGTAAAGCCTTTTCAAGGACATGAGTACATACCTTAGAGAGATGTTGATGACGTAGCTTGTAGGTGAACTTGTTGAGGATGCTCGTGGTTGATGAAGATCATATTGAGCTTGGAGCAATCCTTCTCGTTCTAGTACACTAGTTACCTACAAGGGTTAGTGATGCAAGAAAGAACAAATAGATATATCCAATTGACATGATACTAATTGAGAATTTGCAATTGTGATCAAGTATATGTCAAGGATATGGTTGAGCGGTCTTCTTCCTTCCATCATCAAGAGGGGTTGTGGATACTTGGTCATGACAAGATTGCTTATGATTTGAGTGGAGGGCAATCTTGTGGAATGAAGTTCTTCCAAGTACCTACAAAAGATTAGATGCAATACAAGGGAGCATAGAATTCCATGGCATAAGATAACATGTCAAGATACATGGAAATATTGAGAAAGCTCATGCCCTTGCAAGCATCCGAGTGAGTCTAGCTCAGGTTTGAAGCATCAATGATGTTCAACTCACTTCTCAAGTGACAAAAGGTTTTCTCATCAAGTGGTTTGGTAAAGATATCGGCCAATTGTTTGTTAGTGCGAACATGCTTAAGATTGATATCTCCTTTGGCAACATGATCACGAATGAAATGATGTCTAACTTGAATATGCTTAGTTCGAGAATGTTGCACGGGATTATGACCAATCTTAATAGCACTTTCGTTGTCACAAAATAATGGAACATTTCTAACATGGATTCCATAATCTTTAAGAGTTTGTGTCATCCATAAAAATTGCGCACAACAAGATCCAACAGCAATATACTCAGCTTCGGCAGTAGATAAAGATACCGAGTTTTGTTTCTTGGAGGACCAAGATACAAGAGATCTACCCAAAAATTGACAAGTACCCGAGGTGGATTTTCTATCAACCTTGTCACCGGCATAGTCCGAATCGGAATAGCCAACAAGATTAAAGGAAGATCCCTTGGGATACCAAATGCCAAAGTTTGGTGTTTGTATCAAATATCTCACAATACGTTTTACAGCCAAAAGATGACACTCTTTAGGTGCAGCTTGATATCTTGCACACATGCAAACACTAAGCATAATATCGGGACGAGAGGCACATAGATATAGTAATGAACCAATCATAGATCGATAGACCTTTTGATCAACCGGTTCATCCTCTCTAGTAAGATCAACATGTCCACTAGTAGGCATGGGAGTTTTCATACCTTTGCACTCTTGCATGTTGAACTTCTTGATCAAGTCCTTGGTATACTTAGTTTGAGATATGAAAGTTCCTTCTCTTGATTGCTTGATTTGCAAGCCAAGAAAGAATTTCAGCTCACACATCATAGACATCTCATACTTCTCGGACATCAACCTTCCAAATCTTTCACTAAATTGAGGGTTAGTTGAACCAAAGATAATATCATCCACATAGATTTGGCACACAAATAATTCACCATTAACTCTTTTAGTGAACAAGGTTGCATCAATTTTACCGATCTCAAAACCCTTTTCAACAAGAAATTTCGTTAAGCATTTATACCAAGCACGAGGGGCTTGTTTAAGACCATAAAGAGCTTTACGAAGCTTGTAGACATGATTAGGTTTCTTAGGATTTACAAAACCAGGTGGTTGCTTAACATAAACCTCTTCTTCAAGTTCACCATTTAAAAAGGCACTTTTAATGTCCATTTGATAAAGCGTGATATCATGATGATTAGCATACGCAAGAAGAATGCGAATAGCTTCAAGTCTAGCGACGGGGGCATAAGTCTCACCGTAGTCCATACCTTCGACTTGCGTATATCCTTGGGCTACGAGACGAGCCTTGTTCCGTACGACTTGACCGTCTTCATCTTGCTTGTTTCGAAACACCCATTTGGTTCCGATGATGTTGTGCTCATCCTCGGGATTCTCCACAAGTGTCCACACTTTGTTCCTCTCGAAGTTGTGAAGCTCTTCATGCATCGCGTTCACCCAATCAGCATCTTCTAGAGCTTGTTCTACCTTCAAGGGCTCAATGCTGGAGATGAAAGAGTAATGCTCACAGAAGTTAGCTAGGCGAGTTTTAGAGCGAGTGATTCTCCCTGTTTGTATGTCACCAAAGATTTGGTTTAGGGGATGATTCTTGGTCACTTGTGCTCGAACTCGGGTCAGCTTCCGATTGTTGGATGGTGGAGCTTATTCTTCATCATCATCTCCTTCATCTTCGTTGTTGTTGAAGGTGTCGTTCCCTTGAGGTGGTGGTGAAGGAGGTTGTGGTGGATCTTCATGATGCACTTCCTCCTCTTCATCATCTTGCCGTGTACCGCTTGTGGATGCCTCCATGTCGGGTTGTGGTTCACCTTGACGTGAAGTAGGGGCTTCCACTTGAGTTGATGAAGTACTTTCCTTCACCTCCATGGGACAAATCTTGCCAATGGGCAAATCTTGGATAGCTTCCGAAGGGTCCTTATCACCTACATCATTTGGCAATTGTTCGACTTGCGAACCATTAGATTCATCAAACTTCACATCTACCGTCTCTTCAACTTTTCGGGTGAAGTTGTTGTAGACACGGTAAGTGTGAGAGTTCGATCCGTAACCGAGTAGGAATCCTTCATGAGATTTAGGAGCAAATTTAGTACGATGATGCTTATCAAGAATGTAGCACTTTGAGCCGAATACTCGAAAGTATCCAACTTGGGGTTTGTTACCGGTGAGCAGCTCGTATGCCGTTTTACCGAGAAGCTTGTGCAAGTAAAGTCGGTTCGTGGCATGACATGCTGTTTCCACGGCTTCTGCCCAAAAGTGTCTTGGCGTCTTGTATTCGTCAAGCATCGTTCTTGCCATCTCAATAAGCGTCCGGTTCTTCCTCTCAACAACTCCATTTTGTTGAGGCGTGTACGTAGCCGAGAACTCATGTGAGACACCTTCTTCGTCAAGAAAGGTATCCACATGGGTGTTCTTGAACTCCGATCCGTTATCGCTTCGAACCTTCTTGATCTTCACTTCAAACTGATTTTGCGCTTTGCGAGCGAAGTTCTTGAAGATCTTTTGAACCCGCGACTTATCATCAAGAAAGAATACCCACGTAAATCTGGAAAAATCATCAACTATAACTAGACCATAGGAATTTCCACCGAGACTCTTGTAAGCATTGGGACCAAAAAGATCCATATGAAGTAACTCGAGTGGTCTCCTAGTAGTCATGATATTTTTAACGGGATGACTTCCACCTACTTGCTTTCCGGCTTGACAAGCACTACATAGTCTATCTTTGTCAAAGATAACATCTTTAACACCAAGTATATGATCACCTTTGATAAGCTTGTCTAAATTACGCATGCCAACATGTCCTAATCTTCTATGCCAAAGCCAACCTTTAGAAGATTTAGCAATTAAACAAGTGCGAGGTTTGGATCTCTTAGTGAAGTCAACAATGTATAGATCACCTCTACGGAAACCGGTAAAGACCATTTTATGATTATCTTAACGAAACACTTGGCAATCTACTTTCGTGAATAGCACATTAAAACCAAAGTCGGCAAGTCTAGATACGGAAATAAGATTGTATCCAAGAGATTCAACAAGCATAACATTTTGGATAGAGCTATCATGGGATATGGCCACCTTACCAAGACCAAGTACCTTACCCTTGGAGTTGTCTCCAAACGTTACGTACCTTCGCGGTCCATGGTTTGGTGTGATCTCTTCAAACATTTCTCTCTCTCCGGTCATATGATCGGTACATCCGCTATCGAGAATCCACTCTTTTCCTCCGGACATGTAATCCTTGAAGTTCGCCATGAGACTTAGATTCTTCATGATCTTCTCATACTCGATGTCGAACAGCTCATCTTCATCATAGTAGCCATGTTCCATATTCTCATCATCAAGTGGGAAATCCTCGTCATAAAGAACAAGAGATTCGTTAGGATTGTGATCATGACAATGTTCAAGTTTATGAATGCGAAGGGCTTCTAAGATGATATTGTTGATGGTAGTGACATCCCCTTTAGCACGCATGAGGTCTCTAAGATCAAATAGATAAGCATCAAACTTGGGATCACTAGGCGTCATATTGTGGAAGGCAATAGTTTTGTGAAGAATTTCATCAAGATTACTTAGTGAATAATTTGTATATTGTTTCTCCAAATCATTCCGCAAAGTGTAAGCACATTCAAAATTCTTCATTTGGCTAAGCACATTTCTAGGCAATGCTCTAACAATAAGATTGACAGTTCTAAGATTGCATAGCATATCAATTTCCTCTTCGTGTGTGGGATGCAAGGGATCAATGGGAGGTACATAAGGGCACATAACATATTTGCTCAATTGAAACTCATTAAACAGCTCAAGCATCAAGGCTTTCCATTGACTATAGTACTCTCCATCAAGAATAGGCACTCTACAACTCAAACTCCCTATACTAGACACATCCATCTTCCTCCTCGGTGATTAAACCGAAGCAATGGAGACCAAAGCTCTGATACCAATTGAGGGATCACTAGAAGAGTGTCTAGAGGGGGGTGAATAGACTACTAGCAGGAATTTAAAACCTAACCTTTTCCCAAGTTAATTGGTTGGCAGATTTTAACAGTTTTAGCAAGTCTAGTAAGTCTAATAGCCCTACACATGCATGTCAACAAATATGGCAGCGGAAAGTAAAGACATTGCACATGAAGTAAAAGGGTAGAGATAGGAAGATCAAACGCAATGGAGACGCAAGGTTTTTTCCCGTGGTTCCGATAGGTGGAGCTATCGTACATCCACGTTTATGGAGTCTTCAACCCACGAAGGGTAACGGTCGCGAGAGTCCACGGAGGGCTCCACCCATAAGGGTCCACGAAGTAGCAACCTTGACTATTCCATAACGGCTTCCGTCCACGAAGGACTAGCCTCACTATGGGTAGATCTTCACGAAGTAGGCGATCTCCTTGCCCGTACAAACTTCTTGGTTCACTCCACAACACGAAGTAGGAGGCTCCCAAGCGACACCTAACTAATCTAGGAGGCACCACCCTCCAAAAGGTAATAGGCTCGGTAATGACGATGAACTCCTTGCTCTTGTGCTTCAAGATGATAGACTCCTCAACACACAATCACTCTCTCACAGATTTGGCTTGGTATAAGAGATGAGATTGGTGGAAAGCAACTTGGGGAGGCTAGAAATCAAGATCCATATGGTTGGAGTGGAAGATCTTGACCTCAACACAAGACCAGGTGGTTCTCTCTCAGAAAACTGGATGGGGCAAGTATGGAATAGTTCTGAGTGCTTCTCTTTCGAGTAGGTGGTGGTGGAGGGGTATATATAGGCATCCCCAAAAATCCAACCGTTACACACAAAATGACCAACTCGGTGACACCGATGTGTTAATCTCGGTGGTACCGAAGTGACCAAAAGGTGGCAACTTTTGAATCTCGGTGAGACCGATATAGGAAACTCCGTTGCACCGATAAGGTGACCAACGGTCAGATTTCCAATCTCGGTGACGCCGATCCAACATTCTCGGTGGTGCCAAAAATGTGAATTTGTGTAACAGAAAGTTGGCAACCTAAACTCGGTGGCACCGGTATGGAATCGGTTGTACCGAAGTGGCTAGGGTTTGGCTGAGTCTGTCTGAGGTTTGGAATCGGTGGCACCGGGATGGGAATGTTGGTTGCACCGATTTTGAGTGTTTGGCTTAGGACAGACTTTAGTGGGAGAGCTTGTGGATGTTTTTGGCGACTATCACTTGTGCACGTTTGAGCATATTGTTCACCAACAAGACCTTACCCCCTTTTAATAGTATTGGCTTTCCTATGGACTCAAAGTGATTTCTCACAAATATAAAATGTAGAGTCCTCTTGCTTGAATCTTGGCCAATCCTATTTCCTTGTATCTTGGGGTATTCCACAATCTCCTTTTGCCAATCCTTTTCTCCATGGACTTGTATTTGAAACATACTAGATAAAAGCATTAGTCCAAGAGACAATGTATGTTGTCATGAATTATCAAAACCACCAAGGGAGCATATTGTGCTTTCACCACATACTGAAGACGAGACATGCCCTCGGGGATAAGGTGGGAGATCACCGGAGAAATGTGCCCAGCTTCTGCCGCCCTAGACAGAATGCGAGAAAGTGCATCCGCAACGAAATTGAAGAGAAGAGGGGACACAGGACCCCCTTGCCGAAAGCCCCTACCATTGGAAAAATAGTTACTAACAACACCATTGACAGAAACAGCTGTGTGGCCCCCCGAGACCAACTGCATGATGCGGTGAACATACCCTGCCTCAAAGCCTTTGGAGTGCAAAACCTGCTTAAGAAACTCCCAACTCACCGAATCATATGCTTTCTCAAAATCAAGTTTGAGAATGATGGCTTTAGACCCACGAGCCCTATGATCATGAACAATCTCATGCTGACACAGAATGCCATCCATGATGAACCTCCCTTTAATAAACGCAGACTAAGAGGGAGTGATCTAGTGGCAAACCCTTTAGCCGGGAACTTGGCAAAATTATTGATTCGGGCAATGGGTCGAAATTGAGAGATGGTATCTGCCCCTTTAGTTTTAGGAATTAAGGATAAGATCGCATAGTTGAGCCTAGAGATGTCTACAATGCCCAGACAGAAGCCTTGGATGATGGCACAGACCAAAGGCCGCAGAATTGGCCAAAATTTCTTGAAGAAGGGGATCGAGAAGCCGTCAGGCCCAGAGGCAGAATTAACATTAGCCGAATTGAGGACCTCCTCGATCTCCTCCAAAGATAGCGGGCACATGAGATCCTCGTTTTCCACCTCCGACACCCTCGAGTGCGGAGGCCAGAAGGAGGAAGAAGAAATGCAGAGGCCCGAAGGAGGCCTGACCGCTAGAAGTTTCGAGAAGAAAGATTGAACATGATCAATGATGGCCTTGGGATCCGAGACACGCACTCCGTTGATGATAAGAGAGTCAATGGAACATCTACGGCGCCTCCCGTTAGCAATAGCAAAGAAGTAGGCCGTGAGGGCATCGCCTTTGAGGATCCAATTAATCGTGCCTCATTGGCACCAGTAAATCTCGTTCTGATGATGCACCTGCATAAGAAGCTCCTCAAGAGCATAGCGATGGGCCCAACTAGCCACGGATAAGCTAAACGAATCGGCCTCCTGATCTAATGAGCTGACCTGCTCCAGCAGATCCACTTTAACCGCCTCTGCTGAGCCGCATGATTTCGGCCCCAACCCCTGAGAAATTTCCGCAGTTGGTAAGAATAGAAGTGCCAGTCGTCCATAGTACCAAATGATCTAGTTCTGGAGGAGAGGACAGAATTAATCTTTGTAGAGAGCATATCACAAAACCCCTCCAAATGGAGCCAAGAGGCTTCGAACTAGAAACGGCTAGTCACAGCAGGGGAAGCCAGCCCCAAATCCAGAATTAGGGGAGAGTGATTGGAGCCAATCGAAGGGAGGGCGGAGAGGGAGGCCCGAGGGAACAGCAAGTCCCAGGAAGGGGACACAAAGACGCGGTCCAAAACCGAGCGGATCGGGTTAGCTTGATGATTCGACCAAGTAAATCTAGCCCCCGTCCTAGGGATTTCATGAATAGCACAACTACTAATAAAATCATTGAAAGCATCCGCAAGAGTCCAGGAAAAGTTGTTGTTGCTCTTCTCAGTAGGGGATCTCAGAAGGTTAAAATCTCCACCAATCAGGAGTGGAAGATTACAGGAGTCAATCTTAGTAGACAGCTCGTCCAGGAACAAGGGAGAGAGGGAATGATCAGCCGGTCCGTAAACCACCAAAACCTCCCAGAGAGTGTTTAAACCTTTGTGTAGCACCACCATGCTAGCCCAAAAAATACCATGGTCAAACGCAACAAAATTAAAAATGTCAAGCTTGGCGCCAATGAGGATCCCACCGGAATGACCAGAAGCGGCCAGCCAGCGCCATGTAAAACGGTCAGCCCCAACGAGGGAGGATAATTCAGCGTTAGAGAAGGAGGGTTTAAAGGTCCTGACCAGGCCAATCAAATCACAGTGGGAATCCCTCATAAGATCATGGATCTGGTCTCGTCGCCCCCTAGCGCCGAAACCACAAATATTCCAGAAGATCGACTTCATTTGAATGACAAGTTCTTAATGTGAAGACTCGACCTGCACGGGGCAACACATGATTTCGCACGTTTGGAAGGCGCCCGTTTTGAGGAAGCCTTGGGGAGCTGGCCACTACCAGCTCCCGCTTCCTTGCCCATGACCACACATGAGGCTGGACGCTTCCCCGCAGCCAACTCTTTGGCTTTGGCAA
Organism: Elymus sibiricus; assembly: GCA_039707655.1. Lineage (NCBI taxonomy): Eukaryota > Viridiplantae > Streptophyta > Magnoliopsida > Poales > Poaceae > Elymus > Elymus sibiricus. The sequence goes on from CM077665.1 coordinate 506,816,495, forward strand.
GCGCAGCTTGTGCCACCTCATTAGCCCGAATCACAGAAAGGAGGGAAGAAGGAGACCCCACATTACTATCAAAAGAGATCCCAACATCTGCGAGAATACTAACCAAGTGACTATCTGGGATATCAAGCAGAACTAGACGAACTGGGGAGGGAACATGAGGGGTACCTGGAGGACAGAGATCCTTTACAGCCGCACGCCGAGCCGCGCGATCCGCGATCGGCTCCCCGCTGTCCCGGTGGCGCCTGCTTTTGCGTGCAGTGGAGACCAGAGAGCGGATAGGGACATGAGTGGAATGGACCGCCGACGGGGAAGCCTCCGTAGCCGAACCACCCGCAGAGGCCGACCCCAGCTCAGCGTCCAGCCGCCTACATAGCCTAGGCACCGAATGTTTGACACCAGATAACGCCCTACTCTTAGCAGAGAATTTCTTCACAGCTGTTTTCTTCTTGAGACCAATAGCAGACTTAGGAGACAACACCGAATCCTTAGAGGGAGGAACATCAACAATCCCGGAGAGGGACGGCGAGGTAGGCCTGACAGGATCGTTGGAGCACACCTTGCAGAAGGGCGTCCCCAAGTCAGGCACGCCCGTCCCACCAGCAGCAGTGTGTTGGGGAACGTTGCATGGGAAACAAAAAATTTCCTACGCACACGCAAGATCTATCCATGGTGACGAGCATCTATGAGAGGGAGAGTGGATCTACATACCCTTGTAGATCGCTAAGCGGAAGCGTTAAGAAACGCGGTTGATGTAGTCGGACGTCTTCGCGATCCAAATCGCAAGCCGTCCCGCGATCCCATCATGATCCGTCTCGCGATCCAATCACGATCCGTTCCGCGATCCAATCACGGTCCTTCCAATCTAGTGCCGAACGGACGACACCTCCGCGTTCAGCACACGTACAGCTCGATGATGATCTCCGCCTTCTTGATCCAGCAAGAGGGAGCGGAGAGGTAGATGAGTTCTCCGGCAGCACGATGGCGCAGCGGCGATGGTGGTGGAACTATTCCGGCAGGGCTTCGCCTAAGCACCGCCAAAACTAGACTAGATGAGAAACGATCTAGAGGAAGAAGAGGGCAGCACGTGGCAATTAGGGTTGTGGCTGCCCTCAAATCCTCTAGTATATATAGGAGGGAGGGAGGAGGAGGCAGCCCCTAGGGTTTCCCCTAGTGGCTTTGGCCGAACCAAGGAGGAGGTGGAGGAGTCCACCTCCAATCCTACCCCAAGTAGGATTCCAATCCTACTTGGAAAATCCCTCCCCCACTTGGGGTTTTTCCTTCTCCCACCTCCTAGCCGCATAGGCCTTGTGGGGCTGGTTTGCCCAGCCCACTAAGGGCTGGTGCACCACCCCTTAGGCCCATGTGGCCTCCCGGCGTGGGTGGCCCCTCCCGATGGACCTCCGGCACTCCCGGTACACTACCGGAAATACCCGAAACTTTTTCGGTGGCCAAAACGGGACTTACTATATATCAATCTTTACCTCCGGACCATTCCGGAGCTCCTCGTGACGTCCGGGATATCATCCGAGACTCCGAACAACCTTCGGTCACCACCATGCATAACTCAATACTACCAAACGTCACCGAACGTTAAGTGTGCAGACCCTGCGGGTTCGAAAACTATGTAGACATGACCGAGACACCTCTACGGTCAATAACCAATAGCGGGTCCTGGATGCCCATATTGATTCCTACATATTCTACGAAGATATTTATCGGTTGAACCTCTATGTCAAGGATTCAGTTAATCCCGTATGTTGTTCCCTTTGTTCTTCAGTATGTTACTTGCCCGAGATTCGATCGTCGGTATCTCTATACCTATTTCAATCTCGTTACCGGAAAGTCTCTTTACTCGTTCCGTAATACAAGATCCCGTGGCTAACTCTTTAGTCACTTTGCTTGCAAGGCTCATTGTGATGTTGTATTACCGAGTGGGCCCTGAGATACCTCTCCGTCACACGGAGTAACAAATCCCAGTCTTGATCCATGCCAGCTCAACAGACACCTTCGGAGATACCTGTAGAGCATCTTTATAGTCACCCAGTTACGTTGCGACATTTGATACACACAAGGTATTCCTCCGGTGTCGGTGAGTTGCATGATCTCATGGTCATAGGAACAGATACTTGACATGCAGAAAACAATAGCAATAAACTGACACGGTCATATGCTACGTTCATAGTTTGGGTCTTGTCCATCACATCATTCTCCTAATGATGTGATCCCGTTATCAAATGACATCTCATGTCTATGGGTAGGAAACCTTGACCAACTTTGATCAACGAGCTAATCTATTAGAGGCATACTAGGGACACAGTGCTGTCTATGTACCCACACATGTATTTGAGTTTCCAATCAATACAATTATAGCATGGATAATAAACGATTATCATGAACAAGGAAATATGATAATAACTAAATTATTATTGCCTCTAGGGCATATTTCCAACAGTCTCCCACTTGCACTAGAGTCAATAATCTAGCTCACATCACCATGCGATTAACATTGTAATGAATCTAACACCCAATGAGTTCTGGGGTTCGATCATGTTTTGCATGTGAGAGAGGTTCTAGTCAACGGTCTGCAACATTCAGATCCGTGTGTTCTTTGCAAATCTATATATCATACTGCAGATGCTACCACGCTCCACTTGGAGCTATTCCAAATGACTGCTCCACTATACGTATCCGGACTGCTACTTAGAGTCGTCCGGATAAGTGTCAAAGCTTGCATCGACGTAACCCTTTACGACGAACTCTTTATCACCTCCATAATCGAGAAACATTTCCTTAGTCCTCTAGTTACTAAGGATAATCTTGACCGCTGTCCAGTGATCCACTCCTGGACCACTCTTGTACCCCTTGACAGACTCATGGCAAGGCACACACCAGGTGCGGTACACAGCATGGCATACTATACAAAGCCTATGGATAAGGCATAGGGGACGACCTTCATCCTTTCTCTTTCTTCTGCGGTGGTCGAGCTTTGAGTCTCACTCAACTCCACACCTTACAAATCAGGCAAGAACTCTTTCTTTGACTGATCCATTTTGAACTCTTTCAAAATCTTGTCAAGGCATGTACTCATTGAAAGTTTTATCAGACGTCTTGATCTATATCTATAGATCCTGATGCCCAATATTTAAGTAGCTTCATTCGAGGTTTTCGTTTGAAAAACTCCTTTTGCAAACAACCCTTTATGCTTTCCAGAAATTCTACATCATTTCCGATCAACAATATGTCATCCACATATACTTATCAGAAATTCTATAGTGCTCCCACTCACTTTATTGTAAATACAAGTTTCTCATAAACTTTGTATAGACCCAAAAACTTTGATCACCTCATCAAAGTGTATATTCCAACTTCGAGATACTTGCTCCAGTCGATAGAAGGATCGCTGGAGCTTGCATACATTTTAGCATCCTTAGGACTGACAAAACCTTCTGGTTGTATCACATACAACCTTTCCTCTCGGAAACCGTTAAGGAAACTCTGTTTTGACATCCATCTGCCAGATTTTATAATCGAAAAATGCAGCAACTGCTAACATAATTCCAACAGACTTTAGCATCGCTATGGGTGAGAAAGTCTCATCGTAGTCAACTCCTTGAACTTTGTCGGAAACCTTTTTGCGACAAGTCGAGCTTTATAAATGGTGACATTTACCATCAGCGTCTGTCTTCTTCTTAAATGTCCATTTGTACTCAACGGCCTGCCGTTTAACGGGCAAGTCTACCAAAGTCCATACTTGGTTTTCATACATGGATCCTTTCTCGGATTTCATGGCTCCTAGCCATTTGTTGGAATCCGGGCCCACCATCGCTTCTACATAGCTCGTAGGTTCACTGTTGTCTAACACCATGACCTCCAAGACAGGATTGACGTACCACTCAGGGGCGGTACGAGTCCTTGTCGACCTACGAGGTTCGATAGTAACTTGATCCGAAGCTTCATGATCATCATCATTTTCTTCCTCTTCACTTGGTGTAGGCGTCGCAGAAACATCTTTCTGCGTTGTGCTACTATCCAACTGAAGTGACGGTTTAACAATCGCATCAAGTTCTACTTTCCTCCCACTCAATTCTTTCGAGAGAAACTCTTTCTCGAGAAAGGACCCGTTTTTAGCAACAAGCACTTTGCCCTTGGATCTGAGATAGAAGGTATACCCAACTGTTTCCTTAGGGTATTCTATGAAGATGCACCTTTCCGCTTTGGGATCGAGCTTATCAGACATAAGCGTCGTATTCCCAAACTCTGAGAAATGACAGCTTAGGTTTCTGCCAAACCAAAATTCATACGGTGTCATCTCAACGGACTTAGATGGTGCCCTATTTAAAGGGAATGTAGTTGTCTCTAATGCATAACCCCAAAACGATAGTGGCAAATCGATAAGAGACATCATAGCACGTACCATATCCAATAGAGCATGACTACGACGTTCGGACACACCATCACACTATGGTGTTCCAGGCGGTGTGAGTTGTGAAACAACTTCCACATTGTCTTAAGTTGCATACCAAACTCGTAACTTAGATATTCACTTCCACGATCATATCGTAGACATTTTATCTTCTTGTCACGATGATCTCAAACTTCACTCTAAATTTGTTTGAACTTTTCAAACATTTCAGACTTGTGTTTCATTAAGTAAATATACCCATATCTACTCAAATCACTAGTGAAGGTAGGAAAATAACGATATCCACCGCACGCTACAACGCTCATTGGACCGAATACATCAACATGTATCATTTCCAATAAGTCACTTGCCCGCTCCATCATACCGGAAAACGGGGTCTTAGTCATCTTGCCCATGAGGCATGGTCCGAATGTCTCAACCGATTCGAAATCGAATGAGTCCAAAGATCCATCAGCATGGAGTTTCTTCATGCGCTTTACACCAACATGACATTTAGTGGCAGTGCCACAAGTATGTGGTACTATCATTACTAACTTTGTATCTTTTTGCATCAATATTATGAACATGTGTATCACTACGATCCAGATTCAATAAACCATTCTCATTGGGTGCATGACCATTGAAGGTATTATTCATGTAAACAGAATAACCATTATTCTCTAACTTAAATGAATAACCGTATTGCAATAAACATGATCTAATCATGTTCATGCTCAACGCAAACACCAAATAACATTTATTTAGGTTCATCACTAATCCCGAAGGTAGAGAGAGCGTGCGATGGTGATCACATCAACCTTGGAAACACTTCCAGCACTCATCGTCACCTCACCCTTAGCTAGCCTCCATTTATTCCACAGCTTTTATTTCGAGTTACTAACATTTAGCAACCGAACCGGTATCCAATACCCAGGTGCTACTAGGAGTACTAGTAAGGTACACATCAATAACACGTATATCAAATATACTTCTGTCGACGTTGCCAGCCTTCTTATCTACCAAGTATCTAGGGCTGTTCCGCTTCAGCGATCGTTCTCCTCATAATAGAAGCACTTAGTCTCGGGTTTGGGTTCAACCTTGGGTTTCTTCACTGGAGCAGCAACTGACTTGCCATCCATGAAGTTTCCCTCCTTGCCCTTGCCCTTCTCGAAACTAGTTGTTTCACTAACCATCAACACTTGATGCTCCTTCTTGATTTCTACCTTCGCGGTGTCAAACATCGCGAATAGCTCAGGGATCATTATTTCCATCCCTGGCATTTTATAGTTCATCACGAAGCTCTAGTAGCTTAATTAGTGACAGTGACTTGGAGAACTATATCAATCACTATCTTATCTGGAAGATCAACTCCCACTCAATTCAAGCAATTGTAGCACCCAGACAATCTGAACACATGCTCACCGATTGAGCTATTCTCCTTCATCTTGCAGGCAAAGAATCTTGTTGGAGGTCTCATACCTCTCAACATGGGCACGAGCTTGAGATCCCAATTTCAGCTCTTAGAACATCTCATATGTTCCGTGACGTTCAAAACGTTTTGGAGCCTCAATTCTAAGCCGTAATGCATGACGCACTGAACAATCAAGTAGTCAGCAGAACGTTCCTGTCAGATGTTCACAACATCTATAGATGACGCTTGAGGGGGTGGCACACCGAGCGGTGCATTAAGGACATAAGCCTTCTGTGCAGCAATAAGGACAATCCTCAGATCACGGACCCAGTCCGCATTATTGCTACCATCATCTTTCAACTCTATTTTCTCTAGGAACGTATACAAAAACACAGGGGAGCTACAGCGCGAGCTATTGATCTACAACATAATTTGCAAAGATATTTTGACTATGTTCATGATAATGAGTTCAGTTAATCATATTACTAAAGAACTCCCACTCAAATTGACATCCCTATGGTCAGTCGAGAGTCACATGATGCAAATTCACGAACCCAAGTCCGATCATCACGTGAGATGAGGTGGTTTCAATGGTGAACATCTTCATGTTGATCATATACACTATATGACTCATGTTCGACCTTTCGGTCTCTTGTGTTCCGAGGCCATGTCTATACATGCTAGGCTCGTCAAGTTTAACCCGAGTGTTCCGCACATGCAACACTGGCTTGCACCCGTTGTATGTGAACGTAGAGTCTATCACACCCGATCAGCACGTGGTGTCTCGAAACAACGAACTTTCGCAATGGTGCACACTCGGGGAGAACACAATTTTATCTTGAAATTTTAGTGAGGGATCACCTTATAATGCTACCGTCGTCCTAAGCAACATAAGATGCATAAAAGGATTAACATCACATGCAAATCATAAGTGACATGATATGGCCATGAACTTGTGCTTTTGATCTCCATCTCCAAAGCACCGGCATGATCTCCATCGTCACCGGCATGACACCATGATCTCCATCATCTTGATCTTCATCAACGTGTCGCCATGAGGTTGTCGCGCCATCTGTTGCTTCTACGACTATTGCTAACTCATAGCGATAAAGTAAAGCAAAAGCGGCGAAAATAAATTAAAGACAACCCTATGGCTCCTGCCGGTTGCCGTACTCAACGACATGCATGCAAGCCATGATATTCTATACAAAACATGATCATCTCATACATCACATATATCTCATCATGTAATTGGCCATATCACATCACAACATACCTTGCAAAAACAAGTTAGACGTCCTCTAGTTGTTGTTGCATGTTTTACGTGGCTGCTACGGGTATCTAGCAAGAACAATTCTTACCTACACAAAACCACAACGGTGATACACAAATTGCTAGTCAACCTTCTCAAGGGCCGCCTTTGTCGAATCCGATCCAACTAAAGTGGGAGAGACAGACACCCGCCAGCCATCTTTATGCAACAAAGTCACATGTCAGTTGATGGAACTGGTCTCTCGTAAGCGTACGAGTAAGGTTGGTCCGGGCCGCTTCATCCCACAATACCGCTGAATCAAGAAAAGACCAAGAGAGGATGCAATCTGAGCATCAACGCCCACAAACTCCTTTGTGTTCTACTCGTGATCTCATCTACGCATAGACCTAGCTCTGATACCACTGTTGGGGAACGTTGCATGGGAAAAAAAATTCCTACGCACACGCAAGATCTATCCATGGTGATGAGCATCTATGAGAGGGAGAGTGGATCTACATACCCTTGTAGATCGCTAAGCGGAAGCGTTAAGAAATGCGGTTGATGTAGTCGAACGTCTTCGCGATCCAAATCGCAAGTCGTCCCACGATCCCATCACGATCCGTCTCGCGATCCAATCACGATCCGTCCCGCGATCCAATCACGGTCCTTCCAATCTAGTGCCGAACGGACGGCACCTCCGCGTTCAGCACACGTACATCTCGATGACGATCTCCGCCTTCTTGATCCAGCAAGAGGGAGCGGAGAGGTAGATGAGTTCTCCGGCAGCGCGACGGCACGGCGGTGGTGGTGGTGGAACTATTCCGGCAGGGCTTCGCCTAAGCACCGCCGAAACTAGACTAGAGGAGCAATGATCTAGAGGAAGAAGAGGGCAGCACGTGGCAATTAGGGTTGGGGCTGCCCTCAAATCCTCTAGTATATATCGGAGGGAGGGAGGAGGAGGCAGCCCCTAGGGTTTCCCCTAGTGGCTTCGGCCGAACCAAGGAGGAGGTGGAGGAGTCCACCTCTAATCCTACCCCAAGTAGGATTCCAATCCTACTTGGAAAATCCCTCCCCCACTTGGGGTTTTTCCTTCTCCCACCTCCTAGCCGCATGGGCCTTGTGGGGCTGGTTTGCCCAGCCCACTAAGGGCTGGTGCATCACCCCTCAGGCCCATGTGGCCTCCCGGCGTGGGTGGCCCCTCCCGATGGCCCTCCGGCACTCCCGGTACAGTACCGGAAACACCCGAAACTTTTCCGGTGGCCAAAACGGGACTTCCTATATATCAATCTTTACCTCCGGACCATTCCGGAGCTCCTCGTGACGTCCGGGATCTCATCCGGGACTCCGAACAACCTTCGGTAACCACCATGCATAACTCAATACTACCAAAACGTCACCGAACGTTAAGTGTGCAGACCCTGCGGGTTCGAGATCTATGTAGACATGACCGTGACACCTCTACGTTCAATAACCAATAGCGGGACCTGGATGCCCATATTGGTTCCTACATATTCTACGAAGATCTTTATCGGTTGAACCTCTATGTCAAGGATTCAGTTAATCCCGTATGTTGTTCCATTTGTTCTTCAGTATGTTACTTGCCCGAGATTCGATCATCGGTATCTCTATACCTAGTTCTATCCCGTTACCGGCAAGTCTCTTTACTCGTTCCGTAATACAAGATCCCATTGCTAACTCTTTAGTCACTTTGCTTGCAAGGCTCATTGTGAGGTTGTATTACCGAGTGGGCCCTGAGATACCTCTCCGTCACACGGAGTAACAAATCCCAGTCTTGATCCATGCCAGCTCAACAGACACCTTCGGAGATACATGTAGAGCATCTTTATAGTCACCCAGTTACGTTGCGATGTTTGATACACACAAGGTATTCCTCCGGTGTCAGTGAATTGCATGATCTCATGGTCATAGGAAAAGATACTTGACATGTAGAAAACAATAGCAATAAACTGACACGATCATATGCTACGTTCATAGTTTGGGTCTTGTCCATCACATCATTCTCCTAATGATGTGATCCCGGTATCAAATGACATATTTCCAACACAGTGCCCACCCCACCAACAACTCCCTCCACCTGCCGGGCCTCGCCCTCCTTATCCTTGCCACCCCCAGGGGACCCAAAGTTGAACATGTGACGCCCCTCCGAACCCAGGCCTTCCCACTCCGAGGAGGTAAAAGGATTTTCAGCCTCACCATTCGTCTTGCCATTGCCTCCAGCCTCGCTGTCACCATCCCTCGGACCCGGGTTCGAAGATTTGGGGAAGGAAGGGGGTGGATGAGGATGAGCTACCGCTCCCTCCACCCGCACCCGGATCCGATACGCCTTCGAAGCAGGGAACACATCAACAAAGCCATTCACACGAGACAGATCCAAACACCAAATCTTCATCCCGACTGACCCCAACCGGTCCAAGGAAGCATCATCAACCTCTATTGGCTTACCAATCAACTCACCAAAGGCCATGAGAAAGCACGAGTTGCGCAGACCAGAAGGCACGTCGTCACACATGAGTCTCTGAAAGAGCTCCAACAGTACGCGCGACCCCAACATCAGCCTTGACAGAGACCACCACTTGGTTGAGAGGCATAGTGAAACTAGAACAGGATGACATCATCTTCAAACTCTCCTTGGATGTGAAGGTAACTGCAAACTCCAACTCAGAGACCTGTTGCACTTGCCAATCCCAGCAATCTAGGCCCCATTCCTTGAGCTCGTCCGATATGATCTGAGTAGAGATGCCTTGCACTTGGACAATGATGATAGCAGCATTGGAGGAGGGTGGCACCACCGCAGGGGAGGCAAGGGCACCATCAAGAGAAAAGAAGGAGCAGCCAGGGAGGCCCAGCCCGAACTGCTTGAAGCTAGGGGCCCTGCACCTCTCAACGCAGTCGACGGTAGAGTGACCCTCCGTTCGGCATATGAGACAGAAAGGAGGGAACTTGCACCGAGACTGGAAGTGACCCGCCCGGTGGCAGGCGAAGCAGGTGAGGGAAGCAGCAGAACTCGAGGAAGACGGGACAGGCGCACCCTGCGGCAGAGGGGGAGGAGTCAGAAGGATGCCATCCCCAACCTCAACCGAAGTCGAGCCCGGAGCCATAGGCCCGAGCCGGCGAGTCTTGGCAAGGAAGGAGGGAGGGCCAAAACCACCACGGGAACCCTGCTGTCCCCCCAAGCTGGATCCGCCGCCGGATGGCCTAAAACCACCACCGGCCCCGCCACCATCGAAGCCGCGGCCCCCCTGGCCAGGGCCAGCGCTGCCGAAGCGGCCAGCCGTGGGAGGCGGCGCCCCGCCACCACGACCAGACCCAGATCTGGAATCCACCTGCATCGCCGCTGAGCTAGCCGCAGCCGCTTCCCAAGGATCCACCGAGGAACCCCACCCGCCAATGTTGCCCATCGGAGCGGCGCCGGATCCGCCGCCACCAGAGCCACCGCCGCCCGAACCACCGCCCATCTGCGCCGCCAACTCCGCCTCCACCGCCGCCGCCCTCGAGCGCTCGTCCCTCTGCAACCACTCCGGGCCAGCCGCCCAAGCCTCGCGCTCCCTTCTCACCTGCGCACGCACCTCATACTCCGCCTCCAACTTCGACCGGAGCGCAGCCTCGTAGGCCAAATCGTAGGCCGCCTCCGTCGAACCCTCATGGCGCCGCTTGCTGCCAGAGACAGCGTCAGAGGAGGAAGCCCTAGATTTGTCCATGGCCACGACCGCAGCAAACGAGAGGAGGAGAGGGGGAGGAGGCCTAGATCTGGAGACGAGGCGAAAGGGGAGAGGGTATCTACGGACGTCAGAACACGAAGCCAGAAACCCTAGATCAGTGTTTCCGCACCCCTTCCGAACCCATATAAACCCCACCAGCCACGGGCCAGGCAGCCTGCCACCCTGAGAGGCCGTGGCCCGCACGCCCTGGCCCAGCATAGGAGGCCCAACAGACGAGCCCGCGCGTGACGACAGGGGAGGGAAGGCTAGGGACAGGTCAAGCGCACTCCCCTCCAAAGGGCCGGGCCCAGAGCCAGACCGACCCACGCAACGGCCCAGGAGAGCAGGTCCAGGAGGCGACCCAGCCACGACTAGGGTTCTGCCCTCCTCCTCTTGCGCCGTCGGCAAGCCGCCGGCAGCCACCACCGACAGAGCCGCCACGAAGGCGTCCACCGACGCAGGCGAGGAAAGGACAGAGGGAGAGAACGACGACGACCCCAACACCCTAGGATCCGGCGAAGGCACCCTAAACTTACCAGATCTACGGCCGCGCCAGTGAACAAGAGACCAACCACCATCCACCGACGATGACGGCATCATGCGGCCCTACCCACCTGGCGTGAACTTGTGAGCCCGCCCATGGCCGCCGCCAGAAAGGAGGACAGGAGCCACCGCCGGCCCCCGGGCCGCCTCGACCTCGACATCAGAGTCCGAGCCCGCCTCATCGGGGTCCAGCACCCAAAAGCGCCTCGCGCGACCCGAGCGAGAGGAGGCCGAAGCCAGCGAGGGCAACACATAGGAGGAAGAGGAGAAGGGGAGGGGAGGGGAAGGAGAAGGAGCCATGCCTGCCGACGCGGAGGGGAAGGGGGGGAGAGGACCCGACGACGAGGCCGGAGCGCCGCCCAGGGGAGGTGTAACACCCTAAAAATTTAATCTTGTTTTATTAATTAAAATTTTGTCAGAAATATTTATTTCCTATTTTCTGGATTTTTCTATTAATTTCAGAGCCACTTCTTTTCTATGGATTTCAAGATTCTTCCCTCTTATCTGAAACTTTTGAATAATATTGTGGGACTTGCATACTTTATTCAAGCATTTTATTTCATTTAGTAAAAACCAGGGAATTATTCTTATAATAAAACTTGCTTAGTTTTAATTCTTTTAATAGCATTTTCACTCCTTTAAAGACCTCTATTTGTACTACAACCCTTTTATAAATTCATTTAAAAATTCCACAAAAATTTGTAGATGACATTAGAAGTCCCTGGATCACTTGTATGCAAAAGCCTAACCTTGTGTTTTGTAAGTTTTGAGCAAATCAACCTCTTTTTCATTCTGGTCCAGTTTGGCATTTTACACTACAACCCCATTTTATGTTTCTCTAATGACCTTGATATTTTTCTTGCTTGTAGTGAACCCTACGAAACTCTTAAGTCCAAGAGTGTAGGACCATTGCAGTAGTTGTTGCCCATGCAATAGTACCCTTTAGTTTCTGACCATAAACATAGTTTTGGGATATTTGCATTATCAAGTTTTTGCTTTTGTCAAAATAAACTTGTCATTCTAGTGTGAATCTAAAGAGACCATGATCTGGTAATTTTGGTGGCCAGAATATATTTCTAGATAGCCCTAGCATTCTGTCGAGCACCTGGTGTGCGTGAACAGAATTGGCATGTTTGTGAGCTTGCATTGTGAACTTGCCCTATTTGCCAAACCAACATGTCCTCTAGACTTGTATTGCCCCCTAACCTAACCCTGTTAAATTGTAGCTCAATTGAAGCCCCAGAGCATGCCAAGGCATTCTGTCGAGCACGTGCCGGGCACAACCAGCGGCCAGAGCGCACGTTTTGCACGCGCGCGCGACCGAGCCGCCGCACTCGCCTAACCCCCGCGCCTGGCCCTTGGCCGCCCGCAGAGCCGCTGCCCCGAACCATTCGAGCCGCTGGAGCCGCCCCCTGGTGCCGTGTAGCGCCGCCGTCAGAAGCTCCTGGCGGCTAGCCTGCGGCCGCGCCTTCGCTCTGCCATGGCCGACACCACCCAAACTATACCAGCACGCCAGCTGCCCCCGGAGCAGTGCGTCCTCATTCTCTCGCCCCGCCGGACCCCGCCAGCCATCGCCACGCGTTCCCTTTGCAACAGAACGTCGGTTCGCCGATCCTATCCATGGCCGCCGGCGGAACCGACCTATGCCGGCTATAAAAGGACCCCCTCGAGCTCTCTGCCATCCTCACCGCGACCCTGCAGCCCCCTGTGAACCCTCATAGCCACCAGAAGGACCAGAGGTGGTCGTCCTCCTCAGCTCCGGGAGCTTTGGCCGCCGCCACCTCCCTGTCGATTCCGGCGCCACCCCAGCCTCCCCTCCCTTTCTCTCCGCAGCAGATGCTTACCCATGGTCCCGCGGTGCTTTTTCCCCCTCCAATTTGTTCCGAGACCCAACCGTGTGTCAACCGCCTCTATTGCCCGACGCCGCCGTCTGCCGGAGACCGCCCCGCCGGTGACTCCGCCTAGCCCCGTGGCCATGGAAACCACCGGGAGGACCCTCGGAAACCGCTGGATCCATTCCCGCCCCCGGGGACTCGTGACGAGCCGCCGTTCGCCGGCAGCGATCGCCGGAGCTAGCCTCTGCTTCCTGGCCAGGAAAGTGGGGGGGGGGGAGAGGATGAACCCGACAGGTGGCCCCCACCTGTCGGTGAGCCAGCCGTTGCCTCCAGTAGCGCAACCCGGCTGATGCGCTTTCCCTCTGGAGAGGCGTATTCGCGAAGGTGCGCTTTTGTTTACGGAAGACGTATTTCTCCTGAAACGTTTTCTTTCTTTCTGATTTATTAAAAATAGAGTTTGACCTCTACTTTGACTGACCATAACTTTTAGAATAAAACTCCAAATTAAGTGATTCTTTTTCCTACCTCTCCCAAATTTCACCTAGTTTATTTTAGGATTTATTTAAAAAAATAATTAAGACAACTTTTTGTACTGTTTTTGAATTGCGTGTTGATTCAAATATTTTTAAAATAGGAAATGGAGAGAGGAGCAAACTTTCAAAAGTTTTGTGATGCACCCTACCTCTCTGCACATTTAAGGCAAGCATTCTGAACCCTGGTATAGTATTTGTTGTGTGATGTTTGGTGTGACAAATGAAACTACAACACATGAGGTGCGCGTTATTTCATGTGAAGGTGTGATCATGCTTACAATGCATATTGAGGATTTCTTGCTAATGAACTTAAAATGCTTATGGCAGTAGTTACCACTTTGTGCCACTCATGTCTACCAGAAGGAATCCGGAACAAGTCTCTGTCTCGGGTAGACACGAGCTTGGTGCTGACATCTCGTTGGAGAGAGGATGGTCAGTGAGGCATGACGGGATGTGATAAGTGGTGATTCTGCCTGAGAGTGTGGAAAAATATTTGTTGTAATAACCATGCAGGGGACACAAAAACCTCCCGAGTCGACCATAGATCGAGTCTTGTTCCAGTAACCCCCGTACTTGTTTCGTACTACCACTTGTCCCTATCGCAGGTAGGGTACGGTTCAGTAAGTTGTCAACCCCTTTCTTGGCACACACCGTACAGAGAGGCCATGGTGGAAGATACCGGGTGCATCCGGTAGGCATGCCACCTGGTCCGGGGGCATGGGTGTTTCCGGTTGGGACCGAGAGGGGGGCACCCCTTAGTAGCGCGCGGTATAAATTTGATCCCATGCTAATCGAGGTTGTAGCCTCCCCACTTAGAGTTTGCTTAACGAGTGTCGTGGGTGATTCCAAGCACCGGTAAGTTAAGCTGGTGTGTGCGGGTCAGGTGTGTTGGCAATTCAAAGACCGCAAGCGGAATTAGTCCCGGTGGACTAAAGGAATCCGTTACTCTATGGTAAAGAGTACACCCTCTGCAGAGTTAACATCTATTCGAATAGCCGTGTCCGCAGTTAAGGACTACAGTCTGGGATGGGTCGAGTGTCGGTCTTAGTGTCGGTCCTCGGAGGAAAACTTCTCAAACCAGAATATTGATCATGACTTATGATGAATGATGATTATGATTATTATTATGGACTAACCATTTACATTAATTGTATTATTGAGTATCCCTGGGATGGTTCTACCTCCTGGATACTCTTTGTGATTATTAATGTATAAGCCCTTTATGTGGCGTCGCACAGACGCCCGACTGTGGCATGCATGTTGCTTGCTTTATTATATAAGCCCTTTATGTGGCGTCGCTGAGACCCCCGACTGTGGCACGTTTGTTATTTATTTTCTTCATAAGCCCTTTATGTGGCGTCGCTAAGACACCCGACTGCGGCACGTATGATCATTTATTTTCCTTCTAAGCCCTTTATGTGGCGTCGCTCAGACGCCCGACTGTGGCATGCTTGTTATTTTTTTCCTTATAAGCCCTTTATGTGGCGTCGCTCAGACGCCCGACTGTGGCACACATGTTATTTACTTTTCTTATAAGCCCTTTATGTGGCGTCGCTCAGACGCCCGACTGAGGCATGCTTTATATTATTATCCTTTCGAGGCGTCGCTTCAGACACCCGATCGGTTTACTTTATTTTTATTCTCTGATTGCTTATTCCTGTTTAATATGAATGACCTGCTTGCGTGCATCATGAATTTTATTTTGTGACTGACTAAGTGATCGTGGATTGTTTCAGTGCATGATTATCACCTGCTATATTATACCTGTTTTCATGATGTTTGCGAGTACATTCAAAGTACTCACTGGCTTGTCCCTGGCTATTGTCTTGGCCAGATTTCTTGCTTGGAGAGGAGCGCAATGACGACATCCCTGGAACCTAGGCAATGAAGATAGCAGGCGCACGAAGATAGGAGTTATCCAGGTCAGCTGTTCCTGTGGGCAATGGAGTCCCATAGACGCTGATGATCCGCAAAGCGTTTCCGCCAACAACCACTAGAAACTTTTTTTATACTCATAGACCACAATGGTCTTGTACTTCAGATTTTGTATTTTGCTTGGAATTTCTGTATCAAGAATGTGCCTCACCAGCTAACAGTAATCCTGGGGTTGGTGAGCACAAGGACCATTTGCTGGGAAATTAATATCCTGGAAAACTGGTCCTGACAGGAGGGGAGGAGGAGAGGGGAGAGAGGAGAGCCATCCAAAACCCTGTTTTTAATTACTGGCCGCTTGCTCTTCTTCTGCCTTTGAGAATAATGGTACTTACTTAACTTGTCAAAAAGGCCCACACGAACACCTTCATATGATGAAGTTGGATCATACCAGACTTCTATGGACCGATGGAGATATTTGTCCAATAACCGAGTTCAAATCGTTATCTGAAATGGGATGTTAGTCCACTGGAAATAGCATGTGTACACGATGCCCTAGAATCTAATAGTTTTTATAGAAAATATTTCACTAGGCATCACATGAAGGTAATATGTAGCCACATTACTCTAATCTACTTTTTGACTGTCAAAAGGCGCCTCCATTTAACTCCTATATTGTGCTTAACTCTTTGGTACAATTATCTATAAACCCAATTTAAGTTTCAATGAATTAAAAATATATACAATTACGTGGATTTACATAGCAATGCATGGTATATTTACTCAATCTTAAATTTTGGGACCAATTAACATCGGCCCAACCATTCCATCATGTGGTTACCTTCAAAGTAGTGCAAAAGGGGGTTTCAATTCATAAATTTGTATCCAACCAATCATGTTAGGCTGAACTTTCGAGGAATTCATGGAAGAAATAAGCAGATTGAGTTTATAATCAAGTTTCTGCTAAATGACATTTCTTGGCCCTAAAAGAAGTATTGGAGTCAGTGCTAAATAAGGTCTGAAAATTAATTTCATGTTTACTTCACGAATAATTTGAAAGGTAATCTATAACGAAGGTGTTCATCCTTTCTGCATGTGTATACAAGGTCCAACAATATTAGAGCTGTGATTTGCATTTATTTATTTTCTCCCATTGTACTCTATAGGTGAACTAAAGTGACACACATGTGTAGGTTACAAAACATAATTGCTTTACTCCAAATTAAGCTAAAAAACTATCACATGGAAATAAAGAACTAGAACGTTCAACATCAGTAGTGGGATACTATTGGGGAAAAGTATAACATTTACAAACTAATCCGGGATATCCAATCCAGCAATTGTTACTAGTCTGTACCATGGCGCTTGTTATCTATTCTATTAAATAGATGCTAAACACTGAACATTCTACAAAAACTAAAGTGTTCATATTGTAAGAGACATAATTATAATAACGGTGGTGGATTTCACCAAATTATGCAATCTAAAAAGGATAAACATAATAACATACACCAGAAAGGTACCTTCGGAAAATTAAACTTTGAAGGGACGGCTCAAGAAGGGGGAGGCAGAACAAGGGAAAATCAGAGAGGAGGCAGGAAGGATCAAAGGGCATCCGACGGTGAACAAGTGACGTGAGAGGGTGACGGCCCTTCTAGATTTTGCGCGGGTCAATGGCTCGGCCAGCTGCACGATGCGTGAGCTCCTACGCACTATCTAGGACAGACAAGCGCCCAGATTTCTAGTCAGAGAGATTTGAAATAGAGAGATATTCAAAACGAAGGGGAGGGAGAGGAAGAGAGACCACGGTGGTGCAGGAATCACCAACAATATTCGGTGGCGC
Organism: Elymus sibiricus; assembly: GCA_039707655.1. Taxonomy (NCBI): domain Eukaryota; kingdom Viridiplantae; phylum Streptophyta; class Magnoliopsida; order Poales; family Poaceae; genus Elymus; species Elymus sibiricus. The sequence continues at coordinate 506,833,905 of CM077665.1, forward strand.
TCGAATGAGGTGGAAAGGCGACGATGCAAAACAACTATCGGGTGAAGAGGATCAAGGGCGGTGATGCATGTCACAGCCCTAGTTTCACTTTGCTTGCTAATGCATTCATGCATGCATTTTTAATTTTCTTCTAAATATGAAATGAGGAATGATCAAGCCTCAGAATTCAATTTTTGACAAGCAATATAAAAATTGATTCAAATAGTTCCAAGAAAATGTCCCTGGTATTCTAATAAAATATTGGCATGAGTTAAAAATGCCAACCAATATTTTCGAATTACAGAAACATTTTAATTTGGGCTTTTGAATCAATCAAACAATTATTTGTAATGGATTTATATTTACTATATATATAATATAGATCCATATATTCTGAAAATTATGATGTGGCTTTGGACAAGTCCATTTAGTCCACATATGAAATTCTCAGAATTTATTGAAATGGTTTTATATTTTTTATAAACCAAAAGAAATGTAAGAAATAGAAAACAGAGATAAATAAAGAAAAGAGGCTTACCTGGGCCTCCTTACCTGGCCAGCCCAAGCCCAACTGGAATTGCCAGTCATCTTCAACCTCTGCCTACTGGCAGAGGCGAGGCAAGGCACAACGCCGTGCATGCCACGCACCAGGCTGCGTGCCTGTGCCCCGAGTCACGTAGACGACGGGGATAAGGCCCAGCTGCCGTCCGGATCGCTCCTTCCCCTCGCCATTCTCCCCCTCGCCTTGCCCTTGCTCCCTGCTCCATGTCCAAGAGGAGCCGGAGCGCGCCGCCGCTCGCCGACGCAGCCACCGTCCACCCCTAGCCCCATTATTGCGTCCAAAAGCTCCGCCAGGAAGCGCTAGATCTCCCTCCCGAGCCACACGACGCCAGAGGCACCACTGCATCGCCATCATCATCATCTTCGTCCTCGGCTCCGATGACGGCTGCCGGTCGATTTGCTCCAACCGCAGCACCCCCGAGCCTGCTTTTGCGCCCGTTAGATCCCCGGTGAGCCACTCTACGTTTCCCCCTTCTCCTTATTGCCGCGCGCATGCGTAGTCACCGTCCCCGCGAGCGCCCGAAGTCATCGTCCGCCATGGCCGATGACGATCTCGCTCTCGAGCACCTCCGCTCGGTCCAATGGCCCTAACACGCTCCCAGAGCCCCTAGGAGACCGTCCAACCATTCAGCTTGCTCGATTACGCCCCATAGCGCCACACCCGATCTCACCGAATGCTGGTCGTCACAAAAGATCTCGACGCCGTCGATTGCGGCCACCCCAGATCCGGCTGGGGCCACCATCGGACGCGCCGCGACGCCAGCTCTCCAGAGAGCCCATCCGCGTGTCGAACGGCGCCCTGTGCGCGTTTTCCGAGCCCCCACGCCGTGTCGGGCCTCGCCGGCGACGAACCGCCGGTGGGTTAGACCCGTCCCGGCCGGTTTTGACTCCATCTGAGTCAATGGTAGGTGGGGCCAGCCTGAGGCTAACTTTAGTTAGTGTTAATCTATGCTAATTACCCCCTGTTAGCAGAATGGTCCACTGACAGTGGGCCCAGCCTGTTAAATAATCCGGCTTAGAGTTAATTAACCTCGCTGTTAACACAGAGTCACTGACACGCGGGACCCGCCCGTCAGGTTTGACCTGGACTCTCCTGTTGACCTGCTGACGCCTGGCTGACGTCATGCTGATGTAGTAAATGTTTTCTGTGATTTTAAATAAATCAAAACTGATTTATTGATTTCAAAAAATGTTTAAAACTGCTAAAAATCATAGTAAATCAACCGTAACTCCAATGAAAATAATTTGTATATGAAAAATGATAAAAAAAAAATTCAATGAATCTGTTTATGCCATGATCATGCATGTTTGAACAAGCTAATATCACCAACTAGGACATTTTATGATTAGGCCAATGTATGAAATACCATTCGGAGTTGGAATTCAAACTCGTTTGAGTTCCACTTCAGTTAACTTGGTTATCTATTTCTCTAGGTCAATCCAGTACCTTAATTTGTCATATCATACATAATGATTGATGCATTGCATTGAATGTTATTCTTTTGTTGTTTGCCGGTGTTAGTTCCCTCTCGGTAGACGTTATTCCGACATTGAGATCAATGCCACCAATGAAGACTCATTGTTATCTTCAGAAGTGTCACGCAAGCAACCCCCCCTTGAGCATTCCGATATAATCCCACTCTCTCGCTCTTGCTCTCATTTCAATGCATTAGGACAAATGATTCAAATGTTACTTCTGTTCCGGTAGTTGAACCCACTCCTTTGCATGACCTGTCATTGTCATAGTAAATAGCTAAACCAAGCAACCTAGCATACCTGGTAGATGCTTGAGCCATGTTGTGCTATAACCCTGTTATGCTTGCTATGCTTAGAGTTGTGTCAGGTCTGATTCATCTAGGTGATGAACCGGAGTGAAATGCTTGTGTCCTGATGATGAGGGTTAAGTGTTGAACCTGTTTAGGTAAAGGTAGCGATGAGAGGCCATGTAGGATTACATGGTGGGTTGTCTCTGTTGGGGAACGTTGCATGGGAAACAAAAATTTTCCTACGCACACACAAGATCTATCCATGGTGATGAGCATCTACGAGAGGGAGAGTGAATCTACATACCCTTGTAGATCGCTAAGCGGAAGCGTTAAGAAACGCGGTTGATGTAGTCGAACGTCTTCGCGATCCAAATCGCAAGTCGTCCCTCGATCCGATCACGTACTAGCGCCGAACGGACGGCACCTCCGCGTTCAACACACGTATGGCTTGATGACGCCTTCACCTCCTCGATCCAGCGAGCGATGGTAAAGTAGTGGTTGAGTTCCAGCAGCACGACGGCGTGGTGATGGTGGTGAGGAACAATCTCTGCAGGGCTTCGCCAAGCACTACGGAGATTATGACGGAGGAACTAGAGGGTTAGGGTTGCCGCACACGGCTTGGGGAAATCTTAATGTCTCCCGTGTGCTAGCCCTGCCCCTCTATTTATATGTTGAGCCTTGGGGTCTAAACTTGGAGTAAAAGCCTCCTCCAGGTCGGTTTTGCCCGCACAAGGTCGGTTTGGCCCGCAGGGAAAGAGTCCAACTCGGATCCCTGCCGAATCGTGCACAGCCGCGCACAAGCGGTAGTACCGCTTCACACAAGCGGTAGTACCGCTTGGGCGGTAGTACCACTTCACACAAGCGGTAGTACCGCTCGGGCGGTAGTACCGCTTCACCAAGCGGTAGTACCGCTTACGCGGCAGCAAAACTACTTTTGCACTTCCAATACCTCGTGGGCTTTTTATCCCTTGGCCCATATAAAGTGTTCTTGCACCCCGAACACTTCGGTAAACATCCAGAACCACTTCCGGTGAATTCCGGAACCCTTCCGGAGATCAAAACACTATTATCACATATATCAATCTTTACCTCCGGACTATTCCGGAGATCCTCGTCATGTCCGGGATCTTATCCGGGACTCCGAACAACTTTCGGTCACCAACAAAATAACTCAACTATACTAATCGTCACCAAACGTTAAGTGTGTAGACCCTGCGGGTTCGAGAACTATGTAGACATGACCGAGACACCTCTACGGCCAATAACCAATAGCGGGACCTGGATGCCCATATTGGCTCCTACATATTCTACGAAGATCTTTTATCGGTCGAACCTCTATGTCAAGGATTCAGTTAATCCCGTATGCTGCTCCCTTTGTTCTTCGGTATGTTACTTGCCCGAGATTCGATCGTCGGTATCACTATACCTAGTTCAATCTCGTTACCGGCAAGTCTCTTTACTCGTTCCGTAATACAAGATCTCGTGGCTAACACTTTAGTCACATTGCTTGCAAGGCTCATTGTGATGTTGTATTACCGAGTGGGCCCTGAGATACCTCTCCGTCATACGGAGTAACAAATCCCAGTCTTGATCCATGCCAACCCAACAGACACCCTCGGAGATACCTGTAGAGCACCTTTATAGTCACCCAGTTACGTTGCGACGTTTGATACACACAAGGTACTCCTCCGATGTCAGGGAGTTGCATGATCTCATGGTCATAGGAACAGATACTTGACATGCAGAAAACAATAGCAATAAACTGACACGATCATATGCTACGTTCGTAGTTTGGGTCTTGTCCATCACATCATTCTCCTAATGATGTGATCCCGTTATCAAATGACATCTCATGTCAATGGCTAGGAAACCTTAACCATCTTTGATCAACGAGCTAGTCATCTAGAGGCTTACTAGGGACACAGTGTTTGTCTATGTACCCACACATGTATTTGAGTTTCCAATCAATACAATTATAGCATGGATAATAAACGATTATCATGAACAAGGAAATATAATAATAACCAATTTATTATTGCCTCTAGGGCATATTTCCAACAGTCTCCCACTTGCACTAGAGTCAATAATCTAGTTCACATCACTATGTGATTTACATTGTAATGAATCGAACACCCATGCAGTTCTGGTGTTGTTCATGTTTAGCCCTTGGAAGAGATTTAGTCATCGGATCTGCAACATTTAGATCCGTGTGTACTTTGCAAATATTTATGTCGTCCTCCTTGATGTAATCGCGGATGGAATTGAAACGTCGCTTTATGTGTCTGGTCCTCTTGTGAAATCTTGGTTCCTTGGCTAGAGCAATGGCACCAGTATTATCACAAAACAGAGTCATTGGGTTAAGTGCACTAGGCACTACTCCAAGATCTGTCATGAACTCCTTCATTCAGACACCTTCCTTCGCCGCCTCCGAGGCTGCGATGTACTCCGCTTCGCATGTAGAATCTGCTACCACGCTTTGCTTGGAACTGCACCAGCTAACCGCACCCCCATTAAGAATAAATACGTATCCGGTTTGCGACTTAGAGTCATCCGGATCAGTGTCAAAGCTTGCATTGACGTAACCCTTTACGACGAGCTCTTGATCACCTCCATAAACGAGAAACATGTCCTTAGTCCTTTTCAGGTACTTCAGGATATTCTTGACCGCCGTCCAGTGTTCCATTCCTGGATCACTTTGAAACCTTCCGACCATACTTATGGCAAGGCTGACATCGGGTCTTGTGCACAGCATTGCATACATGATAGAGCCTATGGCCGAAGCATAGGGGATGACACTCATCTTTTCTCTATCTTCTGCAGTCACTGGGCATTGAGTCTTACTCAACTTCACACCTTGCAATACAGGCAAGAACCCCTTCTTGGACTGATCCATTTTGAACTTCTTCAAAACTTTGTCAAGGTATGTGCTTTGTGAAAGTCCTATTAAGCGTCTCGATCTATCTCTATAGATCTTGATGCCTAATATGAAAGCAGCTTCTCCTAGGTCCTTCATTGAAAAACTCTTGTTCAAATATTCCTTCACGCTTTCCAGCATTTCTATATTGTTTCCAATCAGTAATATGTCATCCACATATAATATTAGAAACGCTATAGAGCTCCCACTCACTTTCTTGTAAATACAAGCTTCTCCGTAAACTTGTATAAACTCGAACGCTTTGATCACCTCATCAAAACGAAGATTCCAACTCCGAGATGCTTGCACCAGTCCATAAATGGATCGCTGGAGTTTGCAAACTTTGTCAGCATTCTCTGGATCGACAAAACCTTCTGGTTGCATCATATACAACTCTTCCTTAAGGTAACCGTTAAGGAACGCTGTTTTGACATCCATCTGCCAAATTTCATAATCGAAAAAGGCAGCTATTGCTAACATGATTCTGACGGACTTAAGCATCGCTACGGGTGAGAAGGTCTCATCGTAGTCAACTCCTTGAACTTGTGAAAAACCCTTTGCCACAAGTCGAGCTTTATAGACGGTGACATTACCGTCCGCGTCCGTCTTCCTCTTAAAGATCCATTTGTTCTGAATGGCCTTACGCCCTTCAGGTAATACTTCCAAAGTCCATACTTTGTTTTCATACATGGATCCCATCTCGGATTTCATGGCCTCTAACCACTTCTCGGAATCTGGGCCCATCATCGCTTCTCCATAGCTCGTAGGTTCATCGTTGTCTAACAACATGACCTCTAAGACAGGGTTGCCGTACCACTCGGGAGCAGTACGCGTCCTTGTCGACCTACGAGGTTCGATAGCAACTTGATCCAAAGTTTCATGATCATCATCATTAACTTCCTCTTCAGCTAATGTAGGCTCCACAGAAACAACTTTCTGCGCTGCGCTACTCTCAGGTTGAAGTAAAGGTTCAACAACCTCATCAAGTTCTATCTTCCTCCCACTCAATTCTTTCGAGAGAAACTCTTTCTCAAGAAATGTTCCGTTTTTAGCGACAAACACTTTGCCCTCGGATCTGAGGTAGAAGGTATACCCAATTGTCTCTTTTGGGTATCCTATGAAGACGCATTTCTCCGCTTTGGGTTCCAGCTTTTCAGGCTGAAGCTTTTTGACATAAGCATCACATCCCCAAACTTTAAGAAATGACAGCTTTGGCTTCTTGCCAAACCAAAGTTCATATGGCGTTTGCTCAACGGATTTCGATGGTGCCCTATTTAAAGTGAATGCAGCTGTCTCTAATGCATAACCCCAAAACGATAGTGGCAAATCGGCAAGAGACATCATAGATCGCACCATATCCAATAAGGTTCGATTACGACGTTCGGACACACCATTACGCTGTGGTGTTCCAGGCGGTGTCAATTGTGAAACAATTCCACACTGTCTTAAGTGACTGCCAAACTCATAACTCAGATATTCTCCTCCTCGATCAGATCGTAGGAATTTAATCTTCTTGTTACGATGATTCTCAACTTCACTCTGAAATTGTTTGAACTTTTCAAATGTTTCAGACTTATGTTTCATTAAGTAAATATACCCATATCTACTTAAGTCATCAGTGAAGGTGAGAAAGTAACGATAACCACCGCGCGCCTCAATACTCATCGGACCACACACATCAGTATGTATGATTTCCAATAAGTCACTTGCCCGTTCCATTGTTCCAGAGAACGGCGTTTTAGTCATCTTGCCCATGAGGCATGGCTCACATGTGTCAAGTGATTCAAAATCAAGTGACTCCAAAAGTCCATCAGCATGGAGCTTCTTCATGCGTTTTACGCCAATATGACCTAAACGGCAGTGCCACAAGAAAGTGGTATTATCATTATCAATTCTACATCTTTTGGCATCAATGTTATGAACATGTGTATCATTACTATCGAGATTCAATAAGAATAAACCCCTCACATTGGGTGCATGACCATAAAAGATATTACTCATATAAATAGAACAACCATTATTCTCTGATTTAAATGAGTAACCGTCTCGCAATAAACAAGATCCAGATATAATGTTCATGCTTAACGCAGGCACCAAATAACACTTATTTAGGTTCATCACTAATCCCGACGGTAATCGAAGAGCGAGCGTGCCGACGGCGATCACATCAACCTTGGAACCATTTCCCACGCGCATCGTCACTTCGTCCTTTGCCAGCCTCCGTCTATTCCGCAGTTCCTGTTTAGAGTTGCAAATATGAGCAACCGCACCGGTATCAAATACCCAGGCACTACAACGAGGGTTGGTAAGGTACACATCAATAACATGTATATCATATATACCTTGTTTGTTGTTGGCCGCCTTCTTGTCAGCCAAATACTTGGGGCAATTCCGCTTCCAGTGTCCAGTTCCCTTGCAATGAAAACACACAGTTTCTGGTTTGGGTCCAGCCTTGGGTTTCTTCACGAGAGGAGCAACTGTTTTGCCACTCTTCTTGGAGTTACCCTTCTTACCCTTGCCATTTTTCTTGAAACTAGTGGTTTTATTGACCATCAACACTTGATGCTCCTTCTGAATTTCAGACTCAGCGGCTTTCAGCATCGCAAACAGCTCGGCGACTGACTTGTTCATCCCGTGCATGTTATAGTTCAACACGAAGCTCTTGTAGCTAGGTGGCAATGATTGAAGAACTCTGTCAGTGATAGCCTCTGGCGGAAGGGGCATCCCCAATTCAGCCAGACGGGTGGAGTACCCAGACATTCTGAGCACGTGATCACTGATAGACCCGTTCTCCTCCATCTTGCAAGCATAGAACTTATCGGAGATCTCATATCTCTCGATCCGGGCATTCTTCTGAAAGATAAACTTAAACTCCTGGAACATCTCATATGCTCCATGACGTTCAAAACGTCTTTGAAGTCCCGGTTCTAAGCCATACAACATTGCACATTGAACTATTGAGTAATCATCAGAACGAGCCTGCCAGGCGTTCACAACGTCTAGAGACTCAACTGGAGCGGGTGGATCACCAAGCGGTGCATCAAGGACATAAGCTTTCTGGGAAGCCGTAAGGATAATCCTTAGATTACGGGCCCAGTCCACAAAGTTACTTCCATCATCTTTCAACTTAGCTTTCTCTAGGAACGCATTAAAATTCAGGGGTGCTACTGCGTGAGCCATGATCTACAACATAAATATAGCAAAGACAACTTAGACTATTGTTCTAGATAATGAGTTTAGTTAATCATATTACTTAAAAAATCCCACTCAAATTGACATCCCTCCGGTCATTCGAGTGTAACATGATCCAAATCCACCAACTCAAGTCCGATCATCACGTGAGTTGAGGTGGTTTCAATGGTGAACATCTTCATGTTGATCATATCTACTATATGACTCATGTTCGACCTTTCGGTCTCTTGTGTTCCGAGGCCATGTCTGTACATGCTAGGCTCGTCAAGTTTAACCCGAGTGTTTCCGCGTGTGCAACATGGCTTGCACCCGTTGTATGTGAACGTGGAGTCTATCACACCCGATCATCACGGCGTGTGTCGAAACGACGAACTTTCGCAATGGTGCACACTCGGGGAGAACACAATTTATCTTGAAATTTAAGTGAGGGATCACCTTATAATGCTACCGTCGTCCTAAGCAAAATAAGATGCATAAAAGGATTAACATCACATGCAAATCATAAGTGACATGATATGGCCATGAACTTGTGCTTTTGATCTCCATCTCCAAAGCACCGGCATGATCTCCATCGTCACCGGCATGACACCATGATCTCCATCATCTTGATCTCCATCAACGTGTCGCCATAAGGTTGTCGCGCCGACTGTTGCTTCCACGACTATTGCTAACGTTTAGCGATAAAGTAAAGCATTACATAGCGCTTAATGATTGACACGCAGGTCATACAATAATTAAAGACAACTCTATGGCTCCTGCCAGTTGCCGTACTCATCGACATGCAAGTCGTGATATTCTATACAACACATGATCATCTCATACATCACATATATCTCATCATGTAATTGGCCATATCACATCACAACATACCCTGCAAAAACAAGTTAGACGTCCTCTAATTGTTGTTGCAAATTTTACGTGGCTGCTACGGGTTTGCAAGAACCGTTCTTACCTACGCAAAACCACAACGTGGTGTAGTGATTGATTTTTGATCTTCTAAAAGAACCCTCTTCATTGAAATTGATTCAACTAAAGTGAGAGAGACAGACACCCGCTAGCCATCTTTATGCAACGAAGTTACATGTTAGTTGAAGGAACCTGTCTCGCGTAAGTGTACGCGTAATGTCGGTCCGGGCCGCTTCATCTCACAGTACCGCCGAATCAAATATCAACTAGTAACGGCAAGCAATATGTATACACCCACGCCCACAACTCGTTTGTGTTCTACTCGAGATCTCATCTACGCATAGACCTGGCTCATGATGCCACTGTTGGGGAACGTTGCATGGGAAACAAAAATTTTCCTACGCACACACAAGATCTATCCATGGTGATGAGCATCTACGAGAGGGAGAGTGAATCTACATACCCTTGTAGATCGCTAAGCTGAAGCGTTAAGAAACGCGGTTGATGTAGTCGAACGTCTTCGCGATCCAAATCGCAAGTCGTCCCTCGATCCGATCACGTACTAGCGCCGAACGGACGGCACCTCCGCGTTCAACACACGTACGGCTTGATGACGCCTTCACCTCCTCGATACAGCGAGCGATGGTAAAGTAGTGGTTGAGTTCCAGCAGCACGACGGCGTGGTGATGGTGGTGAGGAACAATCTCTGCAGGGCTTCGCCAAGCACTACGGAGATTATGACGGAGGAACTAGAGGGTTAGGGTTGCCGCACACGGCTTGGGGAAATCTTAATGTCTCCCGTGTGCTAGCCCTGCCCCTCTATTTATATGTTGAGCCTTGGGGTCTAAACTTGGAGTAAAAGCCTCCTCCAGGTCGGTTTTGCCCGCACAAGGTCGGTTTGGCCCGCAGGGAAAGAGTCCAACTCGGATCCCTGCCGAATCGTGCACAGCCGCGCACAAGCGGTAGTACCGCTTCACACAAGCGGTAGTACCGCTCGGGCGGTAGTACCGCTTCACACAAGCGGTAGTACCGCTCGGGCGGTAGTACCGCTTCACCAAGCGGTAGTACCGCTTACGCGGCAGCAAAACTACTTTTGCACTTCCAATACCTCATGGGCTTTTTATCCCTTGGCCCATATAAAGTGTTCTTGCACCCGAACACTTCGGTAAACATCCAGAACCACTTCCGGTGAATTCCGGAACCCTTCCGGAGATCAAAACACTATTATCACATATATCAATCTTTACCTCCGGACTATTCCGGAGATCCTCGTCATGTCCGGGATCTTATCCGGGACTCCGAACAACTTTCGGTCACCAACAAAATAACTCAACTATACTAATCGTCACCAAACGTTAAGTGTGTAGACCCTGCGGGTTCGAGAACTATGTAGACATGACCGAGACACCTCTACGGCCAATAACCAATAGCGGGACCTGGATGCCCATATTGGCTCCTACATATTCTACGAAGATCTTTTATCGGTCGAACCTCTATGTCAAGGATTCAGTTAATCCCGTATGCTGTTCCCTTTGTTCTTCGGTATGTTACTTGCCCGAGATTCGATCGTCGGTATCACTATACCTAGTTCAATCTCGTTACCGGCAAGTCTCTTTACTCGTTCCGTAATACAAGATCTCGTGGCTAACACTTTAGTCACATTGCTTGCAAGGCTCATTGTGATGTTGTATTACCGAGTGGGCCCTGAGATACCTCTCCGTCATACGGAGTAACAAATCCCAGTCTTGATCCATGCCAACCCAACAGACACCCTCGGAGATACCTGTAGAGCACCTTTATAGTCACCCAGTTACGTTGCGACGTTTGATACACACAAGGTACTCCTCCGATGTCAGGGAGTTGCATGATCTCATGGTCATAGGAACAGATACTTGACATGCAGAAAACAATAGCAATAAACTGACACGATCATATGCTACGTTCGTAGTTTGGGTCTTGTCCATCACATCATTCTCCTAATGATGTGATCCCGTTATCAAATGACATCTCATGTCAATGGCTAGGAAACCTTAACCATCTTTGATTAACGAGCTAGTCATCTAGAGGCTTACTAGGGACACAGTGTTTGTCTATGTACCCACACATGTATTTGAGTTTCCAATCAATACAATTATAGCATGGATAATAAACGATTATCATGAACAAGGAAATATAATAATAACCAATTTATTATTGCCTCTAGGGCATATTTCCAACAGTCTCATTGAGACCGCTCATAGGAACTGAGTCCGTGTTTGTGTTCCAAGACTATCTACTACCGCACATTGGGCTTTGGTAACTCGAGCTCTCTCGGCCTATTAACCTACCCTGTTCTCAGTCTAGAAGTCGCAGTAGTTCGAAACATTGATAGGTGTTGCACAGCCTGTGAAGTGGATAAACGGCCCAGTCGGGACCGGCTTGGGGCCCTGCTCACAACATTTGAGGCCATGTTGGAAACCTCGACCGGACTTCCATTATGGGTTCCAAACTCAGATAAGCGACTGCCTTGGACGTGAGTCATTGTAAGTTAACGTCCGTGGCCGACTCCCTCGCCGGGCTTCCGCTTGAAGGTTGTCGAGGTGCCTTTTTACGTGCACATGGCGGTAAGTGGCGGGAGCATGTGTGACGAAGTACACCCCTGTAGGGTAAACTATCTATTCGAATAGCCGCGTCCGCGGATATGGACTACTTGGATACTTGCATTGTTCATAGATAACTCTAAATGGATACTCTAAAATGCTTCAGATAAGTGTGAGTGCTATGGATGGCTTCTCGTAGGAAGACAAGAGAGGATCCATAGTGGTGTATTGATGTGATGAATATGTGGACTCGTGTGCGATATGCCACCTCAAGGAAAGTATTTATAATCGTAGTATAGGTTAGGCAAGAGTCAAAGCGGGCTTGCTGCAATAAACTCCACAACCCCCCTTGCTGACAATGATGCATATGTAGATAGTTCTGATGTAAGTCTTGCTGAGCACCTTTGTACTCACGTTTTCTTATTTATGTTTTTGCAGATGAGACTTAGGTCTAATTAGTGATTCTTACAACGTGAAGTTTGATGTTGACCGGATTAGCTTGGGAATCCCAGACAGAGGTCTGGCTCCTTTGGTAGGGTAGTTGTAGCTTTTCAGGCTCTTCCAGCCGCTTTTATAAGGTGTCTGTACCCAGACATGTAACTTCCGCTTGTTGTTTGTATGCTCTGAATGTTGGGTCATGTGACCCCTCCTGCTTGTAACATTATACTATGTTGGCTCTTCAGAGCCTCCTAAATAAATGTTATGTTGTAGAGTTTTGTTGTGATGCCATCTTGTATCTACGCATATCATGCATAGTGCGTGTATGATTGAAATGCATTGGTATGTGTGGGATTTGACACCTAGTTGTGTGCCTTTAGTAGCCCGAGGGAATGCCTCTTTGTGCTTCCTTGAGCCTTGGTAGCTTGCTACTGCTCCGGACACATTGATTGACCGGCGTGTATCCTTCTTTGCTGCTGTGTCTGTCCCTACGGGGAAATGTCACGCGGTCTAATGGAGTCCATGTAGCTTGCTACGACTCGTCTACACACGTTGATGACCGACACCTGCATTGTTGGGTTACGTATGCCTGTCCCTGTACAGTTGTGCCACTTGGGTCTATGACTAGTCATGTCGACCCGAGTTCTTTTATGTGTGAATGCTAGCGACATGTTCATATCCGTGAGCCAAAAGGCGCAAACGGTCCCGGCCAAGGTTAGGTGGCAGCCGTGGGTTACCATGCGTGAGGCCCCAAAGTGGTGTGACATGTTACAGGCTGGATTCATATGGCTTAGGATCGGGGTCCCGATTGCGTTGTTATCAGAGCTTGACTGCCTGTAGGATTACCAAGCCAAACTGGTCAATGTTTGTGTCTAGAACTGCTTTAGTTATATAAGGGAATTGATTGTGGAAGGGAACGTAAGATTCTTTTTACTCCTTTCCTCGTGTCATTCTAATTCTGGGTCACCCTCATCTTTATTCTACGGGGTAAAGAATTAGGCTTCTCATCTATCTACCAGGATGACGAGTTACTATGCTGGAGACCTATAGGAAAGGTTTTGTTTCCCCGGATCGATGTCTCCATAAGAATTCAATGTTATATTGTCAGTTGTCTTGCAGGATGCCTCATATTTCATGCCCGTACAACTGTTATGATGTCCAAGTTATCCAAGGGTTATAATCAATCTGATGCATTTGCAAATTCTTTCTTCCTGACTCGATGTCATTTTGGCCAGACAAAGCACACCCATTACTGTGTTCAGGTACTCCATTACCTTAACATATCTGGTATGTTGTTAGGAAGCCATGTTATGTCGAGTGAACCACCCAGTAATTCAGCTGTGTTTTGTGTTCGAGTGTGATAATTCTGGCCATCGTTATCGAAAGCATTATGTGATGCTAGTTAGTTAGTAGGTATTGTGTTTCTGGGTTCTTGAACCCGAGAATCATTCCGCTCACTCCTGTTGATAGTGTTTGCTCGTTCCTTTAGGATGAATAGTAACCTTGTTATAGTCTTCAAGGTTCGTGGTTTATCATTCTTCCAATACCATGAACCAGTTATGGCATAAGTTCCTCGTGAACTGAAGGTCACCACAAGAGTGCTCTTGATGAGTTCTCCATTCCAGAGTTGTGACTTTTCCAATCCTACCTTTCCGCATGGGTTATCCGGAAGAATTCTGTTGAACTCGTTCGACATGCTGACCTATGCATCTACAACTCAGGAAAATCATGTGCTCTTGAGTTGCCCTTTTCAATTGATCTCTGGCCATTATCTATCCGTGGATAGTCAAGAGTAGTTGTGCATTCGTTCGTCGATGCCTATAATTCTTGTGGTCTATCAGGGCATTCTATTTCTGAATGCCTAGGAGAAACAAACTCCAGTACCTCATCCATTTCTTGGATTGGGTCGAAGTAGTTGTATTCCGCAGATCAAAATGCAAATCCAGCTTTTGCTCTGTTCTACCTTGAAGTATTACCATATTTATGTCAAGAGTACCATGAGAATTGCACCACCTCTCATGAGTTCTTGATATAGTGGTACTTCTCGCCATCATTATTCATTCCATGGCCTACATGTTGGTTGTAACCGGAACGCCGACAAGTGAACCGTGATGTGTGAAATCAATACTCCTAGCAATTCCATTGCTTGGAAGTTAATGGACAATAATTTCATTCGTGGTGTGTTGATAATTGAATCATCATTCTAAGATTGACTGTGCCACCTAGTCCATCTTTCATGGTGCACTGTTCGATCAACGAGTTAGGATAGTGTCAATCCTTCGCTCTTTTGATCATATCATCTTGCCCTGAAAAGCAAGATTGTTCCCGAGCTTGATAAGATATCGGTGGTCCGTGATTTTCCGAATATCTTCTCGGAAGTATCACCAGGTTGTCCCCTGACTATTATGTTGAGTTTGTGATCAAGTTGGTTTCCTGTAAGCCACCCCTTCTCCAAGACTCTGTGTTGGATACCCCTGAGCTAGTTGGTTAAGCTAAACAACAACTTGGAGAGTTGAAAGATAACAGCTTGATCTAACTTAGTTCATGACAAGGGGGTATCTTTGTGTTTGTGCGAGTGTGTAAAAGAAGGATGATATCCTCACCGATTGATCTTCGTGATCAATTGTTGCATTTATTGTCTTGTTCAATATCTGATTTGAGCATGGGCTATCGTCAAATCAAAATCAGAACCAACGATTATCGTAATGCTGTTTTACTCGTGGATGTTTCCTCGAGCATACACCATTACATCCCTTGGTCTGACCAATGCTACTATCTTGCTCACATAGTTGTGGAATTTTATCTTCATGGATATCTTGATGAATTGTTGTTGAGCCCATAACATCCTTATCTCCTCCATAACTCATGATGAACATTAAGCTAGTATTGGAAACTTTTGTACGCATTATCTTTAGGTCTCGTACCCGAAGTATATGTATGGTGTAAGAAGTAACTTCCTCTGAATCACGTGTACATGATGCAAGTTGCTGCCGTGAATTCGGGATAAGTTATTTTGTTGTCTCCGAAGTCATCCCAAGTCAATCATGCCTGTGCGAAGTATTCTATGGGTTGATAGACTAGTCATCTCCAGTCCATACGTGTCCCTAGCACCTTAAGCCACCGATTGACTTTTTCAGGGAAAAAGGAGTCTGTAAGTGCTAATCCTAGGCTATGCACAAGAATCTGCTACCCTCCAATGATGGTTCCCCCACCAAAACTCGGTAGTGTTTTGTTGTAAGAATTCCATGTGGTCACGATTGTCTTGGACAGTGTGTCCACGCGAGTCTTGCAATCCAGCCCATGTTTTGGAGCTTGCTTCCGTAGTTCATTTCCCGACAATCTCGCAACGCCACCTCGTCGATTTATGTTGCAAACCTTCTCTTTCAGACCCGCTGAGTCTGAAGTATCCTGTCACCAACCAGATCTGAATCTCAGGCAGATATGATGGTTGATTTTTTTCCCAAGATCTATGATGTAGGCTTCCGCAAGGTTGATGTTTTGACCGACACACCTAGTAGGAAGATCTATCATTGTAGTATCTTGATTCAGCGAATTTGACCACTTCTACATGAGGATTTCTTATGACTTATTCTAGAAGTTGTTCCTCATGCACCCCTTGAGCTCCCGAAGTCCGACCTTTACTTGATATTCTAGATACCAAACGTTATCTATAATTGGATTATGCTATTATATCAAGGAGAACATTAGAAGCGGAGTGCTAAATGTCTCTCGGTCGATCATCCAGATTTTGTTCCTTGGTGTAGCCAAGGTGAAATCTGAGAAAGTGTTGTCTTCCTTTGCATCTACATCCCCCATCATTATTCATCATGGTAGTATGATGTGACCAAGATCCTTGGCATGGATGTTGGTAAAACCTTGATGAATATGGAAATTCTCAAGTTCTTGAGAGCATGCTCAAACACTAGGTTATATCCTCGGTATCAATTGGAATGTGCCTTCCATTCGCCGAGTTGTCCTATAACTCTAGTTTCCTTTCCAAAGTGAGTATGCCATTTTTCTGAATTCGTTCAAATGATCGTTGTGAATTGCCTTAGCCTGGTATGAAGAGTTTCAATGATCTTGTATCAAAAGTAATTCTTTTTTTATCACTTAAGGGAATAATTCTACGAGTCACCCCCTAAGGTGCCCCGTTATGGAATCATGGCAATTATTTCCTCGCTACATTGAAACCTCGTCACCATCTGTTTTAGCGTGGAATTGTTGTCTACCAATTGAACCTCCGCCATCTGCCTTATCCCATTGTTCTCGATGTGTGTTTTGTGTCTCAGCTCAAGAGACGTTCTTACGTCCTATTCCATGAGTTGATCATGAGTTGCTCGATCTTCGAGGAGATCGATTCTTGTAGAGTTTTCCGTTCTTATCGTTGTGTTAGGTGAAGCTTCCAAAGCAAAGATGTCAAGATCAACATGATGCAATGAATTGACAGCTACAAGGAGGGCACTTGGATCGTGAAGATTGTGATCGTTTAGTATCCCCTCTGTCCTCTTACCCTATGACTGAATCTCGAGACGAGATTCTTGTTTAGTGGGGGTGAGTTGTCACATCCCTAGTTTCACTTTGCTTGCTAATGCATTCATGCATGCATTTTTAATTTTCTTCTAAATATGAAATGAGGAATGATCAAGTCTCAGAATTCAGTTTTTGACAAATAAGCAATATAAAAATTGATTCAAATAGATCCAAGAAAATGTCCCTAGTATTCTAATAAAATATTGGCATGTGTTAAAAATGCCAACCAATATTTTAGAATCATAGAAACATTTTAATTTGGGCTTTTGAATCAATCAAACAATTATTTGTAATGGATTTATATTTACTATATATATATAATATAGATCCATATATTCTGAAAATTATGATGTGGCTTTGGACAAGTCCATTTAGTCCACATATGAAATTCTCAGAATTTATTGAAATGGTTATATATTTTTTATAAACCAAAACAAATGTCAGAAATAGAAAACAGAGATAAATAAATAAAAGAGGCTTACCTGGGCCTCCTTACCTGGCCAGCCCAAGCCCAACTGGACTTGCCAGTCGTCTTCAACCTCTGCCTACTGGCAGAGGAGAGGCAGGGCACGACGCCGTGCATGCCACGCACCAGGCTGCCTGCCTGTGCCCCGAGTCACATAGACGACGGGGATAAGGCCCAGCTGCCGTCCGGATTGCTCCTTCCCCTCGCCATTCTCCCCCTCGCCTCGCCCTTACTCCCTTCTCCATGTCCGAGAGGAGCCGGAGCGCGCCGACGCAGTCATCGTCCACCCCTAGCCCCATTATTGTGTCGAAAAGCTCCGCCAGGAAGCGCTAGATCTCCCTCCCGAGCCACACGACGCCGGAGGCACCACTGCATCGCCATCATCAGCATCTTCGTCCTCGGCTCCGACGACGGCTGCCGGTCGATTTGCTCCAACCGCAGCACCCCCGAGCCTGCTTTTGCCCCCGTTAGATCCCCGGTGAGCCACTGTACGTTTCCCCCTTCTCCTTATTGCCGCGCGCGTGCGTAGTCACCGTCCCCGTGAGCGCCCTAAGCCGTCGTCCCCCGTGGCCGATGACGATCTCGCTCTCGAGCACCTCCGCTCGGTCCAATGGCCCTAACGCGCTCCCGGAGCCCCTAGGAGACCGTCCAACCATTCGGCTTGCTCGATTACGCCCCGTAGCACCGCCCCTAGGAGCCGGTCGTCGCAAAAGAGCTCGACGCCGTCGATTGTGGCCACCCCAGATCCGGCTGAGGCCACCATCGGACGCGCCGCAATGCCAGCTCTCCAGAGAGACCATCCGCGTGTCGAACGGCGCCCTTTGCGCGTTTTCTGAGCCCCCATGCCATGTCGGGCCTCGTCCGGGACGAACCACCGGTGGGTTAGACCCGTCCCAGCCGGTTTTGACTCCATCTGAGTCAATGGCAGGTGGGGCCAGCCTGAGGCTAACTTTAGTTAGTGTTAATCAATGCTAATTACCCCCTGTTAGCAGAATGGTCCACTGATAGTGGGCCTAGCCTATTAAATAATCCGGCTTAGAGTTAATTAACCTTGCTGTTAACACAGAGTCACTGACACATGGGACCCGCCCGTCAGGTTTGACCTGGACGCTCCCGTTGACCTGCTGACGCCTGGCTGACGTCATGCTGATGCAGTAAATGTTTTCTGTGATTTTAAATAAATCAGAAATGATTTATTGATTTCAGAAAATGTTTAAAACTTCTAAAAATCATAGTAAATCAACCGTAACTCCAATAAAAATAATTTATATATGAAAAATGATCATGCATGTTTATGCTATGTTTGAACAAGCTAACATCACCAACAAGGACATTTAATGATTAGGGCAATGTATGAAATACCATTTGGAGTTGGAATTCAAGCTCGTTTGAGTTCCACTTTAGTTAACTTGGTTAACTATTTCTCTAGGTCAATCCGGTACCTTAATTTGTCATATCATACATCATGATTGATGCATTGCATTGAATGTTATTCTTTTGTTGTTTGTCGGTGTTAGTTCCCTCTCGGTAGACGTTATTCCGACATTGAGATCGATGCCACCGATGAAGACTCATTGTTATCTTTAGAAGTGTCAGGCAAGTAACCCCCCCTTGAGCATTCCTATATAATCCCCGTCTCTCGCTCTTGCTCTCATTTCAATGCATTAGGACAAATGATTCAAATGTTACTTGTGTTCCGGTAGTTGAACCCACTCCTTTGCATGACCTGTCATTGTCACAGTAAATAGCTAAACCAAGCAACCTTGCATACCTGGTAGATGCTTGAGCCATGTTTGTGCTATAACCCTGTTAGTTGCTATACTTAGAGTTGTGTCAGGTCTGATTCATCTGGGTGATGAAACGGAGTGAAATTCTTGTGTCCTGATGATGAGGGTTACGTGTTGAACATGTTTTGGTAAAGGTAGCGATGAGAGGCCATGTAGGAGTACATGGTGGGTTGTCTCATTGAGACCGCTCATAGGAACTGAGTTTCGTGTTTGTGTTCCAAGGCTAGCTACTACCGCACATTGGGCTCCGGTAACTCGAGCTCTCTCGGCCTATTAACCTACCTTGTTCTCATTCCAGAAGTCGCAGTAGTTCGAAACGTTGATCGGTGTGGCACGGTCTGTGAAGTGGATGAATGGCCCAGTCGGGACCGGCTTGGGGCCCTGCTCACAACGTTTGAGGTCATATTGGAAACCTCGGCCGGACTTCCATTATGCGTTCCAACTCAGATAGGCGACTGCCTTGGACGTGAGTCATTGTAAGTTAACGTCCGTGGTCAACTCCGTCCCCGGGCTTCCGCTTGAAGGTTGCCGAGGTGCCTTTTTACGTGCACATGGCGGTAAGTGGCGGGAGCATGTGTGACGAAGTACACCCCTGCAGGGTAAACTATCTATTCGAATAGCCGCGCCCGCGGATATGGACTACTTGGATACTTGCATTGTTCATAGATAACTCTAAATGGATACTCTAAAATGCTTCAGATAAGTGTGAGTGCTATGGATGGCTTCTCGTAGGAGGACGAGAGAGGATCCATAGTGGTGTATTGATGTGTTGAATATTTGGACTCGTGTGCGATATGCCACCTCAAGGAAAGTATTTATAATCGTAGTATAGGTTAGCCAAGAGTCAAAGCTGGCTTGCTGTAATAAACTCCACAACCCCCCTTGCTGACAATGATGCATCTGTAGATAGTTCTGATGTAAGTCTTGCTGAGTACCTTTGTACTCACGTTTGCTAATTTATGTTTTTGCAGATGAGACTTAGGTCTCATTAGTGATTCTTACGACGTGAAGTTCGGTGTTGACCGGATTAGCTTGGGAATCCCAGACAGAGGTCTGGCTCCTTTGGTAGGGTCGTTGTAGCTTTTCAGGATCTTCCAGCCGCTTTTATTAGATGTCTGTACCCAGACATGTAACTTCCGCTTGTTGTTTGTATGCTCTGAATGTTGGGTCATGTGACCCCACCTGCTTGTAACATTATACTATGTTGGCTCTTCGGAGCCTCCGAAATAAATGTTATGTTGTAGAGTTTTGTTGTGATGCCATGTTGTATCTACGCATATCATGCATAATGCATGTATAATTGAAATGCATTGGTATGTGTGGGATTCGACACCTAGTTGTGTGCCTTTAGTAGCCTTATTTACGGGGAAATGCCTCTTTGTGCTTCCATGAGCCTTGGTAGCTTGCTACTGCTCCGGACACATTGATTGACCGGCGTGTATCCTTCTTTGCTGCTGTGTCTGTCCCTACGGGGAAATGTCACGCGGTGTAATGGAGTCCATGTAGCTTGCTACGACTCGTCTACACACGTTGATGACCGACACCTGCATTGTTGGGTTACGTATGCCTGTCCCTGTACAGTTGTGCCACATGGGTCTATGACTAGTCATGTCGACCCGGGTTCTTTGACGTGTGAATGCTAGCGACATGTTCATATTCGTGAGCCAAAAGGTGCAAACAGTCCCGGCCAAGGTAAGGTGGCAGCCGTGGGTTACCATGCATGAGGCCACAAAGTGGTGTGACATGTTACAGGCTGGATTCATATGGCTTAGGATCGGGGTCCCGACAATGCAGCTCGGGTCAGCGGGCGCAAAACTAGCTTTCAGGACAGAGATCAGTTTACGTCAGGCCCTAGCATAGCTTGTGTGTTGGGAGAGCAGGCGCTACAATCTAAGGCATTCGGTCAGCTCCCAACGGCTAGATCTAAGTGGTTGTGGCTGGTTCGGCTCGAGGAAGAAAGGTGGGCTGGTGGCAGCTGATAACCCACAAGTATAGGGGATCGCAAGAGTCTTCGAGGCAAGTATTTCACCCAAATTTGTTGATTCGACACAAGAAGAGCCATAGAATATTTATGATTCTTTGCAGTTGAGTTGTCAATTCAACCATACCAAGAATTACTTTCTGTAGCAAAGTGTTTAGTAGAACGGTAGCAGTAGTAACAAGAATAGTAATAGTAACAATTGTGATGTTTGTAACAGCAGCAGCAAAACAGCAATATGCGAAAAGAGTAAGCATTGGATCGGTGATGCACAAATATGTTGGATGACATCAATCATGTAACAGTTGTAACCTAGAGCGACACAGAACTAGCACCAATTCATCAACGTAATGTAGGCATGTATTCCATATATAGTCATACGTGCTTATTATAAGAACTTGCATGGTATTTTTTGTCCTACCCTCCAGTGGCAGCGGGTCCATAAGGAAATCTAAGGGATATTAAGGCATCCTTTTAATAGAGAACCGGAAGAAAGCATTAACACATAGTGAATACATGCACTCCTCATACTACGGTCATCAGCGGAGATGATCCCAATTATTGTCACCTTGGGGTCTACGGATCATAACACATAATAGGTGCATACGACTTGCAAGATAGGATCGAAAACACTCTCATATTTGTGAAAACATAACAGGGTCACATCTGAAATCATGGCACTCGGGCCCTAGTGACAAGCATTAAGCATAACAAAGTCATAGCAACATCAATCTCAGAACATAGTGGATACCAGGGATCAAGCCTTGTCAAAATAACTCGATTACATGACATATCTCATCCAACCCCATCACCGTCCAGCAAGCCTACAAAGGAATTACTCACACCCGGTGGTGAGCATCATGGAATTGATGATGGAGAAGGTTTGGTGATGACGACGATGACGAATCCCCCTCTCTGAAGCTCTAAACAGATTCCAGAGCAGCCCTCCCGGGGAAGAACATGAGGTGGCGGCGGCTCCGTATCATAAAATGTGATGAAAGTTTCTCTATGATTTTTTTCTCTGCGAGACGATACTTATGGAGTTGAGATTAGGTAAGCTGGAGGTTCGAGGGGCCCACGAGCTCATAGGGCGCGCCCTAGGGGGGTGCTCCCCGAGCTCGTGACTCCTGGGTGGACCCCTCCAGTAGTTTTTTTCGCCTGTATTTTTTATTAATTCTAAAAATAATCTCTCAATTTTTAGCTCAATCCGAGAACTTTTATTTCTGCATAAAAATAAAATCATGGTAGTTCTGCTGAAAATAGCATCAGTCCGGGTTAGTTTCATTCAGATCATGCAATTTAGAGTCCAAAACAAGCGCAAAGGTCTTTGGAAAAGTAGATACATTTGGGACGTATCAACTCCCTCAAGCTTAACTTATTGATTGTCCTCAAGCAATTCAGTTCATAAACTAAAATTGATAAAGAAAGCTTTTACAAACTCTTTTATTCTCGTTGTTGTATATATGCTTAACTAGAGTTTTGGTTTCAGCAAAGATTATTAACTAACCATGGCAATGATAAAACTTAGGTGTCATATTTACTCATGACAATAACATAACCAACTAGAGAGCAATAATAAGATATCTCGAGTGCCAACAATTTGTCAAAATAATGATGATATAATATGATGACATGATATCTCGCTAACCCTTTTTGAGACCGCAAAACATAAATGCAGAGCACCTCCGAGGTTCAAGCAACGAGTAAACATTGTAATTCAGGGTAGAGAAGATCCAGTCATGCTCACATCCAACATTAACTAGAATCAATGCACAAAAATGATAATAGTGCTCTCAGGTTTGGTGCTTTGATGAGAAGATGATAACTCGGATAAAAAATAAATAACATGAAAGTAAATAGAAAGACCCTTCGCAGAGGGAAGCGTTGATATGCAGTGGTGCGAGAGCTCATGGTTTAAAACAGAGATGAAAGTATAATTTTGGGTGGTGTGCTTTTCCTGTCAACGTCACGACAAAAGATTTCGGTGTCTTCCATGCTGAACACATTATTGGTGGTTTCCAAGCGGAAATGTAAAGTTTACTCCCATCCACCATACATACACAAGCCATGGCTAGCCGAATTCACGGGTGCCCTCCAACATTTCAACTTTTCAGGGGAGTTTGTTTAGTTTATTTTTGATTATGCAGGACTAGGCATCCTTATTACCAGCCTCTCTCGTGCAATGATAGGCGAATAAATGCCCATCTTGAGAATAACCGGCTTAGCATGGAAAATACTGACCGACACGTCGCTCCATGAGTGGTACGAGCACACAAAACAAATGGTTATTTGAATGGTTAGAGGTGGCACATGCAAATTTACTTAGAATGACAGGGTAATACAACATATAGGTAGATATGGTGGACTCATTTGGAACAACTTGGGTTTAAGGAATTTGGATGCACAAGCAGTATTCCCGCTTAGTACAGGTGAAGGCTAGCAAATAGATTGAGAAGCGACCAGCTAGAGAGCAACAATGGTCATAGTCATGTATTGAGAATAATTAACATTGAACACTAGAATGAGTAGGATATAAACACTCTGAATATAAATATCATGAATGTTGCATTGGTTTTGAATCAACTACATGTTTGCACATGTGTCAAGCCAAGCTGCTCGAATTACCCAGAGGAGGATACCATACTAGCATGCTACATCACAACCATTTTAATGCATGTTGACACTCAAGATAAATCATTATCCACTCTATCTATTTAAGCATGGCATGAGCAACTATAATCTTTAATTGTCATCACAAACATGTTTACTCATAATATGTTGAATCAAGATCGACCGAGTTAAACATATTTACAAAAACGGAAAACAAGAAGAGTTCATACTAGCTTTCTTTACCGCAATCACTCAATCAAATAATTTTCATTATTGCCTTTCACTTGCATGACCGAACGATGTGAAAATAATAATAATGCAGGTGTGCCATGGACTAAGAAGGAATCTTCAAAACAATTTATTCAAAGGAGAAGACAAGGTAACATTGGTTCTTTGTTAGATCAACAATATTGTATAGCAGAACCACTCAACAATTTTAGCACAGTCTTCTCCTTGCGAGGACTCAAAGAATTTCAGACAAACACAGTGAAACGTTTTTGGAGTTTTTAGTTTTTGTGAAGAAAGTAATAGGAGTAGAAGGAAAAACAAGAAATGAGAAAAACTATTTACACATGAAAACTCCCAACAAGCAAAAATAAGAATAGGAAATATTTTTGGGTTTTCTTTTTAATACTACAAGCTAGAAATATAAGAAAGAAAAACTGAAAAGAAGCAAGGAGTATTTTTGGGTGTTCGAAAGTTTTTGAAACACAAAACAAAAGCGAAAATAAACTAAACATGGATATACAATGAAGAAGGATGAACATCGACAACCGGAATGAATGTGTGACACATGAGTGTAATGTCGGTGAGAAATATGTACTCCCCAGCCTTAGTTTTGGGCTAACTTGGTCTATGGCCATGGTTGGCTTGGATAGAACTCCTAAAGGTAGTTCGGGTTATACTCCATCACTCCTGCAAGCGCCTGGTTGGGCGCCTCATTTCAACGAGTGGTGTTCTCTGCCATCTTGTATGCCTCAACCTCCTCCTCAAGTATAAAATACCTCTGTTTTTCTTGAAAGTTGAAGAAGGTAGTAGTAGGCAAAGTAATATGATAGACCTTGCACATCTTAAAGATTAGTCTATATCAGAATGATGTGCCATGTCTCTCGAGAAACTGATGACGCTCCATAGCATTATAATCAAGGTAACTAGGTGGTAAATGGATATTATTTTCTTTGATGGTTACACCTAAATAAGTAGCTAAGCGAGTAGCATAAATCCCACCATAAAGGTCGCCAAGTAGAGAGTTATTATCTAAGTGGCATGCAATGATGGATCCAATATTAAATTTTCTATCTCTCAGTACAACACTCTTAAGAATACTAAAATCAGTTGTGCATAAGGTACTATGGTCATACTTACCATTTATGCATCTTCCTATAAATAGAGCAAAGTACTGGATTGTAGGAAAATGAATGCTACCAATTCTAGCATGTGTTATGTTTCTAGTTTCACCCTGGGTGAGGCTCATGAGAAATTCACGGCAATCACTTTTACGCAGTTCAAGACAAGTTCCCCAACAAGGTCTTCTACAGGCAACGCAAAGTTCTTGGATGTTTATACGAAAAGATGTATCATATAAATCAAATATAACATCATAAGAGGAGCAATGGACCACATACTCAAATCTCTGTACGAATGAATCGGTAAGATCATGGAATTGTGGGCACTTATCTGACAAGAAGTCCGACAAATCTGCATTTTGTACGTACAGGTAGAATTATTGTTTGATACCCACGCTATTCATGAATTCATCAGATGGTCATTAGCACAATTTCACAAGAGTTTCCCTTCGCAGTTCAAGGTCCGGCTTATGGATTGCTGACCTTGGGGAGAAGTAGCAAAATTCAACATGCAAGCTAATATACATGGTCACCAACAGTAGCAATTTAAAAAAATATAAAGCACTGGAAAAAACTAATTGGAATAATGGAGGAGTCACATACTAATATGTCTCCAACGTATCTATAATTTTTTATTGTTCCATGCTGTTATATTATCATTCTTGGATGTTTTACCATCATTTTATAGCAACTTTATGTCATTTTTTGGGACTAACCTATTGACATAGTGCCAAGTGCCAGTTGCTTTTTTTTGCTTGTTTTTTACTTTGCAGAATATCAGTACCAAACGGAGTCCAATCGCGACGAAACTTTTTGGAGATTTTTTTGGACCAGAAGACATCCAGGGAGCAAAAGAAGTACCGAGGAGGAGGCCCAGGGGGCCCAGAAGACACCAGGGTGCTAGAGGCCCCCGGCGCGCCCTGGTGGGTTGTGGTGGCCTCGGGACTCCCCTCCACCGCCTCTGAGCTCTATAAATACCCCAATATTCCAGAAACCCTAGAGGAGTCGACAAAAAATACTTCCAGCCGCCGCAAGTTCCAGAACCGCGAGATCCAATCTAACACCATCACGGAGGGGTTCATCATCCTCATTGGTGCCTCTCCGATGATGCGTGAGTAGTCCACCATAGACCTACGGGTCCGTAGGCAGTAGCTAGATGGATTTCTCTCTCTCTTTTGATTCTCAATACAATGGTCTCTCGGAGATCTATTTGATGTAATGACTTTTTGCGGTGTGTTTGTTGGGATGCGATGAATTTTGAGTTCATGATTAGTTTCTATCCATGAATATTATTTGAGTCTGCTTTGATCTCTTATATGCATGATTACTTATAGCCTCGTATTTCTTCTTTGAATCTTTGGTTTAGTTAGGCCAACTAGATCGATTTTTCTTGCAATGGGAAGAGGTGCTTTGTGATGGGTTTGATCTTGCGGTGTCCTCTCCGAGTGATAAAAGGGGCAGCGAGGCACGCATGTATCATTGCTATTAAGGATAACAAGATGGGGTCTATTCCTACATGAATAGATCTTGTCTACATCATGTCATCGTTCTTATTGCATTACTCCGTTTTTCCATGAACTTAATACACTAGATGCATGCTGGATGGCGGTCGATGTGTGGAGTAATAGTAGTAGATGCAGAATCATTTCGGTCTACTAATCTTGGACGTGATGCCTATATAATGATCATCGCCTTGGATATCGTCAGCATTAATTGATCTTCTATCAATTGCCCAACAGTAATTTGTTTACTCACCATGTGCTATACTCATGAGAGAAGCCACTAGTGCAACCTACGGCCCCCAGGTCTACTTTTCCAACATATTGCTTTCCGATCTATCTTTTGCCGCTTTTTGTTTTCAGATCTATTATTCCAAAAACCTAAAAATACCTTGCTGCACTTTTTATTTGCCTCTTTTATTTTGTGTTCTTGTGCGATATATCTATCCAATCTATTACAATCTAATCTATCTTTTTACCATGGAGAGATTGACAACCTCTGTTACGCGTCGGGTTGCAAGTATTTGTTCTTTGTGTGCAGGTACCGTAAACATAATGTTGCGTGGTTCTCCTACTGGTTTGATAACCTTGGTTTCGTAATTGAGGGAAATACTTACCATAGCTGTGCTGCATCATCCCTTCCTCTTTGGGGAAATACCGACGCAGTCTCAAGCCACGTCAAATACCAAGGAGTACTTCCTCAAAACAGTTTCGGAAACGGGGTTCCAAGCAAGGAGATCGAAAATCCCTCAAAAATGAGCAAGAACACGAGCTAGGAGGAAATGGTGATTTTTTGCTGGTGGAAGAAGAAGACTGCGGGCATGTGCACTAAGTGAGTGGGTCCCTATGGGGCCCATGAGCCTGCTAGGCGCGCCCTAGGGGGGTGGGCGCGCCCTGTCAGCTCGTGGCTCACAGGTGCTCCCCCTAGGGTGTGTTCAGTGCCAAAAATTCTTATTTAATATAGAAAAAATCATACTAATTTTTCAGTGCATTCCGAGAACTTTAATTTTTGAGGCATTTTTTGTTGCATGGATAATTCAGAAAACAGAATAATTATGATATTCTACTTTATTAAGACATCAAATAATAGAGGATAAAAACTATGGGTATAGTAGGTTGTGCTCACTAAATTTATCGACCACATGCTCCTCAAAAATAACTCGCTAATAAGGTTGATCAAGTCTTATTAACAAGCTATTTCCAAGCGACATGAAACCGAAAAAAAATCGAATAACAATAAGTTACCTCAATGGGGATATGCATCTCCCCAACAATGAGAAATTCATATTTGTTTTTACACTAGGAAGAGGAAATTTGAACCCTCCAGTAGTAATTGTAGCAATTTGCTCAATGGAGTTGATATTATTCACTGAGTGTTGCAATAAATAACAGCCCATGCAGTATTAAAAATAGGTCTACCAAGGATAATCAACATCTTGTCGTCCTCGTGCATATCAAGAACAACAAAGTCCGTTAAGATAGTAACATTTGCAACCACAATAGGGACATCCTCACAAATTCTGATAGGTATAGCAAGGATTTATCAGCCATACGCAAAGATATTTCAGTAGGTGTAAGCTTACTCAAAGCAAGTCTTCTATATAGAGAGAATGGCATAACACTAACACCGACTCCTAGATCACATAAAGCAGTTCTAACATAACTTCATTTAATGGAGCAAGGTATAGTGGGTATTCCAGGATCTCCTATTTACACTCCACCATCAAAAGAGTAATTAGCAAGCATGATGGAAATCTCAGCTTCAGGTATCTTTCTTTTATTAGTAACAATATCTTTCATATATTTAGCATAAGGAGGCATCTTCAAAATATCAGTCAATCGTGTTCGTAAAAATATAGGTCTAAGCATTTGAACAAATCGCTCAATATCCTCCTCGTCCTTATTTTTTGAAGGCTTACGAGGGAATGGCATTGTTTTTTGAACCCATGGCTCTCTTTCTCTACCATGTTTTCTAGCAACAAAATCCCTCTTATCATAACGTTTATTCTTAGGAGGTGGGTTGTCAAGATCAATAACAGGTTATATTTCTAAATCATTATCAGGTTCTTTATCCTTGTATGGTTGAGAATCAACATGAACATCATCACTATCACTAGGTGGATGATCACTACCAGATTGTGTCTCAGCATTAGAAATAGAAACATCATTATGATTATCAGCAGGTTTTTCTATCACAGATTCTCTAGCGGCATGCAAAGTCCTATCATCTTTCTTCCTCTTCTTATTTTTAGATGAACTAGGTGCATCATTATTAATATTCCGGGAATCCTGCTCAACCCTTTTAGGATGTCCTTCAGGGTAGAGGGGCACCTGAGTCATTTTACCCCCTCTAGTCATAACTCTAACAGCATGATCATTCAATTTAATATTCATTTCAGCAAGCATTTCATTTTGTGACTTAGCAACTTGTTCTAATTGAGTATGAACCATGGATTAATGCTTACCCGAACCTTTAACATCATTAGCAATTCTAAACATCAAGTCACTCAAACGATCAATTATCATGGCATTTCGTTGTAATTGATCATTAACATACATATTGAAATGTTCTTGCTTAAAAATGTAATTATCAAATTCATCCATGCATTGACTAACAGTTTTATTATAAAGTATATCACCCTCATCAAATGTACGAAGAAAATTTACCTCTATTACCTGTGTAGGGATAGCGATTCCATGTATTTCTTCAATAGGTAGTAAATTCTTGACATCTTCAGATTTAATACCTTTTTCTTTCATAGGTATCTTAGCTTCTTGCATATCTTCTAGACTCAGGAATAGAATACCTCTCTTCTTTTGCATTGTTTCCGGCAGTAGTTCGGGAAGTGCCAAATCATTAGCATTCTTCAAAATATTATTTAATAGTTCTTCAGCCTGTCCAATAGTTTGTTCCCTGAAAACAGCACAACTATCTAGGTAGTCCCTAGAAGCATTGGTTAGTCCATTATAAAATATACAAACTATTGCATTCTTCTTAAGAGGATGATTAGGCAAAGCGTTAAGTAACTGGATGAGCCTCCCCCAAGCTTGCAGGAGATTCTCTTCTTCAATTTGCACAAAGTTAAATAGTTCCTGTAAGCATCTTGGTTCTTATGAGCAGGAAAATATTTTTCAGAAAAGTAATATATCATATCCTGGGAACTACGCACACTACCTGGAGAAAGAGCATGAAACCACATCTTAGCATCACCCTTTAGTGAGAAAGGAAAAAAGCTGAAGTATATACTAGTGGCGACTTTTTTCCTCATGAGCAAATAGGGTGGCAATATAACTTAATTTGGTAAGGTGTGCCACAACAGTTTTAGTTTCATAATCATGAAAAGATCATATTCTACCAAGGTAATTAACTCAGGATCAACACAGAATTCATAATCCTCATCAGTAACACATATAGGAGAAGTAGCAAACTTAGATCATATTTCATTTTCTCCATCATAGATTTTTCTTCCAGCTTACTCAGTAGTTTCTTAAGATCATCTCTATCATTACAGGCAATAAGGTCTCTAGCTATACCCCCATCCATAGCATAACCATCTGGTATCTGATGACCCACAAGTATAGGGGGTCAATCGTAGTCCTTTCGATAAGTAAGAGTGTCGAACCCAACGAGGAGCAGAAGGAAATGACAAGCGGTTTTCAGCAAGGTAATTTCTGCAAGCACTTAAATTGTAGGTAACACATAGTTTAATAGCAAGATAATTGGTAACGAGCAAGTAACGGTAACGGTAAATAAAGTGCAGCAAGATATCCCAAACCTTTTGTGTCAAAGGACAGGCCAAAACGGTCTCTTATAATAAGCAAGCGTTCTTGAGGCTACACGGGAATTTCATCTATTCACTTTCATCATGTTGGTTTGATTTGCATTCGCTACTTTGATAATTTGATATGTGGGTGGACCGGTGCTTGGGTGCTGTTTTTACTTGAACAAACCTCCCACTTATGATTAACCCCCTCGCAAGCATCCGCAACTACGGCAAAAGTATTAAGATACAATCTAACCATAGCATTAAACGTTTGGATCCAAATCAGCCCCTTACGAAATAGCGCATAAACTAGGGTTTACGATTCTGTCACTCTAGCAACCCATCATCTAATGACTACTCCACAATGCATTCCCTTAGGCCCAAAGATGGTGAAGTGCCATGTAGTCGACGTTCACATGACACCACTAAGGGAATCACAACATACATATCATCAAAATATCGAACACATATCAAATTCACATGATTACTTTCAACATGACTTCTCCCGTGGCCTCAAGAACAAAGGTAACTACTCACAAATGATATTCATGCTCAAGATCAGAGGGGTATTAAATAGCATAATGGGTCTAAACATATAATCTTCCACCAAATAAACCATATAGTAATCAACTACAAGATGTAATCAACACTACTAGTCACCCACAGGTACCAATCTGAGGTTCCGGTACAAAGATTGAACACAAGAGATGAACTAGGGTTTGAGAGGAGATGGTGCTGTTGAAGATGTTGGTGAAGATTAGCCTCCCAAAGATGAGAGGGTTGTTGGTGATGACGATGGCCTCGATTTCCCCCTCCGGGAGGGAAGTTCCCCCGGCGGAATCGCTCCGCCGGAGGGCAAAAGTGCTCCTGCCCAAGTTCCGCCTCGAGATGGCGGCGTTCCGTCCCGAAAGTCCCCTCCTGTAGTTATTTGCTTCTGTATTTTTTATATATTTCTAAATAATTCTCCGTGAAGTTTCAAGTTATTTGGAGATGTGCAGAATAGGTGTTTCTGATATGCTTTTTCAGGTCCAGAATTCCAGCTACCGGCATTCTCCCTCTTTATGTAAACCTTGCATATTATGAGAGAAAAGGCATTGGAATTACTCCACAAAGCATTATTATGCATAAAAACATTATAAATAACAGTAGGAAATCATGATGCAAAATGGACGTATCAACTCCCCCAAGCTTAGACCTCACTTGTCCTCAAGCGAAAGCCGATATCGAAAAACATGTCCACATGGTTTGAGAGAGAGGTGTCGATAAAAACAAAATACGGACATAGTAGCATCATGCTTATTATCATAGCAGCAACAAACTTTGTCATAGAACTTTTTCATATAAGTTTTATTATATAACTTCATCATATAACTTCTCATGAACAAGTAACAATTCATCACAATATCGAAGTATAAAGCATAAACCTTATTGAAAACCAACAAACTATGTTCTCAGTCAATTTTGCAACTACAATTCATCATATTTTCAGGAAGGGTCTCGTGTCGGAGCCTTTTGGCAAGTCCACATATTCAACCATCATTTAATCTTCTATGATTGCTAACACTCACAGCATACCCATGAGCAAAAAGTTTCAACCGGACACATAGAAAGATAGGGGCTTATAGTTTCGCCTCCCAACGTATTCACCTCAAGGGTGATGTCAACAATAATAACTCATCCTCACTCATATCCAACTGGATATATCTGCCAAGATATTTCCTCACCACATGATGCTTGCAAAAAGTAAAAGTAAAAAGGAATAGGGAAGACTACTTTGACTCTTGCATAAAAGTAAATACATAAAAGTAAAAGATAGGCCCTTCGCAGAGGGAAGCAGAGGTTTTCATGCGCTTTTTGGTTTGTATGCCAAATCCCTTAATGAAAAAGAACGTCACATTATATTGCTCCTTATGATAGCAACCTTTATTATGCAGTCTGTCGCTTTTATTACTTTGCCATCACAAGTTCGTACAACGCTCAATTTTATCTTACACTAATTGATCAAACACATTTAGAAGAAATTTTTATTGCCTTAGTGCACCGATGACAACTTACTTGAATGATCTTACTCAATCCATAGGTAGGTATAGTGGACTCTCAAAACATGAGTTTGGGTTTAGGGTTTTTGGATGCACAAGTAGTATCTCTACTTAGTGCGGAATTTTGGCTAGCAAAGATATTGAGCAAGCACCACATGTTAAAGGATCTATGACAATATAACTTCTATGTGAATATGAACAAACATAAATCATTACGTTGTCTTCCTTGTCCAACGTCAACAATTTTGGCATATAATATTTAATGGGGGCTCACAATCATAAAAGATGTCCAAGATAGTGTATTTGCATGTGAATCTTCTCTTCCCTTATTAATTCTTTCATGAATTGCATCATTGACCAATGCTATGTTTGTCAATCTCCAATAAATTTTACCATTTATACTTTTCCCTATGTGATGTCATTACTTACCATGAGATTAGCATATGATCCTTTTCATTTATTTCCTTTTTATTTTGATTGCAACAAGAAAGTAAAGAAGCAAAAGCTCAAACTAAACTTTATTATATAACTCTCACTCGATTACATAGATAGATAGATCACGAAACTAGCACTCGAAAATGGATTATACTAAACTTGTATTCAACTAGATCACGAAAGAGCTAAGGATCGAACTAAAATAGGTAAAGGTAAATAAAAGTGATGGTGATACGATACCGAGGCATCTCCCCCAAGCTTGGCACACGCCAAGGGGAGTGCCCATACCCGTGTACTCAAGTCTCCTTTAGTGGTGAAGATGATGAAGGTGGTGGTGATGAAGTGTCACACTTTAGCCTCAATAGGTACTCCAATTTACGGATGACGCTCCGAAGGGTGATGATGTGCTCCTCTAGCAAAATATTTTCATGAGTGAGAAATTTATTCTGAAAACGAACCACTTCGAATGCCCTAAAAGCTTCAATTTCAGTGGGGGTGAGATGATTGTAATAAGGTCAAAGGATATCTTCTTCTTCGTCCTCTTCTGTTGGCATGGATAGCCCTCCTTCTTGAGCTTGATCCCTCATAGCTTCCTTGCCCTTGTCTTCATTGTTGGCTTCTTTCGGATCCTCTCTCTTCAGCTCCATCTTCATCAACCAAGCATCTTCTTCTATGTTATTGGAGGAGGGAGAACACATGATGCCTGGCTTGATAGATCTGATAGGAAAACAGCACGAAACAAGAACAAGGGATTTTTCTGCGATGCGGTGGTCAAAAAAATCGGGGGTATATATAAAGATTTTTTATCTTGGGAAGCAAGAATATGGAAGGAAAACGGAGTCGGGAAGGTGCCCGAGGGGGGCACAACCCACCAGGGAGCGCCAGGGAGGGCAGGCATGCCCTGGTGTATCATGGTCACCTCGGTTGCTTTCCTGTTTATTTCTTATTCTCCTAATTTTTTTAATATTCCAAAACTAACATAAAATATTTTTGCGGATTTTTCGGAGTCCGTTTACTTACCGTATCACGTACCACCTCTTTTTCAGGATTCTGGAGTGTTCCAGAAGGTTTCTTTTATGTGTTCCTCCAGTGTCATGGTTTGCATAATATTGCTTTCAACATTAATAGGCGTACCTGAGATATAATGTTTAATTCTTTGTCCATTGACCACCTTCGGGTTAGTACCTTCGGCATTATTAATCTTGATAGCTCTAGAACAATAAACCTCTTCAATAATATATGGTTCTTCCCATTTAGAAAGAAACTTTCCTGCAAAAAATCTAAAACGAGAGTTGTACAAAAGAACATATTCTCCAACTTTCAATTCCCGCTTTTGGATTCATTTGCCATGCCATCTTTTAACTTTTTCATTGAACAGTTTGGCATTTTCATAAGCTTGGGTTCTCCATTCATCTAGTGAGCTAATATCAAATAACCTCTTTTCACCAGCAAGTTTGAAATCATAATTGAGTTCTTTAATTGCCCAAAATGCTTTATGTTCTAACTCCAGAGGCAAATGACAAGCTTTTCCATATACCATTTTGTATAGAGATATACCCATAGGATTTTTATAAGCTGTTCTATAGGCCCAAAGTGCATCATCTAGTTTCTTAGACCAATTCTTTCGGGACCAATTGACAGTTTTTTGTAATATTAATTTTATTTCTCTATTGCTAAGTTCAACTTGACCACTAGATTGAGGATGATATGGTGATGCAATTCTATGGTTAACATCATATTTAGCAAGCATTTTACGGAAAGCACCATGAATAAAGTGTGAACCACCATCAGTTATTAAATATCTAGGGACTCCAAACCTCGGGAAAATAACTTCTTTAAGCATTTTAATGGAGGTGTTATGATCAGCACTACTAGTTGGAATAGCTTCTACCCACTTAGTAACATAATCAATAGCAACCAAAATATGAGTATACCCACTAGAGGAAGGAGAAGGTCCCATATAGTCAAAACCCCAAACATCAAATGGTTTAACAACAGGTGAATAATTCATAGGCATTTCCTGACGCTTGCCGATATTACCAATTCTTTGGCATTCATCACAAGATAAGACAAACTTATGGGCATCCTTGAAGAGAGTAGGCCAATGAAAACTAGAAAGCAATACCTTGTGAGAAGTTCTATCTCCCGCATGATGTCCTCCATAGGCTTCAGAATGACATTTTTGTAGGATTTGTTCCTGTTCATGCTCAGGTACACAACGTCTAATAATACCATCTACCCCTTCTTTATAAAGATGTGGGTCATCCCAAAAGTAATGTCTTAAATCATAGAAGTTTTTTTTCTTTTGTTGGTATGTGAAACTAGGTGGTATATATTTAGCAACAATGTAATTAGCATAATCAGCATACCAAGGAGTGTTTTGAGAAACATTTATTGCAACTAACTGTTCATCAGGAAAACTATCATCAATAGGTAGTGGGTCATCAAGAATATTTTCTAACCTAGACAAGTTATCAGTTATGGGGTTCTCAACTCCTTTCCTATCAGTGATATGTAAATAAAATTCTTGAAGAAGAGAACCCACCTAATGAGTCTAGGTTTAGCATCTTCCTTTTCCATAAGATATTTAATAGCAGCATGATCAGTGTGACCAATAACTTTGGAATCAACAATGTAATATTTAAATTTATCACAAGCAAACAGAACTACTAAAAATTCTTTTTCAGTAGTAGCATAATTTCTTTGGGCACTGTCTAGAGTTTTGCTAGCATAATGAATAACATTTAATTTCTTATCAACTCTTTGTCCCGGAACAGCACCAACAGCATAATCACTAGCATCACACATAATTTCAAAAGGCAAGTTCCAATCAGGTGGTTGAACAATAGGTGCAGAAGTTAAGGCTTTCTTGAGTGTTTCAAAGGCTTCTACACAATCATTATCAAAAACAAATGAAATATCCTTTTGTAAAAGATTAGTAAGGGGCCTAGAAATTTTAGAGAAGTCTTTAATAAACCTCCTATAGAAACCAGCATGACCAAGAAAACTCCGAATACCTTTGATATCTTTAGGACATGGCATTTTCTCAATTGCATCAACTTTGGCTTTATCCACCTCAATAACTCGTTCAGATATTTTATGCCGCCAAACAATACCTTCATTAACCATAAAGTGGCACTTCTCCCAATTCAAGACAAGATTAGTTTGTTCACATCTCTGCAAAACTCGATCAAGGTTGCTTAAGCAATCATCAAAAGAAATTCTGTAAACTGAAAGATCATCCATGAAAACCTCCACAATCTTTTCACAAAAATCAGAGAATATAGCAGTCATACATCTTTGAAAGGTAGCAGGTGCATTGCATAAACCAAAAGGCATACGTCTATAACCATAGGTTCCAAAAGGACAAGTAAAGGTGGTTTTCTCTTGATCAGGTTGTGATACAGGTATTTGAGAGAAACCAGAATATCCATCCAGAAAACAAAAGTGTGTGTGCTTAGATAATCTTTCTAGCATTTGATCAATGAAAGGCAAAGGGTAATGATCTTTTCTAGTAGCTTTATTTAATTTTCTAAAATCAATTACCATTCTATAGCTAGTGACAATTCTTTGTGGGATAAGTTCATTTTTATCATTAGGAACAACAATAATACCTCCCTTCTTAGGGACACAATGAACGAGACTTACCCATATACTATCAGCTATGGGATAAATTATACCTACTTCAAGAAGCTTTAATATTTCAGTTCTTACCACTTCTTTCATCTTAGGATTCAATCGTCGTTGGTGATCCACAACGGGTTTAGCATCAGGTTCCATATTAATCTTGTGCTGACATAGAGTGGGACTAATGCCCTTAAGATCATCAAGAGTATATCCAATAGCAGCCCGGTGCTTCCTCAGAATTTTTAATAATCTTTCTTCTTCATGTTCTGAAAGGTTAGCACTAATAATAACACGATATATCTTTTTCTCATGAAGATAAGCATACTTCAAAGTGTCAGGCAATTGTTTTAATTCAAACACAGGATCACCTTTAGGTGGAGGAGGAACTCCTAGAGTTTCAATAGGAAAATTGTGTTTTAGGAGAGGTTGTTGTTCAAAGAAATTTTTATCTATTTCATTTCTTTCATGCAAGTGCATATCATTTTCATGGTCTAGCAAATATTGTTCTAGTGGATCAATAGGAGGAACAACAATAGAAGCAAAAACAATTATTTCATCCTTACTAGATAATTCTTTATTACGGGGTTGTCTACTAAACTTGGAAAAGTTAAACTCATGAGACACATCACTAAAACTAACACCGGCAGTTTGTTTTTCACAATCTATCTTAGCATTAATAGTGTTCAAGAAAGGTCTACCAAAGATAATGGGACAAAAGTCATCTTGTGGGGAACCAAAAACTAGAAAATCAGTAGGATATTTTATTTTCCCACACAAGACTTCAACATCTCTAACAATCTCAAGTGGTGTGATGGTGTCTCTATTAGCAAGTTTAATAGTAACATCAATGTCTTCTATTTCGGCGGGTGCTATATCATTCATAATTTCTTGGTGTAAGGTAAAAGGAATAGCACTCACACTAGCACCCACATCACATAAACCATGATAGAAATGATCTCCTATTTTAACTGAGACAACGGGCATGCCAACTACGGGTCTATGTTTATCTTTTTCATCGGGTTTGGCAATTCTAGCAACTTCATCACAGAAGTAAATAACATGCCCATCAATATTTTCTCCCAAGAGATCTTTAACCATAGCAACACTAGGTTCTACTTTAATTTGTTCAGAGGGCTTAGGTGCTTTAATATTACTGTTGCGAACGACAGTTGATACCTTAGCATGTTCCTTTATCCTAACAAGGAAATGTGGTTATTTCAATATAAGCAGTAGGCACAATTGGATCAACATTGTAAATGATGGTTTCATCTTTAGCTTTTACCGGTTCTTTAATTTCTTCTTTAATAGGGGGGTGATATTTAAACCACTTCTCCTTATGGAGGTCAACATGAGTAGCAAATGATTCACAGAAAGAGGCTACTATCTCAGAGTCAAGTCCATATTTAGTGCTAAACTTGTGAAAGGCATCGGTATTCATAAAAGATTAAACACAATCAAACTTAAGCTTAATACCTGACTCATTACCTTTGTCGAGTTCCCAATCTTCAGAGTTGCGTTTAATTCTTTCTAAGAGATCCCACTTGAATTCAATAGTCTTCTTCATAAAAGAACCAGTACAAGAAGTATCGAGCATGGATCGATCATTATGAGAAAGCCGAGCATAAAAATTCTGAATAATAATTTCTCTCGAGAGCTCATGATTGGGGCATGAATATAAAATTGACTTAAGCCTCCCCCAAGCTAGAGCGATGCTTTCTCCTTCACGAGGCCAAAAATTATATATATAATTTTGATCACGATGAACTAGATGCATATAATAAAACTTTTGGTGGATTTCTAATTTCAACCGATTATAGTTCCATGATCCAATATCATCACATAGCCTACACCATGTCAATGATTTTCCCTTCAAAGATAAAGGGAAAACCTTCTTCTTAACTCCATCTTCGGGTAAACCTGCAAGCTTAAATAATCCACAAATTTCATCCACATGTATTAGGTGCATATTAGGATGTTCAGTTCCGTCTCCTGCATAAGGATTAGCTAGCAGTTGTTCTATCATACCCGAAGGAATTTCATAGCCAACATTTTCAGTAGGTGCAGTAGGTTGAGGGGCAACTAATTGTGGTTCCGGTCGAGGTGAAGATACCCTGAACAAACCCCTCAAAGGATTGTTTTACATAGTGGCAAGTGACAATAAATTTCAGCACGTAGTATAAATTTTTTCCTTACCGATTTCCACTTACCAAGAGCGCTTCACTCCCCGGCAACGGCGCCAGAAAATAGACTTGATGACCCACAAGTATAGGTGGTCAATCGTAGTCCTTTCGATAAGTAAGAGTGTCAAACCCAACGAGGAGCAGAAGGAAATGACAAGCGGTTTTCAGCATGGTAATTTCTGCAAGCACTGAAATTGTAGGTAACAGGTAGTTTGATAGCAAGATAATTGGTAACGAGCAAGTAACGGTAAAGGTAAATAAAGTGCAGCAAGATAGCCCAATCCTTTTGTGTCAAAGACAGGCCAAAACGGTCTCTTATAATAAGCAAGCGTTCTTGAGGCTACACGGGAATTTCATCTAGTCACTTTCATCATGTTCGTTTGATTTGCGTTCTCTACTTTGATAATTTGATATGTGGGTGGACCGGTGTTTGGTGCTGTTCTTACTTGAACAAACCTCCCTCTTATGATTAACCCAAGTGAGGGAGTCCCGGACTAGGGGGTCCTCGGGAAGCCGGCCAAATCTCATATGGGCCGGACTAGGTGGGCCGTTCGCCGGACACTGGGTTACTCGGAGGACCAGACTCCAGCAAGGAAGTTTCTAGAAGCAGGGCGTGTTCTCCACGTTTAAAGTAGAATAGGCATGTTTTATCCCCTCGACGTGTAACCGACCATGTGTAAACCCTAGGTACCCTCGGCGTCTATATAAGCCGAAGGGTTTTAGGTCATAGGGGAGGAGAAAGAACTCATCTAGGGTTTTAGTCATACGATCTCGTGGTAGATCACTCTGTAATCTCTATACAATCAATACAATCAAGCAGGACGTAGGGTATTACCTCCATAGGAGGGCCCGAACCTGGGTAAAACCTTGTCCCCTTCGTCTCCTGTTACCATCGATCCAAGCATCATAGTTCGGGACCCCCTACCCGAGATCTGCCGGTTTTGACACCGACATTGGTGCTTTCATTGAGAGTTCCACTGTGATCGCCAGAAGGAATCGATGGTTCGCCTAGTCATTAACGAAGAGGTCCGCAACACAGGGACTTTTGCCCCTGGACAGATCTTCGCTTTCGGCTGCATAGTGCTGCACGCCGACCCGACCGGCCGCCTTGGCCGCATCGAAAGTTTCGCCCCTAATCAGGAGGTCAGATTCGGGAACTTAGAGTTCTCCGTAGACCCCCGCGGCGATCTATCACTAACCGGGCTTGCAGTCTCGCCTGCCATGCCCGAGGACCCTGAGGCTTTAACCTCGGACTCACCTTCCGGCTCCGCCTATGGGATCTGCCCTGGTGGAGGCCCAATCTTAAGTTCGGATCAGGTCATAGCGCCCGACAGCCGAACACCCGTTCTTGCCGAACACACCCCCTGCACGGATGCATCGGAGGTTGACTCCGGAAGCTTTGGGCAGACCGGTCCGATCGAGCTCTCGATACTCGACGAAGCTCTAGATCGGATCTCGTCAATAAAAATCAACGACGACCCAATCCCGATCTGCTCTCAGATCGGTCTTCAGACGGGTCAGGACGGATTTTTCCTCCCACCCACCACCCACTTGATAGCCACTGTCGAGGATTTAACCGACATGCTAGACTACGCTTCCGAGGAGGTAGGGTACATGGACGAGGAAGATCACTCCCCCGCCCCTGCCAAGACCGGACAGTGGACGGCCACCTCCACATACGACGTGTACATGGTGGACACTCCAAAAAGCAATGGCGATAAATCGGATGAAGCGTCGTCAAGGCGCCGGAAACCGCATAAACGGTCCAAAGGGAAAAAGGGGCGCAAGTCTATTAAGGGCACGGGGAACGATGATACTCCAGAGGACATCGGCCGCCCCGAAATCCCCGGTAACCCGTTGGAGGGTCAGGAGGATCCCGAAGACCACCGCAACCTCGATGACCCAGATGATCCTCTGGCCGACGACTACCTCCGCTCTATCGAGGGGGAGGATAATGCGGATGCCGATGACTTGGCCATCCCCAACGATCCTGCAGATCAGGAATTGTTCAGACAACACCTGATATCCACAGCTCGCAGCCTGAGAGCAAAGGAGCGACAGCTCAAAGCCGAACAAGACGACCTCAATCACCGATGGACACGAGTCCTTTCAGCGGAGGAGGAGTTCGGCGCCGGCCTATCGGACCAACCAAAGAGCTACCCGCGCCGACGGCTGCTGCCACAGTTCGATGACGAGCTCTCCAATACGCCGTCTCCCGAACATACTCCATACGACAAACCAGATCGCCCTCCTCGAGGACAAGATCGGACGGCTGATGATACCGGCTATAGGCCGACGATACCCCGTAGACATGGAAAGGAGCCACTAGAGCCCGATGACAGGTTCGACCTGCGCCACGACCTGGACCATAGAGCAGGCCATACACGATCCATCTATGGCTCCAGAAGATACTCACCCGACAGACGGGAAGGGTACCGGTCTCGGTTCGACCACAATGAAAATCGGGAACAAAACCGAGCTAGGGTAGCCGCCGATCATCGACACACTATAGGTCGGGTTAGAGGCGCCGCACACCCACTGTGCTTTACATATGAGGTAATGCAGCATCAGTTCCCAGAAGGGTTTAAACCCGTAAACATAGAGCAATACGATGGGACAACTGACCCAACCGTATGGATTGAGGATTTCCTCCTCCACATCCACATGGCATGAGGAGATGACCTCCACGCCATCAAATACCTGCCCCTAAAGCTCAAGGGGCCAGCTCGGCACTGGCTAAATAGCCTCCCCGAAAACTCCATTGGATGTTGGGAGGACCTAGAAGAGGCATTCCGATCTAATTTCCAGGGCACTTATGTCCGGCCACCGGACTCCTCCGATCTAAGTAACGTCGTTCAAAAACCCGGAGAGTCCGCGAGGCTATTCTGGAATCGTTTCCTGACCAAGAAAAATCAGATCGTAGACTGCCCAGACGCCGAAGCTATAGCCTCTTTCAGGCATAATATTCGGGATGAATGGCTAGCTCGACAGCTCGGCCAAGACAAACCCAGGACAATGTCCGCCCTCACATCACTCATGACCCGCTTTTGCGCGGGCGAGGATAATTGGCTGGCCAGACACAGCCATAACCCCGAAGACCCCGGAACCTCCGAAGTACGGGATGTAAACGGGAAACCAAAGCGCAACAAAAACAAGCGCCGGCATAATAACAGTGATGCCGATGACACGGCTGTAAACGCCGGATTTCGCAACAACCGCTCTGGGCAGCGGAAAAAGCCTCCTAAAGGCAAACACGACGGACCTACCCCGCTGGACAAGATTCTGGAGAGGCCTTGCCAGATACATGGCACTCAGGAGAAGCCCGCCAATCACACCAATCGTAACTGTTGGGTTTTCAAACAGGCCGGCAAGCTCGCTACCGAGGACCAAGGCAAGAGCTCACGTAGCGAGGACGAGGATGAACCTTGGGGTCCGATCGGTGGTGGTCAAAAGAAACTCCCCGCAGAAGTGAAGACAGTAAACATGATTTACACCACTCATATACCCAAAAAGGAAAGGAAACGCGCCCTTCGGGATGTCTACGCCATAGAGCCTGTAACTCCGAAGTATAACCCCTGGTCGGCACATCCGATCACTTTTGATCGACGTGACCATCCGACCAGTATCCGTCATGGGGGTTCGGCCGCACTTGTCCTCGACCCGATCATAGATGGGTACCACCTAACCAAAGTCCTCATGGATGGTGGAAGTAGCCTCAATCTGATCTACTCAGATACGGTGAAAAAGATGGGCATAGATCCGTCAAGGATCAAGCCCAGTAACACTACCTTTAAAGGAGTGATCCCAGGCGTTGAAGCCCGGTGTATAGGCTCTATAAGCCTGGAAGTTGTGTTCGGC
This sequence comes from Elymus sibiricus, assembly GCA_039707655.1. Lineage (NCBI taxonomy): Eukaryota > Viridiplantae > Streptophyta > Magnoliopsida > Poales > Poaceae > Elymus > Elymus sibiricus. The sequence goes on from CM077665.1 coordinate 506,876,359, forward strand.
TCGCCCGACAACTTCCGAAGTGAGGACTTGATCTTCGACATAGTACCATTCCGCAGCGGCTATCACGCCCTGCTCGGCCGTACGGCGTTCGCCCGCTTTAACGTCGTTCCGCACTACGCATACCTCAAGCTCAAAATGCCTGGCCCCCGAGGGGTCATCACTGTCAATGGCAATACAGAGCGGTCACTCCGAACTGAGGAACATGCGTTGGCCCTGGCGGCCGAATTCCATTACACCGATGACCAGCAGACGCCGACGTCCGCCGTCGAGGCATCCAAGGCTGGGAAGCGAGCTCGGTCTCAAACCGCAATTCCAGAAGCTTCCCCTCCCAATAAATAGGGATTCGCCCCCCACCACATGGCCCCATTTCCCGCACAATACGTGCCGAGGGTGCATAACTTCGCGCTTGAAATTCCATGGGCAACGGTGGGGGAACATTGATGTCGGGTAAGTCTTCGGCTAGACCGAACTATCACCCTCAAACATGTCTTCGGACACATGGCAGGTACCGTCAAGTACCCACTAAGGCGTCAAGCTTGTTCAAATTTCGGCAACTTCTCAAGACTCTTCTACAATAGTCCGTTCGCCGAACAGCACACCTATCAAGGTATACACCGTCCTGGTGGTCGCAGGAGAGGATACGCTGCAAGGCATATCGCGGACGTCAGGCCACAAATCGAAGACCCTTAGCGCAGCACCCTCCTGTAAGATTTATATTTTATCTTCTATACCTATACACAGTTGCATCAGCACTTTGAATGAAAAGAATGGTTTAGTATAATATAGATATATTATGCACGCTCGTTTGACGTTTTTTAAGCATATTCTCTATTTTTCTCCTTCTTTTCTTGCGAGCCTGTTTGGTATACTTTTGCGAAGCAACCGGCTAATAGACCGGGGGCTCGCTCTTAAAATCGCCCTGTGCACAATTGATTTTGTATTCGGCGTCTTGGACTTCGGCTTTATATGCATTGGTTCCGAACTGTGTCTTGGGTCAAATGTTGGGTTGCCCGGCTCCTGTGCTTGCCCCTTTATGTTCCGGTCGTTCGGCTAAAGGGGCAAAGGGAGCACCGCTGCGATTGTGCTTCCAGCTAGTCTGGTCAAGCGCCTCAGCGGAGAAAGCCGAAAACTGACTGTCATGGTATGCGAGAACCGGTCTGCGATTCCAAGCTTAACTTAATCTCGTCAGAGGTTACTCCGTGTAATGCGATGGGTTCGGTATTAGTCCGAACCATGTGATATAGGCTTTGGCCACGGCTCGTCCGAACATCACAAACTCCTGGGGGCTATTTATCGGCCTCCTGCAATCCTTTCTCGCGCTCCTACGGCTAAGTGAAGGTAATAAAGCATTCTGGTCCGATTGCCTAGTCCACCCCGCACTACCGCCTTCGGGTAGCGATAGTTCGGCTAAGGGTTATAGTGCGTTTTGGAAGCGACACCCCACGTAGTATCTACCTGGGGGCTGAAGCTGACGACTCGCAGCCTTCGGATTTAACCGGCCACAAAGAAGTTATAAAGGATGCAAAACACACAAGACATGATAAACCATGCAAACTTTATATACATAAAAAACGCGTTCCAAAAAGTCTTCGGACATATTACATAACCGTTTACTCATACACAGTATCTCTTCGACACTGTGACTCTATGGCCTGAGCACCCTCCATAACTCCGGAGAAGTACCACTCGGGGCACCTATACTCTTTTCCAGGCGGTGGAGGAGCAGTGGCCACCTTCATCGGATCCAGCCCCGGCCAGTGTACCTTGGCCTTCGCAAAGGTCATCCTTGCCCCCTCGATGCAAGAAGACCTCCTCAATGCGTCGATTCGAGGAGTGGCGTCGCTCAGCTTCTGCACCAGGCCGAAGTAACTGTCAGGAATTGGCTCATCGGGCCACAGCTGGATACAGAGATCCTTCATGGCCGGTTCCGCCACCTTGTGCAGCTCCAACAGCTACTTCAGTTGCTCATTCAGGAGCGGAGTTCGCTCGTGGGCTTCGAATTGAGCACAGAAAACACGGGCTTCATCTCCTTCTCCCCGCGAAGCATAGAACTGCTTCGCGTCCGCTGCGCTCTTCTGGAGGTCCAAGCCGGCGCCTACGGAACGCCATACTTGGGTAAGAGCTTTGAACCTATCATCTCTGAAGACACACTGCAGTAAATATGGCTTACCACTCAGTATAGCCTGGGCCTGGCTGATTTCCTCTTCAAAGGTCCGCCTATCCACCCGCTCCTTTTGAAGATCGGTTTTTAGGGTGGATAGTTCGGCAGCCTACTCTTTTTCTTTCAGCTCCAGGGCCTCGCACTTCTTGCTGGCGTCCTTAAGCTCCAGTTGGACCTCCTCCACTCGAGCCTGGTGCTTGTCGCTGGTAGCTCTCAAGGCAGATAGTGCGGCTACGGCCTCTTGGGCCGCCGCCTTTTCTACAGCAGTTTCCTGCTTTGCCTTCTTGAGTTCGGCCTTGAGCTTCTCCATCTCTTTCGCCGAGGCTGCGTAAGCATTGACTTATATTAAGCATCCGTGTTGATAGAACGGAAACATGAAGTTTAGATACTTCACTCCGCTTACCTTGAGCCTCGTCGAATCTTCGGTTTAGAGCGTTAAGCTCGTCATCGGAGTTCTTAAGCTTTCGATTCAGCTCCTCTATTTCAGCGGCGTTATCGGACGCCGCCGATGCCTGCAAAAAATGCGAAAGTCTCATATTATATGAGTTCACAGACCTCCGAATTATCATAATCCTGTGCCTGGTCTCCTTAAAAGAATGACCGAACAATCTGAGCATATGTATAGTTCGGATAAGGATTTTTGTCTTGACCCCCAGGTAAGTTTTTCAAACTTACCTAGGGCTCGGGGGCTGCTATGTATATAAACAACTGCTTAAACATATCAATGACTTACAAAAAACGGGGCATTACATTGATTACCTGAAAACCCGTTAAGAGGCCGTTGAAGGCCGCTTTCAGTCCGGTATCCACGGACCGAATGCTCTGCAGCACCGTACCCATAAGGGTGCGGTGCTCCTCGGAGATGGAGGCGCTGGATAGAGCCTCCCCCATGGCCGGCCACTCAGTGGTCGGAGGCACCGGTGGGGGTCGGTTAGCCCGATCCCTAGTCGGGGATTGAAACTGTGTCTCCGGACACATTGTGTGCTCCAAAGACAGTTGTGGAGGTGACTGGACAGTTCCCTGACCGGTCTCCTCGGTATCCGGGAGGGTCTTCTCCCCCGGGTCTTCGGTGGCCGAGGTATTAACCTCGACCATTATCTCGTCGCCCCCGCCTCCAGTGTTCGGCTCCAGGGGAGCCTGTTGGGATGACACCTCCGTGCCTTCCTTATTGGCATCTGGAGGGGAATGGTGCGACGCGTTTCCGCTCTCCGCTAGATCGGCGGGCGGGGTCTCCCCGTCCGAGTTTTGGTCGGTGGGAAGGATGCGGGGCGGGCTGCAAGTCAATTGACGCCCGCATGTTAAATATATTAACGAAACTTGGTATTTGCAAGGTCTTCGGATCTATACCTTCGACGTGGGGGCTTAACCCTGAGGGTCCTTCGCGGAACCCTCTTGAACCCCTCGGACTTGGTGTCCGAGGCCGAACTATCGTCGGACAGGATCGCCTGTGACCGGCGTGCTTTCTTCTGGGCTGGAGGAGGTTCATCCTCCAAGGCGTCCGGTGACGTCGCCCTCTTTCTTGTAAGGGGGGAATCGCCTCCCCCCTCGACCTCGTGCTCCTCCTCCTCTTCCTCCTCTTGATTCGAGGAGGCGTGGGTCTCTTCGGACTCAGCCTCTAGCTGGTCCTTGGTGCGCAGGCCAGCTCGGCATGTCTTCTTCTTCTTTTCTTTATTCTCTGGCGCCTTGTAGGGCGCCACGACGAGCATCTCCAACAGCAGCGGGGACCGGGGATCCTCGGGCTGAGGAGCCGGACTCTTGAAGTCCTTGGCTTTTTTCAGCCATTCCTGCAGAAGTGATCGGACAATCCTTAGGTGACCTACGGAAGAATAAAGCCGATCTATCGAAATCATAACATACCTTGGAAGGAGGCTTGGCAGCATTCAAGCCCTGGTCTTCCTCCTCGCCCGGCCAGTCCTTCTGCGCCTTAAATAGCGCCTTCCAGAGTTTCTCCCGCGTGGTGCGGAAGAGTCGACGAACTGTAGGGTCGTCGCCAGTCCGGTAATCCCACATAGGAGAACTCCGGCGCTGGCAGGGCAGGACATGTCGTCGAAGCATTACCTGGACCACATTGGTCAGGCCAACGCCTTCTCTGATTAGGGAGGCAGTGCGCCTCTGCAGGTCCTCTACTTCGGTAGCCGACCCCCAATCCAGGCCCTTTCGGACCCACGAGGTCAATCTGGTTGGGGGGCCGGACCTGAATTCGGCAGGAACAGTTCCGCATTCAGCAGGAACAGTTCCGCCCTCTTCCTCCTTTGGCTCAGTGATATAGAACCACTCCTTCTGCCAGGTCTTAATGGTGTCGATGAAGGTGCCAGATGGCCACACTGCGCGTGGGAGTTTGCCGATGACTGCCCCGCCGCAGTCCGCGTGCGCGCCGGCAACACACTTCGGCTTAATGTTGAAAGTCTTAAGCCATAATCCGAAGAAAAGCCTCGCAGACAGTGATGAATGCAGATATGTGCATGAAGGAGTTCGGTGGAAGTTCATGGAAATCAAGCCCGTAAAAGAACATCAGACCCCTCACAAAGGGGTGAAGTGGAAAGCTTAATCCCCGGATGAAATGGGGGACGAAAACCACCCTTTCCCCTTGTTTAGGGGTGGGAATCACCTGACCCTCCTCGGCGGCGCGGTGGAAGACGTTGGCAGGGATGTATCCGACGTCCTTGAGCTCCCGGATATCCTTGTCTGTGACTGTGGAGGCCTCCCACTTGCCGCTGGCCATGGCTGACCTCGGAGGGAGAAGATTGTGAGACCTAGATCTGAGCTCGGTGAGCTCGGGAGTCTAGGAAGGCGAGGATGCGAAGGGAGGAATGTGGATAAGCCTTGGGGTTTTTCCCTTTTTATTAAGGGCCGCTACCGGTTAGCCTCCCTCCACCACGCCGTGAATCTCTCCACTTCCCGAGGCGTGCGCGGCGTTACACGCGCATGATTAAGCATGTCCCGTATGGAACGGAGCACGATTTGTGTATTGATGGATCGTGCCGATAAATACGGCCTCGAGCCGCTAAATGAGTCTGTACAACTGGCTCAGCGGTCATGATGAGCCACGGCCTTTCGTCTGAAAGGTTGTCAGAAGAGCGCTATTGGCTCCCTGACATTTGGCCTTATCGGCCGGGTTACACATGATGTTCGGATGACCTATGATCGGGAAAACTACGCGTCGATGGAAGCCGGACTAAAGGAACTGCCGATTACTATCCGGAGAAAGGAACTCGCCTCCCAAGCCGAAGACTCTGATCATTTGAAGCAGCTGGAGCTTGGACCCTTGGCGTTGGAGGCTAGTTCGGGGGAAACTGAGGGAGTCCCGGACTAGGGGGTCCTCGGGAAGCCGGCCAAATCTCATATGGGCCGGACTAGGTGGGCCGTTCACCGGACACTGGGTTACTCGGAGGACCAGACTCCAGCAAGGAAGTTTCTAGAAGCAGGGCGTGTTCTCCACGTTTAAAGTAGAATAGGCATGTTTTATCCCCTCGACGTGTAACCGACCATGTGTAAACCCTAGGTACCCTCGGCGTCTATATAAGCCGAAGGGTTTTAGGTCATAGGGGAGGAGAAAGAACTCATCTAGGGTTTTAGTCATACGATCTCGTGGTAGATCACTCTGTAATCTCTATACAATCAATACAATCAAGCAGGACGTAGGGTATTACCTCCATAGGAGGGCCCGAACCTGGGTAAAACCTTGTCCCCTTCGTCTCCTGTTACCATCGATCCAAGCATCATAGTTCGGGACCCCCTACCCGAGATCCGCCGGTTTTGACACCGACACCAAGCATCCGCAACTATGAGAAAAGAATTAATATAAAATCTAACCATAGCATTAAACGTTTAGATCCAAATCAACCCCTTACGAAATAGCGCATAAACTAGGGTTTAAGCTTCTGTCACTCTAGCAACCCATCATCTAATAAATACTCCACAATGCATTCCCTTAGGCCCAAAGATGGTGAAGTGCCATGTAGTCGACGTTCACATGACACCACTATGGGAATCACAACATACATATCATCAAAATATGGAACACATATGAAATTCACATCATTACTTGCAACATGACTTCTCCCGTGGCCTCAAGAACAAAGGTAACTACTCACAAATGATATTCATGCTCAAGATCAGAGGGGTATTAAATAGCATAATGGATCTGAACATATAATCTTCCACCAAATAAACCATATAGTAATCAACTACAAGATGTAATCAACACTACTAGTCACCCACAGGTACCAATCTGAGGTTCCGGTACAAAGATTGAACACAAGAGATGAACTAGGGTTTGAGAGGAGATGGTGCTGCTGAAGATGTTGATGAAGATTGGCCTCCCAAAGATGAGAGGGTTGTTGGTGATGACTATGGCCTTGATACGTCTTCATCCTATCTACTTTTCCTAACGCTTTTGCTCTTGTTTTGGACTCTAATTTGCATGATTTGACTGAAACTAACCCGGACTGACGTTGTTTTCAGCAGAACTACCGTGGTGTTGTTTTTGTGCAGAAATAAAAGTTCTTGGAATCGGAAGAAACTTTTTGGAGAATTATTTTACAATAAATAAAAAATACTGGAGCCAAGAACCACCGGAGCGGGTGCCCTGGCTGGGCACGATACACCAGGGCGCGCCACACCCCCCAGGCACGCCCTGGGGGGTTGTGCTCACCTCGTGGGCCCCCTGACCCTAATTCCAGCACTATAAATTCCTATTTTTCGAGAAAAAAACAGGAGAGGGAGTTTTATCGCGTTTCACGAGATGGAGCCGCCGCCACCTCCTGTTCTTCATCGGGAGGCTAGATCTGGAGTCCGCTTGGGCTCCGGAGAGGGGAATCTTCGGTCGTCGTCATCACCAACCCTCCTTCATCGCCAATTCCTTGATGCCCCCACTAGGAGTGAGTAATTCCTTCGTAGGCTCATTGGTCGGTGAGGAGTTGGATGAGATTCATCATGGAATTGAGTTAGTTTTGTTAGGGCTTGATCCCTAGTATCCACTATGTTCTGAGATTAATGTTGCTATGACTTTGCCATGCTTAATGCTTGTCACTAGGGCCCGAGTGCCATGATTTAAGATCTGAACCATTTATGTTATCACCATTTATATCTATGTTCTTGATCCGATCTTGCTTGTCATATGCACCTGCTATGTGTTATGATCCGTAAATCCCAGGGTGACAATAATCGCAATACTTTCCGGCGATGACCGTAGTTTGAGGATTTCATGTATTCACTATGTGTTAATGCTTTGTTCTAGTTCTCTATTAAAAGGAGGCCTTAATATCCCTTAGTTTCCTTATGGACCCCGCTGCCACTGGAGGGTAGGACAAAAGATGTCATGCAAGTTCTTTTCCATAAGCACGTATGACTATTTATGGAATACATGCCTACGTTATATTTATGAACATGAGCTAGTTCTGTGTCGCCCTAGGTTATGACTGTTATATGATGAATATCATCCAACGAATTCGCCGATCCAGTGCCTACGAGTTTTCCACATATTGTTCTTGCTAAGTTACTATTGCTATTGCTAATGTTCCAACTGCTACAAAATCATTGCTATCACTGTTATGATTACTGTTACTGTTACTACTGCTATCAAACTATCATATTACTGTGCTACTGATCACTTTGCTACAGATATTTAATCTCCAGGTGTGGTTGAATTGACAACTCAACTGCTAATACTTGCAAATATTCTTTGGCTCCCCTTGTGTCGAATATATAAATTTCGGTTGAATACTCTACCCTCAAAAACTGTTGCGATCCCCTATACTTGTGGGTTATCAAGACCTTTTTCTGGTGCCGTTGCTGACGGTGTGCTAGACTAGGGGTACTCACCACGTCGTCTCCCGACCTATGGGTCGGGCTGAGGACCCCCATGACGATTGACTAATGGGCCACTTCGGATAGCCCATGATGCATATAAGGGAGATTCCACAAGACTTGGCGCACAAGACAATGACTCTTCTAAACTCTAGGCCTCTGGTGCATTATATAAACTGAGGCCAGGCTAGTCAATAGAGAGATCATATTCATTACAACAATCTCGTGGTAGATACTTGTACTATGTACTATCCCCATATCAATACAATCAAAAGCAGGACGTAGAGTATTATCTCCTTGAGAGAGCCCGAACCTGGGTAAAATCCTGTGTCCATGTTACCATCGCTCCAAGACGCCTAGCTTAGGACCCCTACTACGAGATATGCCGGATATAGAACCGACATTGGTGCTTTCATTGAGAGCCTGCTAGGCGATTGTCGCGGATTGATGGGATGATCAGGTGCTATTTTTTCAATCAGATCTATTCGTGCGGATTGTTTTCTTTAAGAATTATTGTTGTCGGATTGCTTTTTTTTGTTTAGCAGGTTCGTCGGAGATCAATGCACGGGCGCTAGGCGTCAAAAGTCTTGCGAAGCCGAGGACCGTATGTCGGCAGATTCCAAACCGGAAGCTTCTCGAGCAAGATGGCCGAGCGCTGGCCTCGTCCCGTACATAGTCCCACGCCCCAAAGCAGCCACGAGGAGCCTGGAACGGCCTAGCGTGGGCAACGCATATATGGATGATATTTAATTACTCCATGGTAGGTTATCCCGTGGAGATCAAATTGTCTTACAAAAGTGTTTTCACTTTTTCTTGGGCTAGCACGTAGATCGAGCAAGGGCTGTGGAGAGCCCATGACCATGTGTCTAGTACAAGTCCACGTGATGAACTTAAAAGCTTGTTCACCTCGGATTTCTGCACACGGTTACCCCAAAAGGAACGTCGGGTTCTACTTTTCTTGTTATCTGTATGAATATATTAATTTTCACATAGAATATTTTTCTATTAGTATGCATGGTCATATTTGTTGTAGATCTTTGCCGACCGGTTTATATTTCCGCCCGCTGCCTGTGATTGACGTGGTGGTCCGGTCGGCTCCAAACCGGCGGCACTTTGTGCTCAACCGGCTTCATTAGTGATCGTCGCGGTTCGATGTGTTGTTCTCATCTACATCGGTTCTGACCTCGTTGATCGCGATTGGAAGAAATTTCGACAGCAGCATGAACCAGGTGATATGTTCTGATTAGATCGTTCTTCGGTGTACAATTTGTTTCAAACTCTGCTACTGGTTTGCACTACGTCTTCGCAGATAAAAAGTTTAGGCGGCCCTGTTAATCAGCGGCGCGCACTACTTCCTGATGGTCCATTGGTGGACGCACGGATTGCCATGCAGTTGTGGTTGACTAGCCCCGAAGCATCAAATTCGAGATGATCCCTCGCCACCACTTTTTTTCCTTCATTGGCCAAAGTACCAAGCCGGATCCCTCAACCGATGTCGTACTACTAGTATTGTTTCAATCTACTCCACATGAAGCATCAGGTAATTGATTTCGACTGCATCGTGCGGCCACCTCGGCGTGACAACATCGTCGTCCCGCCTCCATCAACCAAATTGCGTCGCCGACATGGTCGACTGACGTGGGGGCTTCACCATCAAGCTGCCGAACTACTCTGTCTCCTCGGCTGGATCGGGGGTTTCACCTCGGCCCTTCAAAAGTGTTGTGTTGTCACTTCATCAAGCCGAGCTCTTCGTCGGCTACCTCGTGACCGGCTTGGGGGGCTGGGACCTTGTCCCGCCGTAGCTCGAACTGCGTCATCAACACTGAGCACATTAACTAGGTAAGTCATTTTCATGCTCAGCTCTCTTTGAAATTTTACTTTTTGTTCAGTTCAACGGAGCGTTATGTTTTTGTCTCAAAACAAAAACTTTCTTTAAAAACGTTGTTTGTTCAAAAAACAACCTTCTTTTCCCATGTTACCTGGGGGCTCTTAAATTTATAAGAGCCATTTTATAATAAGTATTTTCTTCCTGGTCGTTGCAAAGCCTTTTTCTACCGCTCCTTTCTCGACTCGAGTGTGTGGTCAATTGCCGGGAAGCCTAGTTTCTCTCTAGAGCCGCTCGCGTTTAGTTTGCTAAACTGGCCTCAGAGAAACACTCTGCCTTCGGGATATGGAGGTTGAAGCCGAATGGTGACCCGCTTGAAGTCTGGAGATCGGATGTATCTTGTTAAAGCACGACGGAAGCACATATTAATTTTAAGACCAATTTTCGGATTGGCACCAAGAAACTTGATTTAGTTCAGACATAAAGCTTTTGCTAAAGTTTTTTGGTTTCCCAAGCTTATGAAACTTGTAACCTCTTGTAATTTTTTTTAGGAGGGGGGGGGCATCGTCTTGACCGAGGTATCCTACATAATAATTCAGCTCGGGAAATTTTTTCCGACCCACAGTTCGGCATCCTCCCTGCCGACCTGCACCTCGGCACGGTTAGATCGGGACTCCTGGAGAGCCCAACATATCATCATCGTTTGTATTCAATATACAAGCGCTGCCTTCCGTAATCATCGTTATAAAGCCATAAATATGTATCAATTTGACTTAAGATTTTGGCCAAACTGGGTTGCCTGGCTCCTGTGCTTACCCCCTACGTTCCCGATTGTTCGGCTAGGGGGTAAAGACAACACCTCTGTGATTGTTACTTCCGGGTCATCCGGGTTAGTACCTCAGACTGGGTGAAGCCGAAAGCTAGCCATCTTAAGAATATAATTGGTCGGCAACGACGGAAATGAAAATTTTGGTTCATTAAAGACCACAGAGTTCGGGAACATTCCCCAAACTAAATCCTCAATATTTTCCTCCCACATTTATCGGAGTTGAGGTTTCACGATCATGGTCAACATGATATACTGGGAAAACGAACTTCTAAATGATCTATTTTTCCCAGAAGATGTTTCTTACATTAAATAGTAATATAACATATCTCTCCGCGTACCTTTGTTTATAAAATTGTATGGCCGGATTGCCTTGTCTGCTATAAATCTTTGCCCTTATAAAGGCTTTATAAAGTAGGACAAACACTCCTCGGCTACTGGCCGAGGAGGTTGAAGCCGATGGTCGGTCAACAAAGTCTTCTACAATGCGGATCCGAGCATTCATGATGTAAAGTACTTGGATACATAGAATCATTACACATAAATTGTGTCAAAGATAACAAAGTTTGTGTCAAACAAATATCGATCCTTAATTCGACCACCCATGCCCAAACTAAGGCTCGGGGGCTACTGCATTGCCTATTCAATGCAGCAAATTCAAAGTGCAATACGGTTTCCGAGGAGATTACGATCCTCAGGTTGGTCGGCCGCACCCAACCCGAGTCTCGAAGGTTACCACACACCGCATTTTAATTCCTAAAGTATGCTGCCGAGCAAAGGAATTGATCCTCAGGCCGATTTCACAATTCGACCTGAGTCTCGGGGGCTACTGGGATTAGTGGTTTTATTTTATCCTTCAGGTGCATCCCGGGTTTTAGACCGACACACACCATGAGGGCTACAGGTTATACATCTCGACAGAGAATAAATTGCACCAATCGAAAAATCCGCAAAAAAATCAGCCCACGGACGAGGTGGTGCACCACCTCGGAAACAGTCCTGCGTTGGTGCTTGGATGCAGTCCGGCGTTGGAGCTCGGAAATTGTCCGACATTGGAGCTTGGATGCAGTCCGGCATTGGAGCTCGACAACAGTCCGGCGTTGGAACTTGGATGCAGTCCGGCGTTGGAGCTCGGAAACAGTCCGGCGTTGGAGCTTGGAAACAATCTGACGTTGGAGCTCAGAAACAGTCCGGCGTTGGAGCTCAGATGCAGTCTGGCGTTGGAGCTTGAATGCAGTCCGGCGTTGGAGTTCGAATGCGAGAGGAGACCGCCACACGGGAAACACTTTGAACCCGATTTGTGGCGTAAAAATAATGAGGCATTGATAAAGGCCGAGAACTTAAAGGGGCTCCTCGGATGCCCGACGTGTGAACTCTTCGGATACACTTCGGCGATCCTCTAGATCGAAGATGGGAAGATTTGTTGAACCAGTTTTCAAGACCGAGGACCGAAGACAAAAAGCTATTCGGAAGAACCGAGGAGCGTCCCCAACTTGAAGACCGGTTCAGGGGGCTACTGATGGTGTCCTAGACTAGGGGGTACTCACCACGTCGTCTCCCGACATGTGGGTTGGGCCTAGGACCCCCATGACGATTGACTAATGGGCCACTTCGGATAGCCCATGATGCATATAATGGAGATTCCACAAGACTTGGCGCACAAGACAAGGACTCTGCTAAACCCTAGGCCTCTGGTGCATTATATAAACTGAGGCCAGGCTAGTCAATAGAGAGATCATATTCATTACAACAATCTCGTGGTAGACACTTGTACTATGTACTATCCCCATATCAATACAATCAAAAGCAGGACGTACGGTATTATCTCCTTGAGAGAGCCCGAACCTGGGTAAAATCATGTGTCCATGTTACCATCGCTCCAAGACGCCTAGCTTAGGACCCCTACAACGAGATATACCGGATATAGAACCGACAGTTGTCGGGGAGCATAGCTATATTTGTTGAGTCACTTGGGATCTATATCAATTTATCACTATGAAGAATCTGAAGGATACGAGAACCAAGATTTTTCCCTCTAAGACGAGGGGAGGTAAGGAATTGCCATCTAGCTCTGTACTAGATTCACCTTCGGTTATGAGTAAACTTGCAACACCACCACATGCTATTAATCCTGATATGTCGCAAGTTATTGATGATGCTACTTCTGCTATGAATGATGCTTCTACCATGCTTGATGATAATGTGCCACTAGGTGAATTTCTTGATGAACAAATTGCTAGACCTAAATAGAATGAAATTACTGAAACTGATGAAACTACTGAAACTGATGAAGTCCTTGAAACTGAGAACTATGAAACACCTATTTGACCTATCTCTCCTAGATTTGAATTGCCTAAGATCGTTGTTCAAGAATTCATCTGATTAACCAGTTAACTTGCCGATTAATCCCTACTCATAGGGTCACCGAGTAGCCAATTAATTGATAAATCGCCCGATTAATTGATTAAATGGCCGATTAACTTGTTGATTAGCCTATTAATCCGCTACTCGCCAGCCAACCGAGCAGCTACCAGTTAACGATTTCCTTAACAATGCCTAAGATACCTAAGGGTTATGTTATGGATGGAGAAATAGCTAGAGAAATCCTTTCTTGTAAGGATAGAGATGATCTTAAGAAATTATTATGCAAGTATAAGGAAAATACTTTGAATGCTAGAATGAAATGTGATCCTAAGTTTGCTACTTGACCTATCTTTGTTACCGATAAGGATTATGAATTCTCTGTCGACCTAGAGTTAATTACTTTGGTTGAATCTGATCCTTTTCATGGCTATGAAACTGAAACTGTAGTGGCACACCTTACTAAGTTGAATGATATTGCCACCCTTTTTGCTCATGATGAGAAGATTCGCTACTACTATATTCTCAAATTATTTCCGTTCTCATTAAAGAGTGATGCTAAGATATGGTACAATACTCTTGCTCCTGGTTGTGTGCGTAGTCCCTAGGATATGATTTACTACTTCTCTGAAAAATATTTTCCTGCTCATAAGAAACAAGCTGCCTTACAGGAAATATTTAACTTTGTGCAAATTGAAGAAGAGAGTCTCCCACAAGCTTGGGGGAGGCTTCTCCAATTTCTTAATGCTTTGCCTGATCACCCTCTTAAGAAAAATGAAATACTTGATATCTTCTATAATGGACTAACTGATGCTTCTAGGGACTTCCTAGATAGTTGTGCTGGTTGTGTTTTCAGGGAACGAACTGTTGAAAAAGCTGAGGAACTATTGAATAATATATTGAAGAATTATGATGATTGGACTCTCCCTGAACCACCACCTAAACCCACTCCGAAGAAGAGGGGTATCTTATTTCTCAGTCCTCAAGATATGCAGGAGGCAAAGAAATGTATGAAGGAAAAAGGTATTAAAACTGAGGATCTTAAGAATTTACCACCTATTGAAGAAATACATGGCCTTGACACACCACCACCTCAAGAGGTGGTAGAGGTAAATTCTTTATTAAAGTTTGATGAAGGTGATATCCCTTACAATAAACATCCTAGTCAATGCTTATATGAGTTTGACAACTACATTAGGAAACAAAATCACTTCAATGCAAATGTTCTGAAACAATTGAAATATAATTCTGATATGATTGCTCGCTTGAGTGACTTGTTATTTAGAATCAGTAATGATGTTAGAGGTGTAGGAAAACATGCCTCTATGGTTCAAATCCAGTTAGAACAAGTTGCTAAATCTCAAAGAGAATTGCTTAATGAAATGAATAATAATATGAATGATTTTATGCTAGAGTAGTAACTAGAGGAGGTAAAATGACTCAGGAACCACTTTATCCTGAAGGACACCCTAAAAGAATTGAACAAGACTCTCAAAGAATTAATGCTGATGCACCTAGTCCTTCTAAAAAGAAAAGGAAAAAGAAAAATGATAGGACTTTGCATACCTCTAGTGAACCTGAGATAGAAAAACCTTCTGATAATAATGATGTCTCTATTTCTGATGCTGAAACTCATTCTGGTAATGAACATTCACCTAGTGAAAATGAAAATGATAATGGTGATGTTCATGAAGATACTCAACCAAACAATGATAAAGAACCAGATAATGATGTTGAAGTAGAACCTGTTGTTGATCTTGATAACACACAACCTAAAAATAAACGATATGATAAAATAGACTTTGTGGCCAGAAATCATGGTAAAGAAAGAGAGCCATGGGTTCAGAAACCCATGCCTTTTCCACCTAAACCATCTAAGAAAAAGGATGATGAAGAATTTGAACGCTTTGTTGAAATGATTAGGCCAGTCTTTTTGCATACTCGCTTAACAGATATCTTAAAGATGGCCCCTTATGCAAAATACCTGAAAGACATCATCACTAATAAAATAAAGATAACTGAAGCTGAAATTTCCACCATGCTTCCTAATTATTCTTTTAAGGATGGAGTACCTAAAAAACTTGGAGATCCTGGAATACCAACTATACCTTGCTCCATCAAAAGAAATTATGTCAAAACTGCTTTGTGTGATTTTGGAGCTGGTGTTAGTGTTATACCTTTCTCTTTATATAAAAGACTTGATTTGAATAAACTCACACCTACTGAAATATCATTGCAAATGGCTGACAAATCAACGGCCATACCTATCGGTATTTATGAGAATGTTCTCGTTGTTGTTGCAAATGTTACTATCTTAACAGACTTTGTTATTCTTGAGATGCCCGAGGACGACAACATCTCGATTATCCTTGGTATAACCTTTTTTAATACTGCAGGGGCTGTTATTGATTGCAATAAAAGCAAAGTCACTTTTCATATCAATGGTAATGAGCATACGGTGCACTTTCCAAAGAAACAATTCCAAGTGAATGGTATAAATGTTATTGAAGAATCTCCGACACTCAATATTGGATGTTTTCAACTACCTCTACCTACTGCCAAAAATAAATATGACATACTTATTGTTGGGGATATGCATATCCCCATTGAGGTAAGTTAGTGATTTATGAAAATTCTTCGGTTTCATGCTAATCGAAAGTGGTTGTTAATAAGACTTGATCAACCTTATTAATGGATTATTTTTGAGAGGTATGAAGTTGATGAATCTAGTAGGCACAACCTTATGCTCCCACATTTGGTTTTCTATTTTTCATAGTTAAAGAAAATAAAATGCCATGTTTATCCCATTTTCTGATTTCTCTGTGCAATAAAACGACCCAAAAATTAAAGTTCTCAGAATGTCCTGAAAATTTAACACGATTTTTTCTGAATATTTCTGAATTCCTGGTGCAGATAACATCAGATGGGGGAGCACATGGTGTCCACAAGACACCAGGGCGCGCCAGCAACCCCAGGCGCGCCCTGGTGGGTTGTGATCCCCACGTGGGTCCCCTCACTTATCCCTTTAGCCCATTTCATCTTCTACCTCCAGAAAAAAATCACCATAGCTCTCACTCTTGTGTTCTTGCTCTCAAACCCGCGGATTTCGATCTCTTTGCTCGAAGCTCCGTTTTCGAAACTGTTTTGGAGGATTGCTACTTGGTATGTGACTCCTCCATTGCTCCAATTATTTTTTGATTTAGTGGTTTATTTTTAGAATAATTAGCTAGATGGGCTTGCATGTTGAATTCTTAGAGTTCTAAGTAGTTTTAATGCTTAATATGGCCTCTAGGCACCCCTAGGAGTAGTTTCTATCAATCTTACGAAGTTTTGTTGACAAAAAATTAGTAGACTAAAATTTTCAGAAATTTATTTATAGGAATAAGATGAGTTTCTTTAGGAAGTTTCCCTCCAAGGGGAATGCTAAAGGAGTCATGGGGGAATCATCGGACAATGACCTCAACACTCCGAGAACGGCGGAGGTGCGGCCATGCGAATGGCCGCATAATGCCTTCATGGAGGAGGCCGGGTTCCGTCAAGAGTTTGCCCAATTCGTTGCAAATGCTGGGCTGACCGACTTCCTCGCAGATAAGTGTGACCAACACCACCTCCTTACAAATTCCTTTGTGCAAAATTGTCATTTTCTGAGTAGGAATAATCCTCCAGAGGTGCAGTTTAATTTATATGCTAAAACCCGTCAGATACCGCTCACGGACTTTTGCGACATATGTTTGATCCCTTCTGATGGGGAATTAGGAGAGCCTAGACCAGTGGAGTTTGAGGACTTTCTCCTCACTTTGACAGTGGGTGATGAAAGAGGCATGTCAAATGCCACTCCCACCAGTTTGAAGTGTCCTTCTGTGCATTACTTTGCTTTATTCATTTCGAAGTGTTTAACTGCTAGGGAGAAGGTTGGTGCACTCAGTGCCCCCGACCTCGCCATCTTACGCCGTGCACTGCACAATGATCACACCTTTAGCCTAGGAGCTATTATTGCACGTCGCCTACACCTTGACAGGACTAAGGGCAAGATACATGGTGGTATTTATGCTACTCGCTTAGCGAGTCACTTTAATGTTTAGATTCGCCAACATGATTATCCCTTGCCCCGAGTTTTTCTAGATCACAAGGCATTGGAGGATCACCAATTTATTGATGCAGCTGATTCTGTTCATAACATTCGCTACAACTTAGTATTCAGCGTGGTTACCCGTGATATTATCCCGTTGCATGGACCCGCTTTGTTTGATTCTATTGCCAGGCACGAATATAGGGTCATGCCAGAGGACATTCATGCCTACCGGAACGACCTGGTAGCGGCTAAGGAGGAGTCCCAGGAATGGGATGCTCAATTGCCGCCGCCACAACACCTCCACATAGGACAGGATGGCCATTATGGATGGTGATTACCAAGCTAGGCCAAAAGCCTAAGATTGGTGGAGTACTTATTTCCATCGACATTATATTCATGTTTACACATTTCATTCCAGTTGTCGGTGTCAACACTTTTTCATTGTATTATGCTTACTAGATTTATTTTCTCGCTTTCTTCTTGCGTGTTTGAAAAACATATGCTTACTAGATTTATTTTCTCGCTTTCTTCTTGCGTGTTTGAAAAACTTTGAGAAAATCCAAAAATATTTCTTGCTTCTTTTCAGTTTTTCTTCCTAGTTCAATCAGTAGCAGTATTTAAAGAAAACCCAAAAAGATTTCTTGTTTCTTCTTTTGCTTGTTGGGAGCTCTCCCGTGTAAATAGTTTTTCTCGTTTTTGTTTTCCCCTCTTTAATTTGCTTTATTCAAGAAAAATTAAAAACACCAAAAAATATATTTCAGTGTGTTTCACTGAAATTCTTTTCTTTTTATTTGAGTCGTTCCAAGGAGAAGACCACGATGAAAATGTTGAGTGGCTCTCATATGCATTATTGTTAATCTAACAAAGAGCCCATGTTACCTTGTCTTCTCCTTTTGAATAAAATGTTTGTAGATTCCAGCTTAGTCCACGGCACTCTTGCACTATTATTATTTTCATATCATTCGTTCGTGCAAGTGAAAGGCAATAATAACGATATTTGATGAAGTGACTGTGGCAGAGAGAAGCGGGTATGAACTCAACTTGTTTTTGTTTTTGTAAATATGTTTAACCTAGTATCCATGATTCAACATATTTTGATCAAACATGTTTGCAATGGCAATTAGAGATTATAGTTGCTCATACCATGCTTAAGTAGCTAGGAGTGGATAGTGATTTATCTTGGATGTCAACATGTATTAAAATGATTGTGATGTAGTATGATGATATCGTATCCTCCTCTGAATGTTTCAAGTGGCTTGACTTGGCACATGTTCACGCATGCAGTTGAATCAAAACCAACATAGCCTCTACGATATTTATGTTCATGGTGTCCATATCCTACTCATGCTAGTATTCAATGTTTATTATTCATAATGCATGTTCATGACCGTTTTCGCTCTCTAGCTGGCCGCTTCTCAATCTATTTGCTAGCCTTCGCCTGTACTAAGCGGGAATACTGCTTGTGCGTCGAAATCCTTAAACCAAAGTTATTCCAGATGAGTCCACTATGTCTACCTATATGCGGTATTACCCTGCCGTTCCAAGTAAATTTGCATGCGCCACCTCTAAAATTTCAAATGAACATTTGTTTTGTGTGCCTGGACCACTCATGGAGCGACAGGTGGCGGTCAGCATCTTCCATGTTAAGCAGGTTATTCTCATGATGAGTGTTTATTCACTCGTCCTTGCACAAGAGGGGCGGTAATAGGGATTCCCAGACCCGAAATCAAAAATTGCAAATAATTAAACAAAACTCCCCCAGGAATGTTGTTGGTATGGACGGTACCCGTGGATTCGGCTAGCCGTGGAGTGTGTTTGTTGGTGGAGGGGGAGTAAACCTTTGCTTTTACCGCTTGGGAACCGCCGCTAATGTGTTTAGCATGGAAGATATTGATAACTCTTGGTCGTAACGTTGACAGGAAGGCTGCACCTTCCAAAATTATAATTATCTCTGATTTAAACTTTGAGCTTTGGCACCTCTGCAAATCCATGCTTCCCTCTGCGAAGGGACTACTGAGGGAGTCCTGGACTAAGGGGTCCTCGGGAGGCCGTCCTATGTCTTATGGGCCGGACTGTATGGGCCACTTGCCGAACACCGGAAGAACCAAAGACCTCGTCTCCAAAGAGGAAGCATCGAGAATCGTGGCTTGCCCTCCACGTTTGGAGTAGTGAATAGGCATGTTTATCCCTTCGACGTGTAACCGACCATGTGTAAACCCTAGGGACCCCTGGCGTCTATATAAGCCAGAGGGTTTTAGGATGTAAAACAACAGAACTCATCTAGGGTTTAGTTACTCGATCTCGTGGTAGATCAACTCTGTAATCCCCATATACTCAATACAATCAAGCAGGACATAGGGTATTACCTCCATAGGAGGGCCCGAACCTGGGTAAAACCTTGTCCCCTTTGTCTCCTGTTACCATCGATCCAATTATCACAGTTCGGGACCCCCTACCCGAGATCCGCCGGTTTTGACACCGACATTGGTGCTTTCATTGAGAGTTCCGTTGTGATCGCCAGAAGGAATCGATGGCTCGCTTAGTCATCAACGAAGAGGTCCGCAATCCAGGCAATTTTGTCCCCGGACAGATCTTCGCTTTCGGCAGCGTTGTGCTGCACGCCGACCCAACTGGCCATCTAGGCCGTGTCGAAAGCTTTGCCCCTGATCAAGAGGTCAGATTCGGGAACTTAGAGTTCTCCGTAGACTCTCGAGGCGATCTATCACTATCCGGGCTCGCAGTCTCGCCTGCCATGCCCGAAGACTCTGAGGCTTTAACCTCTGACCCACTATTCAGCTCCACCCACGGGATCTACCCCGGCGAGGGCTCGACGTTCAGTCCGAATCAGGTCATAACGCCCGACTTCCGGACATCTGTTCTTGCCGAACACCCCCCCTGCGCGGATGCATCGGAGGTTAACTCCGGAGGCTCTAAGCAGACCAACCCGATCGAGCTCTCGATGCTCAATGAGGCTCTGGATCGGATCTCATCGATGAAGATTACCGATGATCCAATCTCAATCTGCTCGCAGACCGGATTTCAGATGGGTCAGGACGATTTTTTCGTCCCACCCACCACCCACTTCATAGCCACTGACAAGGATTTAACCGACATGCTTGACTATGCTTCCGAGGAAGCAGAGCATATGGATGAGGAGGATAACGCCCTCACCCCCGCTAAGACCGGGCAGTGGACTGCCACCTCTACATACGACGTCTACATGGTGGACACCCCGAAAGACAGCGGCGATAAATCGGATGAAGCGCCGTAAAGACGCCGAAGGCCGCATAAACGGTCAAAAGGGAAAAAGGGGCAAAAATCTACCGATGGCACTGGGGATGATGCCCCGGAAGACATCGGCGACCCTGAAATCCCCGAACACCCGTTAGAGCGTCAGGAGAGACCCGAAGACCATCGTGACCTAGATGATCCAGATGATCCCGAGGACGATGACTACCTCCGCTCTATCGAGGGGGAGGATAACGCGGATGCCGATGACTTCGCCATCCCTGATAATCCTGCTAACCAGGAACTGTTCAGGCAATAGCTCATATCCACGGCTCGAAGCCTGAAAGCAAAAGAGCGGTAGCTCAAAGCCGAACAGGACGACCTCAACGACCGATGGACGAGAGTCCTCTCAGCCGAGGAAGGATACGGCACCGGTCTATCGGACCAGCCTAAGAGCTATCCTCGCAGACGGCTGCTGCCACAATTCGATGACGAGCTTACTGATACGCCGTCTCCCAAGCACACACCGTACGACAAGCCAGACCGCCCCCCTCGAGGACGAGACAGGACGGCTGATGATACCGGCTATCGGCCGACGATACCCCGTAGACGAGGAAAGGATCCACTAGAGCCCGATGACAGGTTCGACCTGCGACACGACCTGGACCATAGAGCAGGCCGTACGCGATCCATCTACAGATCCAGAGGATACTCACCCGATATACGGGATGGTTACAGGCCTTGGTTCGACTGCAATGAAGATCGGGAATGAGCCCGAACTAGGACAGACGCCGATCGTCGGCGCACCATAGCTCGGGTTAGAGGGGCTGCACACCCACTGTGCTTCACAGATGAGGTAATGCGGCATCAGTTCCCGGAAGGGTTTAATCCCGTAAACATAGAGCAATACGATGGAACAACTGACCCAACAGTATGGATAGAGGATTTCCTCCTCCACATCCAGATGGCACGGGGAGATGACCTCCACGCCATCAAGTACTTACCCCTGAAGCTCAAGGGGCCAGCTCGGCACTAGTTAAATAGCCTCCTCGAAAACTCCATTGGGTGTTGGGAGGACCTAGAAGAGGCATTCCGATCTAACTTCCAGGGCACTTATGTTCGGCCACCAGACTCATCCGATCTAAGCAACGTCGTTCAGAAGCCCGGAGAGTCCCCACAGCTATTCTGGAACCGCTTCCTGACCAAGAAGAACCAGATCGTAGACTGCCCGGACGCCGAAGCTATAGCCTCCTTCAGGCATAATATTCGGGATGAGTGGCTGGCCCGACAGCTCGGCCAGGACAAACCGAGGACAATGTCCGCCCTCACGTCACTCATGACCCGCTTCTGCGCGGGCGAGGATAACTGGCTCGCTCGACGTAGCCATAACCCCGAAGACCCCGGAACCTCTGAAGTTCGGGATGGGAATGGGAAACCGAAGCGGAACAAGAACAAGCGTCGGCACAATAATAGCGATGTCGATGACACGGTTGTCAACGCTGGCTTCCGCAATTCCTGCTTGGGGCAGCGGAAGAAGCCTCCTAAAGGCAAACACGACGGACCCACCCCGCTAGACAAGATTTTGGAGAGACCTTGCCAGATCCATGGCACTCAGGAGAAGCCCGCCAATCACACCAACCGTAACTGTTGGGTCTTCAAGCAGGCCGGCAAACTCGCAACTGAGGACCAAGGCAAGAGTCCACGCAGCGAGGACGAGGATGAGCCTCGTGGTCCGATCGGTGGCGGTCAAAACAAATTCCCCCCAGAGGTGAAAACAGTAAACATGATCTACGCCACTCATATACCCAAAAAGGAGAGGAAGCGCGCCCTTCGAGATGTCTACGCCATAGAGCCTGTAGCCCCGAAGTATAACCCATGGTCGGCATATCCGATCACTTTTGATCGGCGTGACCATCCAACCAGTATCCGTCACGGGGGTTCGGCCGCACTCGACCTAGACCCGATCATAGATGGGTACCACCTTACTAAGGTCCTCATGGACGGTGGAAGTAGCCTTAACCTGATTTATTCAGACACGGTGAAAAAGATGGGCATAGATCCTTCTAGGATCAAGCCCAGCAACACTACCTTCAAAGGAGTAATCCCAGGCGTTGAAGCCCGGTGCACAGGCTCTGTAAGCCTGGAGGTTGTGTTCGGCTCGCCCGATAACTTCCGAAGCGAGGACTTGATCTTCGATATCGTACCTTTTCGCAGCGGCTATCACGCCCTGCTCGGCCGAACATCGTTCGTTCGCTTTAACGCCGTCCCTCACTACGCATACCTCAAGCTCAAGATGCCTGGCCCTAGGGGGTCATTACTGTAAACGGCAACACAGAGCGCTCCCTCCGAACTGAGGAACATGCGTTGGCCCTGGCGGCCGAATTCCATTACACCGATGATTGGCAATCGCCGACATCTGCTGTCAAGGCACCCAAGGCTGGGAAAAGAGCTCGGTCTCAATCCGAGGTACCAGAACCTTCCATTCCCTGTAAATAGGGACTCGCCCCCCATCGCACGGCCCTATTACCGGCAAGGTACGTGCCGAAGAGGCACAACTTCGCGCTTAAGATTCCATGGGCAGCGGTGGGGACAAACTATTAGGGGTAGGTGTTCGGCTAGACCGAACTATTACCGTCAACTCGTCTTCGGACACACTACAGGTACCATAAAGTGCCTGCGGAACGGCGTCAAGCTCATCCATACCTCGGCGACTTCTCAAGACCCTTTCTTCAAGGCCCGTTCGCCAAACTAGTAAAGCCCATAAATGCATACACCTCTTTAGGAGATGCAGGAGCAGACAATGACAGGGCACATCGAGGACGTCAGGTCATCTATCGAACGCTCTCGGTACAAACCTCTCCTGTAAAATTTATATTTCATTTATCCTATTCCTGTAAACAGTTGCATAGGCAATTTGAATAATAAGAGCTGTCAAGTCAAATACAGATATATCATTTTCTCTTTGATGTCCCTTTTCGGAACACTTTCTGTTTTTTCCCTCTTCTTGCGAACCTGTTTGGTATACTGTACGATGCAACCGGCAAATAGACCGGGGGCTCGACCCTCAAAATCGCCCTACTCACAATCTCCTTAAGTGTTCGGCGTCTTGGAATTCCGCTTTATATGCATTGGTTCCGAACTATGTCTTGGGTCAATAGTTGGGTTGCCCGGCTCCTGTGCTTGCCCCTTTATGTTCCGCTAGTTCGGCTAAAAGGGCAAAGGGAGCACCGCTGCGATTGCGCTTCCGGCTAGTCTGGTTAGAGCGCCTCAGCAGAGAAAGCCGAAAACTGACTGTCATGGTATGCGAGAACCGGTCTGCGAATCCGAGCTTAATTGAAATCTCATCAGAGGTTATTCCGTGTCATACGATGGGTTTTGTGTTAGTACAAGCCAAGTGATATAGGCTTTGGCCAGGGTTCATCCGAACATCACAAACGCCTGGGGGCTAGTCATCAGCCCCCGCACTCCTTTCTCGCGCCCCTATGGCTAAGTGAAAGCAGTAAAGCAGTTTGGTCCGATTGCCTCGTCCGCCCCACACTCCCGCCTTCGGGCACCGATACTTCGGCTAAGGGTTACAGTGCGGTTGGTAGAGACACCTCGTGTAGTATCTACACGGGAGCTGAAGCCGACGACTCGCAGCTTTCAGTGTTACCGGCCACACAGGAGCTATAAAGGATGCAAACACATACAAGACATGATAAACCATGCAACCTTATATATACAAACAGGTTCAAGGGTCTTCGGACATACTACACACGCGTTTACTCATACACAGTATCTCTCAAACACTGTGATTCTATCGCCCGAGCACCCTCCATAACTCCGGAGAAGTACAGCTCGGGGCGCCTATGACCCTTCCCTGGAGGCGGAGGAGCTGTGGCTACCTTCATCGGATCCAACCCCGGCCAGTGCACCTTGGTCTTCGCAAAGGTCATCCTAGCTCCCTCGATGCAGGAGGACCGCCTTAATACTTCCATCCGAGGAGTGGCGTCGCTCAGCTTCTGCACCAGGCTGAAATAGCTGTCCGGCAGCGGCTCATCGGGCCATAGCCGGATACAGATATCCTTCATGGCTGGCTCCGCCGTCCGGTGCAGCTCCAACAGCTGCTTCAGCTGCTCGTTAAGGAGAGGAGGGCGCTCGGGGGCTTCGAATTGTGCCCAGAATATACGAGCTTCATCTCCTTCTCCCCGCGAAGCATGGAACTGCTTCGCATCAGCTGCGCTCTTCTGGAGGTCCAAGCAGGCGCCTGCGGAATGCCATACTTGGGTAAGCAACTCGAACTTGCTGTCCCCGAAGATACACTGCAATGAATATGGCTTACTGTCCAGGATAGCTCTGGCGTGGCGGAGCTCCTCTTCAAATGACCGCCTATCCAGCCGCTCCTTTTGGAGATCGGTTTTCAGGGTGCATAGTTCGGCGGCTTGCTCCTTCCCTTTTAGCTCAAGGACCTCGCACTTCTTGCTGGCGTCCTTGAGCTCTTGTTGAATTTCTCCCACCCGAGCCTCATGCTTATCACTGGTGGCTCTCAGGGCGGATAGAGCAGTGGCCGCTTCTTTGGCCGCCGCCTCCTCAACTAAAGCTTCTTGCTTCGCTTTCTCAAGCTCGGCTTTGAGCTTCTCTATCTCTTTTGCCGAGGCTGCGTAAGTATCGACTTATGCTCAGAAACCGTGTTGATAGAGCGGTAAAAAAGAGTTTCGATTCTCTAATTTGTCTTACCTTGCGCCTCGTCGAATCTCTTGTTTAGAGCGTCAAGCTCGTCCTCGGAGTTTTGAGCTTCCGATTCAGCTCCTCTAGCTCGGCGGCGTTAGTAGCCGCTGCCGTCGACGATGCCTGTATCACAGAGTTATATAACCGTTAAAGAAGTTTACAACCTCCGAACTGTCACTAAAGCTGACCCTGTGTCCGGACCGCTATAGAGCTGTTACAACTATCCGAGCACATGTTGTCTTATGCACAATTCGGAGGAAAAGGCTATGTTGGACCCCCATGTAAGTTTTTCAAACTCACTTGGGGCTCGGGGGATGCCATGTATACAACCATAATGCAAAGAAAATAGTATTTCAAAGGATAGAACATTACGTGGCTCACCTGAAAGCCCGTCAGGAGACCATTGAAGGCCTCCTTCAGTCTGTGGTCTACGGACTGAATGCTCTGCAATACCGCACCCATAAGGATGCGGTGCTCACTGGAGATGGAGGCGCTGGATAGAGCCTCCCCCATGGCCGGCCACCCAGTGGACGGCGGAGCCGGTGGGGATCGGGTAGCCCGATCTCCAGCCAGAGATTGAATTGGTACCTCTGGAGGCGTTGTGCGCCCCGGAGATGGTCTTGGAGGAGATAGGGCACTTCCATGTCCGGCCTCCTCGGTGTCCGGGAGAGTCTTCTCCCCTGGGTCTTCGGTGGCCGAGGTATTAGCCTCGACCATGACATCATCACCCCCACCTCTAGTGTCCGGCTCCAGAGGAGCCTTTTGGGATGACACCTCTGTGGCATCTTTCGTGATGCCCAGAGGAGAGGGGTGTGATGCGGACCCGCTCTCCGCTAGTTCGGCGGGCGGGGTCTCCCCGTCCGAGACATGATCGGTGGGGAGAACACGTGGTGGGCTGCAAGTCAGTAGGCGCTCACGTATTAGTAACATTCGAAAGCTTTGCAAAAATAACACAGAAGGGTCTTCAGATCTGTACCTTCGAGGGGGGGGCTTGACCCTGAGGTTCCTCCGCGGAACCCTCTCGAAGTCCTCGGACTCTGTGTTCGAGTCCGGACTATCGTCGGACGACGCCGCTTGTGTCCGGCACGGTTTCTTCTGGGCGGGAGGAGCTACCTCCTCTGAGGCGTCCGATGACGCCGCCCTCTTTCCTGTGAGGGGGGAATCGCCTCCCCCTCAGCCTCGTGCTCCTCCTCTTGATTTGAGGAGGCATGAGTCTCTTCGGACGCAGCCCCTGGCTGGTCCCTGTGGCGCAGGCCAGTTCGGCCTGGCTTCTTCTTCTCCTTCTTCTCTGGCGCCTTGTAGGGCGCCACGACGAGCATTTCCAACAGCAGCGGAGACTTGGGGTCTTCGGGCTGTGGAGCCGGACACTTGATGCACGTGGCTTTGCTCAACCATTCCTACGAAAGGTAATCGGAAAATGCTTAGACTATCTCTGAGAAGATGGAACCGGTGAAGTAACACTACACTATACCGCGGGTGCGGGCTTGATGGCGCTCAAGCCCTTGTCCTCCTTCTTGCCTGGCCAGTTCTCCTGCGCCTTGAACAGCGCCTTCCATAGTTTCTCCCGCGTAGTGCGGAAGAGTTGACGAACTGTAGGGTCGTCGTCAGTCCGGTAATCCCACACAGGAGAGCTCCGGCGCTGGCAGGGGAGGATGTGCCGCCGAAGCATGACCTGGACCACGTTGGTCAGGCCGACTCCGTCCCTGATTAGGGAGGCGATGCCCCTTTGCAGGTCCTCCACCTCTGTTTCCGACCCCCAGTCAAGACCCTTCCTGACCCATGAGGTCAATCTGGTTGGGGGGCCGGACCTGAATTCGGCAAGAACAGTTCCGCCTTCTTCCTGCTTTGGCTCGGTGATGTACAACCACTCCCTCTGCCAGGTTTTGATGGTGTCGATGAAGGTGCCGGATGGCCACACTGCGCGTGGAAGTTTGCCGATGACTGCCCCGCCGCAGTCCGCATGTGCACCGGCGACACACTTCGGCTTGATATTGAAGATTTTGAGCCACAGTACGAAGTGTGGCTCAACCCGCAGGAACGCCTCGCAGACGATGATAAAATCGGATATATCCATAAAGGAGTTCGGTGGGAGGTCGTGGAAGTCGAGGCCATAAAAGAACATAAGACCCCTCACAAAAGGGTGAAGTGGGAAACCTAATCCCTGGATGAAGTGAGGGACGAAGACCACCCTCTCGCCTGATTTGGGGGTGGGGATCACCTGGCACTCCTCTGCAGCACGATGGAAGACGTTGGCGGGGAGGTAGCCGGCGTCCTTGAGATCTCGGATGTCCTGGTCTTTGACCGTGGAAGCCTCCCACTTGCCGCTGGCCATGGCTGAGCTCGGAGGGGGAAGAATGGACGACCTAGATCTGGGCTCAGGGAGCTCGGAAGGTTGGGAAGCAGGGAGGTGAATGGGAGATGCGGATAAGCCTTGGGGTTTTCTTCCCCTTTTATTAAAGATTATTCCCGGTTAGCCTCCCTTCGCGGCGCCGTGAATCCCTCCTCTTCCCGAGGCGTGCGTGCCGTTGTACGCGCATGATTAAACATATGCCGTGTAAAACGGGGCACGATCTGTGCGTTAATGGATCGTGCTGATGGAAACGGCCTCGAGCCGCCAATCGAGTCTTCACGACTGGTTTAGAGGTCGTGGTGGGCCGTGGCCTTTCATCTGAAAAGTTGTCAGAAGACACTGGTGGTTCTCTGACGTTTGGCCTTCAAAGCCGAACTACTCATGGTATACGGACGATCTACGATCGGAAGCATTACACGTCGACGGAGGCCGAACTATAGCCCGGCCGATCACAATTTGGAAAAGGAGGAACTCGCCTCGCAAGCCGAAGACTCTGATCATTTGAAGCAGCTGGAGCTTGGACCCTTGGCGTTGGAGGCTAGTTCGGGGGCTACTGAGGGAGTCCTGGACTAAGGGGTCCTCGGGAGGCCGGCCTATGTCTTATGGGCCGGACTGTATGGGCCACTTGCCGAACACCGGAAGAACCGAAGACCTCGTCTCCAAAGAGGAAGCATCGAGAATCGTGGCTTGTCCTCCACGTTTGGAGTAGTGAATAGGCATGTTTATCCCTTCGACGTGTAACCGACCATGTGTAAACCCTAGGGACCCCTAGCGTCTATATAAGCCAGTGGGTTTTAGGATGTAAAACAACAGAACTCATCTAGGGTTTAGTTACTCGATCTCGTGGTAGATCAACTCTGTAATCCCCATATACTCAATACAATCAAGCAGGACGTAGGGTATTACCTCCATAGGAGGGCCCGAACCTAGGTAAAACCTTGTCCCCTTTGTCTCCTGTTACCATCGATCCAAGTATCACAGTTCGGGACCCCCTACCCGAGATCCGCCGGTTTTGACACCGACAACTACCTATTTACTTTTATGTTGAGTCATCACCTTCTCAAATAAGCACCAGATCTGAGAGCACTATTGTCATCCTCATGCATTGTGTATAGTTAATGTTGGATGCAGCATGACTGGATCTTTTCTACCATGAATTACAATGTTTAGTCATTGCTTGAACTTTGGAGGTGCTCTGCATTTATGTTTTGCAGTCTCAGAAAGGGCTAGCGAGATACCACTGTTGTCATATTATATCATGATTGTTTTGACAAAGTGTTTGTATTTGAGATATTTTATTATTGCTCGCTAGCTACTTATGTCATTGATATGAGTTAATATAATTTTTAAGTGTTATTGTTGACATGGTTAGTCATAATCTTTGCTGAAAACCTGGGTGCTACTTAAGCATATGTATGTAAACAAGAACAAAAGAGTTCGTAAAAGTTTTTCTTTATCACTTTCAGTTTGTCAGCTGAATTGCTTGAGGACAAGCAATGGGTTAAGCTTGGGGGAGTAGATACGTCTCCGTTGTATCTACTTTTCGTAACGCTTTTGCTCTTGTTTTGGACTCTAATTTGCATGATTTGAATGAAACTAACCCGGACTGACGTTGTTTTCAGTAGAACTACCATGGTGGTGTTTTTGTGCAGGAATAAAAGCTCTCGGAATCAGATGAAACTTTTTGGAGAATTATTTTACAATAAATAAAAAATACTGGACGAAGAACCACCGGAGGGGGTGCCCTGGCTGGGCACGATACACCAGGGCGCGCCACACCCCCCAGGCGCGCCCTGGTGGGCTCTGCTCACCTCATGGGCCCCCTGACCCTAATTCCAGCACTATAAATTCCTATTTTTGGAGAAAAAAATAGGAGAGGAAGTTTTATCGCGTTTCACGAGACGGACCGCTGCCACTTCCTGTTCTTCATCGGGAGGCAAGATCTGGAGTCCGTTTGGGGCTCCGGAGAGGGGAATCTTTAGTCTTCGTCATCACCAACCCTCCTTCATCGCCAATTCCATGATGCTCCCCACCGGGATTGAGTAATTCATTTGTAGGCTCGCAGGTCGGTGAGGAGTTGGTTGAGATTCATCATGTAATCGAGATAGTTTTGTTAGGGCTTGAACCCTAGTATCCACAATATTCTTAGATTGATGTTGCTATGACTTTGCCATGCTTAATGCTTGTCACTAGGGCACCGAGTGCCATGATTTCAGATCTGAACCGTTTATGTTATCGCCATTATATTTATGTTCTTTATCTGATCTTGCTAGTCATAGGCACCTGCTATGTGTTATGATCCGTAATCCCCGGGGTGACAATAATCGGGATACTTTCAGGTGATGACCGTCGTTTGAGGAGATTATGTATTCACTATGTGTTAATGCTTTGTTCTGGTTCTCTATTAAAAGGATGCCTTAATATCCCTTAGTTTCCTTACGGCCCCCGCTGCCATGGGAGGGTAGGACAAAAGATGCCATGCAAGTTCTTTTCCATAAGCATGTATGACTATTTACGGAATACATGCCTACATTATATTTATGAACTGGAGCTAGTTCGTTTTCTCATGGGGGGTGCCCCGGGACGGCAGATGCCATGGGATGGCTTAAGAGGTGAGAGCAAATCTGCAGTGGAGATCCGGGACGGGATAGGGCAATAGCACGCGGTGGTTTACCCAGGTTCGGGGCTCTCCGGAGAGATAATACCCCTACTCCTGCATGTCTATATATGAGGTATGTAGCAGTACAGAGTTGCTCCTAGAGCTGTATGGGAGAGGAGAGCCATGAGGCTTCTTGCCTCATGTGTGTACATGTGAGCAGGTGAGAGTGGGAGTGGAACCTCTTCCATGTGGTGGGCATGAGGCCTTTATATAGGCATGAGTGGGTAGCTTGGGATGTAAGCTACAGTGGGTAGCTTACATGCCAAGCTGCTTGAGATGTAAGCTACCATGGGTAGCTTACATGCCAAGCTATATGTAGCTTGAGAACTAGGCTAGGCTTGTCCCCTGGGGCGCTTTATAAATCAGCGCCCAGGGGACAAGTTACACTACAGATGATACTGCAAGACGCGCGTATAGCAAACTACTATTCGTCAATAGCGCACCGCTGCGGGGTCTGGTCGCCATGTCCGCGCATGTCCGACGGGACATCGTAGTTGGCTTCAGGAATCCGTCAGGCCGGAGCAGCCGGCCGCGGGTGTGAGTCAGAGCAGCCGGCCAGGCAGGGAGCCTGTCGGACTCAGCAGCCAGCTGGACCGGGGTACCAGCCGGAACAGCCGGACAGATGGGTGTTGGCCGCCCCGTTGTTTTAAAATGTTGAGTCGCCTTCATGAGCCTACCCGGGGGTAATCCTCCCGACAGAAGCCTTCGAGCCTCCGGGCGACTTGGGGAGTCGGGCGGAGGGTTTTCGCCGTTGTTGTTGTTGCAGGAGTTGTTGAGGACGGTTGATCGCGGGCCGGGGACGGCGTGGCTTGCTTCCAGCGGGGGCGCGCCAGCGCACCCGCTACGTGTAGCCTCCGAGCCTCCGGGCGACTCAAAGAGTCAGGCGGAGGGTCTTTGCTGTTGTTGAAGCAGACGGTGGCGTTGAGGACATCGGGCGCGGACGCGGGGTCCACCCACTGATGGGCGCGGGGCCCTGCCTGGCGCAGACGTGGAGTCTACCGGCTGGCTGTTTCCAGCGGGGGCGGGCCAGCGCACCTGCTGGGTGTAGCCTACGAGCCTCCGGGCGACTCGAAGAGTCGGGCGGAGGGTCTTTGCTGTCGCTGAAGCAGACGGTGGCCTCAGGGATGTCGGGCGCGGACGCGGGGTCCGCTGGCTGATGGGCGCGGAGCCCAACCGGGAGCGGACGCAGTGTCCGCCGGCCGATGGGCGCGGAGCCCAGCCGGGGCGGACACGGGGTCCGCCGGCTGTCGAGCGCGAGGCGCTGCTGGGCGCGGACATGGGGTCCGTTGGCCGATGGGCGTGGAGCCCTACCGAGGGTGGACGCGGGGTCCGCCGGCTGTCGAGCGCGAGGCGCTGCCGGGCGCGGACGCGGGGTCCACCGGCTGATGGGCGTGGAGCCCTACCGAGGGTGGACGCGGGGTCCGCCGGCTGTCGAGCGCGAGGCGCAGCCGGGCGCGGATGCGGGGTGCGCCGGCTGATGGGCGTGGAGCCCTGCCGAGGGCGGATGCGGGGTCTGCCGGCTATTGAGCGCGAGGCACTGCCGGGCAAGGAAGCGGGGTCCGCCGGCTGATGGGCGTGGAGCCCTGCCGAGGGCGGACGCGGGGTCCGCCGGCTGTCGAGCGCGAGGCACTGCCGGGCGCGGATGCGGGGTCTGCCGGCTGATGGGCGCGAGGCGCTGCTGAGGGCGGACATGGGGTCCGCCGGTTGACGGCCGCGGGGCCCTGCCAGGAGTAGCCTCCGAGCCTCCGGGCGAGGAGGTTCCTCATGGAAATGATCGCGCATAAGACAAGGTTTAGTCGGCGCAGATATATCAAATATTTGATTTTGGTAGTGCAAGTTTACGCAGAGGGTGTCGGCTCGGTTTCGTCCGAGCCCCCTTAAGTGTTTTTCGTGTCCTCTCCACTCTTTGGTTTTCGCTCTTGCCAGCCAGACAGCCGGGAGCCGGTCGGTGGCTGAGGCGAAGAGTGGGTTGCGGAGTGGAGCGTACAGTACTCGGACTCTGGGAGCAGACTCAACCAAGCAGATACTCACAAATAAAACGACCGTGTTGCCCGAGCCATTTTCTCCTCGGACATTTTTCGCGTGTGGTGACCTCCAGCTTTTGCTCTTGCTAGCCGGATAGCCGCGATGCGGTCTGTAGCTGAGACAAAGAGTGGGCCTTTGGTACCGTACACGCTACTAAGCCGTTTCGTGGGAACGCACGTATCGGGCCTAGCGGCCGGCCCCGGGCGAGACTAGCTAGCGCTGGGGTGAACAGTAAAGTTGCTGAAATAAATGCGGAGATTGCCTCTGAGGGATGCTTGGGGTATCTGATGTTTGTGCGTGGCACGAGGATGGGTGATCGGGAGCTCACATTGCATTTTTGGTGCCGGCGAGGCGGTTGTTGTCGAGGACGGCTGGCGCGGCTTGTAGCCGTCGTTGCTTTTTGCCAACGGAGTACGCTGGCGCACCCACCCGCTGGGTGTAGCCGCCGAGCCTACGGGGGTCGAAGGGTGTGCCGTCCGGACCAGACCCGACCGAGCCCGGCGTCGAGGTGGATGGCCAGCCAGGTAGCTGGCCCGTTCTCGATGTAGGCGGGCAAGCCAGCCGGCCTAGCGGCAACGCTGGTCGGCCGTCCGAGTGGGGACGCGGGCAGACGGACGCAGGTGTCCTCTGTTCTTCTTTTTCGCCGGAGTCTTTTTTTTTAGCCGGCTCCACTTTTCTTTTCTCCGGCCGGCCTCTTTCTTTCTTTCTCCAGCCGGACCCCGCCTCATTTTTTTCTTATTCACCAGCCGGCCCACACTTGCTTTCTATCCCCTCGTGGGCAGCCGGCCATATGGTAGCGGCCAGGGCGCGCAGTGGGGGGCCGGCCGAGCCGGCGAGTGTCCGGGCCGGAGGCGGTGGCGAGCCGGCAGGCTCTCGGAGCCGGCGGTCGTCCGGGAGGCCGCCTGGCGGGGTGACGGGGCGGGCCGGAGCAGAGGGCGCGGCGATGCGGGAGCCGGCGCGCGGCGACGTGGAGGTGTAGCTCGGCGAGCCGGCGGCTGGGCACCAGCTCAGGCGCAGGAGGAGGGCCGGCGTGCGGAGGGCAGCCGGCTGCGGAGCCGGGCGCAGGCGAAGCAGCGGGGCGGAGCACAGCGCGGGAGCGGTCAGCGTGTTGAGGCGGAGTCGGCGGAGCCGCACGAGGCCACGGAGGCGCACGGGGCGGGGCATCGCGGAGCACGGACGGGGCCTGTGTGGAGGTGCGACCGCGGGTGCGCAAGGGAGGAGCCGGGAGACGGCGGGCGCGCGGTGGCTGCCGCCGGCTGCGGGGCGCGGCGGCGGGAGCCGTCCCGCGAGGGAGGGCAGCGGGAGCCGGCCGGTGCGGAGTTGCAGCCGCGGGTACGCGAGGGCGGAGCCAGCACGCGGAGCCACGGGGGGCGCGGGCCGGCTGGAGCGAAGAGGCCCGGCGTGGCAGAGGCGCGGCGGGCGCGTGGACGACGCGAACCGGCCGTGGGCAGGCGGGGCCGTGCGTGTCTTAGCCGGTGATGGAGGCTGGGGCGAGCAGCCGTGGGCACGGGCGCGCGGTTGAACCGGCGACGGCTGGTCCGCCCGCGGGCAGCCGGGGCACGGGACGGAGCCGGCAGCGGGGGGCCGGGTCCTGCAGGCAGAGGTAGAGGAGGAGCAGTGTTGGAGATGCTCGTGCGGGCGTCGCGGGAACACGGCAGCGCAGCCGGAGGTGACTCCAGCGGAGCAGCCGATGGTCAGAGCAGAGGGCGCGGCGGCGGGGATCGCCGGCGTCGAGGCAAGGGGCGCATGACGGCGGGGCTGCATGGGAGGAGCAGCAGCGAGACATGGCGGCAGCTACTGCTACCGCGAGGCCCGGCAGCAGCTACAGCTACAGCGAGCGGCGGGTGAGCTCGCAGTGTAGGCAGGAAAAGAGCCGCGGGCGTGGAGGAGGGCAGCATGCAAAGCAGTGGCCACCGCGAAGAGGCTGGCGGCGGTGCGGGCTGACGGAGCGAAGTGGCATGGTGGAGTGGGCGCACGGCTGTGGACGGAGCAGCCGGAGTATGTGTTTTGTACGGGGAGTGCCTGAGTAGTGGTTGGACAGTACGTGCATGGGCGCATTCAGCCAAGGCTCATGCTCTGTAGGTGCGTGCAAGGCTGAACTCTGGAGGAGTCGAGCGGCGGCCGCCGTCGCTGTCGGGACGCGGTCGGCGCCGCGACAACCGGGGGCAGCGCCAGCGCGAGGAAGACACGGTGGCGGCCCGCCACGGCCGCGAGCCGTTGGCAAAGGCGCGCATGGTGTTGGGGAAGCAGTCGGCGACGGCGCGGGCGCCCGGGGGTGTGTTGATGTCGGACCCCGAGCCCCGCCGGCGAGACGACGGCAACGTCACAGTGATGATGTTGAAGAGGGTCCCGCCCGGACCGCGGTTCCAGCAGCAGCTTGCCCCACGGTGGGTGCCAACTGTCATCGTTTTCTCACGGGGGGTGCCCCGGGACGGCAGATGCCATGGGATGGCTTAAGAGGTGAGAGCAAGGCTGCAGTGGAGATCCGGGACGGGATAGGGCAATAGCACGCGGTGGTTTACCCAGGTTTGGGGCTCTCCGGAGAGATAATACCCCTACTCCTGCATGTCTGTATATGAGGTGTGTAGGAGTACAGAGTTGCTCCTAGAGCTGTATGGGAGAGGAGAGCCATGAGGCTTCTTGCCTCATGTGTGTACGTGTGAGCAGGTGAGAGTGGGAGTGGAACCTCTTCCATGTGGTGGGCATGAGGCATGAGTGGGTAGCTTGGGATGTAAGCTATAGTGGGTAGCTTACATGCCAAGCTGCTTGAGATGTAAGCTACCATGGGTAGCTTACATGCGAAGCTATATGTAGCTTGAGAACTAGGCTAGGCTTGTCCCCTGCGTCGCTTTATAAATCAGCGCCCATGGGACAAGTTACACTGCAGATGATACTGCATGACGCGCGTATAGCACACTACTATTCGTCAATAGCGCACTGCCGCGGGGTCTAGTCGCCATGTCCGCGCGTGTCCGACGGGACGTCATAGTTGGCTTCGGGCAGCCGGCTGGCCGGAGCAGCCGGCCGCGGGTGTGAGTCAGAGCAGCCGGCCGGACTCAGCAGCCAGCCGGACCGGGGTACCAGCCGGAACAGCCGGACAGAGGGGCGTTGGTCGCCCCATTGTTTTAAAATGTTGAGTCGCCTCCATGAGCCTACCCGGGGGTAATCCCCCCGACAGTTAATATTGCTATTGCTACTGTTCCAACTACTACAAAATCATTGCTATCACTGTTACCGTTACTGTTACTATTACTACTACTATCAAACTATCATATTACTTTGCTACTGATCACTTTGCTGCAGATATTTAATCTCCAGGTGTGGTTGAATTGAAAACTCAACTGCTAATACTTGCAAATATTCTTTGGCACCCCTTGTGTCGAATCTATAAATTTGGGTTGAATACTCTACCCTCGAAAACGGTTGCAATCCCCTATACTTATGGGTTATCAGGCCTCGATTTCCTCCTCCGGGAGGGAAGTTCCCCCGACGGAATCGCTCCGCCAGAGGGGAAAAGTGCTCCTGCCCAAGTTCCGCCTCGAGACGGTGGCGTTCCGTCCCGAAAGTCCCCTCCGGTAGTTATTTGCTCCAGTATTTTTTATATATTCCAAAATAAT
Source organism: Elymus sibiricus (assembly GCA_039707655.1). Classification (NCBI taxonomy): domain Eukaryota; kingdom Viridiplantae; phylum Streptophyta; class Magnoliopsida; order Poales; family Poaceae; genus Elymus; species Elymus sibiricus. Next base: position 506,911,998 of record CM077665.1, read on the forward strand.
TCTCCGTGAAGTTTTAGCTTATTTGGAGATGTGCAGAATAGGTGTCTCTGGTATGCTTTTTCAGGTCAAGTATTCCAGCTGCCGGCATTCTCCCTCTTTGTGTAAACCTTGCATATTATGAGAGAAAAGGCATCAGAATTACTCCATAAAGCATTATTATGCATAAAAACATTATAAATAATAGTAGGAAATCATGATGCAAAATGGACGTATCAGTATCTCAGGCATATCAATTCTAGTAGGAGAGCTAGGAATAATTGGTTAATCATATTTTTCATCAATTTCAACATTATCAAGTTCTCTAGATTTAGCAATATGAGCATCAAGTAATTCACCTAGTGGGACAGTTTCAGTTTCGTCTAGCATAGTAGTAGCATCATCATGAGTTTCATCAAATACAGAAGTAGCACCATCAATTACTTGCGACATATCAAAGTGAATAACATGTGGTGGTGTCGCAAGCTTACTTAAAATAGAAGGTGAATCAAGTGCATAGCTAGATGGCAGTTCCTTAACTCCCCTCGTCTTAGAGGGTACAATATTAGTCTTAGCGTCTCTCACATTCTTCATAGTGATTAATAGAAGTCCCAAGTGAACTCAATAAATAGAGATATGCTCCTCGGCAACGGCGCCAAAAAAAGTCTTGATAACCCACAAGTATAGGGCATCGCACCAATCTTCGAGGACGGTATTGCAACAGTCTTCGAGGGCGGTATTTCATCCAAATTTGTTGATTTGACACAAGGGAAGCCAAAGAATATTTATGAGTCTCAGCAGTTGACTTATCAATTCAATCACACCTGAAATTTCTTTCTGCAGCGAAGTGTTTAGTAGCACAGTAGCAATAGTAACAATAATAGTAATAGTAGCATTTGTGATGGTTGTAACAACAACAAAAGTAGTAACTTAGCGAAGATCAATATGCGAAAAAGCTTAGGCATTGGGTTGGTGATGGATAAATATGTTGGATGAGATTTATCATGTAACATTTATAACCTAGAGCGACACAAAACTAGCTCCAATTCATCAATGTAATATAGGCATGAATTCCGTATATAGTCATATGTGCTTATAATAAGAACTTGCATCACATCTTTTGTTCTACCCCCCCCCCCCCTGTGGCAGCAGGGTTCATAAGGAAAGCTAAGGGATATTAAGGCCTGCTTTTAAAAGAGAAATGGAACAAAGCATTAACACATGGTGCATACATGAACCCCTCATACTACGGTCATCACCGGAGATGATCCCAATTAATATCACCTTGGGGTCTATAGATCATAACACATAATAGGTTCATACAACTTGCAAGATAGGATCCAAAATACTATCATATTCGTGAAAAAATAATAGGTTCACATCTAAAATCATGGCACTCGGGCCCTAGTGACAAGCATTAAGCATAGGAAAGTCATAGAAACATCAATCTCAGAACATAGTGGATACCTGGGATCAAGCCCTCTCAAAATAACTCGATTACATGACAAATCTCATCCAACCCCATCATCGTCCAGCAAGCCGATACTCGTGATCGGCATTGGGTTTTCCTTGAAGAGGAACGGGTAATCGCAACACAAAGTGGGTAAGTATTTCCCACAGTTATGAAACCAAGGTTTATCGAACCAATAGGAATACCAATCCTCAACCGTCTTCAGCGGCTGCACACAAAAGAACAAACAACTTGTACCCAACGCCGACAAGAGGGTCGTCAATCCCCTTGATCTCATTATTTGCAAGCAAGTGAGTTGTGTAGATAATTGTAGATAATAGTAAAGTGCAAAATAAAATAAAAGGTAATAAATAACAGCAAGGTAATGATAGCGTTTGTGAATATATAAGTGAATAGACCCGGGGGGCCGTAGAGTTCTCTAGTGGCATCTCTCATAAGCAAAGCATACGGTGGGTAAACAAATTACTGTTGGGCAATTGATAGAAAAGCGAATAATTATGCGATGTTCACGGCAATGATCATGTGTATATAGGCATCACGTCCATAAGCAAATAGTCCAACTCCTACCTGCACCTACTACTATTATTCCATTTCAAGATCGCTTCTATGCCTGCCTCTCTACGTATTAAGTTCATGACAAACGGAGTAATGCTTGGAGAACGATGACATGATGTAGCCAAAGTATACTCAACTAATATGAATAAACCCCATCGTTTTATCCTTAGTAGCAACAACACAAAGACGCAACTTGTCCCCTTCTGTCACTGGGATATAGAAACTCGTCAAGTTGAACCTACTATAACGCACCACTCCCACTGAAGAAATATCAATCTAGTTGGCCAAACTATCTCAATAGACCGGAGAGCATTACGAAGCTATGATGATCATGTAGATAAGAATCATAGTAATCAGGTTTGACTCAAATACTTTTCATGAATAATCTGAACATAAACTTACAATTCATCGGATCCCAACAAACACACCATACAAAGGGATTACATCAGATAGATCAAGGCAAAGATGCGATGAATGTTGTATTGAAGATCAAGACAGAGAGAGAGATTGCCATCTAGGTACTACCTATGGACCCGTAGGTCTGTGTGAACTACTCACACATCATGGTGAGGGCAGCAAGGTTGATGAAGAGGCCCTTCGTGATCGATCTCCCCTTCGGCAGGGTGCCGGAACGGAGGTGTAGATGGCCTCCCATTGGAACAGAGACTTGCGGCGGTGGAAAAAATGTTTCGGGAGCGCTTTTGGTGTTTCTAGGGTATATGTGAATTTATAGGCCAGAGAACGACGTCGGGAGAGACTCCAGGGGGGCACCACATATCCGGCCACGCCCCCTGGAGGCGCGGCTAGATGGCTTGTGTGCCCCTGGTGCATCTCCTTGCCCTCCTCCGAAGATTCTAGGTCTTGTATTTGTCCAGAAAAAATCACCAAAAAGTTTTGTCGCAATTGGACTCTGTTTAGTATTGTAACTCTGAAAAGGCAAAAACACGCAGAAAATGGGAACTGGCACTGGGCACTGGGTCAATAGGTTAGTGCTCAAAAATATTATAAATTGGTAAGTAAATACCCAAAAAGTATCCTAGAATGGTAATATATCAGCATGGAACAATAAAAAAATATAGATATGTTGGAGACGTATTAGCATCCCCAAGCTTAATTCCTGCTCGTCCTCGAGTAGGTATATGATAAAAACAGAATTTTTTATGTGACATGCTACCCATTATGTAATCTTTGGTATGTATGCTCATTGGGAAATGATGAATTAACAAACAACATCATAGTAATATTTATAAGTATAAAAAACAAAATCATTAATTTTTCAAAGTATATGATCCTAAAAGAATGTTTACCCCTATTCATCTTATTATATTAGCAAGGCATGACTATATCTTCACCACATAGATACAAATGTTAAGCACCACGGTGTCCAAGTCAGGCAATTGGATCGTACTTTTTCAATATGCATCAACTTTTTATTCTTCATGCAATACATGAGCGTGAACCATTAGACATAGCAAATAGGTGGAATAGAATATGGTGGTAGGTATCAAACGGGTAAAAGGTGGAGAAGATAGTCTCGCATCAACTAGGCGTACCAACCAGCTATGGAGATGCTCATCGATAGATATCAATGCGAGGAGTAGGGATTGCCATGCAAATGATGCACTAGAGCTATAAGTGTATGAAAGCTCAACTGAAGCTAAGTGGGGTGTGCATCCAACTTGCTTGCTCATGAAGACCTCGGGCATTTGAGGAAGCCCGTCACAGGAATATACAAGCCAAGTTTATTACATGAAAAGGTAATTCCCACTAGCATATGGAAGTGTCAACATAGGAGACTCTCTATATGAAGAACATGGTGCCACTTTGAGGCACAAGTGTGGTAAAGGATAGTAGCAAAGTCCCTTCTCTCTTTTCTCCCATCTTTTTTTTATATATGGTGGGCTTTTCTGTTCTTCCTTTTTATGCCTCTCCCATGTTTTTATATATGGTGGGATCATTTGGCCTCCCCCATTTTTATTTCATTTTTCGTCTGGAGTCTCATCCCGACTTGTGGTGGAATCATAGTCTCCATCATCCTTTACTCACTGGGACAATGCTCTAATAATGATGATCATCACACTTTTATTTACTTACAACTCAACATGAAGAACTGATAGGAAGATATGACTCTGTATGAATGCCTCTGGCAGTGTACCAGGATGTGCAATGATCTAGCGTGACATGTATCAAAAATATGAAGAACGGTGGATTTTCCACAAATACTATGTCAGCTCTATACGATCATGCAAAGCATTATGATGATGAACAAACTAGTCATGTGAAGTGACGATGGAATTTGCATGGCAATATATCTCGGAATGGCTACGAAAATGCCATAATAGGTAGGTATGGTGGTTGTTTTGAGGAAGATATAATGAGGCTTATGTGTAACAGAGCGTATCATATCACGGGGTTTGGATGCACCGGCGAATATTTGCACCGATCCTCGAGGTGAGAATGGGCTATGCCCGGTACCGAAGAGGCTAGAAAATATGAGAAGGTGAAGATGCGTATGTCCATGGTGTCACATTAGTCATAAATAACTCACATACTTATTGCAAATTTTTATTAGTTTTATCACAAATCGAAGTACTCCTCGCATGCCCCGTGGGAGGAGGTTGGTAGTAGTTAACCATCGCGCGGCCCCGACTCAAAACAACACTAGGATTTCAACGAGGAATATAAATGCTCACACATCATCATCATGCCTCTTTAATTTTTAGATGAATAACAAGTTAACACCTCTTAATCTCGACACATCTACGAATTAAAAAAAATGGACTCACACCTTTTTCATATTACTACATCAATGTCATTAATTCACAACTTCTCTATATGTGCTACACAATGGTTTTGATTATCATTCATTGAATACCTAATATACTTGGACTAGTCTTATGACCCATGCAAATTACCGTCACTATTACTCAGGTCTCAAACAAATATAAGTGAAGAACGAGAGCATATTATTTCTATAAAATCTACACGCCACCGTGCTCAAAAAAATATAAGTGAAGTACTAGAGCAACTGCCTAGCTCAAAAGATATAAGTGAAGCACATAGAGTATTCTAGCATATTATCATGAAGCTGTGTCTCTCTCAAATAGGTGTGTCCAGCAAATGATGATTGTGACAAACTGAAAGTAAAAGCAAACAAAAGCAAACGACGCTCCAAGCAAAACACATATCATGTGATGAATAAAAATATAGCTCCAAGTGACATACCGATGGATTGAGACGAAAGAGGGGATGCCTTCCGGGTCATCCCCAAGCTTAGATTCTTGAGTCTCCTTAGAATTATACTTGGGGTGCCTTGGGCATCCCCAAGCTTGAGCTCTTTCTACTCCTTATTCCGTAGTCCATCGTGATCACACCCAAAACTCGAAAACTTCAATCACACAAAACTCAACAAAACTCCGTGAGGTACTATGATAAATTGATTCAAATTCATTTTTGAATAATAGGTACTGTATTCTAACTTCCCCATGACTTACACCCCCCGATATAGTCCATGGCATAATCAAAACAAGCAAACTATGCAAGCAAAACAGAATATGTTTAAAACAGAATAGTCTGTAGCAATCTGTAAAGATCCCATACTTCTGTCACTCTAAACATTCTGAAAAATTAGGACAATGTAAAGAATTTGTATATAAATACTGTGTTAAAATTTCAGATCATTATCACGCTCTAGTAAAAAATGAAAATTCCTGTACTAGAGTCAAAGTTTCTGTTACAGATTCAGCATCGTTTCTACTCATCTTGTGAGTCATCCCAAAGGCTTTACTTGGCACAAACACTAATTAAAACATAAAAACACAATCACTACAGGACAACAATCATGTTATCACATAAAAACAGAAAGTAAGAACAAAAATAAAGATACATGTTGGGTTGCATCCCAACAAGCGTATTGTTTTATGCCCCTAGCTAGGCATAATGCATAGTTTCAAGTGTTGTCATCTTTGACACTCAACCCGTAGGTAGCCCTCATGATGGATTCATAAGGTGGTTTAATTATCTTCCTAGGGAAGTGTTCCATCCCTTTCTTTAGTGGGAATTGGAATCTTATGTTTCCCTCTTTCATATCAATAATTGCACCTATAGTTCGTAAAAATGGCCTTCCAAGTATTATGGCACAAGAAGGATTGCAATCAATAACAAGCACAATGAAATCTATAGGCACATAATTTTTGTTTGCAATAATAAGCACATCATTAATTCTATCTAAAGGTTTCTTGATGGTAGAATCAGCAAGATGCAAGTTTAGGGAACACTCTTCAATATTAGCACTACTACAGAATGGTCCAAAGATGACACATCAATCAGAGACCCTTCATGGAAACTGTGTTCGATCCATCAATCGCAAACGATATAGTTCAAGCTCCGTCGCTAATGACACGAACTGTGTGCGATGGTGGATCCATCAAATATGATTCAGAAAATAGTTGCGTGTGTGATGCTGGGCATACAGTTGGTGCTTATGAACTGTTTGCGATTAGACAAGATAACACAAACGGTTCTCAAAATAGATATGTGTGTGAAGTACGGCATGCAGTTCATTCAGAGAAACTGTTTGCATTGATCGAGCTAGAACACTAATGATTTAACATAACAAGGTGTGTGTGATACCAGGCAAATAGTTCATTCATCAGAATTGTGTGGGAAGACCAATAATAACCCAAACGATTCATATTGACAAGCTGTGTGGGTTGTTGGCAGACGGTTGCTGCCAAACAATTGTCAGCGATGGATGAAATCATTACCGACGCTTCGTTGGGAAGTGTCGTTTTCCTGTATTAATATCGCAGACGTTTTATAATTATGACCCGTGTGCCTGCGCATCACCGTGTCCTCCTCTCTCGTGTCTTGTTACCGCGTTGCCACCCGAGGATTCCAGTGCACGCTTCGGCACCGCTTTTGGCCACGCGTCCGCTCGATGAGCATGTTCCCACGCACATCCGCGCAGGTTCCCGCGCACAAAACCGTCCTACAACTCTAGCTTCCCGCCCGGCTCCATTGTTTAACTCTTTATATTTCTTATCTCCTTGGTACAACTATCGTTACTTACATTTAAGTTTCAATTAATTTAACTGTTCAGAATATCTCTTAATTAAGCAAAACATTTTGCAAATAAAAATAAATTCTAGATTTCCACCACAAGTAGAATACAAATAATAGAAAACAACTTTTGTAGATCTTTCCTTTAATTAGTACTGCGGCGAAGAGGTTATAGTGCTTGTGTACAAATAGAGATGATCACCATGTAAACCCAATGAAGAAATGTAGGCCCTAGCTTGATTTACCTAGGCAGCATAATCATTGATTCTATCTAGGATTCCACTCATAACTATGTTTCATCTCTAGAATACCTCAAAAGGTTACTCTTCAAACAACATACATGGAACACATAATCAAAGTATGAATACATGCACAGTACAAAAACCAATCATGTCCTCACAAAAAGGGAAATAGTGGCTACATGTCCTCAGCAGCAAGAAAAGAAAAGTAACTAGTGGTTCAACCATACCTACGTGACCTGGTCCAAACACCTCTTGGAGATGGACTACGAGTACGCTGCCTCCATGCATCTAGACCAAACAACATCTTAGAAGAATGAGCACAACTAACATATGTGCCCCATCTCTCGCCACGTCTTCTTCCATGAACATTTCTGCTGCTACCTTAGTTACCAATTGCCTTTTCCAATGCTAACTTACACCATCCATCATTATTATGCACCTCTTCGACCTTCCAGGAGCATGCAGCTATTAGATGGCGCTTTAGAACGCCTTTCCTTGATATCTTTCTTCAACCTATATGTATGTTCCTGGTTGTACTTAGTGTTGCCTTGGTGCATGAAGGCATCTGGTTTTAGGTTCGAAGATTCACCAAGTTGATTTCCATTATCATTTGTGGGATCCTTACTAGGGAGAAAATATCCATCTTTGCGGCGATCACTTGTATTCCTAGGAGGAAAGTCATCTGGACTGATCTCAACAATATCAGTAGAATTCCTTTTGTAGCCCACTTTGACCTCCCTTTCCTTGCAACACAAAACATTTTAACATTATTAGCATGATGAACAGTGGATGTTAAATAGTCCAAGATAATGATCTCCCTCCCAGCTTATCCAACAATGTTCTGATTCTCTCTGAAACAGTCAAAGAACATGTATACAGTCAACCAAAAAATATTACTTCAATAATATAAGCTTGAGAAAGACAAAGAGGTAGTGACTGTGGCTGAAAGAAAGACATGTTGAACTACAATTGAGATAAAGCACAAATGCATGGTATGTGCAAAAGATTTTGAAATGGAGGATGAGTCAAAAAGAAAAAATCACAAGCAAAGACAGTTGTATGACAGAGTAGGATCCAAGGCACAGAAGAAATAAAGATGTTGTAGAGGGGCATGTATTTCTGCTCATAGTGGAAAGATCTCGTTCTATGCACCCAGGACATGAGATATGTTCCGAGAGTGTCTTAAAACAATCTCACATGTGGGACATGTTGTGTCACATGTACATTCAAAATTGCACACTTGATATAGGGATATTTACAGACATACTGAAAGAGAATTGTCTTTTTTATTTGCTTCCAAATTCCATGCTTTGGTGCAAATGAAGCTAATTTTTTTATCTCGGGGAAATAAAGAGCTATAACGTTCAACATCAGCAGTGGATACTACCATAGAAAAGTATAATATTTATAAACTAATCCACATGTCTTATCCAAGAATTGTTACTAGTGTGTACCATGGCATTCGTGATTTATAAACTAAATATTGAACATTCTACAAAAATAGTATTAATGCTAAAAAGGATAACCATAACAACAAGCACTAGAAGAGTACCTTCAAAAATTATACTTTGAAGGGACGGATTGAGGAGGAGTCAGGAAGACTATGCTAGATCGGGGAACATGGAGGAAAGGATCAAAGGGCATTCGACGGTGAACATCCGGTGTTAGAGGGTGGAGGGGATTCCTCATCTCTTGCGGGTCAATGGCTCATGAGGCGGCACCACGTGTGAGCCATGCGCACGAGCTAGGGCAGAGCGAGTACCCAGGTTTCTATATAGACAGACTAGAGATAGAAAGAGATACAAAATGAAGGGGGAGAGGAAGAGGGAATGCAGTGGCACAGGAATCACCTGGAATCTTCGGCGACGCTTCGATGAGGTAGAAAGGTGGCCATGCGAAACAACCGATTGGCGAGGAGGATCTCGGGCGGTGACACAGCTGGGGTCGACTGGCGCAAGACTGGCTCTGAGGGCCAAGGGCCAAGATCGGGCTACGCTGGGCCATGGCATAACTAGTGGGGTGGGCGAGTAGGCGCAACAATTTAAGGCGTTGGATCGGATCCTGATGGTCAGATCTAAGTGGTTGTGGGTGGTGCGGCTAGAGGAAGGGTGATGGGTTAGCGGCGACGCACATACCCTGATGTGTGAAGTGGAGGAGACATGTGGCAGCGGGGGGGGGGGGGGGGGTTAGGGGGGAGGAGGAAAACAAGGGGTTTGTCTCCCTCCTAATTTGGGTTTGCTCCAAATGGAAGGCAGAGCGAGGGGTTCTGGGTTATGTTTAGTCTGGTTTTGGAAGGTTTTCGGTGGGCTAGATTGCCAAAGGGGGTGAGACATGAAAGAGGCCTCGTTAGCAATTTCTTTGTTTCTTTCTTTTCACGTGTGCCTTGTGTTTCGCATAACAAAGCTTTATTTTTGTACTCTTCTCACATTTTTCTATGCTTTTTCTATATATTAGAAAATTTATTTGAATATATATTTTCAAAAATCACTGAAAATGTCGGATGTGTATTTACAAAATTGTGCGCGCATCTTAAAGAATTGTCCACACCTTATTAGTAAAATGTTGATACATTTATAAAAATGTTCGTGACATTTAACAAATTATTTGAAACATTCAACAAAATGTTCATGACATTTAATAAAATATTTGCAGCATTCAACAAAATGTTGACATATTTAAAAGAATCATTATATTTTTTTTATATGTTCATGCCATGCAAAACTTTGTTCGCACAAATTTTACTAATATTTATGGCATATATAAAATTGTTTGTAACCATTGAAAAATGTTCAAAAAACTTACAAAATATTCACATGTTTATAAAATGTTAACAAATCATGAAATTTAAAAAATGTTCATCTATTTCAAAAATGTTCATGACAATCTCACTTTATGTCTTTCAAAGACCACAACTAAACCCTGCCTATAAACAAAGGAACAAGACATTATTCAGATGGGCCATTGGTGGGGCCACGTCAATATACAACTCAAAAGTGTAATAATGGTACTTGATTACCTTGTCAAAAAGGCTCGCATGGACAGCTTGATTTCAACAAGTTGGATCAAACCATCCCATAGAGTTGTATAGACCGATAGAGATATACAAATAGTAACTTACTTTATATCGTCATCTGAATGGGATGTTAGTGCACTAGAAATAGCATGTGTTATTTTGCAATATTGTACATCATGCCTTAGATCTAAAAGTTGTTATCGATAATATTTCACTTTTTCACTAGGCGTCACATAAAGGTAATATATAGCCACATTACTCTAATCAAGCTTCTAGCCTTCAAAATGCTCCACTATTCAACCCTTATATATTTCTTATCTCACAATCGTTACATCCAATTCAAGCTTCAATTAATTTTAAGTTCAGAAGATCTCTTAAACAAACAAATCATCTTCGAAATAAAAATGAATTATAGATGTTTAAAGTGAAAAACATGATATCTTGCTTTTGTACGAATAGAGATGCTCAACGTGTACACTTAATTAAGAAATATAGTCCCTAGCTTGATTTACGTATGCATCATAATCATTAATTCTATCTAGGATTCCACTAATAGCAAAGTTTCAATTCCACAATAGCTAAAAAGGTTACTTTTCAAACAACATACATGGAACACATAATCATACTACCAATATATGCACAATAAAAATACCGATCATTTTCCTCACAAAAAGGGAATTAATTGCTACATGTCTTCAACACCAAGAAAATGAAAGTAATTAGTGGTTCAGCCATACCTACGTGACATGTACCAAACACCTCTTGGAGATGGACTATGAATCTGCTGCCTCCATGCATCAGATGTGCCCCTTTCGTCGACATCCTATAATATGACCAAGGATAACAGTTGTGCCCCTTCCGTCGCTACGTCTTCTGACATCAACATTTCTGCCATACCTTGGTTACCAGTTGCCTTTTCTAAAGCTATCTTACCGCAATCATCATTCTTATGCACCTCTTCAGCCTTCAAGGACCATGCAACCTGTCAGATGACTCTTTAGAATGCCTTTCATTGATATCTTTATTTAACCTATCAGTATGTTCCTTCTCGTACTCCATACTTCCTTGGTGCATGAAGGCATCAGGTTTCAGGTTCGAAGATTCAACAAGTTGATTTTCATTATCATTAGTGAGATCCATAGTAGGGAGAAAATCTCCATCTTTTCTGCGATCATCCGTATTCCTAGGAGGAGAATCATCTTCCTTGATCTCAACAGTATGAGGAGAAATTTATTTTGTATCCCACTTGGACCTCCCTTTCCTAGCAACACCAACCATTTTATAATTATTAGGCTGATGAATAGTGGATGTCAAATAGTCCCAGACAAGGATCTCCCTTCCAGCATATCCAATAATGTTCTGATTCTCTCTGAAATAGTCAAAGAATATGTATACAATGAATCAAAAAACATTACTTCAACAATATAAGCTTGTACACAAACATGTAGATGGTGTGACCGAAAGAAAGATAGGTTGAACTACAATGTAGATAAAGCACAAATGCATACTATGTGCAATTGATTTTGATATGTACAATTAGTTAAAAATAAAAAATGAGAAGCACAGACAATTGTATGACAAAGTAAGATCCAAGGCACAGAAAAGAAAATAGACAGTTGTATGACAAAGTAGGGGCTCGCTCATAGGGGAAAGGGATCCTTCGATGCAACCAGGACATGAGATAAGTTCCGAGAGTGTCTTTAAATAATCTCAAATGTGGGACATGTTATGTCCAATGTACATTCCAAACTTCACACTGGATATAGGGGATCACTGACACACCGAAAGAGAACTGTCTTTTTTATCCCCCCCAAACTATATAGGCGAACTAAAGTGACACACATGTGTAGGTAGGAAAAAATTACATGCTTTGGTGCAAATGAAGCTCAACATCTATCACGTGGTAATAAAGAACTATAATGTTCATGATCAGTAGTGTGATACTAGTATGGAAAAGTATAACATTTACAAACTAATCCATGTGTCCAATCCAAGAATTGTTACTAGTGTGTACCATTGCGCTTCTTATCTGTTTTTATTAAATAGAAGCTAAATAATGAACATTCTACAAAAACTAAAGTATTCATTTTGTAATAGGCATACTTATAATAACGATGGTGTATTTGACCAAATTATGCAATCAAAAGGATACCCACATGCACTAGAAGAGTACCTTTGGAAAATTATACTTTGAAGGGATGGATCAAGGAGGAGGGAGAAGAACTAGGGAAAAAAGGGAGGAGGGAAGAAGGATCAAAGGGCATCCGACAGTGAACATGCAAAGTTAGCGGACTGCGGCGCTTCCAGATTTCGCGCGGGTCAGTGGCTCGGGAGGCGACACGACGTGTGAGCTCATGCACACTAGCTAGGGCAAAGTGAGTGCCTATGTTTCTGGACAGGGAGATATGAGATAGAGAGAGATGCAAAGGGAAGGAGAGGGAGAGGAGGAGGGAATGTGGTGCCGTAGGAATCACCCGCAATCTTCAGCGGCGCTCTGACGAGGTGGAAAGGTGACGATGTGAAACAACTGCGGGGCAAGAAGGATCTTTGGCAGTGACGTAGTTCGGGTCGGCGGGCACAAGACTGCCTTTGAGGGCCGAGATCGGGTTGTGCCGAGCCTTGGCTCATCGTCTATTGGGCTAGGCGAGCAGGCCCTATGATCTAAGGTGTTGGATCAGTTCCCAACGGCTAGATCTAAGTGGTTGTGGCTATTTTAGTTGGAGGAATAGTGGTGGACTGGCGATGGCGTGCGGATCCCAATGTGTAGTAGAGGAGACAAGTGGCGTAGAGGTGGGAGGAAAACAAGGGGTTTGTCCGACTCCTAATTAGGGTTTTCTCCAAATGAAGGGGGAGCCTTCCTTATATAGCAAAGGGGTTTTGGGTTCTGTTTGGGCTGGTTTGGGAGGGTTTTCGGTGGGCAAGATTGCCTAGGGGGATGAGACAAGAAAGCGACCTTGCTAGCAATTTCTCTATTTGTTTCTTTTCATGTGTACCTTGTGTTTCACATAAGGAAGTTTTATTTCTATACTTTTCACTAGTTTTATTCAAATATATATTTCAAAAAATATTGATTGAACATGTTAGATGTGTATTTACAAAATTATTCAGGCATCTTAAAGAAATGTTCACACCTTTTTAATATGCATTTATAAAAAAAATTGTGACATTTAACAAATTATTTGAACCCTTCAATAAAATGTCCGTGACATTTAACAAAATATTTGCACGATTCAACAGAAATGTTGACACGTTTTAAAAAAATCTTGATATTTTTTAAAATGGACATGCCATGCAAAACTTTGTTCGTGCAAATGTTGGAAATGTTTATTGCATATATAAAACTGTTTGTAACCATTTTAAAAACATACGAAACACCTACATAATAATCACATATTTAAAAAAATAAAAAATCATGAACAGTAAAAAATATTCACCCATTTTAAAATATGTTCATGACAATCTTAGTTATGGCTTTCAAAGACGACAACTGAAGCATGCCCCTAAACACAAAAAAACAAAGACAAAGTCGATGAACAATTGGTGGGACCACGTCAATATACAACTCGAAATCATAATAATGGTACTTAATTACCTTTTGAAAAAGGCCCGCACAGACACCTTGATATCATCAAGTTTGATCATACCATCTAACAGAGTGTATAGACCGAAGGAGATATTCATCGAGTAGCTGACATCATATTTTCATCTGAAATGGGGAGTTAGTCCCCTGGAAATAGCATGTGTTATTTTATAATCTTGTACATCAAGCCCTAGAATCTAATAGTTGTTATAGATTATATTTCGATTTTTCACTAGGCATCCCATAAAGGTAATATATAGTCACTGTATTCAAACTTTCGACCGTCAAAGGGCGTCATTGTTTAAATCATATATATTTCTTATATTCTTGGTACAACTATCATTACATCCAATTGAAGTATCTATTAATCTAAAAGTTCAAAAGATCTACTAAATACACAAATCATCTTGCAGATTCAAATCAATTATAGATGTTCACAACGAGTAGAATACAAATAATAAAAACAACTTTTCTACTTCTTTGTTCTAATTTGTACTACAAAGAATATGATATGGTGCCTGTGTTAAAAAAGAGATGATCAACATGTAAAATCAATGAAGATATCTAGTTCCTAGCTTGATTTACTTGTGCAACATGATCAATAATTCTGTCTAGGTTCCACTAGTTGCTATGTTTCAACTCTAGGATAGCTCAAAAAGTTACAAACAATGTACATGAAACACATAAGAAAAGTACCAAGACAAGCATAGTAAAAAACTGATCATTTCCCACACAAAAGGAATTAATTGCTACATGTCTTCAACACCAAGAAAAGGAAAGTACCTAATGGTTCGACCATACCTACATGACTTTTTCCAAACAGCTCTTGGAGAGGGATTGCAAGTGTGCTGCCTCCAAGCATCTAGAGCAGATGACATGCTAGAAGAATAACCACGACTAACAGATGTGCCCCATCTGTTGCCATGTGTCCAATCATCAATATTTTTGCGCATACTTTGGTTACTAGATGCCTTTTCCAAAGTTAAATTACCCCATACATCATTATTATGCACCGCTTCAGCCTTCTAGGAGCATGTGACTTATCACATGACGCTTTAGAATGTCTTTCCTTGATATCTTTATTTAAGCTACCAGTATGTTCCTTCTCGAACTCAGTGCTGCCTTGGTGCATGACGGCATCTGATTTTAGCTTCGAAGATTCATCAAGTTGATTTCAATTATTGTTAGTGAGATCCTGACTTGCGAGAAAATCTCCATGTTTGTGGAGATCACTTGTATTCTTAGGAGGAGAGTCATCTGCACTAATCTCAATAATATCAAGAGAAGTTTATTTCTTATACCACTTGGACCTCTATTTCTGAGCAACACCAGCCATTTTAACATTATTAGGCTGATTAATAGTGGATGTTAAATAGTCCTAAATAGGGATCTTCCTTCCAATTTATCCAACAATGTTTAGATTCTCTCTGAAATAGTCAAAGAATACGTATACAGTCAACCAAAAAATATTACTTCAACAATATATACTTGAGACACACAAAGAGGTAGTCATATGACTGAAAGAAAGACAGTTTGAACTACAATGCAGATAAAGTATAAATGCATAATATGTGCAAAATATTCTAATATGTAGGATGAGTCAAAAAAATAACAAGCATAGACACTTTTATGACAAAGTAGGATCCAAGGTACAGTAAAAAGCATGTTCTAGAGGGGCACATATTTTTTCTCATAGGGGAAAGAGCTCTGGCAATGCAGCCGGAATGTGAGATTTGTTTTAAGAGTGTCTTAAAACAATCTCACATGTGGGACATGTCATGTCACATGTACATTCCAAATTTCACTTGATATAGGGGATCGTTACAGACACACCGAAAGAGAATTGTCTTTTTTATTTGCCCCCAAACTCTATAGGTGAAGTAAAGTGGCACACATGTGTAGATAGAAAAAAATCCATGCTTTGGTGCAAATGAAGCAAATAAATTCTATCACGTGGAAATACAAAACTATAACGTTCAACATCAGAAGTGGGATACTAGTGTGGAAAAGTATAACATTTACAAACGAATCCATGTGTCCGAATAGATGCTAAATACTGGACCTTCTACAAAAACTGAAGCATTTATATTGCAATAGGCATACTTATAATAACGATGGTGTATTTGGCAAAATTACGCAATCTAAAAAGGATAACCATAATAACATGCACTAGAAGACTACCTTCAAAAAATTATACTTTGAAGGACGGATAAAGAAGGAGGGAAGAAGGATTAAAGACCATCCGGTAGTGAACATGCAACATTTGAGGGTTGTGGCTCTTCTGGATCTCGTGTGGGTCTATCCGTCTATGGATCGGGTGGCGGCATGACACGTGAGTTAATGCCCCAAGCTCGGGCAGAGCGAGCGCCTGGGTTTCTGGACAAGGACATCTGAGATAAAGAAATATGCAAAATGAAGAGGAGCGAGAGGATATGAAATGTGGTTATTCAGGAATAACCCGCAATCATCGGTGGTGCGATGACGTTGTGTAAAGGCGGCGATGTGACATAACCGTGGGGCGACGAGGATCTCGGGAGGTGACGCAGCTCGGGTCGACGAGCGCAAGAATGGTTTGGAGGGTCCGGATTGGGTTGCCCCAGGCCCTGGTACAGCTGGGGATTGGGCGAGCAGGTGCTATGATCTAAGGCGATGGATTATCTAGCTCCTGACGACCAGATCTAAGTGGTTGTGGCTGGTGTGGCAGGAGGAAGGGCGGCACGCCTATCCCAATGTGTAATGGAGGAGACAAGTGGCAACGAGGTGGGAGGAAAACAAGGATCCCCCCTAATTAGGGTTTGCTCCACATGGAAGGTAGAGGCTTTATTAGATAGCAAAGGGCTTCTGGTTTTGCTTGGGTTGGTTTCGGTTGGTTTTTGGCGGGCTAGATTGCCTAGGGGGGTGAGACAGAAAAGAGGCCTCATCAGTTATTATTCTTTTTTCTTTATTGTCACTTGTGCCATGTGTTGCACATAACAAAGCTTTATTTCCATATTCTTCTCACATTTTTTTATCTTTTTAGGAATTTTATTATAATATATTTTTCCAGAAAAGTCAGTGGAACATCTGATGTGTATTTACAAAAGTGTTCATGCAGCTTAAAGAAATGTTCAAACCTTTTCAATAAAATGTTTACCCATTTATATAAATGTTAGTGACATTTAACAAATTATTTGAACCACTCACAAAAATGTTCGTGACATTTAACAAAATATTTGCACTATTCAACTGAAACGTTTGCACATTTAAAAAATTCATGATAATTTCTATAATGTTTTTTCCATGCAAAACTTTGTTCACGCAAATTTTTAATATGTTTATGGCATATATAAATTGTTTGTAACCATTCAAAATATGTTCAAAACACTTAAAAATATTCACATGTTTATAAAAGGTTAAAAAATCATGAAATTTAAAAATGTGCAACCATTTTAAAATATTTTCTAAACTATTAAAAAATGTTCATCAAAATCTCACTTTATGGATTTCGAAGACCACAACTAAAGCCTGCCCCTAAGGTCATTTCCATTATCATTAGTCACATCCTTACTAGGTAAAATATCTCCAACTTAGGAGCAATCACTTGTATTCATAGGAGGAGAGTCATCTTCACTGATCTCAATAATATCAGGAGAAATTTCTTTTGTGTCCCACTTGGACCTCCCATCCCTAGGAACACCAACAATTTTAACATTACTAGGCTGATAAATAGTGGATGCTAAATAGTCCCTGATAAGGATCTCCCTTCCATATTATCCAACAACGTTCTAATTCTCTCTGGAATAGTCAAAGAATATGTTTACAGTCGACCAAAAAACATTACTTCGATAATATAAGCTTGAAACATACAAATAGGTAATTGTTGTGACTGAAAGAAAGACAGGTTAAACTACAATGCAGATAAAGCACTAATGCAAACTATGTGCAAAAGATTTTGACATGCAGAATGAGTCAAAAAGAAAAAATAACAAGCACACACTACTGGAATCAGGCACTTTGCCGTCTGCCATAGCAGACGGCAAAGGATAGGCCAGCGGACGGCAAACTCCTTTGCCGTCCGCCAGCAGACGGCCATAGTTTCGGCACTGTAAACTCTGGTAAAGGGGTTCTTTGCCGTCTGCCTATGCTCATACTTTGCCGTCCGTTTTCTGTAAGCTGACGGCAAAGACTTTCTTTGCCATCAGCCAGCAGACGGCAAACAACTGGCAGATGGCAAATCCTCAGATTCCAGTAGTGACACACAGTTGTATGACACAGTAGGATCCGAGGCATAGAATTGTTTTATTCTAAAGGGGCATGTATTTTCGCTCATAGGGTAAAGATCTCCTTCTATGCAGTCGGGAAATGAGATATGTTTTGAGAGTGTCTTAAAACAATCTCACATGTGGGACATGTCATGTCACATGTACATTCCAAATTCCACACTTGATATAGGGGATCTTTACTGACACATTGACATAGAATTGTATTTTTTATTTGTCCCCGAACTCTATAGGTGAACTGAAGTGACACACATGTGTAGATCGCAAAAAATTCCATGATTTGTTGCAAATGAAGCTAAAATCATCTATCACGTGGAAATAACAATAACGTTCAAAATCAACAGCGGGATACTAGTGTGGAAATGTACAACATTTACAAACTAATCTATGTGTGCAATCCAAGAATTTTTACTAGTGTGCGCTTGTTGTCTATTCTATCAAATAGATGCTAAATACCGACCATTCTACAAAAATAAAGTATTCACATTGTACTAGGCATCCTTATAATAATGGTGTTAGAGTTGACCAAATTATGCAATCTAAAAAGGATAACCATAATAACATGCACCAGAAGTGTACCTTCAGAAAATTATACTTTGAAGGGACAAATAAAGGAGGTGGGAGGAAAACTAGGGCAAATTGGGGAGATGGATTACGGATCAAAGGGCATTCGACAGTAATTATGCGACATTAGAGGGAGTCGATGTCGGCGACAAAACCGGCGGATCTCGGGTAGGGGGTCCCGAGCTGTGGATCTAGAATCGATGGGTAACAGGGGACGAAGGAGACGATGTTTACCCAGGTTCAGGCCCTCCTTTGGAGGTAAAACCCTACGTCCTGCTTGGTTGTATTGATGTGTATGAAGATTACAGAGTCGATCTACCTCGAGATCAAGTACCTAAACCCTAGATGAGTTCACCTCTCTCTACAAACTAAACCCTCCGGCTTATATAGACACCAGGGGTCCCTAGGGTTACACATAGTCGGTTGCTTATTGAAGGAATAAACACGCCTATTCTATCATCTTAAGCTTGAAGGGCACGCCACGCCTCCTGAGGTTCCCCCTGGTCATGGGGTATTCGGCCAGTCCGATCCTCCAACGAGTGGCCCACGAGTCCGGCCCATAAGGAATAGGCCGGTAGTCCGAGGACCCCTTAATCCCGGACTCCCTCAGTAGCCCCCGAACTAGCCTCCAATGCCGAGGTATGTAGTCCGGACGGTCCTGTGCTCCCAAAGTCTTCGGCTTGCAGGCAAGTTCTTCTTCCCCTCTCCGTTCGGTAAAATAATCCGGTCATTAGTGAGCTCTCGATCGTCGTGGGGCCCACAACATTAACTTCGCCGTCCAGAATTAACGACGCCCCTCGATCCCTGTGCGCCAATGGGAGACGGGCGGCCCAGCAGCCCTTTACAGGACTGCCCTTTCTGCAAGCGATGGGGAGGAACCGCCCATTTAAGCTGGCCGAATCGTGGCTTAGGCAACCCCTTCCTCTTCCTCACCATCGAAAAGCCCCAAACGAAGGAACTTGAAAATATGGCGAGCATCCCTGGCTCCTCCTCGCGTCCTCACGGCCCCCTTCCCGGAGATTGGGCCAGTTGTTCAGTATCTCTCCTCCAGCTGCGCAACCTTGAGACCCAGGGTTATCTTCCCGCCTCGGATCTGGCGTTTACCCACGCCGGATTGACTTCTTCGAACGGCGAGGCCTTCGCAGAGAATTTCCCTGTTCCACGCAAGGGAGAGCGGGTATGTTTCATGTTCTTCCTCTTACGGGGCCTAGGATTCCCCATTCATCCCTTCTTGAGGGGACTATTGGAATTTTACGGGATCCAACTCCATCATCTCACCCCTGGATCCATCCTGCACATTTCGGGCTTTGTCGCCCTCTGCGAGATGTTCTTGGGCTGCGAGGCCCACTTTGGTTTATGGAGGAGGTACTTCTGCCGTGTCCCGCGTACTCGGGGTGGGACAATTCGGGAAGTGGGTGGAGCTGAAGTATGGCGTATAGCCGGGACGGGGTATCCCGTGGGGACTCAGAAGAAAGAGTCCAAAGAATGGACCTCGGAATGGTTCTATATTGAGGACGTTCCCATGTTCGACCCAGCTCGGAGGGGTTTACCCGAATACTCCGACGCTCCTTTGAAGAAAAGATTCAACTGGCGACCGAAGAGTCCATCCCAAGAGGAAAGTGCCGAAGTAAAACACCTAGCTGCCCAAGTGAGGCTACTAGTTCATAGTAAGTTAACCATCATCGACGTGATGGCAGTCGTCATTGCTCGATGCGTTCAACCCCTTCAGCAAAGGATACACCCCCTGTGGCATTACAACGGAACAAGTGACACCACCCGTTCCCAACGGCAAGGTCCTGCCAATCAGGCGGTAATGGCGGCCATACTGGCCGATCTTTTCAAAGGAGAAAAAGAAGATTTTGCTCGAATGTCAGCCAAGGATGGCCATTCGAGTCATAACCCCATCGAATGGGTAAGCCTTTGGCTTTGTTTTCTGAGTTTGGATATTTATGCTTAATCCTTCTGATCGAAACTTTCAATCTGTCCGAACAGAGTTGGAGGAGCTGGGTCGAGACCGTCAGTTGTCCGGCGCCTCAACCAGAGAGTTATTCTAACGATGACGATCCCTGATTCCATGACGATCCGGAGCTATCAATTGAATACAAGGACGGGGTATTTTACCAGGAGAGCCTCGACGGCTCCAAGGTGGCTCTTCTAGCCGATCACCCCGGACCACTTCCTTCTTCCACCACTGGCAAAAAGAAGGTTTCTTCCCGTAAAGGGCGAGCGACCCCTGCCAAACCGAGTGTGCCGACCTCTACTCCCAAGGGTTGTCGGTCCACGCGTCGAACATCGTCTACGGCAGCAGGGCCCGTACCGAGCAACAGCAGGAATCCTCCTCGTGAGCCAATCGCGGGGACCACCTCGACCGTGCACTCAACCAAAAGGTATTTTATTTAACCATTTAGTTCGGCCATTATCATGATTGCAATAAGTACTCACAAAATCTCGTGTCGAAATACTCAGGAGACGAGTACAAACACCTTCTTCCGGGAACGAGACGCCAGGCAACCATCATGAATCAAGGTCTTTCGCTCAGGCTGAACTTGACACGGAGGCCCCTGTGACGGATCAGCCCCCTCAAGATTCCGGGGACGTCTCGGTCACTAAGTCCGAGGTAGAGAGTCCGATGAATTACCGGCGGCGAAAGGAAGCCCTGCGCCACCAAGCGTTTTCCGAACAAGAGTTTAATGCCCTAAGTTCAGTGGACGCATACATCGGTGCTGCCCGAGCTGGGCTTGAGGGAGCCGCTAAACTGATATCGTCCAGCCTGGAGGTGAGTAATCGGTTTTGACAACCGAACACAAATATTAATCCAGTAGCCCTCGAGCCTTGATTTGGTCGGAACGGCTGAGTTAAGGATCTGAATATTGTTTTATTTATAATGTAGGTTTCAAGGCAGCAAAATGAGAAGTTGGCCGAGGAACTCGAGGTTAGCCAAACACAGGTACAAACCGTGAAGGCCGAGCTTGAGCAAGTGAAGAATTTCACCCGAGAGGCGCACGGTGAGTATGTCAATTTGCCGAATTATTCGACATTCCCGTACTGATCAGAGAGTACTTTATAGCAGCTGAGTCCATAGGGCAGTTGCAGAAAGATTTGGATACAGCCCGAGAATCTCAGAGGTATGCCGAATCTCAGCATGAGGCCTGCCGCCGTGTGTTGAGCCGAAGTCTTGAGGAAAAGAACTGGCTTAAGGCGGAAAACCAGCGGCAGGCTGAAGAACTTAAGAGTTTGAAAACTCAATTGCCTCAAGCCCAGGAAGAGAACCAGAGATTACAGTGGGGCATGTTCCGTAAGTGCACTTAGATCTTCGTAATTCCGAAAAGTACCTTTATTATATCAAGTGTAAGGGACATGCTTCATCTCGTGTCTAGGTCTCCTGACCGGGCGGCCCGAGGAAGAAATCGGATCATTCCGAGGGAACCTACTGAAGGAACCGTCCATCGTACGTGAGCGGGCTCGGAGAGCCATGAAGAGCATGACCAAAGCACTCTGGCCTGCCGAGACGCCTCCAGGAGGGATGTCCGAACTGGCTGATCAGTTTAAAGGAGCCCGATGTCGTTTTGAGTTATGGAAGACATCGGCTTGTCGAGAGGGGGCGCGGGAGGCATGGGCAATGGTCAAGGCCCGCTTTACCAAACTTAACCCAGAGCATATGGCTCGGGTTGGGCCGGTAGGGCCGGATGGGCAAGAAGTGCCGTTTCATTTGGTTTACGACCAAGTGATGCCCGCCGCTCGTCTTTCGCAAGAAGATTGCACCCCAGATACCTTAATAGATAATCTTGACCAGCAGCCAAGTGTTTGATTCTATGTAACTATGTACTTTAGATCAAAAACTGATCCATCTATGCTGTAAACGTTGTCTTAACCGGCCATCGGCTTCGGCCTCCCTCGCTAAGAGCTTGGGAGTGTTCCGCATCAAATGTCCTCCGATAAAAGGAACTTATTCGGGGAACCAGGCAATCCGGCCATGCGGTGCGAACAGACAGAGCGTGCATAGGGAGATATGTTATATTACTGCTTAACGTAAGAAACATCTTCTGAAGAAAATAGTTCCTCTATCGGTACCTTCCTTCAGGTTGCTACGTAGATCGTAAATATCATGGCCGTATACTACTAGTATGCGGATAATGGCTTCTTTTGGGAAAATAATCCCACGCAATGGTGATAACCACCACAAGTTTTTTACTTCCGTCGTGGCCAACCAATTTTCTTCTTAAGATAGCTAGCTTTCGGCTTCACCCGTCTGAGGTACGTATCCGGATGATCCGGTCGTAACAATCGTAGAGGTGCTCCCTTTACCCTCTAGCCGAACAATCGGGAACGTAGAGGCTAAGCACAGTAGCGAGGCAAAATCTTAGGTCCAATTGATGCATATATTGTCTTAAAAACGATAAGGGAAGTGTGCATGAACAATACATGTGAATCAGTGAACAGAATATATAATAATCTCCTTCGAGAAGAAGCCCCCAGGTGTTTTTTCGGATAGGACATTTGAAGATGTATGCCGAAAAACATAACACAAGCTCGGTTTAGCCGAACACATGCTGGGAAATGATATCCAATCCTGTAAAGCTAATATGGAAGGGAAAGAATACGAAAGAAAAAGGGAAAAGAAAAAGAAAGGTAAGAAATATGACGACACCGGTCTAGCCGTAAAAGCGCCGAAGACGAGCTGCGTTCCATGGGTTTGGTTCGAGGCGATTGTCCGGTGGGTTGCGGAGGCGATAAGCCCCTCCTGTAAGTACTTCGTCAATTATGAAAGGGCCCTCCCACTTGGGATTGAGTTTATGCTTCTGCTTCTCTGGGAGTCATAAGACGAGTTCGCCCACATTATATGCCTTCGCTCAAACCTCCCTGCTTTGGTAGCGCCGAGCCTGCTGTTGATAGAAAGTAGAGCGGGCCCGAGCTATATCGCGCTCTCCTTCCAAGGCGTCTAAGTCGTCCTGCCGATCAAACTCGGCCTCCTTTTCTTCGTACATGTGCACCCTAGGTGCGTCGTGAATGATATGGCAGGGAAGGACTGCTTCTGCCCCGTAGACCATAAAAACTGTGTGTATCCCGTTGATCGATTCGGGGTGGTACGCAGACGCCACAGAACGGAGTGAAGCTCCTCTACCCAATTGCAGTCGGATTCATGAAGAGATCGGACCAGACGTGGTTTGATGCCACTCATGATGAGGCCGTTGGCCCGTTCGACTTGTCCATTGGTCTGCGGGTGATACACTGGGGCGTAATCGAGCTTGATGCCCATGTTTCCGCACCAGTCCTTCACCTCCTGGACAGTGAAATTGGATCCATTGTCCGTTATTATGCTGTGCGGGACACCATAACGGTTTACCACGCAGGATATAAAGTCGACTACCGGTCCGGACTTAGCTGATCTTACTGGTTTAGCTTCGATCCATTTGGTGAACTTGTCGACCATGACCAGTAGATATTTATTTTTCTTGGTCCCCCCTTGTCGGGGGGATTACCCCCGGGTAGGCTCAAGGAGATGACTCAACATTTTTAAACATCGGGGGAGCCACCCCCGGTATGCCAAGCCCCGCGAATCAACAAGACAAACGAAGAAGGTAGCTGACGACACTGTAGATGTCCGGCTCCTCCTGTCCGGCTGCTCCTGTCCGGCTCCTCCAGTCCGGCTCCTCCTGTCCGGCTCCTCCTGTCCGGCTGCTCCTGTTCGGCTGCTCCTGTCCGGCTCCTCCTCTCCGGCTCCTCCAGTCCGGCTCCTCCTGTCCGGCTCCTCCTGTCCGGCTCCTCCAGTCCGGCTCCTCCTGTCCGGCTCCTCCAGTCCGGCTCCTCCAGTCCGGCTCCTCCTGTCCGGCTCCTCCCGGCCGGCTGCCGGCTGCGGCCCGACGAAGTCAGCTCCAGGCGTCCCGTCGGACACGACCTGACAACACTGTAGCTGACGGACTGCAGAACCTGCCACCCCGCTATAGTAGGGCACTATTGGCGAATAGTGCCCCGCTGTGCACCCGTCACCTGTCACTTCACTGCGCTCCAATAGTGGCGCACTGTAGCCTGCATCACTTGTCATGTCCAATAGTAGATAGTTGGCTGGTGGGCCACCCCTTGTCCCCTGGGCCTCCCTATATAAGAGGCACCAGGGGAGCCTCCAAGAGGCAGCCACACACACACTCACGGGAGGCCTCCTCTCATCCTCTCCCTCTCACTCATACTCACACATGCAGACACATGAGGCCAAGGTAAGGAGCTCACAGCTCCCTCTTCCTCCTCAGATACAGATCCAGGAGCAACCCTGTACTACATATACACCACATATATACAGACATGCAGGAGTAGGGATATTATCTCTCCGGAGAGCCCCGAACCTGGGTAAACCACCGCGTGCTATCCGCATACCCGTCCCGGATCTCCACTGCAGCCTTGCTCTCACCTCTCAAGCCATCCCATGGCATCTGCCGTCTCGGGGTACCCCCGGTGAGAAAACGACGACAGTTGGCGCCCACCGTGGGGCAAGCTGCTGTTGGTTCCGCAGTCCGGGCGGGACCATCTTCATCGCCATCGCCGCGACGTCGTCGTCGCCTCTCCAGCCGCGCCCGAGGGCTCGACATCAACTCGCCCCCGGGGCGGCCGCGCGAGGCGGCGCGCCTTCGTCGTCGGCCTCGCCATCTTCGCCAGCTCCGTCGTGGCGTCGCCGTCGCCTCTCCGGCCGCCCCCGAGGGCTCGACATCAACTCGCCCCCGGGGCGGCCGCGCGAGGCGGCGCGCCTTCGTCGTCGGCCTCGCCATCTTCGCCAGCTCCGCCGTGGCGTCGCCGTCGCCTCTCCAGCCGCGCCCGAGGGCTCGACATCAACTCGCCCCCGGGGCGGCCGCGCGAGGCGGCGCGCCTTCGTCGGCAGCCTCGCCATCTTCGTCATCTTCGCTGCAACGCCGGCCGTCCATCACGGCTCCTGCGTTGCTCTGCCCGGGCATGACCTCGTCGTCCTCGCGCGCTGCTCCGCCCCCGGCCGCCTCCCGGGTCCTCGGCACCGCCGTCGCCTCGGCCACGCCTCCACGCGCGGATTCGCTGACCACCTCTGTCCCTGTGAGGGCGCGCACCCGTTCCCAGCTAGCTAGCTAGCAGGGCCAATGGATTCAGCTGCCTGCGAGCTGGCTTAGCTAGCTAGCTTGGTTCGTGCGTGCGCGTGAGGCCGGCCGGCCGTGCGGGCTTCGCCGTCGCTCCAGCCGGCGACTCCGTCTGGCCGCGCCGCTCCACCTCGTCTCTGCTCGGCCTTTAGCCGCGGGGAACGCGCGGTCGCCGGCGCCACGACGGCCGCCCTCGGCTCCCTTCCTCCTCCCACGCGCCCTCGTGCTGCGTTTCGCTCCGGCCCAGTCGTCCGTGCGTCCCCACGGTCGCTCCGGCCGTGCGCCCGCGGCACCCGTCGCCTGCGCCTCTGCTTCGCCCGCCACCATCTGCTGCGGCGGCCGCTGCTGCATCGCCACCCTGACCTGGTCTCGTCCCTGTTCAGCGTCGTCCGTGCCCACCGCTCGCCATTGCGGCCACAACACCTCCCATACATGAGCCGTGCACTGGCCAGATGCTAGCCATTCACTACGCGTACACAAGCCGGATAATGGCTATAGCCTGCTCGTACATTGGCCGGATGCAAGATGTACACGCCCGTGCACTAGCTAGCTCCGGCCAGCTGCGCCGCCCGCGTGCGCCGCTCTGCCTAGCTCCGGCTCCACTCCGGTCCGTCCACCTCGCGCCGGGCCGGGCCTCCGCGCGCCCGCGCTGGCTCTGCTCCGGGACGTCTCCACGCCCGGCCGTCTCCACCGCCATCTCCAGCTGCTGCACATGAAGCGCAACGAGCACCCACCGAGCCGGCCTACTTGTGTTGCTTCGTTCCGGACCACGCGACGCCTCTCCCGGCTCCGCCGCGCTCGCCAAGTCGCGCCTGCCTGCTGACGCCTGTGGCCGGCCCCTACTCTGGCCCGCGCGCCGCCTCCTCCGCGCTCGCGTCGACCCGGCCTCCTGCACGCTCGTTGGCCGGCTCCCCGCCTCGCCCAACCGGCCCCGCACGTCGGCTGGCCAGCTCCGCCCGCCCCGCGGCCGGCTTAAAGCCCTCGCCCAGCCGGCCCCGCGCGTCGGCTGGTTGGCTCCGCCTGCCCCGCGGCCGGCTTGAAGCCCGCCGGCTCGCCTCCCGCCGTCTCCACCCGCAGCGCCGGGTTCGGCCCCGTCCGCCGGAGTCCCCCGTCTGGCTCCGTCGTTCGCGCCCCGAGCCCGAAGCCGTGCCCACGCTTGTCCACGGCACCGACGCGGAACTTCCAGCCGCCACCTCATCCGCTCCTCCGGCTCCTCCCGCGTCGCCCCGCCCGGGCCGGCTGCGCCGCCCGGGCCTCCCGCGTCACTGTCTCGCTCCGCCCACGCCTCCACGGGCCCGCGGTCGCACGCCGGTGGCGCCTCATCGCCGCTCGTGCTGCTCGCCCAAGCCTCCGCCTGTGGCTCCCCGTCGCCGACGCCACCCCGGCCACCCCCGCGCTCAGCCGCGTCGTGACGCTCGCCCTCACGCAGGCCCCACCGGCTCCCACGCCGGCCGGCATCCGCGCACCTGCCGGCTCGCCTGCGCAGCCCCGCCGGCTCCCGCGCCCGGCCAGCGCCTGCCGGCTTGCCTGCGCGCCTCCGCCCCCTCGCGCCCGCAGTCGGGTCCGGCTCCGGACGCCTCCTCCATGCCCGCGCGCACCCTGCCGGCTGCGCCCCGCTCCGACCGGCTCGCGCCCGCAACCCGGTCCCTCACTCCTCCGCGCGCGGCTTCGTCCTCGCCTCCAGCAGCGGCGGGCCGCGCCGCTCGACGCCGTCTCCGCCGGCAGTACCGGGTCCGGCCCTGTCCGCTGGGCGGCTCGTGCGCCCACTCGCCCTGCCGCTCCAGCCGGCCCCGCACGCCGGCTGCTCGTATGGAGAAAAGCCGGATGCCCAGCCGGCTGGGAAGAGAAGGTGGCCAGACGTAAAAAAAAAGCGCGTCCGGCTGCCCACAGCCGGCCAAAGAGAAGGTGGCCAGACGTAAAAAAAAAGCGCGTCCGGCTGCCCACAGCCGGCCAAAGAGAGGAGAAGAAAAAGGCGTCCGCCTGCTTCAGACACGACCCGGCCTGCCTGTCCGCGTCACCACATGGCCGGCTGGAGAGCCGCCCTACTGCCCGTCCGCCTCGATGCCTGGTCGGTCGGGTCCGACAGGCCGGGACCCCCTTCGAGCACCCGGAGGCTCGAAAGTCACACTCAGCGGGTGCGCCGGCGCGCTCCGCGAGCACCAAGCCGTGCCGGCTGTCTTCGTCAACCTCCACCTCGCCGGCACAAAAAACTAATGAACCCCCTCGCTCGGAGGCTTGGAAGCCACCCTCGGCAGCGCCTCGCGCGCACCAGCCGGTGGACCACGCGTCTGCACCCGGCAGAGCCCCGCGCCCATCAGCTGGCAGACCCCTCGTTCGCCCTCGGCAGCGCCTCGCGCCCACTAGCCGGCGGACCCCGCATCCGTCCTCGGTAGCGCCGCGCACTCATCAGCCGGCGGACCCCTCGTCCGCCGTCGGCAGCGCCTCGCGCGCATCGGTCATCGGACCCCTCGTCCGCCCTCGGCAGCCCCTCGCGCGCATCAGCCGGCGGACCCTGTGTCCGCCCTCGGCAGCGCCTCGTGCGCATCAGCCGGCAGACCCCGCGTCCGCCCTCGGCAGCGCCTCGCGCGCATTAGCCGGCGGACCTCGCATCCGCCCTCGGCAGCGCCTCGCGCGCATCAGCCGGCGGACCCCGCGTCCGCCCTCGACAGCCCCTCACGCGCATCAGCCGGCGGACCCCGCGTCCGCCCTCGGCAGCGCCTCGCGCCCATCAGCCGGCGGACCCCGCGTCCGTCCTCGGCAGTGCCCCGCGCACACCAGCCGGTGGACCACGCGTCTGCACCCAGCAGGGCCCCGCGCCCATCGGTCGACGGTCCTCGCGTCCGTGCCCGGTGTCCTCAACGCCACTATCCGCTTCAGCAACAGCAAAAACCCTCCGCCCGATTCTTCGAGTCGCCCGGAGGCTCGGAGCCTACACCCAGCGGGTGCGCTGGCGCGCCCCCGCTGGAAACCGCCAGCCGGTGGACTCCGCGTCCACGCCCGGCAGGGCTCCGCGCCCATCAGCCGGCGGACTCCAAGTCCGCGCTCGGCGGCGCCTCGCACGCATCAGTCGGACCACGTGTAGGACCGAAAGTATGTCTAGAGGGGGGGGTGATTAGACTACTTGACCAAATAAAAGTTTTGCCTATACCAAGTTTTAGAGTTGGCAGTTTTTAGCTTTTCATGGCAAGTCAAGTACACCCTACACATGCAAGTCTAAGAGTATAGCAGCGGAAAGTAACAACAAGCATGTATAGAAGGGAAAGGGTAGGAGGATCAAACGCAGTTGTAGACACGATGATTTTTCACGTGGTTCCGATAGGTGGCGCTATCGTACATCCACGTTTATGGAGTCTTCAACCCACAGAGGGTAACGGTCGCGAGAGTCCACGGAGGGCTCCACCCATAAGGGTCCACGAAGTAGCAACCTTGACTATTCCATAACGGTTTCCGTCCACGAAGGACTAGCCTCACTATGGGTAGATCTTCACGAAGTAGGAGATCTCCTTGCCCGTACAAACTTCTTGGTTCACTCCACAACACGAAGTAGGAGGCTCCCAAGCGACACCTAACCAATCTAGGAGGCACCACCCTCCAAAAGGTAATAGGCTCGGTAATGACGATGAACTCCTTGCTCTTGTGCTTCAAGATGATAGACTCCTCAACACACAATCACTCTCTCACAGATTTGGCTTGGTAGAAGAGATGGGATTGGTGGAAAGCAACTTGGGGAGGCTAGAAATCAAGATCCATATGGTTGGAGTGGAAGATCTTGACCTCAACACAAGACTAGGTGGTTCTCTCTCAGAAAACTGGATGGGGCAAATATGGAATAGTTCTGAGTGCTTCTCTTTCGAGTAGGTGGTGGTGGAGGGGTATATATAGGCATCCCCAAAAATCCAACCGTTACACACAAAATGACCAACTCGGTGACACCGATGTGTTAATCTCGGTGGTACCGAAGTGACCAAAAGGTGGCAACTTTTGAATCTCGGTGAGACCGATATAGGAAACTCGGTTGCACCGATAAGGTGACCAACGGTCAGATTTCCAATCTCAATGACGCCGATCCAACATTCTCGGTGGTGCCGAAAATGTGAATTTGCGTAACAGAAAGTTGGCAACCTAAACTGGGTGGCACCGGTATGGAATCGGTTGTACCGAAGTGGCTAGGGTTTGGCTGAGTCTGTCTGAGGTTTGGAATCAGTGGCACCAGGATGGGAATGTTGGTTGCACCGATTTTGAGTGTTTGGCTTAGGACAGACTTTAGTGGGAGAGCTTGTGGATGTTTTTGGCGACTATGACTTGTGCACGTTTGAGCATATTGTTTACCAACAAAACCTTACCCCCTTTTAATAGTATTGGCTTTCCTATGGACTCAAAGTGATTTCTCACAAATATAAAATGTAGAGTCCTCTTGCTTGAATCTTGGCCAACCTATTTCCTTGCATCTTGGGGTATCTCCACGATCTCCACAATCCTTTTTGCCATCCCTATCATTGAACTTTTCCTGAAATATACTTAGTGGAAACATTAGTTCAATGACTTATATGTTGTTATTAATTACCAAAACCACCAAGGGAGCAAATGTGCTTTCAATCTCCCCCTTTTTGGTAATTGATGACAACATATAGATCAAAGCTTTGACATATGATATAATCAATGAATATAATCGTCGCTTTGAGAAGTATGTGATAAGCAAGAGCTCCCGCTAAATTTGTGCATTATTTTGGATTTGCGTTTGAATGCAAATGCACAATCGATTAGGTATATGGGGCACTTCTTCCATGTCACATACAACTTGGTGGTGTGCGAGAATAATTAGAGTGAACATCATAGCACAATACAATCAAGCAATGGTGAAAGATCATCTCATAAGCATTAAGATGATAGGAAATAGTAGCATCACACATAAAACGTATGATCAAACAACACAAACATGTATCACAAGCAACCAAAAGATCAAATGTTTTGAAAAAGCAACAAGCACCAAACGCTCTCTCACTCGAAGCCTAAAGATCTATATACACTTCTCCCCCTTTGGCAACAAGTTACCAAAAAGTTCAAAGGCATATATCTAAGCGTTCTTGGGCTGATCTCCTCCGGTAGTCGATGAAGGAGTCGAGAGAACAGCGTCGGCGAAGATCTCTGCAGATGTCGTGGATGGAGTTGGTGTGGCAGCTGGAGGAACTGAGATAGATGGAGCAGGAGCTGAGGTGACAGCAGCAGGAGCTGATGAAGAGGGCCTCAAGTCTGGAGCTGGCACAGTGGCTGATCTGGCCTGAGTATGAAACTGTGTGCCTGGCCTGAGAGGTGATCCATCCTCCTCATCATCATCATCATGTGAAGAAGTCTGAGGAAGAGGCACTGAGTCAACTTCCTTCTTGAGCTCATTAACTGTCCTCGTCAGCCCATCCACCTTATCATTAACGGTCTTGATCCTGTTCTCAAAGATCATCACAAGACTGTTCTGGTTGTCCAGAATCCCCTTAATGTCCTTCTTCATGTCCTGGACTGATGAAATCAGAAGATCCATTTGCTCATACCTGGATCTAGGGACTTGAGCACTAGAGGCTCTAGCTGCCTCTGCTTCTGCCTGAGCTGCAGCTGATGTGGGATGTTCTGGGTCCATCACCACAACGTTGTCCTCGAGATCTGGCTGTAGGGGTAAGTGGGGACGATCTAGAGCAAATATGTGCTTCTCCAACTTTGAATTGATAAGCATCTGGATGTAGGGTGCATAACAGCAAGAGCGCTTCTGATCAGCAGCAACCCTCTTGATTGTCTCAACAATCAAATCCATGACTCTGATCCTGGTGTGTCTGTCAAGGTGGATCAACATATTGATGGAGTAGCCTCGGATCATCTTTTCATCTCCTGACTTGGGCATCAAAGTATGCCTCAGAATGGTGTTCATAGTGCGGAGGCTAGCCTGAAGAAAGTAGATGGATCCTAGCCTGTGAGACTTCACATTAGCAGCAGGGATCTCCTTATACATATTGGCCATAGCATTGTGGCTCTCCTTGGATTCTGAGTAGACATCCAAATCACCATCCTATGCTTCTGGGACTCCTAAGATGGTAGCCCACTCTTCAACAGTAGATTCATACCTTGCACCTTCAGTCATCCATACAATTATACCATCTCCATAGAAATGTGCAGTGGAGTAGAATTGCATGATCATCTCATCATTCCAAGCGGTGAACTCTCTGCCAACGAACTCATCTAAACCAGTGCAGTGGAAATTGTCTTGGACACTTGGAAAGTATTCCTCATTCTCCTTGATTAATTTCCAATCGACATACCGCATATCACTCACAGCTGGACTCTTGTCAAAGAGCACAGTTTCATAGAAGTCATGTTGCTCTTTGGTGTAGAATCGGTAGTCCACGGCTGTCTTCTTTCTTTGGGCATATGGGTCAGCAGCTCTCCATGCCCTCAAGCCAGAGTCCTTCCTCTTCTTCATATCCTCAGCAAGTGGATAACTGGTATTGTGTACTGGAAGGTGTGGCCTAAGCTTCATTAAAGCTAACATAGCATCCTCATCCTCAACTCTGGAGGTGGTTCCTTTGTTCTTCTCAGAAGCTGGAATCTGCTTAGACAATCTCTTGGGCTTCTCAGCAGCAGGCTTCTTTGCAGCAGACTTGCTACTCTTGGAAGTACCACTCTTGGGCATAGCATCAGACATCGGTTTCTTTTGCTTCTTCTTGGGAGGGGCCTTCTCAATGTGTTCTTCCTCCTCCTCAGCAGCAGCAGCAGCAGCCTCCTCAGGGTCCTCAAACATGGAGGTCTGCCTGCTAACAGCATAAACAATTCTCTTCCTGGCACCCTTCTTCTCACCTGCCTTCTTAGGCAATGACTTCTTCTTTGGAGGTGACTCAAGATGAAGAGCCATTCTTGTCCTAGCACCTTCACGAGGGGGCTCAATAGTCATGGTAGCTCTAGCACTTTCAGGAGCTCTCATAGCTGTAGAGCTAGCATATGTCTTGCCAACAACTTTCCTGGAGGAAATAGCTTCACTTGCAGACTTCTTGGCAGCCTTCTCTTGCTTCTTAGCAAGAATCTCTTCTGGAACGAAGTCTGAATCTTCCTCATCTGAATTCAGCTTCTTCCTAGCCCTTGTGGCAGCCTTGGGCAATCCATGGGAACTGGGAGTGCCTGGATCTGAAGATGAACTAGACTCAGGACTAGTGCCTGAATCCATCTCAACACTTTGCTCTCTGAAGTTGTTCTCACTGTCCTCAGCTCCTGACATATCTGACCCTGTGAATAGAGTATAGAGGAGCAGAATAGGATGAGTCATCACAAAATAATGCTGGTTTTTGAAAGTTTGAACAAAGGATTTTCAAAGTTTTGCATTCTGTCAGATACAAATCGGTAAGGCCGAAGCAAAATTTTCGGTGACACCGAGACAGACTGTCCCATTAACAGAAACTTGGCACCCTTTTCGGTGAGACCGAAAAGGAGTGCTTGGTTTCACCGAGACAGTTCTTAGCAACACAGAAAGAAAAATCGGTGGTACTAATTTTCTTGATTCGGTTCTACCGAGTTGCATCGGGCGGAAGACAAACCCTAGAAAATCAGTCATTCGCTAGTCTATAGGATTTTCTTGTGGATAGGAGGACGTGCAACAGGTGGCATATGGAGAAAAGCAGATCCAATGCGCAAGAATTAGATGGGAGCGCAAAGGAGGACGAATCCGTACCCTAACTCGGTGGCGGATTCACTACGGCGGCGACGATGGAGAAGATTTCGTCGACGGCGGCGATTCCCAGCGGCGGAGGAGCGCAGGGAGACAAGGGCGACGACCAAGGGTCTCGAGGCGGCAGCTTAGGGTTCTGAGGCGCGCCGGTTTGAGGATGAATTTCAAAACGTCGGGGTCCACAGTATATATACCCACCACTGTCGGTGACGCCGATTCTAGATTTTCGGTGTCACCGAGTTTCTCAACTGTCAGTTGACAGGGAAACTCGGTGTAACCGAGAATATGGAATCGGTAGTACCAAGATAGAAAACCAGATCAATCCTAGGCATTCGGTGAGACCGAGATTGTGGGGTTGGTTCCACCGAGATGCACTTGGGAGGTTTTAATGGTCAGTCCTTGTCGATACGGAACTCCGAGTGCTCCACACACAGAGGGATCGAAAAGCACTTGTTCAAATTTTGTGATGCATCATGAATGGAATATGAGGTGAGAAAGCATAGATAGCTAAAGAGTGGTCCTAGGCATTCTTGTCCATCCAATTGGCAAAAGATAAAACAAAAGCCAAATAGCAACAATTGGATGTCCTCGAATGAGAAAGTAAATGCAGACCAACATGCTCACACAATAAGATGTCAAATGAAATCATGACAAACATGCACATACACACTAGCATCTAACAAGCACTTGGGCGATGACAAAGTCATCTATATATGAGTATTTGACTTAGGAGCCAAGTAAGAATACTTGATCATAGGTCATACTCATCGTTTAAGCACAAGTGGGGTTACCACTTTTACATAAAGCATTTAATGTTGTCACATTCTAAGAGATACTTTAGCTCAAGTCTTAGAGTAAAGCTCCCCCTAGATGTGACATCCCCCCATAATAGGGATAAACTAACCTTGGGTTTTGTCGATGAAGACTTCATGTTGGTGAGGTAGTGGTGGATGCTCAAGGTTGATGAAGATCACCAAGAGTTGGGAGCATCCTTGTTGTTTCCATACTCTTCTCACCTACATGGGTTAGTCCCAACATACAAGAGACAAATACAAGGATATCTATGGACATGGAGTGCAAAGCATATGTTATGATGCCCATTGATTTGTTGATTACCTTGTCCCTTGCTTACCTTTGAGGGAATGTGTGACTCCTTGAACTATTGCATAGAGTTGATGTTGATTGCAAATAATTCTTGCCAATAATGAATATGAGTGAATTTCATTGGCGGAGTCACCCCTCAAGAACTTACTAGTTCTTCTTCTTGGGAACCCACATCAAGTTGATGGGGATCCTTGGTGTTGTAGTAGCCTTTGTAGAAGTTGAGCTTGACGTAGCCTTGGGAACCCACTCCACCATAGGTAGGGATTCTTCTTCATATGAGTCAATGTCCTCTTGAAGCTTGTTCTTGCCCTTGAGCTTGTGGTCTTGTGGTGGAAGCTCATCTTGAGTGCTTGTCCCCTTGGGAAGAGTATTTTCATACTTCTCCTTTTGAGGAACAAACTTGGGCTCGGGATATTGACCTTCTTCCCATTCAACTCCATTTGCGTTGAAGTAGCCAACACCACGATTCTTCCGGTATCCTCCGTGCTTGCGTACAATTTCCTCAAATTCCTTACACCCGGCAAGACTCTTGTAGATACCTTTTTCTATAATTCCTTTCAATAAAGCATTTTCTTGCTCAAGTGTGACTTGGCTAAGAGAATCATCATTAGTGGAATCAATAGAACTACTAGAAGCAACATCATTGGGTTTAGCATTTTTATTGTTGCTACTAGATGAAGAACCTTTCTTGCCTTTGTTACTAGTTTGTTTAGATTTAACTTGTGGCATGAAAGTAGACAAGAGTAGTCGTTTGGCTAGATAAGATGAAGTCTTCTTTCGGAGATCGTCATTGATAGCTTTAAGAAACTCATGCTCTTGCTCCAAGTTGAGCTTCTTGAAGCGTAGCTTCTCATGAGTTCTCACAAGCTCTCTATAATCTTCGAGAGTAGATTCATGAGCTAACTTAAGAGTGTTTAGTTCTTTAGTTAGTTCTTCTATTTTCACCTTATCATCATCAATTGACTTATCTTGACTAGCATGAGAATTATCAAGTTCATTTTGATCAACATCACTAGTTTTATCACAAAGCAAGTCATCATCACAAAGCAAATCATCTTCATCACTATCAAAATCAAGATACTCGGGGTGTGATACCTTGGGGCCTTTAGCCATGAAGCAACTTCCACTCCCATCGTTTGGTGAGTCAAATAGATCATGGGAGTTGGTAGTCACTAGAGCAATTCCGGCAACACCATCATCTTGACTGTAGTCGGAGTCGGAGTGATAGCTTGTCTCGGAGTTGTCGTCGGAGTCGGAGCCGGAAACCCATTCACCAACATGAGCTTGATGTTTCCTTCTTGTGTAGCTCTTGGTGTACTTGTCCTTCTTCTCCGAATCTCTACTTCTCCTTGAAGGTCTTCGTTCATAACGATCATCTCTACTCCTTCTCTCTCTTTGAGGTGATTCATTCCTTGAGGTTCGTCTTCGAGGTGACTCTTCTCTTCGTTTGTAGGGAGCCGTGCACTCATTGGAGTAGTGTCCGAGCTTCCCACAATTGTAGCAATTGCGGTCACGACTTGACGAACGCTTCTCATCATATCTTGAGTTGGAGCTTCTTTCTTTGCCTCTATTCTTGTAGAATTTGTTGAATTTCTTGACCATGAGGCTTATCTCTTCATTGGTGACAAGGTTGTTGTTTGAAGTTGTGGGAGCATCACTTGTGGCTTTGTAAGCACCGCTAGACTTGTGATGAAGCTCTTCCTTGTCCTTGAGTGTCATCTCATGAGCAACAATCCTTCCAATGACTTCCGTAGGCTTGAGATCTTTGTAGTTGGGCATGATTTGGATCAATGTTCACACGGTGTCGTATCTCTCATCCAAAGCTCTAAGTATCTTCTTGATGATGAATTTGTCGGTCATTTCTTCGCTTCCTAAGCCGGCAATCTCATTTGTGATGAGAGCTAGCCTAGAGTACATCTCTGCGACTCCTTCACCATCCTTCATCTTGAACTTGTCAAGCTGACCTTGAAGAACATCTAACTTGGATTCTCTCACGGACTCGGTTCCTTCGTGCATATCAACCAAAGTATCCCAAATCTCTTTTGCATTCTCAAGACAGCTGATTTTGTTGAATTCTTCGGGGCATAAGCAGTTGAAGAGAATGTCACATGCTTGAGCATTGTATTGCAACATCTTCAACTCATCCGTGGTCGCTTCACGATCCGGTTCCTTTCCATCCGAAAAGAATTCACCTTGCAAGCCAACACGAACAACAGCCCAAACGGCGGGATTATGACCAAGAATATGCATTTTCATTTTGTGCTTCCAACTAGCAAAATTAGTGCCATCAAAGTACGGACCTCTACGGTGATAACTTTCCTCACTAGACGCCATACTCTCCTAGGTTGTGAGACCAATGCAATGGAGACCAAATCTCTGATACCACTTGTAGGACCGAAAGTATGTCTAGAGGGGGGTGATTAGACTACTTGACCAAATAAAGTTTTGCATATACCAAGTTTTAGAGTTGGCAGTTTTTAGCTTTTCATGGCAAGTCAAGTACACCCTACACATCCAAGTCTAAGAGTATAGCAGCGGAAAGTAACAACAAGCATGTATAGAAGGGAAAGGGTAGGAGGATCAAATGCAGTTGTAGACACGATGATTTTTCCCATGGTTCCGATAGGTGGCGCTATCGTACATCCACGTTTAGGGAGTCTTCAACCCACAGAGGGTAACGGTCGCGAGAGTCCACGGAGGGCTCCACCCATAAGGGTCCACGAAGTAGCAACCTTGACTATTCCTTAACGGCTTCCGTCCACGAAGGACTAGCCTCACTATGGGTAGATCTTCACGAAGTAGGCGATCTCCTTGCCCGTACAAACTTCTTGGTTCACTCCACAACACGAAGTAGGAGGCTCCCAAGCGACACCTAACCAATCTAGGAGGCACCACCCTCCAAAAGGTAATAGGCTCGGTAATGACGATGAACTCCTTGCTCTTGTGCTTCAAGATGATAGACTCCTCAACACACAATCACTCTCTCACAGATTTGGCTTGGTAGAAGAGATGGGATTGGTGGAAAGCAACTTGGGGAGGCCTGAAATCAAGATCCATATGGTTGGAGTGGAAGATCTTGACCTCAACACAAGACTATGTGGTTCTCTCTCAGAAAACTGGATGGGGCAAGTATGGAATAGTTCTGAGTGCTTCTCTTTCGAGTAGGTGGTGGTGGAGGGGTATATATAGGCATCCCCAAAAATCCAACCGTTACACACAAAATGACCAACTCGGTGACACCGATGTGTTAATCTCGGTGGTACCGAAGTGACCAAAAGGTGGCAACTTTTGAATCTCGGTGAGACCGATATAGGAAACTCGGTTGCACCGATAAGGTGACCAACGGTCAGATTTCCAATCTCGGTGACGCCGATCCAACATTCTCGGTGGTGCCGAAAATGTGAATTTGCGTAACAGAAAGTTGGCAACCTAAACTCGGTGGCACCGGTATGGAATCGGTTGTACCGAAGTGGCTAGGGTTTGGCTGAGTCTGTCTGAGGTTTGGAATCGGTGGCACCGGGATGGGAATGTTGGTTGCACCGATTTTGAGTGTTTGGCTTAGGACAGACTTTAGTGGGAGAGCTTGTGGATGTTTTTGGCGACTATCACTTGTGCACGTTTGAGCATATTGTTTACCAACAAAACCTTACCCCCTTTTAATAGTATTGGCTTTCCTATGGACTCAAAGTGATTTCTCACAAATATAAAATGTAGAGTCCTCTTGCTTGAATCTTGGCCAACCTATTTCCTTGCATCTTGGGGTATCTCCACGATCTCCACAATCCTTTTTGCCATCCCTATCATTGAACTTTTCCTGAAATATACTTAGTGGAAACATTAGTTCAATGACTTATATGTTGTTATTAATTACCAAAACTACCAAGGGAGCAAATGTGCTTTCACCACGTCGGCTGCAAGCCACGCTGGCCGACATCGACAAAAACCGCCTCGCCGGCACCAGAAAGCAATGTGAGATCTCCACCCGCACACCCTCGCGGCGTACACACAAACAGATACCCCGAGGGATCCTCGGGGGCCATCTCCGCATTTGTTTTTACTACTTCACTGTTCACCCCGGCGCCAGCTAGCCTCGGCCCGGGGGTTGACCGTTTGGCCCGATACGTTCATACCCATAGACGGCTTAGTAGCGTGCATGGGACCGAAGCCCCACTCTTTGTCTCAGCTACAGCTCGCGCCGCGACTGTCCGGCTAGAGAGAGCACAAGCTGGAGGTCACTACACGCGAAAAGCATCTAGGGAGAAAACGGCTTGGGCGATCTGGTCATTCATTTGTGCGTATCTACTCGGTCGAGCCTGCTCCTAGAGTCCGAGTACTGTACGCTCCACTCCGCGGTTCACTCTTCGCCTCAGCTACAGACCGGCTACCAGCTGTCCGGCTAGCAAGAGCAAAAGCCAAAGAGCGGAGGGCACATGAAAAAGATTGAAGGGGGCTCTGACGAAACCGAGTCAGCACCCTCTGCATAAACTTGCACCACCAAAATCAAATATTTGATATATCCGTGCCGACTAAACCTGTCTTTTGCACGATCATTTCCATGAGGAACCTCCTCGCTCGGAGGCTACTCCCGGTAGGACCCCGCGCCCATCAGCCGGCGGACCCCGGGTCCGCCCTCGGCAGCGCCTCGCGCTTATCAGCCGGCAGACCCCGCGTCCGCCCTCGGCAGCGCCTCGCGCCCTTCAGCCGGCGGACCCCGCGTACGCCCTCGGCAGCGCCTCGCGCCCTTCAGCCGGCGGACCCCGCGTACGCCCTCGGCAGCGCCTCGCGCCCTTCAGCCGGCGGACCCCCCGTCCGCCCTCGGCAGCGCCTCGCGCCCTTCAGCCGGCAGACCCCGCGTCCGCCCTCGGCAGCGCCTCGCGCCCTTCAGCCGGCGGACCCCGCGTCCGCCCTCGGCAGCGCCTCGCGCCCTTCAGCCGGCGGACCCCGCGTCCGCCGTCGGCAGCGCCTCGCGCCCTTCAGCCGGCGGACCCCGCGTCCGCCCTCGGCAGCGCCTCGCGCCCTTCAGCCGGCGGACCCCGCGTCCGCCTCTGGCTGGGCTCCGCGCCCATCAATTGGTGGACCCCCCGTCCGCGCTCGACATCCTCGACGCCGCCGTCTGCTTCAGCAACAGCAAAGACCCTCCGCCCGACTCTTCGAGTCGCCCGGAGGCTCGGAGGCTACACCCAGCGGGTGCGCTGGTGTGCCCCCGCTGGAAACAGCCAGCCGGTGGACTCCGCATTCTCCCCCGGCCGCGCCTCACGCCCTTCAGCCGGCGGACTCCGCGTCCGCGCCCGGCGTCCTCGATGCCACCGTCTACTTCAGCAACTGCGAAGACCCTCCGCCCGACTCTTCGAGTCGCCCGGAGGCTCGGAGGCTACACCCAGCGGGTGCGCTGGCGCGCCCCCGCTGGAAGCAAGCTGCGCCGTCCTCAGCCCGCGATCGACCGACAACGACAACTTCTGCAACCCCAACGGCAAGACGCTCCACCCGACTCTCCAAGTCGCCCGGAGGCTCGGAGGCTACTGTCGGGGGGATTACCCCCGGGTAGGCTCAAGGAGACGACTCAACATTTTAAAACATCGGGGGAGCCACCCCCGGTATGCCAAGCCCCGCGAATCAACAAGACAAACGAAGAAGGTAGCTGACGACACTGTAGCTATCCGGCTCCTCCTGTCCGGCTGCTCCTGTCCGGCTCCTCCTGTCCGGCTCCTCCTGTCCGGCTGCTCCTGTCCGGCTGCTCCTGTTCGGCTCCTCCTGTCCGGCTCCTCCAGTCCGGCTCCTCCAGTCCGGCTCCTCCTGTCCGGCTCCTTCTGTCCGGCTCCTCCAGTCCGGCTCCTCCTGTCCGGCTCCTCCTGTCCGGCTGCTCCTGTCCGGCTCCTCCTGTCCGGCTCCTCCAGTCCGGCTCCTGTCCGGGTCCTCCCGGCCGGCTCCCGGCTGCGGCCCGACGAAGTCAGCTCCAGGCGTCCCGTCGGACACGACCTGACGACACTGTAGCTGACGGACTGCAGAACCTGCCACCCCGCTACAGTAGGGCACTATTGGCGAATAGTGCCCCGCTGTGCACCCGTCACCTGTCACTTCACTGCGCTCCAATAGTGGCGCATTGTAGCCTGCATCACTTGTCATGTCCAATAGTAGATAGTTGGCTGGTGGGCCACTCCTTGTCCCCTGGGCCTCCCTATATAAGAGGCACCAGGGGAGCCTCCAAGAGGCAGCCACACACACACACTCACGGGAGGCCTCCTCTCATCCTCTCCCTCTCACTCATACTCACACATGCAGACACATGAGGCCAAGGTAAGGAGCTCACAGCTCCCTCTTCCTCCTCAGATACAGCTCCAGGAGCAACCCTGTACTACATATACACCACATATATACAGACATGTAGGAGTAGGGGTATTATCTCTCCGGAGAGCCCCGAACCTGGGTAAACCACCGCGTGCTATCCGCATACCCGTCCCGGATCTCCACTGCAGCCTTGCTCTCACCTCTCAAGGCATCCCATGGCATCTGCCGTCTCGGGGTAACCCCGGTGAGAAAACGACGACACCCCTTTAAGTGGTCCGACCATATCGAGCCCCCAGACCGCGAAAGGCCAAGTGATCGGGATAGTCCGAAGAGCTGTCGGGGGCATGTGGCTTTGATTTGCGAATAGTTGACATCCAACACAATGTTGGACAAGTGCTTGGGCGTCCGCTCGAGCGGTGGGCCAAAAGAATCCGGCTCGAAAGGCTTTGCTTACTAAGGCCCGTGCTGCGGCGTGGTGGCCGCCCATGCCTGCGTGAATTCGGCCAAAAGCTGCCTTCCTTCTTCCTCAGATATGCACCGTTGGAGTATCCCGGTAGTGCTTTTCTTATATAACTCACCCTCGTGGACCTTATAGGCCTTGGATCGCCGAATTATGCATCTCGCCTCCGTCTGGTCGTCGGGGAGTTCTTGGTGGAGAAGGTAGGCAAGGAAGGGCTCGGTCCATGGTGCGATTACTGCCATGACCTCATGAGCCGAAGGCGTTTCTTCAATTATGGAACTGCCAATGATTTGCTCATCTGGTTCATTTATAGGAGGGACGATCTCTTCCGTACTGATGGCTCCAGCGCCTTTATTCTCGTCCTGCCATACCACTGATGGCTTGAAAAGCCATTCAAGGAAGGTGTTTTTCGGGAC
Organism: Elymus sibiricus; assembly: GCA_039707655.1. Classification (NCBI taxonomy): domain Eukaryota; kingdom Viridiplantae; phylum Streptophyta; class Magnoliopsida; order Poales; family Poaceae; genus Elymus; species Elymus sibiricus. The sequence goes on from CM077665.1 coordinate 506,953,777, forward strand.
GGGGTCGCGCTTGGCCCCCATACGGGCGAGTATGTCAGTAGCCTGATTGCTGTCTCTAGAGACGTGGTGGAATTCTAGCCCCTCGAACCGTGCGGATATTTTAAGAACGGCATTTCTGTATGCTGCCATCTTTGGGTTTTTAGCATCGAATTCGCCGTTGATTTGAGAGATGGCGAGATTAGAATCTCCCCGTACTTCAAGCCGTTGTATGCCCATCGATGCTGCCATCTGAAGCCCGTGCAATCGTGCTTCGTACTCGGCCGCATTGTTGGAATCGGCGTACATGATCTGCAACACGTACCGGACGTTGTCTCCCATGGGAGATGTGAGGATAACTCCAGCCCCCAGTCCGGCCAGTGTCTTGGATCCATCAAAGTACATCGTCCAATGGGAGTATGTACTATATTCTCTGGGGAGCTCGGCCTCTGTCCATTCGGCAAGGAAATCGGCCAACACCTGAGATTTAATAGCTCGTCGTGGCTTATAGGCGATTTCGAAAGGAAGGAGTTCGATGGCCCATTTGGCTATGCGGCCGGTGGCGTCCCTGTTATTGATTATATCGTTCAGGGGTACTTCGGATGCCACCGTGACCGAACATTCTTGAAAGTAGTGTCTGAGCTTGCGTGATGCCATAAACACTGTATAGGCTATCTTCTGGTAGTGCGGATATCTGGACTTGCATGGCGTTAGCACTTCTGACACGTAGTAGACTGGCTTTTGCACCCGGAATTTGTGACCCTTGTCCTCTCGTTCGACGACGAGCACCGCACTAACCACTTGATTGGTGGCCGAGATGTACAGTAACATTGGTTCATTGGCGCCTGGCGCCGTGAGTATGGGGTTGCTGGCCAGCAGTGTTTTAATTTCCTCTAGTGCAGCTGTTGCTTCATCGGTCAACTCGAAGTTTTTGGTCAGTTTCAGCAGCCTGTAGAGCGGTAAAGCCTTTTCACCAAGGCAGGAGATAAAGCAGCTCAAAGCCGCCACGCAGCCCGCCAGCCTTTGGACGTGCTTTAGCTCTGTAGGAATCGCAAGTTGAGATACGGCGCGGATCTTAGCAGGATTCGCTTCTATTCCTCTATGGGAAACAATGAATCCGAGTAGTATACCAGTGGGAACTCCGAAGACACATTTGTCCGTATTGAGCCGTATATCATATTCCCGTAGACTAGCAAAAGTTTGCTTGAGGTCATCTATCAGCTGGCTGGCATGTTTGGTCTTAATGACCACGTTGTCCACGTATGCCTCGACTGTTTTACCGACTTGTTTTTCGAGACATGTCTGAATCATACGTTGGTATGTGGCACCTGCGTTTTTAGCCCGAAAGGCATCGTGTTAAAGCAGAATGGCCCGTAGGGGGCGATGAATGCAGTTGCAGCTTGATCAGATTCCTTCATTTTGATCTGATGGTATCCGGAATAAGCGTCGAGGAAGCACAATGAGTCGTGTCCGGCTGTGGCGTCAATAATCTGGTCTATGCGTGGTAAGGGGAAAGGGTCCTTGGGGCAAGCTTTATTAAGGTCTTTGAAATCGACACACAACTGCCAGGATTTATCTTTCTTCGGTACCATCACCAGGTTTGCCAACCACTCGGGGTGTTTGATTTCTCTTATGAATCCGGCCTCCAGCAATTTTGCTAGTTCTTCGCCCATAGCTTGTCGCTTGGGTTCGGAAAATCGGCGTAGAGCCTATTTAACGGGCTTGAAGCCTGCGGTTATGTTCAGACTGTGCTTTGCTAGCCGTCGTGGGATTCCTGGCATGTCTGAAGGATGCCAGGAAATAATATCCCAGTTTTCTCGTAAAAATGTTCGCATTGCTTCGTCCACAATGGCGTCCAGCTGAGCTCCGATGGACGCTGTTTTATTGGGGTCCGTTGGATGTACCTGAAATTTGACGATTTCGTCTGTGGGTTTAAAGGACGTGGGTTTGGGCCTCTTGCTAAGGACCACATCATCCTTGTCCACTGTTGACCGGAGTGCGGTCAATCCCTCTGCTGCAAAGGTCTCAACTAGTGCCTCGAGGGCGAGCGCTGCTGTTCTGTTTTCTGCTCGAAGGGCTCTATGCGGGTCACTTGTGATTGTGATCACCCCGTTTGGGCCCGGCATTTTGAGCTTCATATACCCGTAATGTGGTATAGCTTGAAATCTTGTGAAAGCGTCACGCCCCAACAGAGCGTGGTAACCACTGTGAAAGGGCACAATATGAAAGAGAAGTTCTTCGGATCTGTAGTTCTCGGGCGTGCCGAATACCACATCGAGGGTAACGCGTCTGGAACAACGTGCCTCTTTCCCAGGGATAATCCCAGGAAAGGTTGTGTTGCTATGTTCGATGCGGGATCGGTCGAACTGCATTTTTTTCCAAGGTATCCTCGTAAATGAGGTTTAAACCACTGCCGCCGTCCATTAGCACCTTTTGTAACCTGAAGCCATCGACGATGGGGTTGAGGACCTGTGCGGCAGGTGTTCGGCCGGGGCGGGTGATTGGTTGATCAGCTTCTCCGAAGGTGACCGGTGTGTTTGTCCATGAATTCGGTGTGATCGTTGTTAGATTTGTTCGAGTTCTCGAAGAGCTCTCTTCATCTTATTCCTTGAGGAAAACGTTTCGTAGATCGTCAGGATCTCGGCGTTGCATTCTGGTGGCGCTGTTGAACGTCTGCCTGGAGGTAGGACCTCGAGGATGGCTCTCCGCTTTTTGTGACCTGCCTGACGACCCAGCAAGCTCTAAGGCTGTGAGTCGGGCTTGTGTTCAGTAATACAGAGTGTATAGGGCATGGCTTGTCTAATAGCCCGTCAAGGACAGTTCTGACTCCCGTATGGGGTCTATTCTTTTTCTCAGCGGGTTCGTGTTCGGCCGGCCGTCTCGAGGTATTCGCTTTTTCCGAGCTCCTCTAGGGTGTTCGGCAGGGACCGGATCCGAAAACAAACGTTCAGCTTGCCAGGTGCTTTCCTTGGCGCAATATTTTTGTACCAGGTCCGATAGCTCGATGAAGTCATGAATGTGACGACGGGCTAGGGCATTGAGGATTCCTTCGTTGTGGCAATTCTGCCTGAAGGTTGCTATTATCTCCTGGCCACTAGAGTCTGGTACTCTGTCTTTAATAAGGAGGAGTCTAGCCCAAAAATGATGGACTGATTCTCCTGGCTGTTGTTTAACTTCCCATAAGCCCGATAACTTGGGCTCTCCTACGCTGCTTGAGGAGTGCTCGACTTGGGTGGTGGGCGGGGAAAATTTTAGTTTCTCGCCAGGATGTGAGTCCGGGATCACGGCGTTTGCCCCCCGTGTCATCGCGGGATCCGGTGTGACGGGTTCGGAGTCCATATTATAAACAGGACCCCTCTGCGCGGGTTCTAGGTCGCGCGCTAGATCGGTGGCCGATCCCGAACTTTTTCCAGTGTGGGTTCCGGATTCCGGATTGTAGGAGAGATCCTGACGGTCGGAAACCGGGATGTAAACTGTTTTTAATTCCGGTAGTTGAGAGGATGAGCCTCCGGCCGGACACTCGATGGTGGCGACTAAGTGGGTGATCGGTGGGGTATGAATCTCCCTATCATCGGGTTTAAACCCGATCCGGTCGTAGATTGAGGTTTGGCCGTTGGTCACACCCATGGTTTGAATCCGACCAAGCAACTCGTTTAATGACGAGATGTCGGCGTGGTCCATGTCGCTGGAGCGCATGGGGTCGATCCGCCGCGCCGTTGTCCCAGGGTCACTCGACGACGCGCCAGGGTTATATTCGGCCGCGGCAGATCTGGGCATATCAGCTGGGTTGGGCGTTATGGCCAACCGAGGGATTGAGGCCACCTCAGCGGTGGGACCTGCTGCCTCCGGCGTTAAGGCGTCGGGGCCTGCGGGCTCCTCCATGGGAGCTGAGAGCTTCGTTAAAACAAGATCTCCCCGGGAGTCGGCGACGAACTCAAGGTTCCCGGATCTGACTTCCTGGTCGGGGATGAAACTTTCGACCTGGCCAAGTGTAACAGCCCGAGACCGACGCTCCAGAACATTCCCCTTTCATTCCGTTGTCATCGTGTGTTTCGTTTGTTGTTGCATTCATCATCGCATCATTCGCATCATCTGCATAGCATCGGCAACTCCATTGCCATCATTTTTCAAAACTTGCATCCGTTCGTAGTCGCCGGTTCTCTCCGTTCTTGTCGTCGATTGTTTCGAGTCTAATCACACACGCACGCGCCCGCGGCATCGTTAAAAAAATGCTTTTAAAAGCGAGCGAAAAATATTCTCGGATTGGGTCGAAACTTGGCAAGCGTTCTCAATTTAGTGTAGCTAGACCGCCTGCCAAGTTTCGTCGCATTTGGGGGTCGTTTGATACCTGAACGGTTAAACCTATAGCGGCACTATAGTCAGTCAAATAGTCGGACGTTTTCGTTTTATAAAACATGTTGCGGGGCTGCCCGTTTTCTCTCTCATCTATGCCTAGCCCCTCTGCACAGTGCACAGACCCACGCGCGTGCCCGATACTACCCCGAACCCGAAACGTTCGGTCGTGACCGTTGTGTCCAGATCAACCCCGTAATCCCCTAAACCATCATCCGTTTCTCAAATGGACTCCCTAACCTATTTTTTTCTCGACCACTCGATCGAGATCGAAGGATCCAAAGCTAGCCCAATTTTCCTATTTATAGACCATCTCCTAGTCCAACCCTAAAATCTAGGGGAGCTGTCCCATCAATCCTCCTCTGTCTAATCACCGCCGCCGCCACTCCACTTCTTCCACCCCGGGATCCCTCCCGATCCAACCACCTGCTCTCCTCCTCGATATCCCCTCCTTCCCAATCCCTGTGCAGCCTCCTCGCTGGCCGATCGCCGGGGCCCCTCCTTTGCTCGATCCCGAGGGGATCACGAGCAGCTCATCCCCAGCAACCAGATCACTGGACGTGTCCAGCTCCTGTAGGAGCCAGCGGACGCGTGCCTGCCTTCGCCCGCGGCCGCAAGAGCCAGCAGCAGCGCTGCCTCCCTGCTAGGAGCCCGAGCTCCCTCGCCTCTCTGCCGCAGCAGCAGATCGCCCCAGCCCCGGCACCGCTCCTCCTCCTTTCCCTTGTTTCTTTCTTTCTCTGCTGCTCTTCTCTGAATTTTTCCCTGTCGTGGTCGCCTCTCTGCAGGTCACCGACGCACACGACGGATTCAAGCCTCCAAGCTCGCCTCTGCTCCACCTCAAGGCCCCGCTGTCGCTATCGGACCTCGCCGGTGAATAGCGCTGCCGTTCTTCGCTCCCTGCCTTCCTTCGGTTCCTTCCTCCTCCTCTGTCCGTCTCTCCCTCTCTCACCTTGTTTCTCTCTCTCTCTCTCTTCCTCTTGACAGGGAACGCCCAGGGCTATGGACAGGAGCCTGTCTCGCCATGGAGCTCCGCCACCGGCCGGATTCAGTGCCCCGAGGGCCGGATCCGTCCATCCCCACCGCCCTCGCTTGTATCCCGTATTCCCAGTCCTTCCCCGCACCCCCGCCGGCCCTCTACCACCGCATCAACTGCTGCTGTTGGCTCCCATCGCCGGCAATGTTCATCGCGAGTTACGGTGAGAAAGGCCTCACCGTTAAGTCACTTTATTGTACACAGCGCCCTCATTTTAGCATGAGTCAACACAGCAGCGCAGTTGTAGGAGTCACTAGACCCCATCCATGAGGTCCTGGGATCAAATCCCACGGCAGCCTCATTTTCTTTTTCTGCATTTTTTTCACCCACACTCATATGACCCTTAGGCCGATTCCAGCCCTGGGCTGTTGCACTGAGATGCTTCGGGCCCATGTATGTTTTATTTCCTGCCTGAGGATTTAGCTATTATTCCAGTGCTCTAATAATTTCAGCTAAAGTCGCTATTTTCTATTGCTCATAAATAATTAACCGTGCGTCGGATGAAAGTGTTTCATATATGTAAAATGATAGGAATTTTGTGTAGATTCATAATATCCAACTTTCACACATGTTTCAAATGTTTAAACTTGCTGTTTGCATGATTTTGCATATATGCCATGTGAAAATGATTTATTTCATAACTACAAAACTGTAGCTCCGATAAAAATGTTCCACATATGTAACTTGACTAGAAAAATGTGTAGAATCTCATGGCACACTTTATTTTGCTGTTTAACAAATATAAAATTGCGTTAGCACAGATCTGGACCAAACGTATAAATTACATATGAGGTCGTTTCGAAAATGATATATGTTGTTTCCGGCCTCATTTCAAATACCTAGATGATGTAGTTGTGTGTGTTTCACCTTTTGCTATGATAAACAACATTTAAAATGTTTATTTAGTTAAAAAACATTAACCACATTCTCATAATATGGAGAGTTATTATTTGTTTTATATATGTTCTCCTTCTCCATTTAAAATTGCTTTAATTCCATCTTCACCTTACGCCATGACCACCCATGTTAAACAACATTTAAACTTGTCGAGTAAATAAACGAGAGTGAACTAAGTAATTCAAATGTGGAGTTTCGTCAATATGCAACTCGTTGCATATTGAGCTTCACTTAATGTGTAGTATTTGTTTGTCGTGATTGCCATGCCTCGCATAATTAAACCCGACATGCATCATATTTGTTTGTGCATCATGTCATGTATATGTTGTGGTGTTTATCATGTGTTGATTGTTGTTTCCGGATTGCTTCTTCTCGATAGAGTTCCGAAAGCGTTCAGAGTGTGAGGATTCGTTCGACTACGTTGGCTCGTCTTCTTCACGGATTCGTTCTTCTTCCAAGCGGGATCACAGGCAAGATGATCATTTCCCAGGATACCATTACTATCACTGCCATGCTAGATGTCTCGTTTCTATCGCTTGTCTCGCTACCTACCACTTGTTTGTCAAGCCTCCTAAAATGCCATGATAAGCCTCTAACCCCTCCACAACCCAGCAAACCATTGTTTGGCTATGTTGCCGCTTGCTCAGCCCTTCTTATAGCGTTGCTAGTTGCAGGTGCAATTGTTTCCATGTGCCAACATGGATATCCTTTTGATATATCACAATATTATTGCTATTTAATTTAATGCACATATATACTTGGTAAAGGGTGGAAGGCTTGGCCTTTTGCTCGGTGTTTTGTTCCACTCTTGCCGCCCTAGTTACTTGTGTACCGGTGTTATGTTCCATAATTGAGCACTCCTAACATGCTCGGGGTTGTTATGGGGACCCCCTTGATTTTCGTTTTAGGATAAAACTTGTCTGGCAAGGCCCAACATTGGTACTACATTTGCCTAATAACTAATAAACCTGCATAGGGAGTAATTAACCCGAGGATCTTTAATCAACAACCCGGGCCAGTGCTCCTCATGAGTGTTGGTCCAAAATAGAGCACTGTGTGGGGCCACCCCGGGGCAACTCGGGAGATGTCTATCAGGCCACTATACGCTGTGCTTATCCAGTCGTGTCCTGAGAACGAGATACGCGGCTCCTATCGGGTTCGTCGACACGTCGGGCGGTCTTGCTGGACTTGTTTTACCTTTCTCGAACATCTTGTGCGAGGAATTCTGGGAATACTTCGGGCTATCTCGAGGTTGCGGTTTTCCAGTGGAATTACCTAGGAAGATCACGAGATTCGTGGTCGAGGTTATTCCCGCGGCGTGTGGTTAGTTTGAGATGGATGAGTTGGAGCACCCCTGCAGGGTTAAATCTTTCGGAAAGTCGTGCCCGCGGTTACGTGGCAACTTGGAAACTTTGTTTAACACCCGGTCATAGCAAACTTAAAGTAAACTCAAATAAAATACACCAACCGTGTGCGTAACCGTGACTGTCTCTTCTCATGAATTTCTGATCCGAGAGAGAACACGGTGGGGTTATGTTTGACCGTAAGTAGGTGTTCAGGATCACTTAGTGATCATTACTAGTTCACGTCCTCTTATTCGACAATCATCCCCCTTTATTCTTGTACTCGTAAGTTAGCCACTCAAATAAATGCTTAGTCGCTTGCTGCAGCCTCACCACTTAACCATACCTCACCCATTAAGCTTTAATAGTCTTGATACCCTTGGAAATGAGATTGCTGAGTCCCTATGGCTCACAGATTACTAAAACAACAGTTGCAGGTACAGGTAATGCGATGCTTGACGTGAGTGCGATGCTTTGTTTGATTTGGAGTTCTTCTTCTTCATCGATCTAGGATGGGTTCCAGGCGGCAGCCTGGGATAGCAAGGATGGATGTCTTTTTTATCGTTTGATTTCGTCCGTAGTCAGACCCTGCTCTTCTGTATGATGATTGTATATGTTGTTGTATTGATGTGATATTGATGTAGCTTGTGGCGAGTGTAAGCCAATTCCATATACTCATCTCTTCTTTACATGTACTTGTAATGATATCCATTCTTGCAAAACGACGAGATGCGCTTCTATCCCTGTCGAGGCCCTCGTGCCAAAATAAGGATAGGATCGCATCTTGGGCATGACACCAAGATGGCCAGCCGGATCGGCATGCGATACGATGCTGCCGAACGCGAGAATCTGACCAGGAACGAAAACGTCCTTGCTGCAGACTTCATCGCTGATCATAAGGCGAGCCATCGATTCTTCTAGCGACTGCGCTGCGGAACTCTCAATGAAAGCACCAATGTCAGCGTCAAAACCGGCGGATCTCGGGTAGGGGGTCCCGAGTTGTGGATCTAGAATCAATGGGTAATAGGGGACGAAGGAGACGATGTTTACCCAGGTTCCGGCCCTCCTATGGAGGTAAAACCCTACGTCCTGCTTGGTTGTATTGATGTGTATGAAGATTACAGAGTCAATCTACCTCGGGATCAAGTAGCTAAACCCTAGATGAGTTCACCTCTCTCTACAAACTAGACCCTCCGGCTTATATAGACACCAGGGGTCCCTAGGGTTACACATAGTCGGTTGCTTATTGAAGGAATAAACACGCCTATTCTATCATCTATAGCTTGAAGGGCACGCCACGCCTCCTGAGGTTTCCCCCTAGTCACGGGGTATTCGGCCAGTCTGATCCTCCAACGAGTGGCCCACGAGTCCGGCCCATAAGCAATATGTTAGAAATATGCCCTAGAGGCAATAATAAATTGGTTATTATTATATTTCCTTGTTCATGATAATCGTTTATTATCCATGCTATAATTGTATTGATTGGAAACTCAAATACATGTGTGGATACATAGACAACAAAGCGTCCCTAGTAAGCCTCTACTAGACTAGCTCGTTGATCAAAGATGGTTAAGGTTTCCTAGCCATAGACATGAGATGTCATTTGATAACGGGATCACATCATTAGGAAAATGAGGTGATGGACAAGACCCAAACTATGAACGTAGCATATGATCGTGTCAGTTTATTGCTATTGTTTTCTGCATGTCAAGTATCTGTTCCTATGACCATGAAATCATGCAACTCACTGACACCGAAGGAATACCTTGTGTGTATCAAACGTCACAACGTAACTGGGTGACTATAAAGATGCTCTATAGGTATCTCCGAAGGTGTCTGTTGAGCTGGCATGGATCGAGACTGGGATTTGTTACTCCGTATGACGGAGAGGTATCTCAGGGCCCACTCGGTAATACAACATCACAATAAGCCTTGCAAGCAATGTGACTAAGTGTTAGCCATGGGATCTTGTATTACGGAATGAGTAAAGAGACTTGCCGGTAACGAGATTGAACTAGGTATAGAGATACCGACGATCGAATCTCGGGCAAGTAACATACCGAAGAACAAAGGGAACAGCATACGGGATTAACTGAATCCTTGACATAGAGGTTCAACCGATAAATATCTTCGTAGAATATGTAGGAACCAATATGTCCATCCAAGTCCCTCTATTGGTTATTGACCGTAGAGGTGTCTCGGTCATGTCTACATAGTTCTCGAACCCGCAGGGTCTGCACACTTAACGTTCGGTGACGTTTCGGTAGTATTGAGTTATGTATGGTGGTGACCGAAGGTTGTTCAGAGTCCTGGATGAGATCCCGGATGTCACGAGGAGCTCCGGAATGGTCCGGAGGTAAAGATTGATATATAGGAAGTCCCATTTTGGCCACCGGAAAAGTTTCGTGTATTTCCGGTAGTGTACCGGGAGTGCCGGGAGGGTTCCAGGGGTCCATCGGGAGGGGCCACTCACGCCGGGAGGCCACATGGGCCTTAGGAGTGGCGCACAAGCCCTTAGTGGGCTGGGCAAGCCAGCCCCTAAGGGCCCATGCGGCTGGGGTGAGAGGAAAAGGCAAAAGCCCAAAGGGGGAAGGGTTTCCATGTGGGGGAGGAGTCCTACTAGGAGTAGGATTGGAGTCCAATTCCCTCTCGTCCCCACTTCGGCCGACCCTTGGGGAGGATCCCTAGGGCACCAGCCCCTCCCCTCCCTCCTATATATACTAGAGGGAGAGAGGTCCATAGCACTTCAACCCAAAAGGCCACGGTGCAACCCTCTCTCCCGATAGATCAGTTCCTCTAGTTTTTCAGCAGTGTTTAGGCGAAGCCCTGCTGGAATAGTTCCACCACCACCGCCGCCGCGCCGTCGCACTGTCGGAGAACTCCTCTACCTCTCCACTCCCTCTTGCTAGATCAAGAAGGCGGAGATCGTCATCGAGCTGTACGTGTGCTAAACGCGGAAGTGCCGTCCATTCGGCGCTAGATCGGAAGGACCGTGATTGGATCGCGGGACGGTTTGTGATTGGATCGCAGGACGGATCGTGATCGGATCGTGGGATGGCTAGCGATTTGGATCGCGAAGACATTCGACTACATCAACCGCGTTTCTTAATGCTTCCCTCTTAGCGATCTACAAGGGTACGTAGATCCACTCTCCCTCTCGTAGATGCTAATCACCATGGTTAGATCTTGCGTGTGCGTAGGAAATTTTTTCTTTCCCATGCAACGTTCCCCAACAGTGGCATCATGAGCTAGGTCTATGTGTAGATGAGATCACGAGTAGAACACAAAGGAGTTTGTGGGCCTTGATGCTCAGATTGCTTCCTCCCTTGGTCTTTTCTTGATTCAGCGGTATTGTGGGATGAAGAGGCATGGACCAACCTTACTCGTACGCTTACGAGAGACCGGTTCCATCATCTGACATGTAACTTCGTTGCATAAAGATGGCTGGCGGGTGTCTATCTCTCCTACTTTAGTTGGATCGGATTCGACAAAGGCGGTCCTTGAGAAGGTTGAATAGCAATTTGTGTATCACCGTTGTGGTTTTTGCGTAGGTAAGAATTGTTCTTGCTAGATACCCGTAGCAGCCACGTAAAACATGCAACAACAATTAGAGGACGTCTAACTTGTTTTTGCAGGGTATATTGTGATGTGATATGGCCAATTACATGATGAGATATATGTGATGTATGAGATGATCATGTTTTGTATAGAATATCACGACTTGCATGTCGGTGAGTACGGCAACCAGTAGGAGCCATAGCGTTGTCTTTAATTTATTTTCGCCGTTTTGCTTTACTTTATCGCTATGAGTTAGCAATAGTCATAGAAGCAACAGTTGGTGCGACAACCTCATGGCGACACGTTGATGAAGATCAAGATGATGGAGATCATGGTGTCATGCCGGTGACGATGGAGATCATGCCGGTGCTTTGGAGATGGAGATCAAAAGCACAAGTTCATGGCCATATCATGTCACTTATGATTTGCATGTGATGTTAATCCTTTTATGCATCTTATTTTGCTTAGGACGACGGTAGCATTATAAGGTGATCCCTCACTAAAATTTCAAGATAAAATTGTGTTCTCCCCGAGTGTGCACCGTTGCGAAAGTTCGTCGTTTCGAGACACCACGTGATGATCGGGTGTGATAGACTCTACATTCACATACAACGGGTGCAAGCCAGTGTTGCATGTGCGGAACACTCGGGTTAAACTTGACGAGCCTAGCATGTATAGACATGGCCTCAGAACACAAGAGACCAAAAGGTCGAACATGAGTCATATAGTAGATATGATCAACATGAAGATGTTCACCATTGAAACCACCTCATCTCACGTGATGATCGGACTTGAGTTGGTGAATTTGGATCATGTGACACTCAAATGACCAGAGGGATGTCAATTTGAGTGGGAGTTTTTTAAGTAATATGATTAACTAAACTCATTATCATGAACATAGTCAAAAATGTCTTTGCAAATTATGTTGTAGATTACTAGCTCGCGCTGTAGCTCCCTTGAATTTTTATATGTTCCTAGAGAAATAGAGTTGAAAGATGATGGTAGCAATAATGCGAACTGGGTCCGTTTTCTGAGGATTGTCCTCATTGCTGCACAGAAGGCTTATGTCCTTAATGCACCGCTCGGTGCGCCACCCCCTCAAGCGTCGTCTATAGATGTTGTGAACATCTGATAGGCATGTTCTGATGACTACTTGATAGTTCAGTGCGTCATGCATTACGGCTTAGAATTGAGGCTCCAAAACATTTTGAACGTCACGGAACATATGCGTTGTTCTAAGAGCTGAAATTGGGATCTCAGGCTCGTGCCCGTGTTGAGAGGTATGAGACCTCCAACAAGATTCTTTGCTTGCAAGATGAAGGAGAATAGCTCAATCGGTGAGCATGTGTTCAGATTGTCTGGGTGCTACAATCGCTTGAATTGAGTGGGAGTTGATCTTCCACATAAGATAGTGGTTGATATAGTTCTCCAAGTCACTGTCACTAAGCTACTAGAGCTTCGTGATGAACTATAAAATGCCAGGGATGGAAATAATGATCCCTGAGCTATTCGCAATGTTTGACACCGCGAAGGTAGAAATCAAGAAGGAGCATCAAGTGTTGATGGTTAGTGAAACCACTAGTTTCGAGAAGGGCAAGGGTAAGGAGGGAAACTTCATGGATGGCAAGTCAGTTGCTGCTCCAGTGAAGAAACCCAAGGTTGAACCCAAACCCGAGACTAAGTGCTTCTATTATGAGGAGAACGGTCGCTGAAGCGGAATAACCCTAGATACTTAGTAGATAAGAAGGCTGGCAACGTCGACAGAAGTATATTTGATATACGTGTTATTGATGTGTACCTTACTAGTACTCCTAGTAGCACCTGGGTGTTGGATACCGGTTCGGTTGCTAAATGTTAGTAACTCGAAATAAAAGCTACGGAATAAATGGAGGCTAGCTAAGGGTGAGGTGACGATGAGTGTTGGAAGTGTTTCCAAGGTTGATGTGATCACCATCGCATGCTCTCTCTACCTTTGGGATTAGTGATGAACCTAAATAAATGTTATTTAGTGTTTGCGTTGAGCATCAACGTGATTAGACCATGTTTATTGCAATACGGTTATTCATTTAAGTCGAAGAATAATGGTTATTCCGTTTACATGAATAATACCTTCCATGGTCATGCATCCAATGTGAATGGTTTATTGAATCTCGATCGTAGTAATACACATGTACATAATATTGATACCAAAAGATGCAAGGTTAATAATGATAGTACCACTTACTTGTGGCACTGCCGCCAATGTCATATTAGTGTAAAGCGCATGAAGAAACTCCATGCTGATGGATCTTTTGACTCACTCGATTTCGAATCGGTTGAGACATGTGGACCATGCCTCATGGGCAAGATGACTAAGACCCCGTTTTCTAGTATGATGGAGCGGGCAAGTGACTTATTGGAAATGATACATGTTGATGTATTCGGTCCAATTAGTTTTGTAGCGTGCGGTGGATATCGTTATTTTAGTACCTTCACTGATGATTTGAGTAGATATGGGTATATTTACTTAATGAAACACAAGTCTGAAACGTTTGAAAAGTTCAAACAAATTCAGAATGAAGTTTGAGATCATCGTGACAAGAAGGTAAAATGTCTACGATATGATCGTGCAGATGAATATCTGAGTTACGAGTTTGGTATGCAACTTAAGACAATGTGGAAGTTGTTTCACAACTCACGCCACCTCGAACACCATAGTGTGATGGTGTGTCCGAACGTCGTAGTCGTCCTCTATTGGATATGGTGCGCACTATGATGTCTCTTATCTATTTGCCACTATCGTTATGGGGTTATGCATTAGAGACAACTACATTCACTTTAAATAGGGCACCATCTAAGTCCGTTGAGATGACACCGTATGAATTTTGGTTTGGCAGAAACCAAAGCTGTCATTTCTTAATGTTTGGGGGCTGCGACGCTTATGTAAAAAAAGGTTTCAACCTGATGAGCTCGAACCCAAAGCGGACAAATGCATCTTCATAGAATACCCTGACGTAACAGTTGGGTAAACCTTCTATCTCAAATCCAAGCGCAAAGTATTTGTTGCTGAAACGGGTACTTTCTTGAGAAAGAGTTTCTCTCGAAAGAATTGAGTGGGAGGAAGGTAGAACTTGATGAGGTTATTGAACCGTCACTTCAGTTGGATAGTAGCACGACGCAGAAAGATGTTTCTGTGGCGCCTACACCGAGTGAAGAGGAAGTTAATGATGATGATCTTGACACTTCGGGTCAACTTACCACCGAACCTCGTAGGCCGACAAGAAATCGTACCGCCTCTGAGTGGTACCTCAATCCTGTCTTGGAGGTCATGTTGTTAGACAACAGTGAACCTACGAGCTATGAAGAAGCGACGGTGGGCCCGGATTCCAACAAATGGCTAGGAGCCATGAAATCTGAGATAGGATCCACGTATGAAAACCAAGTATGGACTTTGGTAGACTTGCCCGTTGAACGGCAGGCCGTTGAGTACAAATGGACCTTTAAGAAGAAGACATACACTGATGGTAAATGTCACCATTTATAAAGCTCGACATGTCGCAAAGAAGTTTCCGACAAGTTCAAGGAGTTGACTACGATGAGACTTTCTCACCCGTAGCGATGCTAAAGTCTATTGGAATTATGTTAGCAGTTGCTGCATTTTTCGATTATGAAATATGGCAGATGGATGTCAAAACATCGTTTCCTTAACGGTATCCGTGAGGAAAGGTTGTATGTGATACAACCGGAAGGTTTTATCAGTCCTAAGGATGCTAAAATGTATGCAAGCTCCAGCGATCCTTCTGTGGACTGGAGCAAGCATCGCGGAGTTGGAATATAAGCTTTGATGAGATGATCAATTTTTTTGGGTCTATACAAAGTTTATGAGAAACTTGTATTTACAATAAAGTGAGTGGGAGCACTATAGAATTTCTGATAAGTATATGTGAATGATATATTGTTGATCGGAAATTATGTAGAATTTCTGGAAAGCATAAAGGGTTGTTTAAAATCAGTTTTTCAAAGGAAGACCTTGAATGAAGCTACTTAAATATTGGGCATCAGGATCTATAGAGATAGATGAAGACGTCTGATAAGACTTTCAATGAGTACATACCTTGACAAGATTTTGAAAGAGTTCAAAATGGATCAGTCAAAGAAAGAGTTCTTGCCTGATTTGTAAGGTGTGGAGTTGAGTGAGACTCAAAGCTCGACCACGGCAGAAGAAAGAGAAAGGACGAAGGTCGTCCCCTATGCCTTATCCATAGGCTCTGTATAGTATGCCATGCTGTGTACCGCACCTGTGTGTGCCTTTCCATGAGTCTGTTAAGGGGTACAAGAGTGTTCCAGGAGTGGATCACTGGACAGGGGTCAAGATTATCCTTAGTAACTAGAGGACTAAGGAAATGATTCTCGATTATGGAGGTGACAAAGAGTTCGTCGTAAAGGGTTGCGTCGATGCAAGCTTTGACACCAATCCAGATGACTCTGAGTAGCAATCCGGATACATATAGTGGAGCAACAATTTGGAGTAGCTCCAAGTGGAGCATGGTAGCAGTATCTACAGTATGACATAAAGATTTGCAAAGAACACACGGATCTGAATTTTGCAGACCGTTGACTAAGACCTCTCTCACATGCAAAGCATGATCGAACCCCAGAACTCATTGGGTGTTAGATTCATAACAATGTAAATCACATGGTGATGTGAACTAGATTATTGACTCTAGTGCAAGTGGGAGACTGTTAGAAATATGCCCTAGAGGCAATAATAAATTGATTATTATTATATTTCCTTGTTCATGATAATCGTTTATTATCCATGCTATAATTGTATTGATTGGAAACTCAAATACATGTGTGGATACATAGACAACAAAGTGTCCCTAGTAAGCCACTACTAGACTAGCTCGTTGATCAAAGATGGTTAAGGTTTCCTAGCCATAGACATGAGATGTCATTTGATAACGGGATTACATCATTAGGAGAATGATGTGATGGACAAGACCCAAACTAGGAACGTAGCATATGATCGTGTCAGTTTATTGCTATTGTTTTCTGCATGTCAAGTATCTGTTCCCATGACCATGAAATCATGCAACTCACTGACACCGGAGGAATAACTTGTGTGTATCAAACGTCAGAACGTAACTGGGTGACTATAAAGATGCTCTACAGGTATGTCCGAAGGTGTCTATTGAGCTGGCATGGATCGAGACTGGGATTTGTTACTCCGTATGACGGAGAGGTATCTTAGGGCCCACTCGGTAATACAACATCACAATAAGTCTTGCAAGAAATGTGACTAAGTGTTAGCCACGGGATCTTGTATTATGGAACGAGTAAAGATACTTGCCGGTAACGAGATTGAACTAGGTATAGAGATACCGACGATCGAATCTAGGGCAAGTAACATACCGAAGAACAAAGGGAACATCATATGGGATTAACTGAATCCTTGACATAGAGGTTCAACCGATAAAGATCTTCTTAGAAAATGTAGGAACCAATATGGCCATCCAGGTCCCGCTATTGGTTATTGACCATAGAGGTGTCTCGGTCATGTCTACATAGTTCTCGAACCCGCAGGGTCTGCACACTTAACGTTCGGTGACGTTTCGGTAGTATTGAGTTATGTATGGTGGTGACCGAAGGTTGTTCGGAGTCCCGGATGAGATCCCAGACGTCACGAGGAGCTCAGGAATGGTACGGAGGTAAAGATTGATATATAGGAAGTCCCGTTTTGGCCACCGGAAAAGTTTCGGGTATTTCCGGTAGTGTACCGGGAGTGCCGGGAGGGTTCCGGGGGTCCATCGGGAGGGTCCACTCACGTCGGGAGGTCACATGGGCCTTAGGAGTGGCGCACCAGCCCTTAGTGGGCTGGGCAAGCCATCCCCTAAGGGCCCATGCGGCTGGGGTGAGATGAAAAGGCAAAAGCCCAAAGGGGGAAGGGTTTCCAAGTGGGGGATGAGTCCTACTAGGAGTAGGATTGGAGTCCAACTCCCTCTCCTCCCCACTTCGGCCGACCCTAGGGGAGGATCCCTAGGGTGCTAGCCCCTCCCCTCCCTCCTATATATACTAGTGGGAGAGAGGGCCATAGCACTTCAACCCAAAAGGCCACGGTGCAGCCCTCTCTCCCGATAGATCAATTCCTCTAGTTTTCAGTAGTGTTTAGGCAAAGCCCTGCTGGAATAGTTCCACCACCACCGCCGCCGCGCCGTCGCGCTGCCGGAGAACTCCTCTAACCCTCTACTCCCTCTTGCTGGATCAAGAAGGCGGAGATCGTCATCGAGCTGTACGTGTGCTGAACGCGGAGGTGCCGTCCGTTCGGCGCTAGATCGGAAGGACCGTGATTGGATCGCGGGACGGTTCGTGATTGGATCGCGGGACGGATCGTGATCGGATCGTGGGACGGCTAGCGATTTGGATCGCGAAGACGTTCGACTACATCAACTGCGTTTCTTAACGCTTCCCGCTTAGCGATCTACAAGGGTACGTAGATCCACTCTCCCTCTCGTAGATGCTCATCACCATGGATAGATCTTGCGTGTGCGTAGGACAATTTTTGTTTCCCATGGAACGTTCCCCAACAGAATAGGCCAGTAGTCCGAGGACCCCTTAATCCCGGACTCCCTCAGTCGACGCTTCTGAATCTTGTGTGGGTTAGTGGATCGGGAGGCGGCGCGACGCGTGAACTCATCCCCCAAGCTAGGGCAGAGCGAACACTCGGGTTTCTGGACAAAGAGATCTCAGATAGGGAGAGATGAAAAAGCATGGGGGAAGAGGAAAGAAAATGAGGTGGCACATGAATCACCGGCAATCTTCTGTGGCGCTTCAACGAGGTGAAAAGGAGGTGACGGGAAAAACCATGGGGCGAGTATGATCTCGGGTAGTGACGCGGCTCGGGTCGACGAGCGCAAGACTTGCATGAAGGGTCGATCCATAGTGCAGCTCCTGGGTTGGGTGAGCAGGAGCTACAATCTAAGCCGTTGGACCAGCTCCCGCTGGCAAGATCTACGTGGTTGTGGCTGCTGCGGCTCGAGGAAGTGCGACGGGTTGGCTACGGGTCATGGATCCCGATTTGTACTGGAGGAGACAAGTGGAGGCGGGGTGGGAGTTAAACAAGGAGCTTGTACTCCTCCTAATTAGGGTTTGCTCCAAATGGAAGGAAGAACCTTCTTTATACAACAAAGGCGTTTCGGCCTCTGTTTGGGCTGGTTTTGAAGGGTTTTGGGTAGGCTAGATTGCCTAGGGGGATGAGACAGAACATGGGCCTCCTTAGTTATTCTTCGTTTTCTTTCTTTTCACTCATGCCTTGTGTTTCAAATAACAAAGCTTTAGTTCCATATTTTTCTCAAATTTTACTTTGCTTCTTTTATGTTTTTAGAACTTTTATTATAATATATTTTTTGAAAAGAAAAATATCTGAAACGTCTGATGTGCATCTACAAAAGTGTTCACGCAACTTAAAGATATGTTCGCACCCTTTCAATAAAATGTCTACACATTTATAAAATGGTTCATGACATTTATATATTATTTGAATCACTCAACAAAAATGTTCGTGACATTTAACAAAATATTTCCACTATTCAACAGAAATGTCCGCACGTTTAAAAAAATCATGATAATTTTGAAAATGTTCGTGCCATCTAAAACTTTGTTCGCGCAAATTTTAAAAATGTTTGTGGCATATATGAAATTCTCTGTAACCATTCAAAAAATGTTCAAATCACTTACAAAATATTTTAATATTTATAAAGGTTAAAGATCATAAATTTTGAAAATGTTCACCCATTTTAAAATATTTTATTGAGTATTTAATAATGTTGATGAGAACCTAACTTTTTGTCTTTCAAGTACCACAAGTAAAGCACACCCATAAAAACAAGAACACGACAAAGTCGATGCACGGCGTTAGTATATAACTCAAAAGCATAATAATGGTACTTAATTACCTTGTCGAAAAGGCCCACACGGACACCTTTGGCATCATCAAGTTGGATCATCATATCCCATATAGTTTTATTGACCGGCTAAGATATTCATCCAATGCCTGACTTCATATTGTCATCGGAAATAGGACATTATTCCACTAAAAATAGCATGTGTTATTTTAGAATCTTGTACATGATGCCATTGAATGTAATATAGTGGCTCTAGATAACATTTCACTTTTTCACCAGCATCACACAAAGGTAATATATAGCCATATTACTCTAATCAACCTTTCGACTGCTAAAACACGCTACTGTTTAACTCATATATACTGCTTATCTTCTTAGTACAACTATCATTATATTTATATCCAATTTAAGATTCAGTTAATCCAAAAGTTCATAAGATCTCTGAAACTAAGAAATCATTGAGCAATCAAAATTACTTATAGATGTTCAGCGCCAGTAGAATATGAATAATAAAAATTAACATTTGTAGTTCTTGCTTCTAATTTGTACTGCAAACAAGATGATATGGTACTTGTGTACGAATAGAGATGGTCTAACATGTAAACTTAATGAAGTAATGTAGTCCCTAGCTTGATTTACTTGTGAAGCATAATCATTAATTCTATCTTGGATTCGAGTAATAGCTAAGTTTCATCACCAGAATAGCTCAAAAATTACTTTTGAAACAACATACGTGGAACACATAATAAAAGTACCAATACATGCAAAGTTAAAAAACAGATCATTTTCCTCACAAAAAAGCATATTAATTGCTACATATCTTCAACACCAAGAAAAGGGAAGTAACTAGTGGTTCAACCATACCTATCTCACTTCTTCCAAACACCTCTTGGAGATTTACTATAAGTGTGATGCCTCCATATATCTGGACCAGATGACATCCCAGAAGAATGAGCATAGTTCTGCGCATACCTTGGTTTCCAGTTGCTTTTTTCAAAGCTAACTTACCCCAATCATCATTACTACGCGCCTCTTCAGCATTCTAGGAGCATGCAACCAATTAGATGAGGCTTTAAAATGCCTTTCCTTGATATATTTATTTAACCTATCACCACGTTCCTGTGCGGACTAAGTATTGCTTTGGTGCATGAAGGCATCAAATTTTTGGTTCGAAGATTCACCCTGTTGATTTCCTTATCATTAGCGAGATCCTTAGTAGGGAGAAAATCTCCATCTTTGCGCCGATCACTTGTATTCTTAGGAGGAGAGTCGTCTACACTAATCTCAACAATATCAGGAAAATTTTCTTTTGTATCCCACTTGGATCTCCCTTACCTACCAAAACCAACCATTTAAACATTATTAGATTGCTAAATAGTGGATGTTAAATAGTCCCAGATAAGGATGTCCCTTCCAGCTTCTCCAACGATGATCTGATTCTCTCTGAAATAGTCAGAGAATACGTATACAGTGAACCAAAAAACATTACTTCATAAATATAAGCTTGAGTTACACAAAGAGGTAGTTGTTGCGACAAAAAGAAATACCTCTTCAACTATAATGCAGATAAAGCACAAATGCAAACTATGGTTCAAAAAAACTTGACATGCAGAATGAGTTGAAAATAAAAAAATAACAAGGACACATAATTGTATGACAAAGTAGGATCCAAGGCATATTAATAACATGTTCTAGTTGGTTATGTATTTTCGCTCATAGGGGAAATATCTCCTTCCATGCAGTAGGGACAAGAGCCGGGACATGACATATGTTTTGAGAGTGTCTTAAAACAATCTCACATGTGGGACATGTCATGTCACATGTATATTCCAAATTTCACACTTGATACAAGAGATCTTTACAGACGCACTCAAAGAGAATTATCTTTTTTTATTTGCCCCGACCTCTATAGGTGAACTAAAGTGACACACATGTGTAGATCACAAAAAATTCCATGCTTCGGTGAAAATGAAGCTAAAAAAATCTTATCACGTGGAAATGACTATAACGTTCAAAATGAGTTGTGGGATACTAGTGTGGAAAAGTATAACTATTACAAAATAATGCATGTGTACAATCAAAGAATTTTTACTAGTGTGTACCATGTTGCTTGTTATCTATTCTATCAAATAGATGATGAATACTGAACATTCTATAAAAAAATAAAGTATTGATATTGTAATAGGCATATCTATAATAACGGAGGTGGATTTGACTAATTTATGCAATATTAAAAGGATAACCATAATACATGCAGCACAAGAGTACCTTTGGAAAATTATTCTTTGAAGGGACAGATAAAGGAGGAAGGAGGGAAAACAAGGGTAGATCGGGGAGAGGGGGAAGTATGAAAGGTCATTTGGCGGTTATTATGCGTCATTAGAGGGCGACGGCACTTCCCGATCTCGTGTGGGTTAGTGCATCAGGAGGCTGCGTGACATGTGAACTCATAGGTCGATCTAGGGCAGAGCGAACGATCGGGTTTCTGGACAAGGAGATCTGAGAAAGAGGGAGATGCATAAGGATGGGGAGATGGGGAAGAGGAAATGAGGTGGCATAGGAATCACCAGCAATCTTCAGCGGCGCTCCGATGAGGTGAAAAGGAGGTGATGTGAAACAACTCCGGTGGGAAGAGGAAATGATGCAGCTCGGTCGACGGGCGCAAGACTGGTGGCTTGGAGGGCCGAGCCTGGTGTGGCTAGTGGGTTGGTTGAGCAGGCGGTATGATCTAAGCCGGTGGATCAGCCCCCAACGGCTAGATGTAACTGGTTGTGATTGGTGCGGCTCGAGGAAGGGTGGCGTGCTGACTACAGGGCGCAGATCTCGATGTGTAGTGGAGGTGACAAATGGTGGCAGGGTGGGAGGAACAAGGGGTTTGTCCCCCTCTTTACAAGGATTTGCTCCAAATGAAAGGCAGAACCTTCCTTATATAGAAACGGGGTTTATGGTTCTATTTTGACTGGTTTTGGAGGGTTTTTGGCGGGCTAGATTGCCGAGGGGGTGAGATAGGAAAGAGGCCTCATTAGTTATTTTCTTTTTCTTTCTTTTCACTCATGCCTTGTGTTTGAAATAACAACGCTTATTTCCATATTTTTCTCACATTTTTCTTTGCTTTTCAGAACCTGTATTATAATATATTTTTTCAAAAAAAATCACCAAAACATCTGATGTGTATTTATAAAAGTGTTCATGCAACTAAAAGAAATGTTCACACCTTTTCAATAAGATGTTTACACATTTGTAAAAATATTTATGACTTTTCACAAATTATTTGAACCACTCAAAAAAATCTTCATGAAATTTAACAAAATATTTGCACTATTCAACATCAATATTTGCACTTTTAAAAAAAATCATGATAATTTTTAAAATATTCATGCCATCAAAAATTTGTTTCGCACAAATGTTTAAAATGTTTATGGCATATACAAAAAAAAATTGTAACCATTCAAAAAATGTTCAAAACACTTATAAAATACTCACATGTTTATAAAGTTTAAAAAATCATGAAATTTAGAACAAGTTCACCCGTTTTAAAATAGTTTCATGACATATTAAAAAAATCAGGAAAATCTCACTTTATGGATTTCAATTGCCACAACTAAAGCCCGCCCCTAAACATAGGAACCCCACAAAATCGATGCACCACTGGTGGGGCCGCGTTAATATATAACTCGAAAGCATAACAATCCTAAATAATTACTTTGTCAAAAAGGCCCGCATGGACACCTCGATATCAATAAGTTAAATCATACCATCCCATAGAATTGCATAGGCCGATGGAGATATTGATTCAATCCCGGCTTCATATTGTCATCTGAAATGGGATGTTAGTCCACTGGAAATAGCATGTGCTATTTTACAATCTTGTACATCATGCCCTTGAATCTAAGTGTTATTATAGATAAAATTTCACTTTCTCACTAGGTGCCACAAAAAGGTAATATATAGCCAGATTACTCTAATCAACCTTTCAACTGTCAAATTGCACCACTGTTTAACTCTTATATATTGCTTATCTCCTTGTTAAAACTATCGTTATATAAAATTTAACTTTCAATTAATCTAACCGTTCATAATATCTCTTATATAAATAAATTATCTTACAAATAAAAATAAATTATAGATGTTCACCGTGAGTAGAATACAAATAATAATAAACAACTTTTCTAGTTCTTTCCTTTAATTAGTATTGTGACGAAGATGATATGGTGCTTGTGTACAAATAGAGATGATCAATGTAATATTAATGAAGAAATGTAGGCCCTAGCTTGATTTACTTAGGCAGCATAATCATTGATTCCATCTAGGATTCCACTAATAGTTAAGTTACAACTCTAGTAGCTCAAAATTTTACTCTTCAAACATCATACATGGCACATATAATCAAAGTAACAATACATGTACAGTAGAAAAAACTTGTTAGTTTCCTCACAATTAAGGAATTAATGGCTACAATTTATTCATGTCCAAGAAAAGGAAAGTAACTAGTTGTTCAACCTTACCTACGTGACATGTTCCAGAAACCTCTTGGAGATGGACTACGAGTATGCTGCCTCCATGCATTTGGACCAGATGACATCCTAGAAGAATGACCACGACTAACATATGTGCCCTAACCGTCTCCATGTCTTCTGTCATCAACATTTCTGCTCATACCTTGGTTACCAATTGCCTTTTCCAAAGCTAACTTACCCGAGTCATCAATATTATGCAACCCGTCAGCTTTCTAGGAGAATACGACCTATTAGATGACGCTTTAGAATGCTTTCCTTGGTATCTTTATTTAACGTATCCGTATGTTCCTTCTCATACCCAGTGCCGCCTTGGTGCATGAAGGCATCCAGTTTTAGGTTCGAAGATTCACCAAGTTGATTTCCATTATCATTAGTCAGATCCTTACTAGGGAACAAATCTCCATCTTTGCGGCGATCAATTGTATTCCTAGGAGGAGAGTCATCTTGATTGATCTCAACAATATCATGAGAAATTCATTTTATATACCACTTGGACCTCCCTTTCCTAGAAACACACACCATTTTAACATTATTAGGCTTATGAATAGTGGATGTTAAATAGTCCCAGATAAGGATCTACCTTCCGGCTTATCCAAAAATGGTCTGATTCTCTCTGAAATAGTCCAAGAACAAAAATACAGTCAACCAAAAACATTACTTCCACAATATAAGCATGAGACTCGTAAAGAGGTAGTTATCGTGACTGAAAGAAAGACATGTTGAACTACAATGCAGATAAAGCACGAATGCATACTATGCGCAAAAGATTTTGATATGGAGGATGAGTCAAAAAGAAAAAAATCACAAGCACACACGTTTGTATGACAAAGTAGGAACCAAGGCATAGAAAAAAAATATGTTCTAGGGGGACATTCATTTTATCTCATAGGGGAAAGAGCTCGTTCTATGCGGCCGGGACATCGGATATGTTCTGAGAGTGTCTTAAAAGAATCTCACATGTGTGACATGTCATGTCGCATGTACATTCTAAATTTCACACTTGATACAGGGATATTTACAGACATACTGAAAGAGAATTGTCTTTTTATTTGCTTCCAAATTCTATGATTTGGTGCAAATGAAACTAATAATCTATTACGTGGAAATAAAAAACTATAACGTTCAACATCAGCAGTGGGATACTAGTTTGGAAAAGTATAAGATTTACAAACTAATCCGTGTGTCCAATCCTAGAATTTTACTAGTGTGTACCATGGCGCTCATTATCTATTCCCTTAAATAAATGCTAAATGTTGAACATTCTACAAAAGTGAAGTATTCATGATAAAAAGGATAATACATAACAACATGCACCAGGAGAGTACCTTCCAAAATAATACTTTGAAGCGAATCAAGGAGGAGGGAGGAAGAAATAGGGTGCATCGAGGAGGAGGGAGGAACGATCAAAGGGCATCCGGTGGTGAACTTGCGACATTAAAGGGCGGAGGCGATTCCTCATCTCACACGGGTCAATGGCTCGTGAGGCGGCATGATGCGTGAGCTCATGCGCATGAGCTAGGGCAGAGCGAGCGCCTAGGTTTCCATACAAAGAGATATGAGATAGAATGCAAAAGGAAGGGGGAAGAGGGAATGCGGTAGCGCACGAATCACCTTGAATCATCAGGGGCGCTCCGGCGAGGTGGAAAGGTGGCGATTTGAAACAACCACTTGGTTAGGAGAATCTCGGACGGTGACGTAGCGCGGGTCGGCGGGCATAAGACTGGTTCCGAGCTTCGAGATCAGGCAACATTGGTTCATGGCACAACTGGTGGGGTGGGCGAGCAGGCGTAACAATCTAAGGTGTTGGATCAACTCCCGGTGGTCAGATCTATGTGGTTGTGGCTGGTGCGGCTGGAGGAAGGGCGACGGCTAGCGGCGACGCACGAATACCGATGTGTAGTGGAGGAGACATGTGGCGGCGGGGTGGGCTGAAAAAAAGGGTTTGTGCACCTCCTAATTAGTGTTTGCCCCAAATGGAAAGCAGAGCCTTCCTTATATAGTAAAGTGGTTTTGGGTTCTGTTTGGTCTGATTTTGGAGAGATTTATGTGTGATACATTGCCTAGGGGATGAGACAGGAAAGATGCTTCATTAGTAATTTTTCGGTTTCTTTCTTTTCACTTGTGGCTTGTGTTTCATGTAACAAAGATTTATTTTTATACTTTTCTCACATTTTTCTTTGCTTTTTATATATTTTTAAATTTTTATTTAAATACTTTTTTTAAATCATTGAAAATGTCGGATGTGTATTTACGAAATTGTTCACGCATCTTTAAGAAATGTTCACACCTCATTAATAAAATGTTGATACATTATAAATATTCATGACATTTAATAAAATTATTTGAACCATTCAACAAAATGTTCGGGACATTTAAAAAAATATTTGCACCATTCAAATGAAAAGTTGACACATTTAAAGAATGATGATATTATTTGAAATGTCCATGACATGCAACACTTTGATCGCGCAAATTCTAAAAATATTTATGGCATATATAAAACTGTTTGTAACCATTTGAAAAATGTTCAAAACACTTACAAAATATTCACATGTTTATTAAATGTTAAAAATCATGAAATTTTAAAAATGTTTACCCGTTTTAAAATATGTTCATCACATTATAAAAAAATGTTCATGACAATCTCGCTTTATGCCTTTCAAAGACCACAACTAAACCACGCGTGTAAACAAAGGAACAAGACAAAGTCGGATGGACAATTGTTGGGGCCTCTTCAATATACAACTCGAAGTCATAATAATGGTACTTCATTACCTTGTCAAAAAGTCCCGGACGGACACCTTGATGTCATCAAGTTGGATCAAACCATCCCACAGAGTTGTACAGACCGACAGTGATATTCATCAAGTAATTGAATTAATATCGTCATCTGAAATGGGACATTAGTCCACTAGAAATAGCATGTGTTATTTTACAATCTTGTACATCATGTTAGAATCTAAAAGTTGTTATAGATAATATTTCACTTTCTCACTAGACATCGCATAAAGGTAATATATAGTATTATGATATTATTTCACAATCTTGTACATCATGTTAGAATCTAAAAGTTGTTATAAATCTTGTACACATTTAAAGTATGATGATATTATTTGAAATTTCCATGACATGCAAAACTTTGATCGTGCAAATTCTAAAAATATTTATTGCATATATAAAACTGTTTGTAACCATTTGAAAGATATTCCTACAAATCCCAATGACTTATATATGTTTAATACCAGTAGAATACAAATAATAAAAAACAAATTTTGTAAGATCGTTATTCTAATTTTTACTGCGAAGAAGATGATATGTTGCTTGTGTACGAATAGAGATGATAAACATGTAAACTTAATAAAGTAATATAGGCCCTAACTGGATTTACTTATGCAGCATAATCATTAATTCTATCGAGGATTCCACTAATAGCTAAGTTTCAATTCCTGAATAGCTCAAAAAGTTACTTTTCAAACAACATACATGGAACACATAATCGACTCCCAATACGTGAACAGTAAAAAAAGGATCATTTTCCTCACAAAAAGGGAAACATGTCTTCAACACCAAGAAAAGGAAAGTAACTAGTGGTTCATCCGTACCTATGTTATGTGTACCAAACACCTCTTGGAGATGGACTGCGAATGGGCTGGCTCCATGCATATAGACCAGACGACATCCTATAAGAATGGCCAAGGATAACAACTATGCCCCTTCTGTGGCCCTTATTCTATCATCAACATCACTGCACATACCTTGGTTACCAGTTGCCTTTTACGAAGCTAACTTACCCCAATCATCATTATTATGCACCTCTTCAGCCTTCTAGGAGCATGCGACCTATCAGATGACTCTTTAGAATGCATTTCCTTGATGTCTTTATTTAACCTATCAGTATGTTCCTACTCATACTCGGTACTGCCTTGCTTCATGAAGGCATCAGATTTTAGGTTCGAAGATTCACCAAGTTGATGTCCATTATCATTAGTGAGATCCTTACTAGGGAGCAAATCTCCATCTTTCGCGCGATCATCTGTATTCTTAGGCGGAGAGTCATCTTCCTTGATCTCAATAGTATGAGGAGAGATTTATGTTGTATCCCACTTGGACTTCCCTTTCCTAGCAACACAAGCCATTTTAACATTATTAGGATGATGAATAGTGAATGTTAAATAGTCCCAGATAAGGATCTCCCTTCCAGCATATCCAATGATGTTCTGATTCTCTCCAAAGTAGTTAACGAATATGTATATAGTCAACCAAATTTTTTTACTTCAACAATATAAGCTTGAGACACACAAACATGTAGTTATTGTGAATGAAAGAAAGACAGGTTGATCTACAATGCAGGTAAAGCACGAATGCATACTATGTGCAATTGATTTTGATGTACAGAATAAGTTGAAAAGGAAAAAAATCAAAAGCACGGACAGTTGTATGACAAAGTAGGATCCAAGGCACATAAAACTAAACACAGTTGTATGAAAAATTATGGGCATGTATTTTCGCTCATAGGGGAACGTGATCCTTCAATGCAGCTAGGAGATGAGATATGTTTTGAGTGTGTCTTCAAACAATCTCAAATGTGGGACATGTTATGTCCAATGTACATTCCAAACTTCACACTTGATATAGGGGATACAGACACACTGAAACAGAATTGTCTTTTTTATTTCACCCCAAACTCTATAGGTGAACTAAAGTGACAAACATGTGTAGGTAGGAAATAAATTAAATGCTTTGGTGCAAATGAAGCTAAAAATCTATCACATCGTAATAAAGAATTATAATGTTCAATATCGGTAGTGGGATACTAGTGTCGAAAATATAACATTTACAAACTAATGCATTGGTCCAATCTAAGAATTGTTACTAGCGCGTACCATGGCGCTTGTTAACTATTTTATTAAATAGATTCTAAATAATGAACATTCTAACAAAGCTAAAGTATTCATGTTGTAATAGGATACTTATAATGATGATGGTGGATTTGACCAAATTGTGCTATAAAAAGGATACCCATAATAACATGCACTAGAAGAATACCTTTGAAAAAATGTATTTTGAAGGGATGGATCAAGGAGGAGGACAAAGAACTAGGGCAGAACGGGGAGAAGGGAAGAAGGGTCAAAGGGCATCCGACGGTGAACATGACCCGCGAAGTTACTGGATGGAGGTGCTTATCGATCTCGCGCAGGTTAGTGGCTCGGGAGGTGACATGACCCGTGAAATCAAACATGCCAGCTAGGGTACAGTGAGTGCCCGTGTTTCTGGATAGGGAGCTAAGATAGAGGGAGATGCAAAGGAAGAGGAAGACGGAATGTGGTGGCACACGAATCACCGGAAATCTTCGGTGGCGCTAAAACAAGGAGGAAAGGTGGCGATGCGAAACAATCGCGGGGCAAGGAGGATATCAGGCGGTCATGTAGCTCTGGTCAACGCACACAAGACTAACTTTGAGGGACGAGATCGGGCAGCGCCGAGCCTTGTCATAGATGTCCGTTGGGCAAGTAGGCGCTACGATCTAAGGTGTTGGATCAGTTCCTGACAGCTAGATCTAGGTGGTTGCGGCTGGTGCGGCAGGAGGAACGGTGGCGGGCTAGCGGCGGTGCTTGGATCCCAATGTGTAGTGGAGGTGACAAGTGGCGGCGAGGTGGGAGGAAAACAAGGGGTTTGTTCCCCTCCTAATTAGGTTTTTCTCCAAATGGAAGCGGAACATTTCTTATATAGTAAAGGGGGTTGGGGTTCTGTTTGGGCTGGTTCAGGAGGATACTCGGTGGGGAAGACTGCCTAGGGGGACGAGACAGGAAAGAGGCCTCGTTAGCAATTTCTCCGTTTCTTTTTTTTCAGGTGGACCTTGTGTTTCACATAACAAATCTTTATTTCTATACTTTTCTATTTTTAGAAATTTTATTCAAATATAAATTTTAAAAAATGATCACTGAAGATGTCGGATGTGTATTTGCAAAATTGTTCATGCAACTTAAACAAATGTTCACACCTTTCTAATGAAATATTTATACATTTACGAAAATGTTTGTGACATTTAACAAATTATTTGAACAGATCAATCAAATGCCTGTGACATTTAACAAAATATTTACACCATTCAACAGAAATGTTGACACGTTTTAAAAAAATCGTGATATTTTATAAAGTGGCCTTGCCATGCAAAACTTTGTTCGTGCAAAATTTTGAAATGTTTATTGCATATATAGAACTGTTTGCAACCATTTTGAAAATGTATGAAACACATACGTAATATTCACATATTTTAAAAAGTGAAAGATCATGAAATTTAAAAAATGGTCACCCGTATTAAAATATGTTCATGACAATCTTAGTTTATGGCTTTCAAAGACCACAACTAAAGCATGCCCCTAAACAGAGAAAACAAGACAAAGTCGATGGACAATTGGTGGGACCAAGTAAATATACAACTCGAAAGCATAATAATCGTACTTAATTACCTTGTGAAAAAGGCCCGCACAGACATCTTGATATCATCAAATTTAATCATACCATCTCATAGTGTATAGATCGAAGGAGATATTCATCTAGTAGCTGACTTCATATTTTCATCTGAAATGGGGAGTTAGTCCACTAGAAATAGCATGTGTTATTTTATAATATTATACATCATGCCCTAGAATCTAATAGTTGTTATAGATTATATTTGAGTTTTTC
The DNA here is from genome assembly GCA_039707655.1 of Elymus sibiricus. Lineage (NCBI taxonomy): Eukaryota > Viridiplantae > Streptophyta > Magnoliopsida > Poales > Poaceae > Elymus > Elymus sibiricus. The sequence goes on from CM077665.1 coordinate 506,984,024, forward strand.
ACTAGGCATCCCATAAAGGTAATATATAGTCACCGTATTCAAACTTTCGACCGTCAAAGGGCGTCATTGTTTAACTCATATATATTTCTTATCTTCTTGGTACAACTATCGTTAGATCCAATTGAAGGATGTATTAATCTAAAAGTTCAAAAGGTATACTAAATACACAAATCATCTTGCAGATTCAAATCAATTATAGATGTTCACAACGAGTCGAATACAAATAATAAAAACAAGTTTTCTACTTCTTTCTTCTAATTTGTACTACAAAGAATATGATATGGTGCTTGTGTTCAAATAGAGATGATCAACATGTAAACTCAATGAAGAAATCTAGGCCCTAGCTTGATTTACATGTGCAACATAATCAATAATTCTATCTAGGTTCCACTAGTTCTAACTTTCAACTCTAGAATAGCTCAAAAAGTTACAAACAACATACATGGAACACATAATAATAGTACCAAGACAAGCATAGTAAAAAAACTGATCATTTCCCACACAAAAGGAATTAATTGCTACATGTCTTCAACACCAAGAAAAGGAAACTAACTAATGATTCAACCATACCTACATGACTTGTTCCAAACAGCTCTTGGAGATGGACTGCAAGTGTGCTGCCTCCATGCATCTGGACCAGATGACATCCTAGAAGAATGACCACGACTAATAGATGTGCCCCATCTGTTGCCACGTTTCCAATCATCAACATTTTTGTGCATACTTTGGTCACCAGTTGCCTTTTCCAAAGTTAAATTACCCCATACATCATTATTATGCACCTCTTCAGCCTTCTAGGAGCATGTGACCTATCACATGATGCTTGATGTCTTTCCTTGATATCTTTATTTAACCTACCAGTATGTTCCTTCTCGAACTCAGTGCTTCCTTGGTGCATGATGGCATCCGATTTTAGCTTCGAAGATTCATCAAGTTGATTTCAATTATTGTTAGTGAGATCATGACTTGCGAGAAAATCTCCATCTTTGTGGCGATCACTTGTATTCTTAGGAGGAGAGTCATCTTCACTTATCTCAACAATACCAAGAGAAGTTTATTTCTTATCCCACTTGGACCACCATTTCCGAGAAACACCAGCCATTTTAACATTATTAGGCTGATTAATAGTGGATGTTAAATAGTCCCAAATAGGGATCTTCCTTCCAGTTTATCCAACAATTTTTAGATTCTCTATTAAATAGTCAAAGAATACGTATACAGTCAACCAATGTTACTTCAACAATATATGCTTGAGACACACAAAGAGGTAGTCATATGACTGAAAGAAAGACGGTTTGAACTACAATGCAGATAAAGCATAAATGCATAATATGTGCAAAAGATTCTGATATGTAGGATGAGTCAAAAAGAAAAAATGACAAGCACATACACTTCTATGACAAAGTAGGATCCAAGGTACAGAAAAAGCATGTTCTAGAGGGGCAAATATTTTCGTTCATAGGGGAAAGAGCCCCGGCAATGCAGCCGGGGCGTGAGATATGTTTTGAGAGTGTCTTAAAACAATCTCACATGTGGACATGTCATGTCACATGTACATTCCAAATTTCACACTTGATATAGGGGATCGTTACAGACACACCAAAAGAGAATTGTCTTTTTTATTTGCCCCCAAACTCTATAGGTGAAATAAAGTGCACACATGTGTAGATAGAAAAATGTCCATGCTTTGGTGCAAATGAAGCAAAAAAAAGTCTATCATGTGGAAATATGAAACTATAACGTTCAACATCAGAAGTGGGATACTAGTGTGGAAAAGTATAACATTTACAAACTAATCCATGTGTCCAAATAGATGCTAAATACTGGACCTTCTACAAAAACTGAAGCATTTATATTGCAATAGGCGTACTTATAATAACGGCAGTGTATTTGGAAAAATTACGCCATCTAAAAAGGATAACCATAATAACATGCACCAGATGACTACCTTCGAAAAATTATACCTTGAGGGACGGATAAAGAAGGAGGGGGGAACGGTCAAAGACCATCCGGTAGTGAACATGCAGCATTTGAGGGTTGTGGCTCTTTTGGAACTCGTGTGGGTCTCTGGATCGGGTGGCGACATGACACGTGAGCTCATGCGCCAAGCTCGGGCAGAGCGAACGCCTGGGTTTCTGGACAAAGACATCTGAGATAAAGAAAGATGCAAAATGAAGGGGAGCGAGAGGAATATGAAATGCGGTTGTGCGGGAATCACCGGCAATCTTCGGTGGCACGATGACGTTGTGGAAAGGCGGCCATGTCAAATAACCATGGGGCGAGGAGGATCTTGGGAGGTGATGCGGCTTGGGCTGACGGGCACAAGAATGGATTAGAGGGTCGAGATTGGGCTGCCCCAGGCCCTGGTACAGCTAGGGGTTGGGCGAGCAGGTGTTATGATCTAAGGCGTTGGACTAGCTCCCAAGAACCAGATCTAAGTGGTTGTGGCTGGTGTGGCAGGAGGAAGGGCGGCATGCATATCCCAATGTGTAATGGAGGAGACAAGTGGCGACATGGTGGGAGGAAAACAAGGGTTTCCCCCCTCCTAATTAGGGTTTGCTCCACATGGAAGGTAGAGGCTTCATTATATAGCAAAGGGCTTCTGGTTTTGCTTGGGCTTGTTTCGGTTGGTTTTTGGCGGGCTATATTGCCTAGGGGGATGAGAAAGAAAAGAGGCATCATCAGTTATTGTTCTTTTTTCTTAATTGTGACTTGTGCCTTGTGTTGCACATAACAAAGCTTTATTTCCATATTCTTCTCACATTTTTTTTATCATTTTAGGAATTTTATTATAATATATTTTTTCAAAAAAGTAAGTGAATATCTGATGTGTATTTACAAAAGTGTTCATGCAGCTTAAAGAAATGTTCAAACCTTTTCAATAAAATTTTTACCCATTGATATAAATGTTAATGGCATTTAACAAATTATTTGAACCACTCACAAAAATGTTCGTGACATTTAACAAAATATTTGCACTATTGAAACAGAAATGTTTGCACGTTTCAAAAATTCATGATAATTTCTAAAATGTTTTTGCAATGCAAAACTTTGTTCATGCAAATTTTTAATATGTTTATGGCATATATAAATTGTTTGTAACCATTCACAAGATGTTCAAAACACTTAAAATATTCACATATTTATAAAAGATTAAAAAATCATGAAATTTAAAAATGTGCAACCATTTTAAAATATTTTATTAACTATTAAAAAATGTTAATGAAAATCTCACTTTATGGATTTCGAAGACAACAGCTAAAGCCTGCCCCTAAGGTCATTTCCATTATCATTTGTGGCATCCTTACTAGGGAAAAAATCTCCAACTTAGCAGAGATCACTTGTATTCATAGGTGGAGAGTCATCTTCACTGATCTCAATAATATAAGGAGAAATTTCTTTTGTGTCCCACTTGGACCTCCCATTCCTAGGAACACCAGCAATTCTAACATTACTAGGCTGATAAATAGTGGATGCTAAATAGTCCCAGATAAGGATCTCCCTTCCATATTATCCAACAATGTTCTAATTCTCTCTGGAATAGTCAAAGAATATGTATACAGTCAACCAAAAAACATTACTTCAATAAGATAAGCATGAAACATACAAAGAGGTAGTTGTTGTGACTAAAAGAAAGACAGTGTTAAACTACAATGCAGATAAAGCACTAATGCAAACTATGTGCAAAAGATTTTGACATGCAGAATGAGTCAAAAAGAAAAAATAACAAGCACATACAGTTGTATGACACAGTAGGATCCGAGGCATATAATTTTTTTGTTCTATAGGGCATGTATTTTTGCTCATAGGGGAAAAATATCCTTCTATGCAGCCGAGAATGACATATGTTTTGAGAGTGTCTTAAAACAATTTCACATGTGGGACATGTCATGTAACATGTACATTCCAAATTCCACACTTGATATAGGGGATCTTTACTGACACACTGACATAGAATTGTATTTTTCTTAATTTGTCCCCGAACTCTACAGGTGAACTAAAGTGATACACATGTGTAGATCGCAAAAATTCCACGCTTTGTTGCAAATGAAGCTAAAATCATCTATCACGTGGAAATAACGATAACGTTCAACATCAAAAGTGGGATAATATTGTGGAAAAGTATAACATTTACAAACTAATCTATGTGTACAATCCAAGAATTTTTACTAGTGTGTACCATGGCGCTTGCCGTCTATTCTATCAAATAGATGCTAAATACCGACCATTCTACAAAAAATAAAGTATTCACATTGTACTAGGCATCCTTATAATAACGATGGTAGAGTTGACCAAATTATGCAGTCAAAAAAGGATAACCATAATAACATGCACCTGATGTGTACCTTCGGAAAATTATACTTTGAAGGGACAAATAAAGGAGGTGGGAGGAAAACTAGGGCAAATCGGGGAGATGGATTATGGATCAAAGGGCATTCGATAGTGATTACGCGACATTAGAGGGAGTCGGATCTTCCGAATCTTGCGTGGTTTAGCGGGTCGGGAGACGGTGCGATGCGTGAACTCATCCGCCAAGCTAGGGCAGAGCGAACACTCGGGTTTCTGGACAATGAGATCTCAGATAGAGGGAGATGCAAAAGCATGGGGGAAAGAGGAAAGAAAATGAGGTGGCACATGAATCACCGGCAATCTTCGGTGGCGCTTCAACGAGGTGAAAAGGAGGCGACGGGAAAAACCATGGGGCGAGTATGATCTCGGGCAGTGACGTGGCTCGGGTCGACGAGCGCAAGACTTGCATGGAGGGCCGATCCATAGTGCATCTCCTGGGTTGGGCGAGCAGGCGCTACAATCTAAGCCGTTGGACCAGCTCCCGATGGCAAGATCTACGTGGTTGTGGCTGGTGCGGCTCGAGGAAGTGCGACGGGTTGGCTACGGGTCATGGATCCCGATGTGTAGTGGAGGAGACAAGTGATGGCAGGGTGGGAGTTAAATAAGGGGTTTGTCCTCCTCCTATTTAGGGTTTGCTCCAAATGGAAGGAAGAACCTTCTTTATACAACAAAGTCGTTTGGGGCTCTGTTTGGGCTGGTTTTGAAGGGTTTTGGGTAGGCTAGATTGCCTAGGGGGATGAGATAGAAAATGGACCTCGTTAGTTATTCTTCGTTTTCTTTCTTTTCACTCGTGCCTTGTGTTTCAAATAACAAAGCTTTAGTACCATATTTTTCTCACATTTTTCCTTGCTTCTTCTATGTTTTAGAACTTTTATTATAATATATTTTTTGAAAAGAAAAATATCTGAAACGTCTGATGTGCATTTACAAAAGTGTTCACGCAACTTAAAGATATGTTCACACCTTTTCAATAAAATGTTTACACATTTATAAAATGGTTCATGACATTTACATATTATTTGAATCACTCAACAAAAATGTTCGTGACATTTAACCAAATATTTCCACTATTCAACAGAAAACTTAGCACGTTTAAAAAAATCATATTAATTTTGAAAATGTTCGTGCCATCCAAAATTTTGTTCAGGCAAATTTAAAAAATGTTTATGGCATATATGAAATTCTCCGTAACCATTCAAAAAATGTTCAAAACACTTACAAAATATTTGAATGCTTATAAAGGTTAAAAATCATAAATTTTGAAAATGTTCACCCATTTTACAATATTTTATTGAGTATTTAAAAATGTTGATGAGAACCTCACTTTTTGGCTTTCAAGTACCACAACTAAAGCGCACCCATAAACACAAGAACATGACAAAGTCGATGCACCATTGATGGGGCGGCGTCAGTATATAACTTAAAAGCATAATGATGGTACTTAATTACCTTGTCAAAAAGGCCCACACGGAGACCTTTGATATCATCAAGTTGGATCATCCTATCCCATATAGTTGTATTGACCGACTGAGATATTCATCCAATGCCTGACTTCATATTGTCGTCGGAAATAGGAGATTAGTCCACTAAAAATAGCATGTGTTATTTTCCAACCTTGTACATGATGCCCTTGAATCACACAAAGGTAATATATAGCCATATTAATCAACCTTTCGACTCCTAAAACACGCTACTGTTTAACTCTTACATATTGCTTACCTCCTTAGTACAACTATCATTATATCCAATTTAAGATTCAGTTAATCCAAAAGTTCATAAGATCTCTGAAACTAAGAAATCATTGAGCAAATCAAAATTAGTTATAGATGTTCACCGCCAGTAGAATATGAATAATAAAAACTAATATTTGTAGTTCTTGCTTCTAATTTTTACTGCAAACAAGATGATATGGTACTTGTGTACGAATAGAGATGATCAACATGTAAACTTAATGAAGTAATGTAGGCCCTAGCTTGATTTACTTGTGTGGCATAATCATTAATTCTATCTTGGATTCGAGTAATAGCTAAGTTTCATCACCAGAATAGCTCAAAAATTACTTTTGAAACAACATACGTGGAACACATAATAAAAGTACCAATACATGCACAGTTAAAAAACAGATTATTTTCCTCACAAAAAAGGGTATTAATTGTTACATGTCTTCAACACCAAGAAAAGGGAAGTAACTTGTGGTTCAACCATACCTATCTCACTTCTTCCAAACACCTCTTGGAGATTTACTACAAGTGTGATGCCTCCATGTATCTAGACCAGACGACAACCCAGAAGAATGAGCACGGCTAATAAATGTGCCCCATCCGTCGCCACGTCTTCTGGCATCAACAGTTCTGCGCAGACCTTGGTTTCTAGTTGCTTTTTTCAAAGCTAACTTACCCCATTCATCATTACTATGGGCCTCTTCAGCATTCTAGGAGTATCCAACCAATCAGACGAGGCTTTAAAATTCCTTTCCTTGATATATTTATTTAACCTATCACCACATTCCTGCACGGACTCAGTATTCCCTTGGTGCATGAAGGCATCAAATTTAGGTTCGAAGATTCACCAAGTTGATTTCCTTATCATTAGTGAGATCCTTAGTAGCGAGAAAATATCCATCTTTGCGCCGATCACTTGTATTATCAGGAGGAGAGTCGTCTACACTAATCTCAACAATATCAGGAGAATTTTCTTTTGTATCCCACTTGGATCTCCCTTACCTACCAAAACCAACCATTTAAACATTATTAGACTGATGAATAGTTGATGTTAAATAGTCCCAGATAAGGATGTCCCTTCCAGCTTCTCCAACAATGATCTAATTCTCTCTGAAATAGTCAGAGAATACGTATACAGTCAACCAAAAAACGTTACTTCCACAATATAAGCTTGAGATACACAAAGAGGTAGTTGTTGTGACTAAAAGAAAGACTTGTTCAACTATAATTAAGATAAAGCACAAATGCAAACTATGGTTCAAAAAAACTTTGTATGCAGAATGGGTTAAAAATAAAAAAAATAACATGGACACATAATTGTATGACAAATTAGGATCCAAGGTGTATTAATAACACGTTCTAGTGGGTTATGTATTTTCGCTCATAGGGGAAAGATATCCTTCTATGCAGTGGGGACAAGAGACGCGGCATGAGATATGTATTGAGAGTGTCTTAAAACAATCTCACATGTGGGACATGTAATGTCACATGTACATTCCAAATTTCACACTAGATACAAGAGATCTTTACAGAAGCACTCAAAGAGAATTGCCTTTTTTTATTTGCCCCGAACTCTATAGGTGAACTAAAGTGACACACATGTGTAGATAAAAAAAATCCATGCTTGGGTGACAATGAAGCTAAATTTTTTTATCACGTGGAAGTAACTATAACGTTCAACATGAGTTGTGGTATACTAGTGTGGAAAAGTATAACTTTTGCAAAATAATGCATGTGTCCAATCAAAGAATTTTTACTAGTGTGTACCATGTTGCTCTTTATCTATTCTATCAAATAGATGTTGAATACTGAACATTCTATAAAAAATAAAGTATTCATATTGCAATAGGCATATTTATAATAACGGTGGTGGATTTGACTTATTTATGCAATATTAAAAGGATAACCATAATACATGCAGCAAAAGAGTACCTTTGGAAAATTATTCTTTGAAGGGACAGATAAAGGAGGAGGGAGGGGAAACAAGGGTAGATCAGGGAGAGGGAGGAAGTATGAAAGGGCATTTGACGGTTATTATGCGTCATGAGAGGGCGGCGGCACTTCCAGATCTCGTGTGGGTTAGTGCATCGGGAGGCGGCGTGACGTGTGAACTCATAGGTCGATCTAGGGCAGAGCGAACGATCGGGTTTCTGGACAAGGAGATCTTCGAAAGAGGGAGATGCATAAGGATGGGGAGATAGAGGAAGAGGAAATGATGTGGCATAGGAATCACCAGCAATCTTCAGCGGCGCTCCAATGAGGTGGAAAGGAGTTTATGTGAAACAACCGCTGTGCGAGGAGGATCTTTGGCGGTGATACAACTCGGTCGACGGGCGCAAGACTGGCTTGGAGGGCCGAGCCTGGTGCGGCTAGTGGGTTTGGCGATAAGGCGGTATGATCTAAGCCGGTGGATAGGCCCCGAACGGCTAGATCTAACTGGTTGTGATTGGTGCGACTCGAGGAAGGGCGGCATGCTGACTACAGGGCGCAGATCTCGATGTGTAGTGGAGGTGACAAATGGTGGCAGGGTGGGAGGAACAAGGGGTTTGTCCCCCTCTTCACAAGGATTTGCTCCAAATGGAAGGCAGAACCTTCCTTAGATAGCAAAGTGGTTTATGGTTCTATTTGGACTGGTTTTGGAGGGTTTTTGGCGGGCTAGATTGCCGAGGGGGTGAGATAGGAAAGAGGCCTCATTAGTTATTTTCCTTTTTCTTTCTTTTCACTCGTGCCTTGTGTTTGAAATAACAACGCTTATTTCCATATTTTTCTCACATTTTTCTTTGCTTTTCAGAACTTTTATTATAATATATTTTTTTCAAAAAAATCACTAAAACGTCTGATGTGTATTTATAAAAGTGTTCATGCAACTTAAAGAAATGTTCACTCCTTTTCAATAAGATGTTTACACAGTTGTTAAAATATTTATGACTTTTAATAAATTATTTGAACCACTCAAAAAAATGTTCAGGAAATTTAACAAAATATTTGCACTATTCAACATCAATGTTTGCACTTTTAAAAAAAATCATGATAATTTTTAAAATATTCATGCCATCCAAAATTTGTTCGCGCTAATGTTTAAAATGTTTATGGCGAATATAAATTTTTCTATAACAATTCAAAAAATGTTCAAAACACTTATAAAATTCTCACATGTTTATAAAGTTTAAAAAATCAAGAAATTTAGAACAAGTTCACCCATTTTAAAATATTTTCATGACATTGTAAAAAATGTATATGAAAATCTCACTTTATGGATTTCAATTACCACAACTAAAGCCCGCCACTAAACATAGGAACCGACAAAATCGACGCACCACTGTTGGGGCCGCGTTAATATATAACTCGGAAGCATAATAATCCTACATAATTACCTTGTCAAAAATGCCCGCATGGACAACTCGATATCAATAAGTTTAATCATACCATCCCATAGAATTGCATAGACCGATGGAGATATTCATTCGATCCCAACTTCATATTGTCATCTGAAAGGGGATGTTAGTCCACTGGAAATAGGATGGGCTATTTCACAATCTTGTACATCATGCCCTTGAATCTAAGAGTTATTATAGATAACATTTCACTTTTTCACTAGGTGCCACATAAAGGTAATATATAGCCAGATTACTCTAATCAACCTTTCGACTGTCAAATTGCGCCACTGTTTAACTCTTATATATTGCTTATCTCTTTGGTACAACTATCGTTATATAAAATTTAACTTTCAATTAATCTAACTGTTCATAATATCTCTTATATAAATAAATCATCTTGCAAATAAAAATAAATTATAGATGTTCACCGCGAGTAGAATACAAATAATAATAAACAACTTTTCTAGTTCTTTCCTTTAATTAGTACAGTGACGAAGATGATATGGTGCTTGTGTACAAATAGAGATGATCAACATGTAATCTTAATGAAGAAATGTAGGCCCTAGCTTGATTTACTTAGGCAGCATAATCATTGATTCCATCTAGGATTCCACTAATAGCTAAGTTTCAACTCTAGTAGCTCAAATAGTTACTCTTCAAACAACATACATGGCACATATAATCAAAGTAACAATACATGCACAGTAGAAAAACTTGTAATTTTCCTCACAAAAAAAAGAAAGAATGGCTACAATTTCTTCAAGTCCAAGTAAAGGAAAGTAACTAGTTGTTCAACCTTGCCTACGTGACATGTTCCAAAAACCTTTTGGAGATGGACTACGAGTATGCTGCCTCCATGCATCTGGACAAGATGACATCCTAGAAGAATGACCACGACTAACATATGTGCCCAACCATCTCTACGTCTTTTGTCATCAACATTTCTGCTCATACCTTGGTTACCAATTGCCTTTTCCAAAGCTAATTTACCCCAGTCATCATTATTATGCAACTTTTCGGCCTTCTAGGAACATACGACCTATGAGATGGCGCTTTAGAATGCTTTCCTCGGTATCTTTATTTAACCTATCAATACATTCCTGCTCGTACTCAGTGTCGCCTTGGTGCTTGAAGGCATCCAGTTTTAGGTTCAAAGATTCACGAAGTTGATTTCCATTATCATTAGTAAGATCCTTACTAGGGAGCAAATCTCCATCTTTGTGGTGATCATTTGTATTCCTAGGAGGAGAGTCATCTTGACTGATCTCAACAATATCATGAGAAATTCCTTTTATATACCACTTGGACCTCCCTTTCCTAGAAACACACACCATTTTAACATTATTAGGCTGATGAATAGTGGATGTTAAATAGTCCTAGATAAGGATCTCCCTTCCAGCTTATCCAAAAATGCTCTGATTCTCTCTGAAATAGTCCAAGAATAATATACAGTCAACAAAAAAACATTACTTCCACAATATAAGCATGAGACTAGTAAAGAGGTAGTTACCGTGACTGAAAGAAAGACATGTTGAACTACAGTGCAGATAAAGCATGAATGCATACTATGTGCAAAAGATTTTGATATGGAGATGAATCAAAAAGAAAAAAAGAAAAAGCACACATACTTGTATGACAAAGTAGGATCCAAGGCACAGAAAAAAAAATGTTCTAGTGGGGCATTTATTTTCTCTCATAGGGGAAAGAGCTCGTTCTATGCGGCCGGGACATCAGACATGTTCTGAGAGTGTCTTAAAAGAATCTCACATGTGGGATATGTCATGTCGCATGTACATTCTTAGTTTCACACTTGATACAGGGATATTTTTAGACATACTGAAAGAGAATTGTCTTTTTATTTGCTCCAAATTCTATGATTTGGTGCAAATGAAGCTAAAAAATCTATTACGTGGAAATAAAAAACTATAACGTTCAACATCAGCAGTGGCATGCTAGTTTGGAAAAGTATAAGATTTACAAACTAATCCACGTGTCCAATCCTAGAATTTTACTAGTGTGTACCATGGCACTCGTTATCTATTCACTTAAATAAATGCTAAATGTTGAACATTCTACAAAAGTGAAGTATTCATGGTAAAAATGATAATACATAACAACATGCACCAGGAGAGTACCTTCAAAAATAATACTTTGAAGCGACGGATCAAGGAGGAGGGAGGAAGAACTAGGGTGCATCGAGGAGGAGGGAGGAACGATCAAAGGGCATCCGGTGGTGAACTTGCGACATTAAAGGGCGGAGGCGATTCCTCATCTCGCGCGGGTCAATGGCTCGTGAGGCGGCATGATGTGTGAGCTCATGTGCATGAGCTAGGGCAGAGCGAGCGCCTAGGTTTCCATACAAAGAGATATGAGATATAATGCAAAAGGAAGGGGGAAGAGGGAATGTGGTGGCTTATGAATAACCTTGAATCATCAGCGGTGCTCCGACGAGGTGGAAAGGTGGCGATTCGAAACAACCGCTTGGTGAGGAGAATCTCGGATGGTGACGTAGCGTGGGTCGGCGAGCATAAGACTGGCCCCGAGGCCGAGACCGGGCAATGCTGGGTCGTGGTACAACTGGTGGGGTGGGCGAGCAGGTGTAACAATCTAAGGTGTTGGATCAACTCCCGATGGTCAGATCTATGTGGTTGTGGCTGGTGCGGCTGGAGGAAGGGTGACGGGCTAGCGGCGACGCACGAATCCCGATGTGTAGTGGAGGAGACATGTGGCGGCGGGGTGGGCAGAAAAAAGGGTTTGTGCACCTCCTAATTAGTGTTTGCCCCAAATGGAAGGCGGAGCCTTCCTTATATAGCAAAGTGGTTTGGGGTTCTGTTTGGTCTGATTTTGGAGGGATTTATGTGTGATACATTGCCTAGGGGGGTGAGACAGGAAAGATGCTTCATTAGCGATTTTTCGGTTTCTTTCTTTTCACTTGTGGCTTGTGTTTCACGTAACAAAGCTTTTTTTTAATACTTTTCTCCCTTTTTCTTTTCTTTTTAAATATTTTAGAAATTTTATTTAAATATTTTATAAAAATCATTGGAAATGTCGGATGTGTATTTAGGAAATTGTTCGCGCATCTTTAAGAAATGTTCACACCTTATTAATAAAATGTGGATACATTATAAATGTTCATGACATTTAACGAATTATTTTAACCATTCAACGAAGTGTTTGGGACATTTAACAAAATATTTGCACCATTGAAATGAAAAGTTGACACATTTAAAGAATGATGATATTATTTGAAATGTCCATGACATGCAACACTTGGATCGCGCAAATTCTAAAAATATTTATGGCATATATAAAACTGTTTGTAACCATTTGAAAAATGTTCAAAACACTTACAAAATATTCACATGTTTATTAAATGTTAAAAATCATGAAATTTTAAAAATGTTTACCCGTTTTAAAATATGTTCATGACATTATAAAAAAATGTTCATGACAATCTCGCTTTATGCCTTTCAAAGACCACAACTAAACCACGCGTGTAAACAAAGGAACAAGACAAAGTCGGATGGACAATTGTTGGGGCCTCTTCAATATACAACTCGAAATCATAATAATGGTACTTCATTACCTTGTCAAAAAGGCCCAGACGGACACCTTGATGTCATCAAGTTGGATCAAACCATCCCACAGAGTTGTACAGACCGACAGTGATATTCATCAAGTAACTGAATTAATATCGTCATCTGAAATGGGACATTAGTCCACTAGAAATAGCATGTGTTATTTTACAATCTTGTACATCATGTTAGAATCTAAAAGTTGTTATAGATAATATTTCACTTTCTCACTAGACATCGCATAAAGGTAATATATAGTCACATTACTCTAATCAACCATTTAACCGTCAGAAGGCTCTAGTATTTAACCCTTATATATTGCTTATCTCCTTGGTACAACAACCGTTTCATCCTTCAGGTTTCAATTAATCTAAAAGTTCAGAAGGTCTCTTAAGTAAACAAATCATCCTACAAATCCAAATGAATTATATACGTTTAATACCAGTAGAATACAAATAATAATAATAATAATTTGTAAGATCTTTATTCTAATTTTTACTGCGAAGAAGATGATATGTTGCTTGTGTACGAATAGAGATGATAAACATGTAAACTTAATGAAGTAATATAGGCCCTAATTGGATGTACTTATGCAGCATAATCATTAATTCTATCTAGGATTCCACTAAAATCTAAGTTTCAATTCCTGAATAGCTCAAAAAGTTACTTTTCAAACAACATACATGGAACACATAATCGACTCCCAATACATGCATAGTAAAAAAAGCTGACCATTTTCCTCACAAAAAGGGAATTAATTGCTACATGTCTTCAACACCAAGAAAATGAAAGTAACTAGTGGTTCATCCGTACCTACGTTACATGTACGAAACACCTCTTGGAGATGGACTGCGAATGCGCTGGCTCCATGCATCTAGACTAGACGACATCCTATAAGAATGGCCAAGGATTACAGCTATGCCCCTTCTGTGGCCCGTCTTCTATCATCAACATTTATGATCATACCTTGGTTACCAGTTTCCTATTACGAAGCTAACTTACCCCAATCATCATTATTATGCACCTCTTCAGCCTTCTAGGAGCATGCGACCTATCAGATGACTCTTTAGAATGCATTTCCTTGATGTCTTTATTTAACCTATAAGTATGTTCCTACTCGTACTCGGTAATGCCTTGCTTCATGAAGGTATCAGGTTTTAGGTTCGAAGATTCACCAAGTTGATGTCCATTATCGTTAGTGAGATCCTTAGGAGGAGAGTCTGTATTCTTAGGAGGAGAGTCATCTTCCTTGATCTCATCAGTATGAGGAGAGATTTCTGTTGTATCCCACTTGGACTTCCCTTTCCTAGCAACACAAGCCATTTTAACATTATTAGGATGATGAATAGTGGATGTTATATAGTCCCATTAGGATCTCCCTTCCAGCATATCCAATGATGTTCTGATTCTCTCTGAAATAGTCAACGAATATGTAAACAGTGAACCAAAAAATGTTACTTCAACAATATAAGCTTGAGACACACAAACATGTAGTTATTGTGACTGAAAGAAAGACAGGTTGAACTATAATGCAGGTAAAACACAAATGCATACTATGTGCAATTGATTTTGATGTGCAGAATGAGTTAAACAGAAAAAATGAAAAGCACAAACAGTTGTATGACAAAGTAGGATCCAAGGCACATAAAACAAAACACAGTTGTATGACAAATTAGGGGCATGTATTTTCGCTCATAGGGGAACGTGATCCTTCAATGCAGCTAGGAGATGAGATATGTTTTGAGTGTGTCTTCAAACAGTCTCAAATGTGGGACATGTTATGTCCAATGTACATTCCAAACTTCACACTTGATATAGGGGATCATAGACACACTAAAAGAGAATTGTGTTTTTTATTTTTTCCCAAACTCTATAGGTGAACTAAAGTGACACACATGTGTAGGTAGGAAACAAAATTAAATGCTTTGGTGCCAATAAAGCTAAAAATCTATCACAACGTAATAAAGAATTATAACGTCCAATATCGGTAGTGGGATACTAGTGTCGAAAATATAACATTTACAAACTAATGCATGGGTCCAATCTAAGAATTATTACTAGTGCGTACCATGGCGCTTGTTAACTATTTTATTAAATAGATTCTAAATAATGAACATTCTACAAAAGCTAAAGTATTCATGTTGTAATAGGATACTTATAATGACGATGGTGGATTTGACCAAATTGTGCTGTAAAAAAGGATACCCATAATAACATGCACTAGAAGAGTACCTTTGAAAAAATATATCTTGAAGGGATGGATCAAGGAGGAGGACAAAGAACTAGGGCAGAACGTGGAGAAGGGAAGAAGGGTGACGTGGCTTGAGACTGCGTCGGTATTTGCCCAAAGAGGAAAGGATGATGCAGCACAACGACGGTAAGTATTTCCCTAAGTTGTGAAACCAAGGTTATCAAACAAGTAGGAGGATCACCACCACCCAATAAGCAGCACCTGCACACAAACAACAAATACTTGCAACCCGACGCGAAAGAGAGGTTGTCAATCTCTCTACAGTAAAAAGATAGATTAGGTAGTGATAGATAGGAGAGATAGATCTCTCAAGAACACAAAATAAAAAGAGCAAATAAAATATGCAGCAATATATTTTTGGGTTTTTGGTTTTGTAGATCTGAAAACAAAGAGGCAAAAAGATAGATCTGAAAGCAATATGTTGGAAAAGTAGACCCGGGGGCCGTAGGGTTCACTAGTGGCTTCTCTCATGAGTATAGCGCACGGTGGGTGAACAAATTACTGTTGGGCAATTGATAGAAAATCGAATAGTCATGACGGTATCCAAGGCGATGATCATTATATAGGCATCACGTCCAAGATAAGTAGACCGACTCCTGCCTGCATCTACCGCTATTACTCCACACATCGACCGCTGTCCAGCATGCATCTAGTGTATTAAGTTCATGGAAAAAAGGAGTAATGCAATAAGAACGATGATATGATGTAGACAAGATCTATTCATGTAGGAATAGACCCCATCTTGTTATCCTTAATAGCAACGATACATGCGTGTCTTGCTGCCCCTTCTGTCACTCGGAAAGAACATCACAAGATCGAACCCATCACAAAGCACCTCTTCACATGGCAAGAAAAATCGATCTAGTTGGCCTAACTAAACAAAAGATTCGAAGAAGAAATACGAGGCTATAATTAATCATGCATATAAGAGATCAAAGAAGACTCAAATAATATTCATGGATAGAAACTGATCATGAACTCAAAATTCATCGGATCCCAACAAACACACCGCAAAAGTTTACATCAAATAGATCTCCAAGAGACCATTGTATTGAGAATCATAATAGAGAGAGAGAGGAAGCCATCTAGCTACTCCCTACGGACCCGTAGGTCTATGGTGGACTACCCACGCATCATCGAAGAGGCACCTATGAAGGAGATGAACCCCTCCGTGATGGTGTTTAGATTGGATCTCGAGGTTCTGGAACTTGCGGCGGCTGGAATTGTGTTTCGTCGACTCCCCTAGGGATTTTGGAATATTTGCAAATTTATAGGCATCAGAGGCGGTGGAGAGGGGCCCCGAGGAGGGCACAACCCATCAGGGCGCACTGGGCCCCCCGGGCACGCCCTGGTGGGTTGTGGTCTCCTCGGCCCACTCCCCCAGCACTTCTTTGGCCCACTGGGTGTCTTCTGGTCCAGAAAAAATCTCCAAAAAGTTTCGTCGCGATTGGACTCCGTTTGGTATTGATTTTCTGCGAAGTAAAAAATAAGCAGGAACAACAACTGGCACTTTGGCACTCTGTCAATAGGTTAGTCCCAAAAAATGATATAGAGTTGCTATAAAATGGTTGTAAAACATCCAAGAATGATAATATAACAGCATGGAACAAGCAAAAATTATAGATACATTGGAGACGTATCAGCATCCCCAAACTTAATTCCTACTCGTCCTCGAGTAGGTAAATGATAAAAACAGAATTTTTGATGTGGAATGCTGCCTAACATGTTCATCATATTCTTTTTCTTTTGTATAGCATGGACATGTGGACTTGTAAATGATTCAAATCAATAGTCTAGTTTTAACATAATGACTTCAATACTCAAGCATGTCAACAAGCAACCATGTCTTTCAAAATATCAACACTAAAGAAAGTTATCCCTAGCCCATCATGCTCAATCATTGATCCATTCATGAAACACACTCAAATATTAGCTATGCCCAATGCTCAAGTATGGTCATAGTGCCCCCTAGTTGGTGCTTTAAGAGAAGATGGAGACTCAAAGTAAAAATAAAAATTGCATAAAGTAAATAGATAGGCCCTTCGTAGAGGGAAGTAGGGATTTGTAGAGGTGCCAGAGCTCAAGGTTTAAATTGAGAGAGAGAAATATTTTGGGTGGCATGCCTTTCATGTCAACGAAAATGACAAAGTAGCTCACAATAGTTTCCATGCTAGATATATCATAGGCGGTTCCCAAACAGAAAATAAAGTTTATTCCTTTTTCCACCAAACTTTCACTTTCCATTGCGGGCCGTATCCACGGTTGCCTTCCATACCAACACTTTCCAAGGAATTTATTATTTGACAACATAAAGTAAATATTTTTTTATTTTTCATTTCGGGAATGGGCATCCCTATTACCGCCACACTCTCATGCAATGACAAGTGAATAAACACTCATCTTGAGAATAACACGTCTAGCATGGAAAAATATTGGACACTCCCCACCGTTTCATGAGCGGTATGAGCACACAAAAGAGAAAATTTATTTTGAAAATTTAGAGATGGCACATACAAATTTTCTTGGAATGACATGGAAATACCGCATATAGGTAGGTATGGTGGACTCATAAGGCAAAACCGGGTTTAAAGATTTTGGATGCACAAGTAGTATTTCTACTTAGTACAAATGGAGGCTAGCAAATAGATTGAGAAGCAATCAAACCAAGAAATGAAAATTTCACATAAGCGAGCATTGAGCATAACTAACACCGAATAATGCACCACAAGTAGGATGTAACTTCATTGCATAACTATTGACTTTCGTTCATGCATAGGGAATCACAAACCTTAACACCAATATTCCTACTAAGCATAATTACTCACTAACATGACCCACATATTACTATAATCGTGTTTCAAAACTATTATAAGGAATCAAGTTTAATTTTTCCAATGATCTTCATGAAAGTTTTTAATATATCCTCCTTGGATATCTATCACTTTGGGACTAGTTTCATATATTGCCATTGCTTTTTGTCAAGCTCAAACAAATTTAAGTGAAGCACATGAGCATAAAGATTTCGTCTCTCAAAATAGTATAAGTGTGACGCCCGGATAATTAAGCTACAGTAATCCCACGCTGGTGTCGCCATGTCACCACGATTACCGTTGTTAAACTCGCGTTGGTTTAACCGTGATCAGTTCCATTGCAAATTCAATTCGTCCGAAAAGGTGGTTTTAAAAGTTGTGCAAAATTAGAATTAAAAATGTTGGATCGATTGCAAATATTCTATCAAGTTTTATAAAATTAAAACCAGTATTTTTGGGTTTGTTTTAGTACCCCAAATGTTTTTAAAACAGTCATTGTTTGTCTTTTTAGAAATAAGGGAAAAAGGTCCCTACTGGGCCAAATTCGGACCGGCCCATTTTAAACGCTATATGGCGCTGGGGGAACCCTAGCCGTTCCAGCCCCGCGCTCCCCCGATCCCATCCCCCCCCCCCCCCCCCCGCGCCGCCAGCGAGCCCTCGCTCGCTCGTCCCCCCCTCCCCCGAAGCCTCCAAACGGCCGGCCCTCGCCCCGCCCGCCGACGGGCCCGCACCCGAGCGCCGTCCCGCGGCACCCGCCGGCCGCGCCGTCCGCGCCGCCCGCCGGCCCCGCCATTCGTCGCCGCCACCTCCCACCGTCGCAGCCCCGGTCGCCCCGCCGCCGTCATCCCCGACCGGCCCGACCCCGCCGCCACCTCGCGCCGCCCCGCCCGCCTCGCTGACCGCCGGCGCCGCCCCGCCCCCGGTCCGCTCCGCCGCCGCTGGCTCGGGCCCGACAGTCGCCGCTCCGCTCGCCGCCCTCGGCCTCGACCGCCTCCGCCGCCGGCCCACCTCCCGTCGCCACCGGCTCCCCCTCCCGGTGAGCTCTCCCCCCCGCCCCCCCGGCGACCACCGGCCGCCGCGGCTGCAGCTGCTGCCTGCTGCGTGCGTGCGCGCGCGTGCGTGCGTCCGCCCGGCCGCGGACGTGTCCGGCGCCCGAAAGGACGCCCCCGGACATGTCCGGCCTGTCCCATTGACAACGGGGCCCAGTGCCCTTGTCAAAATAAAAATGTATATATATAAAATAAAAATAAATAAATAAGTAAATAGAAATAATTAGTTAAATTAATTAATTAGTGAATTAATTAATTAGGTAATTAAGTAATTAATTAGGTGGTTAAGATTAATTAGATTAATTAATTAATCTGTTAATTAATTAATTAATTAATTAAACATTATTTACTATTTTGGATAATTCGAATTAATAATTAAAGAAATTCCAGAATATTATTAAATCTTAGAAAATTAATATAAAATAAACCGTAGCCCGGATTAAAAAGTTTTGAACATGAAAGTTGCTCTGAACGACGAGACGGATCCGAATACGCTGCCCACATACCTGTCAGATGCCACTAACTATCTGAACATGGAACTTTTTGCCTGTTTCAGGTAGATGAATAGTGCATGCCTACCGGTTAATAAATCCAACTTAAATCCTAAAAATAACTGATATGACTTAGACATGATTTTAGGCAACCCTGCACTGCATCCTGCTAGCTGTCACATACCTCTAACACCGCAAACCTGGAACATTCCCCCCTCCGGTTATCTGTCCGACAATTGTCCAGAACCGGGAAAACTTTCCCGGATGGGTTCCCCCTTCATCGGTATCGTGTAACACTGCGTTAGGACACACCCGGCACTACGTATCGCCATGTCATACTTTGTGTAGCATTGTTTGCTTTATATTTATTGTTTCTCCCCCCTCTTCTTACCGGTAGACCCCGAGACTGACGGTGCTGCCGTGATCGACTACGCCCCTGACGACCAGCCTTTTTGCAGCAGAGCAGCAAGGCAAGCAAAACCCCCTTGAGCATTCCGATATCGCCTATTCTTCTCCCTCTTATGCTTGCATTAGATTTTGCTACTGTATTAGTTAGCTCCTATTCTGATGCATAGCCTGTTTTTGATGAACTATTACTACACCTGTTATCATAGCAACTGCTTAGTATAGGTTGATCAGTGAACCCCTGAGACCCCTTAGTCCCAGTTGCCCCTGCTTGTTCATCGACGACTCGACGACTCGACGACTCGAAGACCCAAAGACTCGGTCAACCGACCGACGAGCCAGACCCCTCACATCACCGCACACCCCTTAAGTATGGCACTGCAGAGCTACTATCGAGTGTCGAGGGTGATACCTCACTTAGCACTTCCGATGTTAATTCTGTAGCGTAGCTAATCGATCGTGGGTATCGAGGGTGATTCCTCCTTCCCATTTATCGATAGCGACTCTTGCCATACACATACCTCGAGTGGGATCCATCGAGGGTGATTCCTCGGATCCCCACTTGGTGTATAGACACACAGTTACTTGAACTTGACATTTGATACATGTGAAAGACGGGACTGGAGGGACAGGCGGTACCACCCTGGTTGAGGTGGACCTGAGTTCCCGACAGTTCTGAGACGGGTCGGCCCCAAGGGTACCCGTGTGAGAAAGATTTGGTGGGATGCGCCGCAAAGCATCCGAAGATTTTGTGGGATGCGCCGCAAGGCATCCGGAGACTTGGTGGGGTGCACCGTAAGGCACCCGAGTGTTATTCATCACTAATAAAATTGCTAATGGGTTGGGTACTTGATCTGAGTTAGGTCGTTGGCCTAATACGCACTAACCACCACGCGGGGTAATCAGTATGGGCTGCTCTACGCCATACATTCTCCCGAAAGCTCTTCAGATGCCACATTTTTCGACTCGCGCCCGGGTGGTCTGGAACGCATGGCGCTTGTAAGTTAAG
Source organism: Elymus sibiricus (assembly GCA_039707655.1). Classification (NCBI taxonomy): domain Eukaryota; kingdom Viridiplantae; phylum Streptophyta; class Magnoliopsida; order Poales; family Poaceae; genus Elymus; species Elymus sibiricus. Next base: position 507,005,062 of record CM077665.1, read on the forward strand.
GCATGCTAGGACTGGTCCCGGCCGAGGGCGTAACGTGCAGGATGGCGAGGGCGATGGCCCAAGACCCCGAGCCATTAGGATGTAGACCGGCGTGCTGGCCTCTCTATTGAGCCTAGGTAGGACTACGTCGTGTCGATCGGCCGAGGCCGGGTATGACCAGAAAATTGTATCCGGCCGGAGCTTATCGAGCGTGTTGGGGAATGTGGTGCACCCCTGCAGGGAAGTAAACTATTCGAATAGCCGTGTCCACGGTAACAGGACGACTTGGAGTTGTGCTTTGACCTACTACAACTATAATCATAAACTAATTAAAATGAATTGTGGCTCCGAGGTTGCTTCCTCGCAGGGAGTCGAGGAAGGATCTCTGGGCGTGTTACTTAATAAAATTTGCTACAACAATATGACTATATATGAGCTGCAGGTCTACTCTCTTCTAATGCTGCAAGATGCTGAAGATGCTAGCCTTCGATAGGACTAGGCCTTCTTCTCTCTTCTGGCATTTCTGCAATCTAGTCCAAAAGATATGGCCCCATTTCTTTGATACTGGTGCATATCTAGCATAGATCTGATGTAAGTCTTGCGAGTACTTTGGATGAGTACTCACCGTTGCTTTACTCCCCTTTTCCCCTTGATACGATGCCGCGACCAGATGACGGTGCCCAGGAGACTCAGGATCCAGCTTACCCGGTGGACGACTACAGCTACCCCGATGGAGGCCACTACTACCAGGATGGAGCCTACTATGACGTAGACTTCTCTGACGTCCAGGAGTAGTTAGGAGGTTCCCAGGCAGGAGGCCTCGCCTCTTTCGATCCGTTGCTTATGTTTGTGCTAGCCTTCTTAAGGCAAAACTTGTCTAACTTATGTCTGTACCCAGATATATTTGCTTCCGCTGACTCCTGTTTATGTTGAGCTTTGTATTCGAGCCCTCGAGGCCCCTGGCTTGTAATATTAAGCTGTATGACCTTTATATATGTGTCTTTTGTCGTGTTGTGGTATCAATCAGTGAGTCCATAATCTTGGTCGTATGCATTGTGTGCATGATTAGCGTACGGACAAGAATGGGGGCGTCACAAGTTGGTATCAGAGCCGACTGCCTGTAGGTAGCCCCCTTTCCAACTCCTTGGCCGAAATTGAGTCTAGTCATTGAAAAACTTTTACTAACACTGATGCTGTGGCTTACGGGCCCACATCTCAATCGGGTGGTATTATGATATTTTATTCCTCGTCTATACTTTGGGTTCTAATCTCTCTTCTCTTTCGGGTTAAAGATTTTATCAACTCTGACTCTAGGTTCTCGTAACTACTTTCTCCCGGAGAGCCCTCATACCAGAAGATCACCTGCTTCGTCAGAAGATTCTGAAGATACCCTTTCGATGTTTTCCGAGACTTTGTGCTCATCGGCTTTGCAATTCCCTACCACCGATAATTCCCTATGGATGACTAATTGCACTTGTCATTCATACAATCTTTTCTCGTTGCTCTTGTTGTTACAAGATGCCCCGAATTACTCTCCGTTGCCCCGAGAATCCTTTGAGTTTACAGCCTTGCAGTTTTATTCCGCATGAAAATCCTTACGGTTAAATCCTCACATTTATCGAGGATCCGTTCTTCTCAATTGTTCATGTGTTTCACAAAATTCTACGAAATACTTTTCAATCTTCCGAAAATCCTCTGCAGCTTGTTGCTCTTGAAATTCTTGCCTGCTCGCATTATGGTTAATTCCATATGTCTAGTTGTCTTCGTTGACATCCCTTGTCTTTGCCATTTTGAGCCTATTGACTCAATGTGTGCGTATGCACGTAGTCATCAGGTGATCCGTTTAAATTATCTTTCCGGCTCAGACATCCTTCCGGACATGAGTTGATTCTCGGTAATTCAAACCTTTATTGATTGTCCGACTAAGTCTTTTCAACTTATCCATCCTTGATCAGAGTGTCTGCTTCTGATCCTTAGTTTTGGAAATCATAATTCCCTTGTATTTTAAACATAGGACTATTCAGGTGTCTCTTGAATCCGATACCTCTGCATTCTTTCTTCCTCTGATTGAGTATCGATACTCACATCACCTTCTTTGTGAATCGCCCGATCCATTGTTGGGTTATTATCCGACGGTGTCGTTCATATTCAATCACCTTGTGAGTTCTTCCACTGATACATAATGCCTTTGGTAAATTGTATCCTCTGTTTTGCCAACCATGCTCTACCTTCGAGCTTGTGTTAATTGCTCTTGAAGCTTGTGGTATATGTTCCTAAGATATCCCGATGGGTTGAACCTATGCCCTCCCTAATCCGTGAGAACCCAAAGGTTTTCACGGGTCATCCTCTTATGGAGTTTCGCCAGATAAATTTTCAACACTACAACATAGTCCAAAGCAAGAAATGAATGAAATGATATACATTGATGAAGTGGGAGTCGACATTGAACTTGTGTTCATGCCCATGGAAATGATGTAGACCGTCTCGTAAGCTCCTTGCAAAATAATTATTCATCCGTATGATTCTTTCAATATCCTTAATTTGATCGATTGCAGTTATGGTTCCGACCATGCTATCCTTAATAAATTATCCGAAAGGAATTCATTCCGATGCCTCGTCAATTTTTGGCAAGGTTGAAGTATCTGCTATCGCAGGTCAACGACCCAATTTAAATTCTATCATGTTCTACCTTCGAGTTTTACCCTCTGGTATCTCGAGGATATCACGCCTTTGCACTACATCTTGTTAACTTTGATGAGGTAATAATTTTCCTTGTCTTAATCACTCCACGGGTTCTAGGATTGTTGTCAACCGAGAACACCGATTGGAAAATTTGTTCCACACTGCAATTCAATACCCCTTGTAATTGTTACTGGGAATATCAAAGTCAATCTGGTCATTCCTAGACTATCGGCTACATCCTTGTCTTGATATCTTTGACTGCGCCACCTCGTCCTTCTCGGGTACGCAAATCCTTCAGAGTGTGAGCATTGCTTACGTCGAGCTTTCAACATCATGTTGTTTGTCTTGAAAAGCAACCTCGATATTGAGCTTGCATCTTATCTGTTGTTCCTGTAACCTTCCACGTTGTCATTCCCCTACTTGACGTCACCGCTGCTCGGTTACATTCTCTTGAAAACTCTCGACAAAAAGGTGTCGAGATCATCGTACACAATTTTACTTTTTCTGAGACGTCAACTGAGTTCTTGATGAGAAATACCTTCCTTGCCCTTGATGATTTTTGTTATCATCGACAACCTCCTTGACTTCCTTTCATCGCAAATTTGTCCATGATATGGATGCAACTTGCTATCCAGCTTGTATTAGGTTCTACCTTGAAGTATTACTGTCTTTTATGCCGAGTATATTGTGAGGACTGCTCCACCTCTTAGAAATTCTTGGCATAGTGATACCTCTGATCGTCACCATTCTTTCTTGGTCCCCGTGTTGAATTTAACCGGGATACCAATAGCAAATGATGCTGCTTGGATTCTATATTTCTAGCAACCCTATTGTTTTGAAGTTAACGATCGACAGTTCGTCCCTGTGCTATTGGTTATTGAATCGTCACTCTAACATTGATCTTACCGCCTAAGGTCATATTCGGACGCGCTTTTCAACCAATGATTAATGATGTATGTTTTTCTTGAGCATACAACATTATATCATTTACACTGACAAATGTCATCTCCTTGTTCACATAATTGTGGAAATTCATCCGTTTGGAATCTCGATGAATTGTTGCTGAACCCATCAGCCGCATCCTCATCTCTTTCGTGGTTCATGATGAACATTTAAGCTAGTGTTGGAAGCCTTGAAAGCATTATCTTTGTGCTTAGTTCATGAAGAATATGTTTGATAAAAGACGTGCTTTTCTATAAGTTCATGTGCATTTTTGCCACCGTGCTTATGGGAAAATTTTGTCTCGCTTCCTCTGGAATCGTTCCAATTTATTCAAGCATCTGCGAAGTAGTTCTATGGGTTGCTAGAATTGCTACCTTCACTCCATATGTACTTCCTAGAACGTCAGGCCACTAATTGAATTGATTTGTCCTAGTCCAGACTTACACATGGGACTTTGATATCCTCTATGATGGTCCCCATTCAGGACTTGATTGCCTTCCATTCTAAAAACTTCCATGTGGGCACGAATGTCTTGACCTTGTGTTCATATGTCTTGTAGTCTGGCTAATGATTCCAGTCTTGCTTCTGTCGTTCATTCCGAGATTCTTGCAACATCATCTCGTAAGTCTGTGTTGCATCGTTTTCTCCTCAGGCCTTCTTTGCCTGAGATATCCTGACACCGACCAGACCTGAATCTCGGACAGATATGATGGTTGGAACATTATCAGGAGTTATAACTTGGTCCTTGTTACTCGGTAGGGTGATGTTGTAGCTAGCACACCTGGCCGGATGACCTATTGTTATAATGCTTAAGTTGTTACTACTGGATCCTTTGTGTATCCAAACTCCAACCTTTCCTCGAAACACCATGTCATTGCTATCCCGAAGCATGACTGTGGTATTCCAAATTTCATCAAGGACATTGGAAGCATAAATGCTAAATGTTTCATGATCAATTATCCAAACATCGTTGTATGGGTAAACATCATAAATTCCTTGCTCTTTGACTAAATGGTTACATACTTGTAGCCCTGTCATGATTATTCCACTCTGTTTGTTCTTGGAAAAGATATACACCTAATACTCGTGTATAAACATTTTCCCTTCCATTGCTCTGTTTAATGTGATGAACACATTTTTCCTTTCCATTGGTCTGGTTGATCTAATAATCACATTTCCCTTTCCATTGGTCTGTTTAACCTTTCTTGAGGTTTATTTGATCTGAGCAGTGATAATTCCCTGCTTAGGTAAACCCCTCGATGAACAAGCCTGTCAGTAAGATTCTGTTACTATTGTTGATAACATTCCGGTAACCGCTGGTGGACGAGAACTTTGCCTATTGGTCCGCCTCGTTTCAACGAGCAGGAAGATGGTTCTCTTCGTTCCCCGCCTTTGGTACCGATGATGTTGCTGACATAGTTGACAGACTATCCTCTGACATGTCTTGCTACTATGACTGTGCAAAATGTCACCGCTCTTCTGTTCTTAACTCACATGGTGAGCCCATAACCCTCAGTTCCACAGGATCGAAACTTGACTCTCCTGTAAACCCTTGGTTCTGGAGTATCCTTTACACTTGACTTCGTATGAGATTCCCCGACCCACCGTTCAAGGGATGATCTATTCTAGTATCAGACGCAATATTTCTTTGTTGCTCTGAACCCCTTTTCACCTTCTGAAATTAGGCATCGAATGACTGCCTACCCGTTGAAACCTTTGTACCATCGTATATCGCTCTAAAAAATTCCCTGAGCTACAACTCGAGGAATAACTCATGTCTTTCCTTGAGTTCACCGTCAGATGCCCAACTTTATGGAGTTGCGTTCATCCAGAGTTTTCCCTCTGATCTCATTCGTAGTGCGGTGAAGATCCCGAAGAAGGGATGACGACTTCATCATGATGACCTGAAACATGAACGTGAATATATCAACGGAAGGGATCAACTTCTTCGAGGAGAACAATGAAGACAAGAAGATCCGTTAGAACTTCGTAACCAGAACTTTTTCCCTTACCCTACCTCTTAATTCTCGGGACGAGAATTCTTCTTAGACGAGGAGAATTGTGACGCCCGGATAATTAAGCTATAGTAATCCCACGCTGGTGTCGCCACGTCACCGCGATTACCGTTGTTAAACTCGCGTTGGTTTAACCGCGATCAGTTCCGTTGCAAATTCAATTCGTCCGAAAAGGTGGTTTTAAAAATTGTGCAAAATTAGAATTAAAAATGTTGGATCGATTGCAAATATTCCATCAAGTTTTATAAAATTCAAACTAGTATTTTTGGGTTTGTTTTAGTACCCCAAATGTTTTAAAAACAGTCAATGTTTGTCTTTTTAGAAATAAGGGAAAAAGGTCCCTACTGGGCCAAATTCGGACCGGCCCATTTTAAACGCTATATGGCGCTGGGGGAACCCTAGCCGTTCCAGCACCGCGCTCCCCCGATCCCATTCCCCCCCCCCCCCCGGGCGCCGCCAGCGAGCCCCCGCTCGCTCGTCCGCCCTCCCCCCCCGAAGCCTCCAACCGGCCGGCCCCCGCCCCGCGCGCCGACGGGCCCGCACCCGAGCGCCATCCCGCGGCACCCGCCGGCCGCGCCGTCCGCGCCGCCCGCAGGCCCCGCCATTCGTCGCCGCCACCTCCCACCGTCGCCGCCCCGGTCGCCCCGCCGCCGTCATCCCCGACCGGCCCGACCCCGCCGCCACCTCGCGCCGCCCCGCCCGCCTCGCTGACCGCCGCCGCCGCTCCGCCCCCGGTCCGCTCCGCCGCCGCTGGCTCGGCCCCGACCGTCGCCGCTCCGCTCGCCGCCCTCGGCCTCGACCGCCTTCGCCGCCGGCCCACCTCCCGTCGCCACCAGCTCCCCCTCCCGGTGAGCTCTCCTCCCCCCCCCCGGCGACCACCGGCCGCCGCGCCGCCGGCGCGGCTGCAGCTGCTGCCTGCTGCGTGCGTGCGTCCGCCCGGCCGCCGACGTGTCCGGCGCCCGAAAGGACGCCCCCGGACATGTCCGGCCTGTCCCACTAACAACGGGGCCCAGTGCCCCTGTCAAAATAAAAATGTATATATATAAAATAAAAATAAATAAATAAGTAAATAGAAATAATTAGTTAAATTAATTAATTAGTGATTTAATTAATTAGGTAATTAAGTAATTAATTAGGTGGTTAAGATTAATTAGATTAATTAATTAATTAATTAAACGGTATTTACTGTTTTGGATAATTCGAATTAATAATTAAAAGAAATTCCAGAATATTATTAAATCTTAGAAAATTAATATAAAATAAACCGTAGCCCGGATTAAAAAGTTTTGAACATGAAAGTTGCTCAGAACGACGAGACGAATCTGAATAGGCTGCCCACATACCTGTCAGATGCCACTAACTATCTGAACATGGAACTTTTTGCGTGTTTCAGGTAGATGAATAGTGCATGCCTACCGGTTAATAAATCCAACTTAAATCCTAAAAATAACTGATATGACTTAGATATGATTTTAGGCAACCCTACACTGCATCCTAGCTGTCACATACCTCTAACACCGCAAACCTGGAACATTCCCCCCTCCGGTCATCTATCCGACAATTGTCCGGAACCGGGAAAACTTTCCCGGATGGGTTCCCCCTTCATCGGTATCGTGTAACACTGCGTTAGGACACACCCGGCACTACGTATCGCCATGTCATACATTGTGTAGCATTGTTTGCTTTATATTTATTGTTTCTCCCCCCTCTTCTTACCGGTAGACCCCGAGACTGACGGTGCTGCCGTGATCGACTACGCCCCTGACGACCAGCCTTTTTGCAGCAGAGCAGCAAGGCAAGCAAAACCCCCTTGAGCATTCCGATATCGCCTATTCTTCTCCCTCTTATGCTTGTATTAGATTTTGCTACTGTATTAGTTAGCTCCTATTCTGATGCATAGCCTGTTTTTGATGAACTGTTACTACACCTGTTATCATAGCAACTGCTTAGTATAGGTTGATCAATCAACCCCTGAGACCCCTTAGTCGCAGTTGCCCCTGCTTGTTCATCGACGACTCAACGACTCGAAGACCCGAAGACTCGGTCAACCGACCGATGAGCCAGACCCCTCACATCACCGCACACCCCTTAAGTATGGCACTGCAGAGCTACTATCGAGTGTCGAGGGTGATACCTCACTTAGCACTTCCGATGTTAATTCTGTAGCGTAGCTAATCGATCGTGGGTATCGAGGGTGATTCCTCCTTCCCATTTATCGATAGCGACTCTTGCCATACACATACCTTGAGTGGGATCCATCGAGGGTGATTCCTCGGATCCCCACTTGGTGTATAGACACACAGTTACTTGGAGTTGACATTTGATACATGTGAAAGACGGGACTGGAGGGACAGGCGGTACCACCCTGGTTGAGGTGGACCTGAGTTCCCGACAGTTCTGAGACGGGTCGGCCCCAAGGGTACCCATGTGAGAAAGATTTGGTGGGATGCACCGCAAGGCATCCGAAGATTTGGTGGGATGCGCCGCAAGGCATCCGGAGACTTGGTGGGGTGCGCCGTAAGGCACCCGAGTGCTATTGATCACTAATAAAATTGCTAATGGGTTGGGTACTTGATCTGAGTTAGGTCGTTGGCCTAATACGCACTAACCACCACGCGGGGTAATCAGTATGGGCTGCTCTACGCCGTACATTCTCCCGAAAGCTCTTCAGATGCCACATTTTTCGACTCGCGCCCGGGTGGTCTGGAACGCATGGCGCTTGTAAGTTAAGGTATGCTAGGACTGGTCTCGGCCGAGGGTGTAACGTGCAGGATGGCGAGGGTGATGGCCCAAGACCCCGAGCCATTAGGATGTAGACTGGCGTGCTGGCCTCTCTGTTGAGCCTAGGTAGGACTACGTCGTGTCGATCGGCCGAGGCTGGGTATGACCAGAAAATTGTATCCGGCCGGAGCTTATCGAGCGTGTTGGGGAATGTGGTGCACCCCTGCAGGGAAGTAAAATATTTGAATAGCCATGTCCACGGTAACATGACGACTTGGAGTTGTGCATTGACCTACTACAACTATAATCATAAATTAATTAAAATGAATTGTGGCTCCGAGGTTGTTTCCTCGCAGGGAGTCGAGGAAGGATCTCTGGGCGTGTTACATAATAAAATTTGCTACAATAATATGACTATATATGAGCTGTAGGTCTACTCTCTTCTAATGCTGCAGGATGCTGAAGATGCTAGCCTTCGATAGGACTAGGCCTTCTTCTCTCTTCTGGCATTTCTGCAGTCTAGTCCAAAAGATATGGCCCCATTTCTTTGATACTGGTGCATATCTAGCATAGATCTGATGTAAGTCTTGCGAGTACTTTGGATGAGTACTCACCGTTGCTTTGCTCCCCTTTTCCCCTTGATACGATGCCGCGACCAGATGACGGCGCCCAGGAGACTCAGGATCCAGCTTACCCAGTGGACGACTACAGCTACCCCGATGGAGGCCACTACTACCAGGATGGAGCCTACTATGACGTAGACTTCTCCGACATCCAGGAGTAGTTAGGAGGTTCCCAGGCAGGAGGCCTCGCCTCTTTCGATCCATTGCTTATGTTTGTGCTAGCCTTCTTAAGGCAAAACTTGTCTAACTTATGTCTGTACCCAGATATATTTGCTTCCGCTGACTCGTGTTTATGTCGAGCTTTGTATTCGAGCCCTCGAGGCCCCTGGCTTGTAATATTAAGTTGTATGACCTTTATATTTGTGTCTTTTGTCATGTTGTGGTATCAATCAGTGAGTCCCTAATCTTGGTCGTACGCATTGTGTGCATGATTAGCGTACGGACAAGAATGGGGGCGTCACAATAAGTGAAGCATGTGAGGGTTTCTTCAAAATTTACTAACTCTGAAATTAATCTAAGTGAAGCATGCGTGTATTTCTACAAAAATTTCCAAGCACACCGTTCTCAAAAAAGGTATAAGTGAAGCACTAGAGCAATTCTATAGCTCAAAAAGTTTAAGTGAAGAACATAGAGAAATTCTAACAAATCATAGCATAATTTTGGCTCTCTCAAATAGGTGTGACCAGCAAGGATACAAATGACAAACTAACAAGCAAACCAAGCAAAGATACAAGACGCTCCAAGCAAAACTCATGATATGTGACGAATAAAAATATAGCTCCAAATAAAATATCGATGGTTGTTAGAAGAAAGAGGGTATGCCACTCGGGGGCATCCCCAAGCTTAGTTGCTTGTTTCTCTTTGGATATATCTTGGGGGTGAGGTAGCATGTCCAAGCTTAAGCTCTTTTCACTCCATATTCCTTCATCCATCGTGATCTCACCCAAAACTTGAAAACTTCAATCACACTAAACTCAACAAAATCTTCGTGAGATCCGTTAGTATAATAAAGCAAATCACTACTTTAGGTTCTGTTGTAAACCCATTCATATTTTATTATTGCATTATACCTACTGCATTTTAACTTTACCATGGCTCATACCCTTCAATATAACCCATAGATTCATCAAAACAAGCACACAATGCAATGAAAACAGAATATGTCTTAAACAGAACAGTCTGTAGTAATCTGTACTATAACCATACTTCTGTAACACTAAAAATTCTGAAAAATTAGGACAACGTAAGAAATTTATATAGCAACACTGTGTTAAAATTTCAGCTCAATATCACGTTCCAAAAAAAACGAAAATTCATATACTGGATGCAAAGTTTCTGTTTCAGATTCAGCATCGCTCCTACTCATCCTATGAATCATCCTAAAGGCTTTACTTGGAAAACACACTAAATAAACCATAAAAACACAATCATAACAGAGGCATAATTGTGTCAACACTCAAAAACAGAAAGGAAAAAGGAAAAAATTATTTATTCATTGGGTTGCCTCCCAACAAGCGCTATGGTTTTACGCCCCTAGCTAGGCATAATGCATAGATTCTAGTATTGTCATCCTTGGTTTTGGATCCATAGGATGCCCTCATGATTGATTCATATGGTGTCTTAATTCTTGTTCTAGGGAAGTGTTCCATACCCTTTCTCAAGGGAAACTGAAAGCGAAAATTGCCTTCTTTCATATCAATCACGACACCTATAGTGTGTAAAAACGGTCTACCAAGTATAATGGGAAAAGACGGATTGCAATCAATATCAAGCACAATAAAATCTATGGGCACATAATTCCTATTTGCAAGAATAAGAACATCATTAATTCTTCCCAAAGGCTTTTTAATAGTAGAATCCTCCAAGTGCAAATTAAGAGAACATTCTTCAATATTGGTAAGACCAAGCACATCACATAGAGATTTCAGAATCATGGAAACACTGGCACCCAAATCACACAAATCAAAGCACTCATAATTTTTAATCTTGACTTTAATGGTAGGTTCCCACTCATCATGTAATTTTCAAGGAATAGAAATCTCCAACTCCAACTTTTCTTCAAAAGATTTCATCATGGCATCAACGATATGTTTAGTAAAAGCTTTATTTTGCTCATAAGCATGGGGTGAATTCAACATAGATTGCATCAAAGAAATACATTAAATCAAAGAGCAACTATCATAATTAAAGTCTTTGCAATCCAAAATAGTGGGCACATCACTAGTTAAAGTTTTGACCTCTTCAAACCCACTTTATCAAAAATTTCATCAAGATTTTCACCCTCCAAATTATTGGGACGCCTTCTAGCTAAAGTTGACTCTACTTCAGTCCCTTTATCATCAATCTTAACATTACTAAACAAGGAATCAATAGAAGAAACACCAATCACTTTAAGATCTTCATCTTTTTTATGAAGGCAATCACTAGAAAACGATTTTTCTAAGATTTCTCTTTTAGCTCTAAGCATGGCGGTTCTTTTCTTACTTTCATCCATAGAGACATATAAAGCTTTAATTGATTCATCAATCTTAGGTACAAAAGCTTTCAACTTGAGATTTTTAACATCATGAGAAATTCTATCAATGCTTCTAGACATATCATCAATCTTATTCAACTTTTCTTCTATCGTAGTATTGAAAGCGTTTTGCGCATTGATAAATTCTTTAATATTACTCTCAAGATCAGAGGTGTTCCTATTATTATTGTAAGAAGAATTACCATAGGAATTACCATAATTATTAGATGAATTTCCAGGAAAAGGCCTAGGATTAAAATTACCTATATATGCATTGTTATTGAAATTGTTTCGCAAGACAAAGTTCACATCTACGGAATCACTATTTTGCTCAATCAAGGTAAACAAAAGGCACATCATGAAGATCAATAGGAGCATTTTTACTAGCAACCAATTTCATCAAAGCATCAACCTTATCACTCAAAGTACTAATTTCCTCAACCGAATTAACTTTCTTACTAGTAGGTGCTCTTTCGGTATGCCATTGAGAATAATTAGCCATGATATTATCTAGCAATTTAGTAGCTTCACCCAAAGTAATCTCCATAAAAGTACCACCCACGGCGGAATCTAAAAGATTTCTAGAGACAAAATTCAATCCCGCATAATTTTTTTGTATGATCATCCAAAGGTTTAAACCATGAGTGGGACAATTTCTTAGCATCAACTTCATTCTTTCCCAAGATTGTGCAACATGTTCATGCTCAAGTTGCTTAAAATTCATGATTTTTGTCCTAAGGGAAATAATTTTCGCAGGCGTAAAATACTTAGTGATAAAAACATCCTTGCACTTATTCCAAGAATCGATACTATTGCGAGGCAAAGAGGAAAACCAATTTTTTGCACGATCCCGCAAGGAAAAAGGAAATAATTTCAACTTCACAATATCATTATACACATTTTTTTTCTTTTGAATATCACACAATTCTACGAACGTATTTAGATGGGACGCGGCATCCTCATTAGGATTACCGGCAAATTGATCTTTCATGACAAGATTCAACAAAGCGACATTAATATCACAAGACTCTGCACTAGTGGTGGGAGGAGCAATCGGAGTACTAATAAAATCATTGTTATTAGTATTGGAAAAATCACACAACTTGGTGTTTTCTTGAGTCATAGTGACTACGCAAACAAGATTGCAAGCAAGGAAGAGATCCGGCGAGAAAAAGGCAAACGAAAAAGAGGGCGAATAAAACGGCAAATTGGTGAAGTGGGGGGAGAGGAAAACGAGAGGCAAATGGCAAATAATGTAATTGCAAGGAGATGAGATTTGTGATTAGGAACCTGGTAGATGATGATGGAGTCCCCTCGGCACCTACGATAGGCACGTAGAAGAGACCGCTTCCTCCCCGGCAACGGCGCCAGAACTTCCTTTGAAGTGGGTTGAGACTGCGTCGGTATTTCCCCAAAGAGGAAGGGATGATGCAGCATAGCGACGGTAAGTATTTCCCTCAGTTATGAAACCAAGGTTATCGAACCAGTAGGAGGATCACCACCACCCAATAAGCAGCACCTGCACACAAACAACAAATACTTGCAACCCAACGCGAAAGGGAGGTTGTCAATCTCTCTACGGTAAAAAGATAGATTAGGTAGTGATAGATAGGAGAGATAGATCTCTCAAGAGCACAAAATAAAAAGAGCAACTAAAATATACAGCAATATGTTTTTGGGTTTTTGGTTTTGTAGATCTGAAAACAAAGATGCAAAAAGATAGATCTGAAAGCAATATGTTGGAAAAGTAGACCCGGGGGCCGTAGGGTTCACTAGTGGCTTCTCTCATGAGTATAGCGCACGGTGGGTGAACAAATTACTGTTGGGCAATTGATAGAAAATCAAATGGTCATGACGATATCCAAGGCAATGATCATTATATAGGCATCACGTCCAAGATAAGTAGACCGACTCCTGCCTGCATCTACCACTATTACTCCACACATCGACCGCTATCCAGCATGCATCTAGTGTATTAAGTTCATGGAAAAACGGAGTAATGCAATAAGAATGATGACATGATGTAGACAAGATCTATTCATGTAGGAATAGACCCCATCTTGTTATCCTTAATAGCAACGATACATGTGTGTCATGCTGCCCTTTCTGTCACTGGGAAAGAACAACGCAAGATCGAACCCATCACAAAGCACCTCTTCCCATGGCAAGAAAAATCGATCTAGTTGGCCTAACTAAACCAAAGATTCGAAGAAGAAATACGAGGCTATAAGTAATCATGCATATAAGAGATCAAAGAAGACTCAAATAATATTCATGGATAGAAACTGATCATGAACTCAAAATTCATCGGATCCCAACAAACACACCGCAAAAGTTTACATCAAATAGATCTCCAAAAGACCATTGTATTGAGAATCATAAGAGAGAGAGAGGAAGCCATGTAGCTACTGCTTACGGACCCGTAGGTCTATGGTGGACTACTCACGCATCATCGGAGAGGCACCTATGAAGGAGATGAACCCCTCTGTGATGGTGTTTAGATTGGATCTCGAGGTTCTGGAACTTGCGGCGACTGGAATTGTGTTTCGTCGACTCCCCTAGGGTTTTTGGAATATTTGGTAATTTATAGGCATCAGAGGCAGTGGAGAGGGGCCCCAAGGAGGGCACAACCCATCAGCCCCGGTGCGCCCTGGTGGGTTGTGGTCTCCTCGGCCCACTCCCCCGGTACTTCTTTGGCCCACTGGGTGTCTTCTGGTCCAGAAAAAATCTCCAAAAAGTTTCGTCGCGATTGGACTCCGTTTGGTATTGATTTTCTGCGAAGTAAAAAACAAGCAAAAACAGCAACTGGCACTTTGGCACTATGTCGATAGGTTAATCCCAAAAATGATATAAAGTTGCTATAAAATGATTGTAAAACATCCAAGAATGTTAATATAACAGCATGGAACAAGCAAAAAATTTAGATACGTTGGAGACGTATGAAAGGGTCAAAGGGCATCAGACGGTGAACATGCGAAGTTAGTGGACGGGGGCGCTTATCGATCTCGCGCGGGTCAATGGCTCGAGAGGCGACACGACCCGTGAAATCAAACGTGCTAGCTAGGGTAGAGCGAGTGCCCGTCTTTCTAGATAGGGAGCTCAGATAGAGGGAGATGCAAAGGAAGAGGAAGAGGGAATGTGGTGGCACAGGAATCGCCGGCAATCTTTGGTGGCGCTAAAACGAGGAGGAAAGGCGGCGATGCAAAACAACCGCGGGGCAAGGAGGATATTAGGCGGTGATTTAGCTTTGGTCGACGGGCACAAGACTAGCTTTGAGGGTCGAGATCGGGCTGCGTCGAGCCTTGTCCTAGCTATCAGTTTGGGCAAGTAGGCGCTACGATCTAAGGTGTTGGATCAGGTCCCGACAGCTAGATCTAAGTGGTTGCGGCTGGTGCGGCTGGAGGAACGGTGGTTGGCTAGCGGCAGTGCATGGATCCCAATGAGTAGTAGAGGTGACAAGTGACGGCAAGGTGGGAGGAAAACAAGGGGTTTGTCCCCCTCCTAATTAGGGTTTTCTCCAAATGGAAGGGGGACATTTCCTATATAGCAAAGTGGTTTTGGGTTCTGTTTGGGCTGGTTTAGGAGGATACTCGGTGGGCAAGACTGCCTAGGGGGATGAGACAGGAAAGAGGCCTCGCTAGCAATTTCTTCGTTTCTTCTTTTTCACGTGGACCTTGTGTTTCACATAACGAAGATTTAGTTCTATACTTTTTCTTTTTTTAGAAATTTTATTCAAGTATATATTTTGAAAAATAATTACTGAAGATGTCGGATGTGTATTTGCCAAATTGTTCATGCAACTTAAACAAATGTTCACACCTTTCTAATAAAATATTTATAGTTTTATAAAAATGTTCGTACATTTAACAAATTATTTGAAGAGATCAATAAAATATCTGTGACATTTAACAAAATATTTACACCATTCAACAGAAATGTTGACACGTTTGAAAAAGTCGTGATATTTTTTTAAATGTTCGTGCCGTGAAAAACTTTATCCAAGCAAATTTTGGAAATGTTTATTGCATATATAAAATTGTTTGTAACGATTTTAAAAATGTACAAAACACTTACATAACATTCACATATTCGAAAAAGTGAAAGATCATGAAATTTAAAAAATGGTCACCCGTTTTAAAATATGATAATAAATTTTTTGTAAATGTTCATGACAATCTTACTTTATGGCTTCCAAAGATCACAACTCAATCCTGCCCCTAAACATGGAAAACAAGACAAAGTCGATGGACAATTGGTGGGACCACATCAATATATAACTTGAAAGCATAATAATGCTTCCTATTTACCTTGTGAAAAAGGCCCGCACGGACACCTTGACATCATCAAGGTCGATCATACCATCTCGTAGAGTTGTATGGATCGATGGAGATATTTATCTAGTAACTGATTTATATTGTCATCTGAAATGGAGTGTTAGTCAATTGGAAATAGCAAGTGTTATTTTATAATCTTGTACATCATGCCCTAGCATCTAATAGTTGTTATAGATAATATTTCAGTTTTTTACGAGTCATCACATATAGCTAATATATAATCACATTAACCTAATCAATCTTTCGACCGCCAAAAGGCGCCACTTTTTAACGATTATATATTTCGTATCTTCCTGGTACAACTATCGTTACATCTAATGTAAGTAATAATTAATCTGAAAGTTCAGAAGATCTGTTAAATAGACAAACCATCTTACAAATTCAAGTGAATTATAGATGTTCAGAGCCAGTAGACTACAAATAATAATATAAAACGTTTCTACTTCTTTCTTCTAGTTTGTACTACAGAGAATATAATATAGTGCTTGTGTACAAATAGAGATGATCAAAATGTAAATCTAGGCCCTAGCTTGATTTACTTGTGCAACGTAATCATTAATTCTATCTATGATTCCATTAATTGCTAAGTTTCAACTCCAGAATAGATCAAAAAGTTACTTTTGAAACAATAAACGTGGAACACATAATCAAAGTACCAATACACGTACAGTAAAAAATAGATCATTTTCCTCACAAAAAGAGAACTAATTGCTACATGTCTTCAACACCAAGAAAAGGAAAGCAACTAATGGTTCAGCCATACCTACGTGACTTGTTCCAAACGCCTCTTGTAGATGGAGTGCAAGTGCGCTGCCTCCATGCGTGTGGACTAGGTGACATCCTAGAAGAATGACCACGGCTAACAGATGTGCCCCGTCACTCGCCACGTCTTCTTTCATCAACATTTCTGCGCATACCTTGGTTACCAGTTTCTTTTTCCAAAGTTAACTTACCCTAGTCATCATTATTATGCACCTCTTCAGCCTTCTCGGAGCATGTGACCAATCCGATGACACTTTAGAATGCCTTTCCTTGAAATCTTTTTCTACCTACGAGTATGTTCCTTCTCATACTCAGTACTGCCTTGGTGCATGAAGGCATCCGATTTTATGTTTGAAGATTCACCAAGTTGATTTTGATTATTGTTAGTGAGATCGTGACTTGGTAGCAAATCTCCATCTTTGCGACAATCACTTGTATTCTTAGGAGGACAGTCATCTTCACTCATCAGAAATTTATTGTGTATCCCACTTGGACTTCCCTTTCCTAGCAACACCAGCCATTGTAACATTATTAGGCTGATTCATAGTGGATGTTAAATTGTCCCATATAGGGATCTTCCATCCAGTTTATCCAACAATGTTCTGATTCTCTCTGAACTAGTCAAAGAATACGTATACAGTCAACCAAAAACATTACTTCAAGAATATATGCTTGAGACAGACAAAGAGGTAGTTATTGTGACTGGAAGAAAGACGGGTTGAACTACAATGCAGGTAAAGCATAAATACATAATATGAGGATGAGTCAAAAAGAAAAAATGACAAGCACATACAGTTGTATGACAAAGTAGGATCCAAGGCACAAAAAGAAAACATTTTCTAGAGGAGCAAGTATTTTTCGCTCATAGGGGAAAGAGCTCCGGCTATGCAGCCGGGACATCATATATGTTTTGAGAGTGTCTTAAAACAATAGCATACATCATATATGTTTTGAGAGTGTCTTAAAACAATATCATATGTGGGACATGTCATGTCACATGTACATTCCAAGTTTCACACTTGATACAGGGGGTCTTTACAAACACACTCAAAGAGAATTGTCTTTTTTATTTGCCCCCAAGCTCTGTAGGTGAAGTACAGTGACACACATGTGTAGATAGAAAAAAATCCATTCTTTGGTGCAAATGAAGCTAAAAAAATCTATCACATGGAAATAAAATCTATAATGTTCAACATTAGAAGTTGGATACTAGTGTGGAAAAGTATAACATTTACAAACTAATCCATGTTTCCAATCCAATATTTTTTACTGCTATGTACCATGGCGCTTGTTATCTATTGTATTAAATATATGCTAAATACTAGAAATTCTGCAAAATCTAAAGCATTTAGATTGCAATAGGCATACTTAAAATAACGGTGGTGTATTTAACTAAATTATGCAATCTAAAAAGGATAACCATAATACATGCACCAGAAGAGTACCTTCGAAAGATTATACATTGAAGGACGGATAAAGGAGGAGGAAGGAAGGATCAAAGGCCATCTGATAGTGAACATGCAACATTAGAGGGCGGCGACGCTTCTGGATCTCGTGTGGGTCTATTGGATAGGGAGGCGGCGTGACACGTGAGCTCATGCGCTGAGCTAGGGCAGAGCGAGCGCCCGAGTTTCAGGACAAAGACATCTGAGATAGAGAAAGATGAAAAAGGAAGGGGAGCAAGAGAAATATGAAATGCGGTTGCACGGGAATCACCGGCAATATTCGGCGGCGCACTCACATTGTGCAAAGGCGGCAATGCGAAACTACCGTGGGGCGAAAAGGATCTCAAGCGGTGACGCAGCTCGGGTCGACTGGCGCAACACTGGCTTGGAGGGGCAAGATCGGGCTGCCCCAGTCCCTGGCGCAAGTCGGGGTTGGGCCAGCACGCGCTACGATCTAAGTAGTTGTGGCTGGTGTGGCAGGAGGAAGGGCGGCGGGCTAGCAGCGGTGTGCAGATCCCAATGTGTAGTGGAGGAGACAAGTGGCGGCGGAGTGAGAGGAAAACAAGGGTTTTCCCCATCTTAATTAGGGTTTGCTCCAAAAAGGTAGATGCTTGATTATATAACAAAGGGCTTCGGGTTTTGTTTGGGCTGGTTTTGGAGGGTTTTTGGTGGGCTAGATGGCCTAGGGTGATCAGACAGAAAAGAGGCCTCGTAAGTTATTTCTCTTTTTGCTTTCTTTTCACCCTGTGGATTGTGTTTCACACAACAAAGCTTTATTTCCATATTCTTTTCACATTTATATTTGTTTTTTATATGTTTTTTAGTAATTTCATTATAATACATTTTTCCAAAAAAACATCACTGGAATCTTCGATGTGTATTTACAAAAGAGTTCATGCAGCTTAAAGAAATGTTCACACCTTTTCAAAAGAATGTTTACCCATTTATAAAAATGTTCCTGATAATTAACAAATAATTTGAACCACTGACCAAAAATGTTCGTGATATTTAACAAATATTTGCACTATTGAACAGAAATGTTTAGTCGTTTAAAAAATTCATGATAATTTCTAAAATGGTATTGCCATGGAAAACTTTGTTCGCACACTTTTTTAAAATGTTTGTGGCATATGTAAAATTGTCTGTAACCATTCAAAATATGTTCAAAACACTTACAAAATATTCACATGTTTATAAAAAGGTTAAAAAATCATGAAATTTAAAAAATGTTCAACCATTTTAAAATACTTCCTTGAGTATAATGTTCATCAATATCACACTTTATGGCTTTCAAAGACCACAACTAAATCCCGGCCCTAAGTTCATTTCCATTATCACTAGTGAGATCCTTACTAGGGAGAAAATCTCCAACTTTGCGGAGATCACTTGTATTGTTAGAAGGAGATTCATCTTCACAGATCTCAACAACGTTAGCAGAATTCTTTTGTATACTACTTGGACCACCCTTCCCTAGGAACACTAGCCATTTTAACATTATTAAGATGATGAATATTGTATGTTAAATAGTCCCATATAAGGGTCACCCCTCCACATTATCCAACAATGTTCTAATTCTCTCTGAAATAGTCCAATAATATGTATACAGTCAACCGGAAAACATTACTTCAACAATATAAGCTTGAGACATACAAAGAGGTAGTTGTTGTGGTTGAAAGAAAGAGAGGTTAACTACAATGCAGATAAAGCAAAAACGCAAACTATGTGCAAAATATTTTTACATGCAGAATGAGTCAAAAAGAAAAAATGACAAGCACATACAGTTGTATTACAAAGAAGGATCCGAGGCCTAGAACAAAAAACATGTTCTATAGGGGGATGTGTTTTTCCTCATGGCGGAAAGATCTTCTATGCAGCCGGGAAATGAGATATGTTTTGAGAGTGTCTTAAAACAATCTCACATGTGGGACATGTCATCTCACATGTACATTCCAAATTTCCCACTTGATACAAGGGATCTTTAGAGACACACCGAAATATAATTGTATTTTGTATTTGTCCCCAAACTCTATAGGTGAACTGAAGTGACACACATGTGTAGATCGCAAAAAATCCATGCTTTGTTGCAAATGAAGATAAAAACATCTATCTGGTGGAAATAACGATAATGTCAATATCAGTAGTGGAATACTTGTGTGGAAAAGTATAACATTTACAAACTAATCCATGTGTGCAATCCAAGAATTTTTACTAGTGTGTACCATGGCGCTTGTTGTCTATTTTATTAAATAGATGCTCAATACAAATCATTCTACAAAATATAAACTATTCATATTGTAATAGGCATACTTATAATAACGGTGGTAGAGTTGACCAAAATATGCAATCTAAAAAGGATAACCATAATAACATGCACCAGAAGAGTACCTTCGGAAAATTAAACTTTGAAGGGACGGATAAACGACATGGGAGGTAAAACTAGGGCAGATCGGGGAGAGGGGTGAAGGATCAAGGGACATTCAGCAGTGACTATGCGACTTTAGAGGGCATCGGCGCTTCCGGATCTCGCGTGGGTTCGTGGATCGGGAGGCGGCGGGACACGTGAACTAATGCGCCAAGATAGGGCAGAGCGAACGTCTTGGTTTCTAGACAACGAGATCTGAGTAGAGAGAGATGCAAAAGATGAGGAGGTAGAGGAAGAGGAAATGAGGTGGCACAGGAATCACCGGCAATCTTCGGCGACGCTCCGATGAGGTAAAAAGGAGGCGATGCGAAAAACCGTGGGATGAGTAGGATCTCGGGCAGTGACGCGCACTACTAGGAAAAGGGCTATAGATGATATGGCCACTAATGGCGCACCGTGGGTCTGGTGCGCCATTAGAATATTCTAATGGCGCACCATGTGTTGGTACGCCATTAGTGTGTAAATTCTAATGGCGCACCAGACCCACGGTGCGCCATTAGAATCTCCAGTTTTTTTTTTTTTTTCCAAAAATTCTAATGGCGCACCGTGGGTCTGGTGCGCCATTAGTAACCAGGGTTACTAATGGCGCACCAGACCCACGATGCGCCATTAGAATCTTAGAATCTCCAGTTTTTTTTTTATTTTTCCAAAAATTCTAATGGCGCACCGTGGGTCTGGTGCGCCATTAGTAACCCTGGTTACTAATGGCGCACCAGACCCACGGTGCGCCATTAGAATGTCCAGTTTTTTTTTTTTTTTCAAAAAATACTAAACTACTAATGGCGCACCTCAAGCTGGTGCGCCATTAGTAACCAGGGTTACTAATGGCGCACCAGCTTGGGGTGCGCCATTAGAAGCCCCGGGATCTGTTTCACCAAATGCACCCCCCCCGTGGATCGCCTTTTCAGTTTTAAAAAAAATAACCGAAAATGATAGAAATGTCAAAAAAATTCAAAAAAATAAGATTCTTATATGATTTGTGGTCTAGTTGTTAGCAAAATTTACAAACATGAATTTCGACTTTTTTTGCAAAATCTCATGAGAATTTGTAAAATGGGCATAACTTTTGCATACGACCTCCGATGAAAAAGTTTTTTATATGAAAAAGCATCTACTCGAAAAGTTACATCCGAATTCAAATTTAATATAAAGTCAAACAAGTCAAGTTTTCAAATGTCAAAACTAAAATGTTCATAATATTGCAAATATTCCCAAGGCAATTATAAAAATAAGCGCAACATTTATTGTATTAGTTAAGTGACTCTAATAACATCAAAACAGTACCAAACAGCAATATTTAATCCTATTTTATTTAATTAAAATTAAAATGGAATCCTTTTATTTCCAAACCATTTTCTGGCAGTGGTAAATATTGCACCATGTTTAATAAGCTAAGTCACACATTTTTCAAAACTCAAATGGTGGCTAAAGTAATTCTAAAACAGAAATAAAACAAAAAAAACAAAATAAATAAAACAAAAGGCCCCCCTACTGGGCCTCGGCCTAGCTGGCCAACCGGACGGCCCAGCCGCCCCTACATATCCCCCCCCCCCCCCGCTGCCTGAACCCTAACCCGACCCCCCACTCTCCCTCGCCCCCTTCTCCCTCGGCGGCGCCCCGCCGCCCGACGCCGATGTCGCCCCAACGCCGCCTCGCCGCCGTTGCCTCCCCGTCTCCCCCTCACCGGCCTTCATCGAGCCTCGCCCCCCTTCTCTGCATTGGGGTGAGCCCCGTCCGCATCCTCCTCCCCTCCCATTCGGCCCGCGCCCGCCGCCGTGCCCCCGCCTCGCTGCCGCCCGCCCTCGCCGTGCTCCCGCGTAGCCCCGCCGTCCGTCTCGCTCGCCCGCTCGCGCCACGCCTTGCCTCCCGTGGCCTCGCCGCTGCCGCTCGCACTCACCGCCTCTGCCCCGCCGCCGCCTACAGCCCGCGCCCGCCCCGCGCGGCCCCTCGCCGGCTCTGCCCGCCGCGCCACGCTGCCCTGGCCTCACTCGCCGCCTGCACGCGCCCACCGCTCGCCGTCGCCCGCCGCTGCCCGGCTCTCTGCCAGCGCGCGCGCTGTGACCCTGGACGTGTCCGGACCCCGAAAGGGCACAGCCCGGACATGTCCGGCTGTGCCACTGACAACTGGGGCCCAGCCCCTGTTTTAAACAAAAAAAAAAGTTAAGAAAAGAATAAAAATAAATAAATAAATAAATAAATAATTAACTTAATTAATTTTGTTTAATTAAACTAATTATTTAATTAGCCTAATTAATCTATAATTAGTTTAATAAAACCCTAATTAACCTAAACAGGCAATGACAGGTGGAACCCACGGGTCCCGTTGACCAGTCAATGGTCCCCGTTGACTGCTGATGTCATCATGACGTTCTGCTGACGTCACCCTGCACTGTTTCGGATAATTCAATTTAAATAATTCCATAAAATCCAGAAAATCATTTAAAAACTTTGAAAAATCATATAAAAATAACCGTAACTTGGATGAAAAAGTTTTCTACATGAAAGTTGATCAGAAAAATGAGACGAACCCGAATACGCTATTCACATACTTGTCAGATGCCTCTAGCACTACAAATATGGAACCTTCCCCTCCGGTTCATCTGTCTGACAGATGTCCGAAACCGGGAAAATGTTCCAGTTAATTTCCCGCTTCATCTGCCACGTGTAGCACGGCGTTAGGTCACCCCCGGCACTACAAATTACCATGCCATTCATCTGTGTTGCAATTGTCTGCTTTTATTTTTTGTTTCTTCCCCCTCCTTCTCTCCCGATAGACCCCGAGACTGTCGCCGTCGCAGCTGGGTACGACTACATCCACGACGTCCAGCCACTTGCAGCAGAGCTTCCAGGCAAGCAAAACCCCCTTGATCATCCAGATATCGCCTACTCTTTCTCTCTACTGCTTGCATTAGAATTGCTTCTGTTGTTGCGCCGATAGCTCCTATTCTGATGTATAGCCTAATTTTCGTTGTCTGTTGTTGATACATTACCTGATAACCTACACTACTAGGAAAAGGGCTATAGATGATATGGCCACTAATGGCGCACCGTGGGTCTGGTGCGCCATTAGAATATTCTAATGGCGCACCATGTGTTGGTACGCCATTAGTGTGTAAATTCTAATGGCGCACCAGACCCACGGTGCGCCATTAGAATCTCCAGTTTTTTTTTTTTTTCCAAAAATTCTAATGGCGCACCGTGGGTCTGGTGCGCCATTAGTAACCAGGGTTACTAATGGCGCACCAGACCCACGATGCGCCATTAGAATCTTAGAATCTCCAGTTTTTTTTTTATTTTTCCAAAAATTCTAATGGCGCACCGTGGGTCTGGTGCGCCATTAGTAACCCTGGTTACTAATGGCGCACCAGACCCACGGTGCGCCATTAGAATGTCCAGTTTTTTTTTTTTTTTTTTCAAAAAATAGTAAACTACTAATGGCGCACCTCAAGCTGGTGCGCCATTAGTAACCAGGGTTACTAATGGCGCACCAGCTTGGGGTGCGCCATTAGAAGCCCCGGGATCTGTTTCACCAAATGCACCCCCCCCGTGGATCGCCTTTTCAGTTTTAAAAAAAATAACCGAAAATGATAGAAATGTCAAAAAAATTCAAAAAAATAAGATTCTTATATGATTTGTGGTCTAGTTGTTAGCAAAATTTACAAACATGAATTTCGACTTTTTTTGCAAAATCTCATGAGAATTTGTAAAATGGGCATAACTTTTGCATACGACCTCCGATGAAAAAGTTTTTTATATGAAAAAGCATCTACTCGAAAAGTTACATCCGAATTCAAATTTAATATAAAGTCAAACAAGTCAAGTTTTCAAATGTCAAAACTAAAATGTTCATAATATTGCAAATATTCCCAAGGCAATTATAAAAATAAGCGCAACATTTATTGTATTAGTTAAGTGACTCTAATAACATCAAAACAGTACCAAACAGCAATATTTAATCCTATTTTATTTAATTAAAATTAAAATGGAATCCTTTTATTTCCAAACCATTTTCTGGCAGTGGTAAATATTGCACCATGTTTAATAAGCTAAGTCACACATTTTTCAAAACTCAAATGGTGGCTAAAGTAATTCTAAAACAGAAATAAAACAAAAAAAACAAAATAAATAAAACAAAAGGCCCCCCTACTGGGCCTCGGCCTAGCTGGCCAACCGGACGGCCCAGCCGCCCCTACATATCCCCCCCCCCCCGCTGCCTGAACCCTAACCCGACCCCCCACTCTCCCTCGCCCCCTTCTCCCTCGGCGGCGCCCCGCCGCCCGACGCCGATGTCGCCCCAACGCCGCCTCGCCGCCGTTGCCTCCCCGTCTCCCCCTCACCGGCCTTCATCGAGCCTCGCCCCCCTTCTCTGCATTGGGGTGAGCCCCGTCCGCATCCTCCTCCCCTCCCATTCGGCCCGCGCCCGCCGCCGTGCCCCCGCCTCGCTGCCGCCCGCCCTCGCCGTGCTCCCGCGTAGCCCCGCCGTCCGTCTCGCTCGCCCGCTCGCGCCACGCCTTGCCTCCCGTGGCCTCGCCGCTGCCGCTCGCACTCACCGCCTCTGCCCCGCCGCCGCCTACAGCCCGCGCCCGCCCCGCGCGGCCCCTCGCCGGCTCTGCCCGCCGCGCCACGCTGCCCTGGCCTCACTCGCCGCCTGCACGCGCCCACCGCTCGCCGTCGCCCGCCGCTGCCCGGCTCTCTGCCAGCGCGCGCGCTGTGACCCTGGACGTGTCCGGACCCCGAAAGGGCACAGCCCGGACATGTCCGGCTGTGCCACTGACAACTGGGGCCCAGCCCCTGTTTTAAACAAAAAAAAAAGTTAAGAAAAGAATAAAAATAAATAAATAAATAAATAAATAATTAACTTAATTAATTTTGTTTAATTAAACTAATTATTTAATTAGCCTAATTAATCTATAATTAGTTTAATAAAACCCTAATTAACCTAAACAGGCAATGACAGGTGGAACCCACGGGTCCCGTTGACCAGTCAATGGTCCCCGTTGACTGCTGATGTCATCATGACGTTCTGCTGACGTCACCCTGCACTGTTTCGGATAATTCAATTTAAATAATTCCATAAAATCCAGAAAATCATTTAAAAACTTTGAAAAATCATATAAAAATAACCGTAACTTGGATGAAAAAGTTTTCTACATGAAAGTTGATCAGAAAAATGAGACGAACCCGAATACGCTATTCACATACTTGTCAGATGCCTCTAGCACTACAAATATGGAACCTTCCCCTCCGGTTCATCTGTCTGACAGATGTCCGAAACCGGGAAAATGTTCCAGTTAATTTCCCGCTTCATCTGCCACGTGTAGCACGGCGTTAGGTCACCCCCGGCACTACAAATTACCATGCCATTCATCTGTGTTGCAATTGTCTGCTTTTATTTTTTGTTTCTTCCCCCTCCTTCTCTCCCGATAGACCCCGAGACTGTCGCCGTCGCAGCTGGGTACGACTACATCCACGACGTCCAGCCACTTGCAGCAGAGCTTCCAGGCAAGCAAAACCCCCTTGATCATCCAGATATCGCCTACTCTTTCTCTCTACTGCTTGCATTAGAATTGCTTCTGTTGTTGCGCCGATAGCTCCTATTCTGATGTATAGCCTAATTTTCGTTGTCTGTTGTTGATACATTACCTGATAACCTACACTACTAGGAAAAGGGCTATAGATGATATGGCCACTAATGGCGCACCGTGGGTCTGGTGCGCCATTAGAATATTCTAATGGCGCACCATGTGTTGGTACGCCATTAGTGTGTAAATTCTAATGGCGCACCAGACCCACGGTGCGCCATTAGAATCTCCAGTTTTTTTTTTTTCCAAAAATTCTAATGGCGCACCGTGGGTCTGGTGCGCCATTAGTAACCAGGGTTACTAATGGCGCACCAGACCCACGATGCGCCATTAGAATCTTAGAATCTCCAGTTTTTTTTTTATTTTTCCAAAAATTCTAATGGCGCACCGTGGGTCTGGTGCGCCATTAGTAACCCTGGTTACTAATGGCGCACCAGACCCACGGTGCGCCATTAGAATGTCCAGTTTTTTTTTTTTTTTTTCAAAAAATAGTAAACTACTAATGGCGCACCTCAAGCTGGTGCGCCATTAGTAACCAGGGTTACTAATGGCGCACCAGCTTGGGGTGCGCCATTAGAAGCCCCGGGATCTGTTTCACCAAATGCACCCCCCCCCGTGGATCGCCTTTTCAGTTTTAAAAAAAATAACCGAAAATGATAGAAATGTCAAAAAAATTCAAAAAAATAAGATTCTTATATGATTTGTGGTCTAGTTGTTAGCAAAATTTACAAACATGAATTTCGACTTTTTTTGCAAAATCTCATGAGAATTTGTAAAATGGGCATAACTTTTGCATACGACCTCCGATGAAAAAGTTTTTTATATGAAAAAGCATCTACTCGAAAAGTTACATCCGAATTCAAATTTAATATAAAGTCAAACAAGTCAAGTTTTCAAATGTCAAAACTAAAATGTTCATAATATTGCAAATATTCCCAAGGCAATTATAAAAATAAGCGCAACATTTATTGTATTAGTTAAGTGACTCTAATAACATCAAAACAGTACCAAACAGCAATATTTAATCCTATTTTATTTAATTAAAATTAAAATGGAATCCTTTTATTTCCAAACCATTTTCTGGCAGTGGTAAATATTGCACCATGTTTAATAAGCTAAGTCACACATTTTTCAAAACTCAAATGGTGGCTAAAGTAATTCTAAAACAGAAATAAAACAAAAAAAACAAAATAAATAAAACAAAAGGCCCCCCTACTGGGCCTCGGCCTAGCTGGCCAACCGGACGGCCCAGCCGCCCCTACATATCCCCCCCCCCGCTGCCTGAACCCTAACCCGACCCCCCACTCTCCCTCGCCCCCTTCTCCCTCGGCGGCGCCCCGCCGCCCGACGCCGATGTCGCCCCAACGCCGCCTCGCCGCCGTTGCCTCCCCGTCTCCCCCTCACCGGCCTTCATCGAGCCTCGCCCCCCTTCTCTGCATTGGGGTGAGCCCCGTCCGCATCCTCCTCCCCTCCCATTCGGCCCGCGCCCGCCGCCGTGCCCCCGCCTCGCTGCCGCCCGCCCTCGCCGTGCTCCCGCGTAGCCCCGCCGTCCGTCTCGCTCGCCCGCTCGCGCCACGCCTTGCCTCCCGTGGCCTCGCCGCTGCCGCTCGCACTCACCGCCTCTGCCCCGCCGCCGCCTACAGCCCGCGCCCGCCCCGCGCGGCCCCTCGCCGGCTCTGCCCGCCGCGCCACGCTGCCCTGGCCTCACTCGCCGCCTGCACGCGCCCACCGCTCGCCGTCGCCCGCCGCTGCCCGGCTCTCTGCCAGCGCGCGCGCTGTGACCCTGGACGTGTCCGGACCCCGAAAGGGCACAGCCCGGACATGTCCGGCTGTGCCACTGACAACTGGGGCCCAGCCCCTGTTTTAAACAAAAAAAAAGTTAAGAAAAGAATAAAAATAAATAAATAAATAAATAAATAATTAACTTAATTAATTTTGTTTAATTAAACTAATTATTTAATTAGCCTAATTAATCTATAATTAGTTTAATAAAACCCTAATTAACCTAAACAGGCAATGACAGGTGGAACCCACGGGTCCCGTTGACCAGTCAATGGTCCCCGTTGACTGCTGATGTCATCATGACGTTCTGCTGACGTCACCCTGCACTGTTTCGGATAATTCAATTTAAATAATTCCATAAAATCCAGAAAATCATTTAAAAACTTTGAAAAATCATATAAAAATAACCGTAACTTGGATGAAAAAGTTTTCTACATGAAAGTTGATCAGAAAAATGAGACGAACCCGAATACGCTATTCACATACTTGTCAGATGCCTCTAGCACTACAAATATGGAACCTTCCCCTCCGGTTCATCTGTCTGACAGATGTCCGAAACCGGGAAAATGTTCCAGTTAATTTCCCGCTTCATCTGCCACGTGTAGCACGGCGTTAGGTCACCCCCGGCACTACAAATTACCATGCCATTCATCTGTGTTGCAATTGTCTGCTTTTATTTTTTGTTTCTTCCCCCTCCTTCTCTCCCGATAGACCCCGAGACTGTCGCCGTCGCAGCTGGGTACGACTACATCCACGACGTCCAGCCACTTGCAGCAGAGCTTCCAGGCAAGCAAAACCCCCTTGATCATCCAGATATCGCCTACTCTTTCTCTCTACTGCTTGCATTAGAATTGCTTCTGTTGTTGCGCCGATAGCTCCTATTCTGATGTATAGCCTAATTTTCGTTGTCTGTTGTTGATACATTACCTGATAACCTACACTACTAGGAAAAGGGCTATAGATGATATGGCCACTAATGGTGCACCGTGGGTCTGGTGCGCCATTAGAATATTCTAATGGCGCACCATGTGTTGGTACGCCATTAGTGTGTAAATTCTAATGGCGCACCAGACCCACGGTGCGCCATTAGAATCTCCAGTTTTTTTTTTTTTCCAAAAATTCTAATGGCGCACCGTGGGTCTGGTGCGCCATTAGTAACCAGGGTTACTAATGGCGCACCAGACCCACGATGCGCCATTAGAATCTTAGAATCTCCAGTTTTTTTTTTATTTTTCCAAAAATTCTAATGGCGCACCGTGGGTCTGGTGCGCCATTAGTAACCCTGGTTACTAATGGCGCACCAGACCCACGGTGCGCCATTAGAATGTCCAGTTTTTTTTTTTTTCAAAAAATACTAAACTACTAATGGCGCACCTCAAGCTGGTGCGCCATTAGTAACCAGGGTTACTAATGGCGCACAAGCTTGGGGTGCGCCATTAGAAGCCCCGGGATCTGTTTCACCAAATGCACCCCCCCCGTGGATCGCCTTTTCAGTTTTAAAAAAAATAACCGAAAATGATAGAAATGTCAAAAAAATTCAAAAAAATAAGATTCTTATATGATTTGTGGTCTAGTTGTTAGCAAAATTTACAAACATGAATTTCGACTTTTTTTGCAAAATCTCATGAGAATTTGTAAAATGGGCATAACTTTTGCATACGACCTCCGATGAAAAAGTTTTTTATATGAAAAAGCATCTACTCGAAAAGTTACATCCGAATTCAAATTTAATATAAAGTCAAACAAGTCAAGTTTTCAAATGTCAAAACTAAAATGTTCATAATATTGCAAATATTCCCAAGGCAATTATAAAAATAAGCGCAACATTTATTGTATTAGTTAAGTGACTCTAATAACATCAAAACAGTACCAAACAGCAATATTTAATCCTATTTTATTTAATTAAAATTAAAATGGAATCCTTTTATTTCCAAACCATTTTCTGGCAGTGGTAAATATTGCACCATGTTTAATAAGCTAAGTCACACATTTTTCAAAACTCAAATGGTGGCTAAAGTAATTCTAAAACAGAAATAAAACAAAAAAAACAAAATAAATAAAACAAAAGGCCCCCCTACTGGGCCTCGGCCTAGCTGGCCAACCGGACGGCCCAGCCGCCCCTACATATCCCCCCCCCCCGCTGCCTGAACCCTAACCCGACCCCCCACTCTCCCTCGCCCCCTTCTCCCTCGGCGGCGCCCCGCCGCCCGACGCCGATGTCGCCCCAACGCCGCCTCGCCGCCGTTGCCTCCCCGTCTCCCCCTCACCGGCCTTCATCGAGCCTCGCCCCCCTTCTCTGCATTGGGGTGAGCCCCGTCCGCATCCTCCTCCCCTCCCATTCGGCCCGCGCCCGCCGCCGTGCCCCCGCCTCGCTGCCGCCCGCCCTCGCCGTGCTCCCGCGTCGCCCCGCCGTCCGTCTCGCTCGCCCGCTCGCGCCACGCCTTGCCTCCCGTGGCCTCGCCGCTGCCGCTCGCACTCACCGCCTCTGCCCCGCCGCCGCCTACAGCCCGCGCCCGCCCCGCGCGGCCCCTCGCCGGCTCTGCCCGCCGCGCCACGCTGCCCTGGCCTCACTCGCCGCCTGCACGCGCCCACCGCTCGCCGTCGCCCGCCGCTGCCCGGCTCTCTGCCAGCGCGCGCGCTGTGACCCTGGACGTGTCCGGACCCCGAAAGGGCACAGCCCGGACATGTCCGGCTGTGCCACTGACAACTGGGGCCCAGCCCCTGTTTTAAACAAAAAAAAAAGTTAAGAAAAGAATAAAAATAAATAAATAAATAAATAAATAATTAACTTAATTAATTTTGTTTAATTAAACTAATTATTTAATTAGCCTAATTAATCTATAATTAGTTTAATAAAACCCTAATTAACCTAAACAGGCAATGACAGGTGGAACCCACGGGTCCCGTTGACCAGTCAATGGTCCCCGTTGACTGCTGATGTCATCATGACGTTCTGCTGACGTCACCCTGCACTGTTTCGGATAATTCAATTTAAATAATTCCATAAAATCCAGAAAATCATTTAAAAACTTTGAAAAATCATATAAAAATAACCGTAACTTGGATGAAAAAGTTTTCTACATGAAAGTTGATCAGAAAAATGAGACGAACCCGAATACGCTATTCACATACTTGTCAGATGCCTCTAGCACTACAAATATGGAACCTTCCCCTCCGGTTCATCTGTCTGACAGATGTCCGAAACCGGGAAAATGTTCCAGTTAATTTCCCGCTTCATCTGCCACGTGTAGCACGGCGTTAGGTCACCCCCGGCACTACAAATTACCATGCCATTCATCTGTGTTGCAATTGTCTGCTTTTATTTTTTGTTTCTTCCCCCTCCTTCTCTCCCGATAGACCCCGAGACTGTCGCCGTCGCAGCTGGGTACGACTACATCCACGACGTCCAGCCACTTGCAGCAGAGCTTCCAGGCAAGCAAAACCCCCTTGATCATCCAGATATCGCCTACTCTTTCTCTCTACTGCTTGCATTAGAATTGCTTCTGTTGTTGCGCCGATAGCTCCTATTCTGATGTATAGCCTAATTTTCGTTGTCTGTTGTTGATACATTACCTGATAACCTACACTACTAGGAAAAGGGCTATAGATGATATGGCCACTAATGGCGCACCGTGGGTCTGGTGCGCCATTAGAATATTCTAATGGCGCACCATGTGTTGGTACGCCATTAGTGTGTAAATTCTAATGGCGCACCAGACCCACGGTGCGCCATTAGAATCTCCAGTTTTTTTTTTTTTTCCAAAAATTCTAATGGCGCACCGTGGGTCTGGTGCGCCATTAGTAACCAGGGTTACTAATGGCGCACCAGACCCACGATGCGCCATTAGAATCTTAGAATCTCCAGTTTTTTTTTTATTTTTCCAAAAATTCTAATGGCGCACCGTGGGTCTGGTGCGCCATTAGTAACCCTGGTTACTAATGGCGCACCAGACCCACGGTGCGCCATTAGAATGTCCAGTTTTTTTTTTTTTTTTTCAAAAAATAGTAAACTACTAATGGCGCACCTCAAGCTGGTGCGCCATTAGTAACCAGGGTTACTAATGGCGCACCAGCTTGGGGTGCGCCATTAGAAGCCCCGGGATCTGTTTCACCAAATGCACCCCCCCCGTGGATCGCCTTTTCAGTTTTAAAAAAAATAACCGAAAATGATAGAAATGTCAAAAAAATTCAAAAAAATAAGATTCTTATATGATTTGTGGTCTAGTTGTTAGCAAAATTTACAAACATGAATTTCGACTTTTTTTGCAAAATCTCATGAGAATTTGTAAAATGGGCATAACTTTTGCATACGACCTCCGATGAAAAAGTTTTTTATATGAAAAAGCATCTACTCGAAAAGTTACATCCGAATTCAAATTTAATATAAAGTCAAACAAGTCAAGTTTTCAAATGTCAAAACTAAAATGTTCATAATATTGCAAATATTCCCAAGGCAATTATAAAAATAAGCGCAACATTTATTGTATTAGTTAAGTGACTCTAATAACATCAAAACAGTACCAAACAGCAATATTTAATCCTATTTTATTTAATTAAAATTAAAATGGAATCCTTTTATTTCCAAACCATTTTCTGGCAGTGGTAAATATTGCACCATGTTTAATAAGCTAAGTCACACATTTTTCAAAACTCAAATGGTGGCTAAAGTAATTCTAAAACAGAAATAAAACAAAAAAAACAAAATAAATAAAACAAAAGGCCCCCCTACTGGGCCTCGGCCTAGCTGGCCAACCGGACGGCCCAGCCGCCCCTACATATCCCCCCCCCCCCCCCCGCTGCCTGAACCCTAACCCGACCCCCCACTCTCCCTCGCCCCCTTCTCCCTCGGCGGCGCCCCGCCGCCCGACGCCGATGTCGCCCCAACGCCGCCTCGCCGCCGTTGCCTCCCCGTCTCCCCCTCACCGGCCTTCATCGAGCCTCGCCCCCCTTCTCTGCATTGGGGTGAGCCCCGTCCGCATCCTCCTCCCCTCCCATTCGGCCCGCGCCCGCCGCCGTGCCCCCGCCTCGCTGCCGCCCGCCCTCGCCGTGCTCCCGCGTAGCCCCGCCGTCCGTCTCGCTCGCCCGCTCGCGCCACGCCTTGCCTCCCGTGGCCTCGCCGCTGCCGCTCGCACTCACCGCCTCTGCCCCGCCGCCGCCTACAGCCCGCGCCCGCCCCGCGCGGCCCCTCGCCGGCTCTGCCCGCCGCGCCACGCTGCCCTGGCCTCACTCGCCGCCTGCACGCGCCCACCGCTCGCCGTCGCCCGCCGCTGCCCGGCTCTCTGCCAGCGCGCGCGCTGTGACCCTGGACGTGTCCGGACCCCGAAAGGGCACAGCCCGGACATGTCCGGCTGTGCCACTGACAACTGGGGCCCAGCCCCTGTTTTAAACAAAAAAAAAGTTAAGAAAAGAATAAAAATAAATAAATAAATAAATAAATAATTAACTTAATTAATTTTGTTTAATTAAACTAATTATTTAATTAGCCTAATTAATCTATAATTAGTTTAATAAAACCCTAATTAACCTAAACAGGCAATGACAGGTGGAACCCACGGGTCCCGTTGACCAGTCAATGGTCCCCGTTGACTGCTGATGTCATCATGACGTTCTGCTGACGTCACCCTGCACTGTTTCGGATAATTCAATTTAAATAATTCCATAAAATCCAGAAAATCATTTAAAAACTTTGAAAAATCATATAAAAATAACCGTAACTTGGATGAAAAAGTTTTCTACATGAAAGTTGATCAGAAAAATGAGACGAACCCGAATACGCTATTCACATACTTGTCAGATGCCTCTAGCACTACAAATATGGAACCTTCCCCTCCGGTTCATCTGTCTGACAGATGTCCGAAACCGGGAAAATGTTCCAGTTAATTTCCCGCTTCATCTGCCACGTGTAGCACGGCGTTAGGTCACCCCCGGCACTACAAATTACCATGCCATTCATCTGTGTTGCAATTGTCTGCTTTTATTTTTTGTTTCTTCCCCCTCCTTCTCTCCCGATAGACCCCGAGACTGTCGCCGTCGCAGCTGGGTACGACTACATCCACGACGTCCAGCCACTTGCAGCAGAGCTTCCAGGCAAGCAAAACCCCCTTGATCATCCAGATATCGCCTACTCTTTCTCTCTACTGCTTGCATTAGAATTGCTTCTGTTGTTGCGCCGATAGCTCCTATTCTGATGTATAGCCTAATTTTCGTTGTCTGTTGTTGATACATTACCTGATAACCTACACTACTAGGAAAAGGGCTATAGATGATATGGCCACTAATGGCGCACCGTGGGTCTGGTGCGCCATTAGAATATTCTAATGGCGCACCATGTGTTGGTACGCCATTAGTGTGTAAATTCTAATGGCGCACCAGACCCACGGTGCGCCATTAGAATCTCCAGTTTTTTTTTTTTTTTCCAAAAATTCTAATGGCGCACCGTGGGTCTGGTGCGCCATTAGTAACCAGGGTTACTAATGGCGCACCAGACCCACGATGCGCCATTAGAATCTTAGAATCTCCAGTTTTTTTTTTATTTTTCCAAAAATTCTAATGGCGCACCGTGGGTCTGGTGCGCCATTAGTAACCCTGGTTACTAATGGCGCACCAGACCCACGGTGCGCCATTAGAATGTCCAGTTTTTTTTTTTTTCAAAAAATACTAAACTACTAATGGCGCACCTCAAGCTGGTGCGCCATTAGTAACCAGGGTTACTAATGGCGCACCAGCTTGGGGTGCGCCATTAGAAGCCCCGGGATCTGTTTCACCAAATGCACCCCCCCCGTGGATCGCCTTTTCAGTTTTAAAAAAAATAACCGAAAATGATAGAAATGTCAAAAAAATTCAAAAAAATAAGATTCTTATATGATTTGTGGTCTAGTTGTTAGCAAAATTTACAAACATGAATTTCGACTTTTTTTGCAAAATCTCATGAGAATTTGTAAAATGGGCATAACTTTTGCATACGACCTCCGATGAAAAAGTTTTTTATATGAAAAAGCATCTACTCGAAAAGTTACATCCGAATTCAAATTTAATATAAAGTCAAACAAGTCAAGTTTTCAAATGTCAAAACTAAAATGTTCATAATATTGCAAATATTCCCAAGGCAATTATAAAAATAAGCGCAACATTTATTGTATTAGTTAAGTGACTCTAATAACATCAAAACAGTACCAAACAGCAATATTTAATCCTATTTTATTTAATTAAAATTAAAATGGAATCCTTTTATTTCCAAACCATTTTCTGGCAGTGGTAAATATTGCACCATGTTTAATAAGCTAAGTCACACATTTTTCAAAACTCAAATGGTGGCTAAAGTAATTCTAAAACAGAAATAAAACAAAAAAAAACAAAATAAATAAAACAAAAGGCCCCCCTACTGGGCCTCGGCCTAGCTGGCCAACCGGACGGCCCAGCCGCCCCTACATATCCCCCCCCCCCCCGCTGCCTGAACCCTAACCCGACCCCCCACTCTCCCTCGCCCCCTTCTCCCTCGGCGGCGCCCCGCCGCCCGACGCCGATGTCGCCCCAACGCCGCCTCGCCGCCGTTGCCTCCCCGTCTCCCCCTCACCGGCCTTCATCGAGCCTCGCCCCCCTTCTCTGCATTGGGGTGAGCCCCGTCCGCATCCTCCTCCCCTCCCATTCGGCCCGCGCCCGCCGCCGTGCCCCCGCCTCGCTGCCGCCCGCCCTCGCCGTGCTCCCGCGTAGCCCCGCCGTCCGTCTCGCTCGCCCGCTCGCGCCACGCCTTGCCTCCCGTGGCCTCGCCGCTGCCGCTCGCACTCACCGCCTCTGCCCCGCCGCCGCCTACAGCCCGCGCCCGCCCCGCGCGGCCCCTCGCCGGCTCTGCCCGCCGCGCCACGCTGCCCTGGCCTCACTCGCCGCCTGCACGCGCCCACCGCTCGCCGTCGCCCGCCGCTGCCCGGCTCTCTGCCAGCGCGCGCGCTGTGACCCTGGACGTGTCCGGACCCCGAAAGGGCACAGCCCGGACATGTCCGGCTGTGCCACTGACAACTGGGGCCCAGCCCCTGTTTTAAACAAAAAAAAAAGTTAAGAAAAGAATAAAAATAAATAAATAAATAAATAAATAATTAACTTAATTAATTTTGTTTAATTAAACTAATTATTTAATTAGCCTAATTAATCTATAATTAGTTTAATAAAACCCTAATTAACCTAAACAGGCAATGACAGGTGGAACCCACGGGTCCCGTTGACCAGTCAATGGTCCCCGTTGACTGCTGATGTCATCATGACGTTCTGCTGACGTCACCCTGCACTGTTTCGGATAATTCAATTTAAATAATTCCATAAAATCCAGAAAATCATTTAAAAACTTTGAAAAATCATATAAAAATAACCGTAACTTGGATGAAAAAGTTTTCTACATGAAAGTTGATCAGAAAAATGAGACGAACCCGAATACGCTATTCACATACTTGTCAGATGCCTCTAGCACTACAAATATGGAACCTTCCCCTCCGGTTCATCTGTCTGACAGATGTCCGAAACCGGGAAAATGTTCCAGTTAATTTCCCGCTTCATCTGCCACGTGTAGCACGGCGTTAGGTCACCCCCGGCACTACAAATTACCATGCCATTCATCTGTGTTGCAATTGTCTGCTTTTATTTTTTGTTTCTTCCCCCTCCTTCTCTCCCGATAGACCCCGAGACTGTCGCCGTCGCAGCTGGGTACGACTACATCCACGACGTCCAGCCACTTGCAGCAGAGCTTCCAGGCAAGCAAAACCCCCTTGATCATCCAGATATCGCCTACTCTTTCTCTCTACTGCTTGCATTAGAATTGCTTCTGTTGTTGCGCCGATAGCTCCTATTCTGATGTATAGCCTAATTTTCGTTGTCTGTTGTTGATACATTACCTGATAACCTACACTACTAGGAAAAGGGCTATAGATGATATGGCCACTAATGGCGCACCGTGGGTCTGGTGCGCCATTAGAATATTCTAATGGCGCACCATGTGTTGGTACGCCATTAGTGTGTAAATTCTAATGGCGCACCAGACCCACGGTGCGCCATTAGAATCTCCAGTTTTTTTTTTTTTTTTCCAAAAATTCTAATGGCGCACCGTGGGTCTGGTGCGCCATTAGTAACCAGGGTTACTAATGGCGCACCAGACCCACGATGCGCCATTAGAATCTTAGAATCTCCAGTTTTTTTTTTATTTTTCCAAAAATTCTAATGGCGCACCGTGGGTCTGGTGCGCCATTAGTAACCCTGGTTACTAATGGCGCACCAGACCCACGGTGCGCCATTAGAATGTCCAGTTTTTTTTTTTTTTTTTCAAAAAATACTAAACTACTAATGGCGCACCTCAAGCTGGTGCGCCATTAGTAACCAGGGTTACTAATGGCGCACCAGCTTGGGGTGCGCCATTAGAAGCCCCGGGATCTGTTTCACCAAATGCACCCCCCCCGTGGATCGCCTTTTCAGTTTTAAAAAAAATAACCGAAAATGATAGAAATGTCAAAAAAATTCAAAAAAATAAGATTCTTATATGATTTGTGGTCTAGTTGTTAGCAAAATTTACAAACATGAATTTCGACTTTTTTTGCAAAATCTCATGAGAATTTGTAAAATGGGCATAACTTTTGCATACGACCTCCGATGAAAAAGTTTTTTATATGAAAAAGCATCTACTCGAAAAGTTACATCCGAATTCAAATTTAATATAAAGTCAAACAAGTCAAGTTTTCAAATGTCAAAACTAAAATGTTCATAATATTGCAAATATTCCCAAGGCAATTATAAAAATAAGCGCAACATTTATTGTATTAGTTAAGTGACTCTAATAACATCAAAACAGTACCAAACAGCAATATTTAATCCTATTTTATTTAATTAAAATTAAAATGGAATCCTTTTATTTCCAAACCATTTTCTGGCAGTGGTAAATATTGCACCATGTTTAATAAGCTAAGTCACACATTTTTCAAAACTCAAATGGTGGCTAAAGTAATTCTAAAACAGAAATAAAACAAAAAAAACAAAATAAATAAAACAAAAGGCCCCCCTACTGGGCCTCGGCCTAGCTGGCCAACCGGACGGCCCAGCCGCCCCTACATATCCCCCCCCCCCGCTGCCTGAACCCTAACCCGACCCCCCACTCTCCCTCGCCCCCTTCTCCCTCGGCGGCGCCCCGCCGCCCGACGCCGATGTCGCCCCAACGCCGCCTCGCCGCCGTTGCCTCCCCGTCTCCCCCTCACCGGCCTTCATCGAGCCTCGCCCCCCTTCTCTGCATTGGGGTGAGCCCCGTCCGCATCCTCCTCCCCTCCCATTCGGCCCGCGCCCGCCGCCGTGCCCCCGCCTCGCTGCCGCCCGCCCTCGCCGTGCTCCCGCGTAG
Source organism: Elymus sibiricus (assembly GCA_039707655.1). NCBI lineage: Eukaryota > Viridiplantae > Streptophyta > Magnoliopsida > Poales > Poaceae > Elymus > Elymus sibiricus. The sequence goes on from CM077665.1 coordinate 507,043,229, forward strand.
CCCCACCGTCCGTCTCGCTCGCCCGCTCGCGCCACGCCTTGCCTCCCGTGGCCTCGCCGCTGCCGCTCGCACTCACCGCCTCTGCCCCGCCGCCGCCTACAGCCCGCGCCCGCCCCGCGCGGCCCCTCGCCGGCTCTGCCCGCCGCGCCACGCTGCCCTGGCCTCACTCGCCGCCTGCACGCGCCCACCGCTCGCCGTCGCCCGCCGCTGCCCGGCTCTCTGCCAGCGCGCGCGCTGTGACCCTGGACGTGTCCGGACCCCGAAAGGGCACAGCCCGGACATGTCCGGCTGTGCCACTGACAACTGGGGCCCAGCCCCTGTTTTAAACAAAAAAAAAAGTTAAGAAAAGAATAAAAATAAATAAATAAATAAATAAATAATTAACTTAATTAATTTTGTTTAATTAAACTAATTATTTAATTAGCCTAATTAATCTATAATTAGTTTAATAAAACCCTAATTAACCTAAACAGGCAATGACAGGTGGAACCCACGGGTCCCGTTGACCAGTCAATGGTCCCCGTTGACTGCTGATGTCATCATGACGTTCTGCTGACGTCACCCTGCACTGTTTCGGATAATTCAATTTAAATAATTCCATAAAATCCAGAAAATCATTTAAAAACTTTGAAAAATCATATAAAAATAACCGTAACTTGGATGAAAAAGTTTTCTACATGAAAGTTGATCAGAAAAATGAGACGAACCCGAATACGCTATTCACATACTTGTCAGATGCCTCTAGCACTACAAATATGGAACCTTCCCCTCCGGTTCATCTGTCTGACAGATGTCCGAAACCGGGAAAATGTTCCAGTTAATTTCCCGCTTCATCTGCCACGTGTAGCACGGCGTTAGGTCACCCCCGGCACTACAAATTACCATGCCATTCATCTGTGTTGCAATTGTCTGCTTTTATTTTTTGTTTCTTCCCCCTCCTTCTCTCCCGATAGACCCCGAGACTGTCGCCGTCGCAGCTGGGTACGACTACATCCACGACGTCCAGCCACTTGCAGCAGAGCTTCCAGGCAAGCAAAACCCCCTTGATCATCCAGATATCGCCTACTCTTTCTCTCTACTGCTTGCATTAGAATTGCTTCTGTTGTTGCGCCGATAGCTCCTATTCTGATGTATAGCCTAATTTTCGTTGTCTGTTGTTGATACATTACCTGATAACCTGCGGCTCGGGTCGGCGAGCCCAAGACTGGCTTGGAGGGACGAGATTGGGATGGGTCGGGCCCTCGTCCAGCTAGTGGGTTGGCGAGTACACGCTACGATCTAAGTCGTTGGACCAGCTCCTGATGGCCAGATCTAAGTAGTTGTGGTTGGTGCAGTTCGAGGAAGGGCGATAGTCTGGCTATGGGTCGTGGTTCCCGGTGTGTAGTGAGGATACAAGTGGTGGCACGGTGGGAGTTAAACAAGGTGTCTGTCCTCCTCCTACTTAGGGTTTGCTCCAAATGGAGGAAAGAACCATCCTTATATAGCAAAGGGGTTTGGGGTTTCGTTTGGGCTAGTTTTGACGGGTTTTTGGCGGGCTAGATTGCCTAGGGGGATGAGAAAGAAAAGGGGCCTTGTTAGTTATTTTTCGTTTTCCTTCTTTCCACTCGTGCCTTGTGTTTCAAATAACAAAGCTTTATTTCTATATTTTTCTCACATTTTCTTTGATTTTTTATGTTTTTAGAACTTTTATTATAGTTTTTTTTTCAAAAGAAAAATGACTGAAACGTCTTATGTATATTTACAGAAGTGTTCACACAACTTAAATATATGTTAACACCTTTTCAATAAAAAAATTACACATTAAAAAAATGTTCATGACATTCAAAATATTACTGAACGACTCAAAAAAAAATCGTGACATTTAACAAAAGATTTCCACTATTCAACAGAAATGTTCACATGTTTAAAAAAATCATGATAATTTGTAAAATCTTAGTTCCATGCAAAACTTTGTTCAAGCAAACCTTTGTCACATGTTTATAAAATGCTAAAAATCATAAATTTTGAAAATGTTCACCCATTTTAAAATATTTTCTTGAGTATTTAAAAAATGTTCATGAAAACCTCACTTTATGGCTTTAAAATACCACAGCTAAATCCCGGCCCCTAAACACAAGAACACGACAAAGTCGATGCACCACTGGTGGGGCCGCGTCAGTACATATCTCAAAAGCATAATAATGGTACTTAATTACCTTGTCAAAAAGCCCACACAGAGACCTATGATATTATTAAGTTGGGTCATACCATCACATAGAGTTGTATAGACCGACTGAGATATTCATCCAATACCTGACTTCATATTGTCTTGTGAAATGGGAAATTAGTCCATTGGAAATAGCATGTTTTATTTTACAATTTTGTAAATCATGCCCTTGAATCTAATAGTTGTTATAGATAACATTTCACTTTTTCACCAGGCATCACATAAAGGTAATATATAGCCACATTACTCTAATCAACCTTTCGACTATCAAATGACGCCACTGTTTAAGTTTAAGTTTCAATTAGTTTAAGTTTCAATTAATAGACACATTCCTTGGTACAACTATCATTATATCAAATTTAAGTTTCAATTAATCCAAAATTTTAGAAGATCTCTTAAGTTAAGAAATCATAGAGAAAAACAAATTAGTTATAGATGTTCCCAGCCAGTAGAATATGAATAATAAAAATAACTTTTGTAGTTCTTTCTTCTAATTTGTACTGCAAACAAGATGTTATGGTGCTTGTGTATGAATAGAGATGATCAACATGTAAACTTAATGAAGAAATGTAGGTCGTAGCTTGATTTACTTGTGAGGCATAATCATTAAGTCAATCTTGGATTCGAGTAATAGCTAAATTTTATCACCAGAATACCAAAAAAATTACTTTTGAAACAGCATACGTGGAACACATAATAAAAGTACCAATACATGTGCAGTTAAAAAACTGATCATTTTCCAGAGAAAAAAGTCTTAATTGCTACATGTGTTCAACACTAAGAAATAGGAAGTAACTAGAGGTTCAAACATACCAATGTCACTTGTTCAAAAAAACCTCTTGGAGATGGACTGCGAGTGTGTTGCCTATATCTAGACCAGACAACACCCCAGAAGAATGGCCACGGCTAAAAAAATGTGCTCCATCCATCGCCACGTCGTCTTTAATCAACATTTCTTCTCCTACCTTGGCTACCAGTTGCTTTTTCCAAAGCTAACTTGCCAGGGTCATCATTATTATGCGCCTCTTCGGCCTTCTAGGACCATGCGACCTATCAGATGGAGCTTTAGAATGCCTTTCCTTGATATCTTTATTTAACCCATCACTACATTCCTGCGCGGATTCAGTACTGCCTTGGTTCATGAAGGCATCAGCTTTTAGGTTTGAAGATTCACCAAGTTGATTTCCATTATCATTAGTGAGATCCTTACTACGGGGAAAATCTCCATCTTTGTGGAAATTACTTGTATTCCTAGGAGGAGAGTCATCTTCACTGATCTCAAAAATATCAAGCGAAATTTCTTTTGTATCCCACTTGGACCTCCTTTCCCTAGCAACACCAACCATTTTAACATTATTAGGTTGATGAATAGTCAATGTTAAATATTCTCAGATAAGGATCTCCCTTCGAGCTTCTCTAACAATGTTCTGAATCTCTCTGAAATAATCAAAGGATATGTATACAGTCAATCAAAAAACATTACTTCAACAATATAAGTTTGAGACAAACAAAGAGGTAGTTGTCGTGAGTGAAATAAAGATAGGTTGAACTACAATGCAGATAAAGCACAAATGAAAACTATGCGCAAAATATTTTGATATGCAGACTGAGTTAAAAAGAAAAATGACAAGCACATACAGTTGTATGACAATGTAGGATTCAAGTCATAGAAAAAGGCATGTTCTAGAGTGGCATGTATTTTCGCTTACAGGGGAAAGATCTCCTTTTATGCAGTTGGTATATGAGATGGGACATGAGATATGTTTTGAGAGTGTCTTCAAAATGTGGGACATGTCATGTCACATGCACATTCCAAATTTCAGACTTGATACTAGAGATCTTTATAGATGCACTCAAAGAGAACTGTCTTTTTTATTTGCCCATGAACTCTATAGGTGAACTAAAGTGACACACATGTGTAGATCGTAAAAAATTCCATGCTTCGGTGCAAAAGAAGCTAAAAAATCTATCACATGGAAATAACTATAACGTTTAACATCAACAATGGAATACTAGTGTGGAAAAGTATAACATTTACAAACTAATGCATGTTTCCAATCGAAGAATTTTTTACTAGTGTGTACCATGGTGCTTGTTATCTATTCTATTAAATAGATGCAAAATACTGATCATTCTATAAAAAATTTATTGATATTGCATATTTATAATAACGGTGGTTGATTTGAACACATTATGCAGTCTTAAGAGGATACACATAATAACATGCACAAGAAGAGTACCTTCGGAAAATTATACTTTGAAGGGACGGGTAAAGGAGGAGGGAGGGAAAACTAGGGTAGATCGGGGAGAGCGAGGAAGAATCAAAGGGCATTCGGCATTTATTTTGCGACATTAGAGGGCGGCGGCGCTTCGGGATCTCGTGTGGGTCAGTGGATTGGGAGGCGGCGCGACATGTGAACTCATTCCCGAGCTAGGGCAGAGCGAACGCTCGGGATCCTAGACAAGGAGATCTGAGATATAGAGAGATACATAAGGATGGGGAGGTAGAGGAAGAGGAAATGAGGTGGCACAGGAATCACCATCAATCTTCGGCGGCGCTCCGACGAGGTTAAAAGGAGGCGATGCGAAACAACCGCGGGGCGAGGAGGATCTTTGGCGGTGATGCAGCTCGGGTCGGCGAGCGCAAGACTGTCTTGGATGGGCGAGCCTGGTGCAACTAGTGGGTTGGGGAGGAGGCGCTACGATCTAAGGAGTTGGATCAGCTCCCAACGGCCAGATCTAAGTGGTTGTGGTTGGTGCAGATCTAATTAGGATTTGCTCCAAATGGAAGGCAGAACCTCCCTTATGTAGCAAATGGGTTTGGGGTTCTGTTTTGGCTCTTTTTGGAGGGTTTTTGGCGGGCTACATTGCCTAGAGGATGAGACAAAATGAGGCCTCATTACTTATGTTCTTTTTCTTTCTTTTCAACCGTGCTTCGTGTTTCAAATAACAATGCTTTATTTCCATATTTTTCTCACATTTTCCTTTGCTTGTGTATGTTTTATAGAACTTCTATTATAATATATATTTTGAAAAACAAATCACTAAAACGTTTGATGTGTATTTACAAAAGTGTTCACGCAACTTAAAAAATGTTCACACCTTTTCAATAAAAAATTTACACATTTCTAAAAATGTTCATGACATTTACATATTATTTGAATCACTCAACAAAAATGTTCATGACATTTACATATTATTTGAATCACTCAACAAAAATGTTCATGACATTTAACAAATTATTTGAACCACGCGAAAAAAAATGTTCGTGACATTTAACAAAATATTTGCACTATTAAACATAAATGTTAACACGTTTATAAAAATCATGATAATTTTTAAAATGTTCGTGCCATGCAAAACTTTGTTTGCGCAAATATTAAAAATGTTTATGGCATATATAAAATTGTCCGTAACCATTCAAAAAATGTTCACATGTTTATAAAGTTTAAAAAATCATGAAATTTAGAACATGTTCACCCGTCTTCAAATATTTTCATGACATTTTTAAAATGTTCATGAAAACCTCACTTTATTGCTTAGAAACACCACAACTAAAGCCCGCCCCTAAATACAGGAACGCGACAAAGTCGATGCACCACATGTGGGGCCGCATCAATATATAATTCGAAAGCATTATAATTGTACTCAATTACCTTGTAAAAAAAGCCCGCAATGACACCTTGATATCAACAAGTTGAATCATACCATCCCATAGAGTTGTATAAACCGATTGAGATATTCATCCAATACCTAACTTCATATTGTCATCTGAAATGGGACGTTAGTCCAGTGGAAATAGCATGTGCTATTTTACAATCTCGTATATCATGCCCTTGCATCTAATAGTTATTATAGATAAGATTTCACTTTTTCACTAGGCTGTCACATAAAGGTAATAAATATCTACATTACTCTAATCAACCATTCGACTGTCAAAAGGCGTCACAGTTTAACTCTTATATATTGCTTATCTCCTTGGTACAATTATCATTATATGCAATTTAAGTTTCAATTAATCCAAAAGTTCAGTAGATCTCTTAAATTAACAAATCATAGAGAAAATCAAAATTAATTATAGATTTGACCGCCAGCAAATTTAACTTTTATAGTTATTTCTTCTAATTTGTACTGCAAACAAGATGATATAGTGGTTGTGTACGAATAGAGATGATCAACATGTAAACTTAATGAAGAAATATAGGCTCTAGCTTGATTTACTTGTGAAGCATAATCATTAATTCTGTCTCTATCTTGGGTTCGTGTAATAAGTAGTTACAACTCCAGAATAGCTCAAAAAATACTTTTTAAACAACATACATGGAACACATAGAAAAGTACAAATACATGAATAGTTAAAAAACTAATCATTTTCCTCACAAAAAGGTATTATTTACTACATGTCTTCAACACTAAGAAATGGGGAAGTAACTAGTGCCTCAACCATACCTACCTCACTTGTTCCAAACACCTCCTTGATATGGACTGCGAGTGTGCTGCCTCCATGTATCTGGACTAGACGATATTCTAGAAGAATGGCCAATGGCTAAAAATTGTGCCCCATCCGTCGCCACCTCTTGTGTCATCAACATTTCTGCTTATACCTTGGTTACCACTTGCTGTTTCCAAAGCAAACTTACCCCATTCTTCATTAGTATACGACTCTTTAGCCTTGAGCACGCAACCTATCAGATGACGCATTAGAATGCCTTTCCTTGATATCTTTATTTAACATATTGGTACGTTCCTGCACGAACTCAATACTGCCTTGGTGCATGAAGGCGTCAGGTTTTAGATTTCAAGATTCACCAAGTTGATTTCCGTTATCATTAGTGAGATCCTTACTTGGGAACAAATCTCCATCTTTGCGGAGATCATTTTTATGCTTGGGAGGAGAGCCATCTTCACTGATCTCAGCAATATCAGGAGAAATTTATTTTGTATCCCACTTGGACCTCCCTTCCCTAGCAACATCAGCCATTTTAACATTATTAGGCTGATGAATAGTGGATGTTAAATAGTCCCAGATAAGGATCTCCCTTATAGCTTATCCAACAATGTTATGATCTTCTCTGAAATAGTCAAAGAATAAGTATACAGTCAACCAAAAAAAATACTTTAACAATATAAGCTTGAGACAGACAAAGAGGTAGTTGCTGTGAGTGAAAGAAAGGCAGGTTGAGCTACAATGCAGATAAAGCACAAATGCAAACTATCTGCAAAATATTTTGATATGCGGAATGAGTCAAAAATAAAAAATGACAAGCACATACAGTTGTATGACAAAGTAGGATCCAAGTCATAGAAAAAAGCATGTTCTAGAGTGGCATGTATTTTCACTTACACGGGAAAGATCTCCTTTTATGCAGTCGGGACGTGAGATATGTTTTGAGAGTGTCTTAAAACAGTCTCACATGTGGCACATGTCATGTCACATGTACATTCCAAATTTCACACTTGATACATGGGATCTTTACGTACACATTGAAAGAGAATTGTCTTTTTTTTTATTTCCCCCTAACTCAATAGTTGAACTAAAGTGACACACGTGTGTAAATCACAAAAAATCCATTATTTGGTGCAAATGAAAATAAATAATCTATCACCTGGAAATAACTATAAAGTTTAACATTAGCAGTGGGATACTAGTGTGGAAAAGTGTACTATTTACAAACTAATCCATTTGTCTAATCTAAGAATTTTTACTAGTGTGTATACTAAATAGATTCTAAATACTGAAAATTCTTCAAAAAATAAAGTATTCATATTGCAATAGGCATACTTATAATAACGGTGGTAGATTTGACCAAATTATGCAATCTAAAAAGGATAACCATAGTAACATGCACCAGAAGAGTACCTTCGAAAAATTAGACTTTGAAGGGACGGATAAAGGAGGAGGGAGGAAAAACTAGGGAAGATCGGGGAGATGGAGGAAGGAACAAAGGGCATTCAGTAGTGATTATTAGACATTAGAGGCCGCCGACGCTTCCGGATCTCGCGTGGGTCAGTGGATCGGGAGGCGGCGCGATGCTTGAACTCATGCTACAAGCTAAGGCAGAGCGAACGCTCGGGTTTCTGGACAAGGAGATCTGAGATAGAGAGAGATGTAGAAGGATGGTGACGTAAAGGTAGATGAAATGAGCTAGCATAGGAATCACCGGCAATCTTCGACGGTGCTCCAACAAGGTGAAAAGGAGGCAATGTGAAACAACTGTGGGGCGGGGAGGATCTTGGGCGGTGACGCATCTCTGCTCGGTGGGTGCAAGATTGTTTTGGAGTGCCGAGATAACGATGCACCGGGCCCTGGTGCACCTGGTGGGTTGAACGAGCAGGCGCTACGAGCTAAGATGTTGGATGAGCTCCCGTTGGCCAGATATAAGTGGTTGTGGCTAGTGTGGCTCGACGAAGGGCGGTTGGCTGGCTACGGGGCGTGGAACCCGATGTGTAGTGGAGGAGACAAGTGGTGGCAGGGTGGGAGGAAAAAAAGGGGTTTGCCCCCCTCCTAATTAGGTTGCTCCAAATGGAAGGCAAAATCTTCCGTATATAGCAAAGGGGTATAGGGTTCTGCTTGGGCTGAGTTTGGAGGGATTTTGGCCGGGTAGATTGCCTAGGGGGTGAGATAGAAATAGGCCTCGTTAGTTATTTTTCTTTTCTTTCTTTTCACTTGTGCCTTGTGTATAAAATAACAAAGTTTTGTTTCTATATTTTGTCGCATTTTTCTTTGCTTTTCTGTATTTTTAGAAACCTTATTATTTTTGAAAAAAAATCACTGAAAATATTCGTTGTGTATTTACAAAAGTGTTCAAGCAGCTTACTGAAATGTTTACACCTTTCCAATAAAATGTTTATACATTTTAAAATTGTTTCATGACATTTAACAAATTATTTGAACCACTCAATGTTTGTGACATTTAACAAGATATTTACACAATTCAACATAAATGTTCACGCGTTTAAAAAATCATTATATTTTTAAAATGTTTGTGCCATGCAAAACTTTGTTTGCGCAAATTTTAATTTTTAAGGGATATATAAAATTGTCTGTAACCATTCATAAAATGTTCAAAACATACGAAATATTCACATCTTTATAAAATGTTAAAATATCATGAAATTTAGAACATGTTCACCTGTTTTAAAATATTTTCATGACATTTTAAAAAATATTCATGAAAATCTCACTTTATGGCTTTCAAATACCACAACTAAAGCCCGTCCCGAAACACAGGAATGCCATAAATTCGATGCACCACTGGTGGCTTCGTGAATATATAACTTGAAAGCACAATAATCGTACTTAATTACCTTGTCAAAGAGGCCCGCCTGGACACGTTGATATCATCAAGTTGAATCATACCATCCCATAGAGTTGTTGTATAGGCCGATTGAGATATTCATCCAATACCCGACTTTGTATTGTCATCTGAAATGGGATGTTAGTCCACTAGAAATAACATGTGTTATTTTACAATCTTGTACATCGTGCCCTAGAATCCAATGGTTGTTATTGATATGATCTCTTAAATTAACAAAATATTGAGCAAATCAAAATTAATTATAGATGTTCACTGCCGATAGAATACAAAAAATAAAAAAAACTTTTGTAGTTCATTCTTCTAATCTGTACTGCAAACAAGATGATATGGTGCTTGTGTACGAATATAGATGGTCAACATGTAATCGTAATGAAGAAATGTAGGCCCTATATTGATTTACTTATGAAGCATAATCATCAATTCTTTCTTGGAGCCAAGTAATAGCTAAGTTTCAGCTCCAGAATATCTCACAAAATTAGTTTTCAAACAACACATGTGGAACACATAATAAACGTACTAATACACGCACAATAAAAAAGATGACCATTTTCCTCACAAAAAAGGGAATTAATTTCTACATGTCTTCAACACCAAGAAAAGGGAAGTAACTTGTGGTTCAACCATACCTACGTCACTTATTCCAAACACCTCTTGGAGCCTCACTTCGAGTGTGCTCTCTTCATGCATCTGGACGAGGCAACAACCTAGAAGAATGACCACAACTAACAAATGTGCCTCATGTTGGGGAACGTTGCATGGGAAACAAAAAATTTCCTACGCACACGCAAGATCTATCCATGGTGATGAGCATCTACGAGAGGGAGAGTGGATCTACGTACCCTTGTAGATCGCTAAGCGGGAAGCGTTAAGAAACGCGGTTGATGTAGTCGAACGTCTTCGCGATCCGAATCGCTAGCCGTCCCGCGATCCAATCACGATCCGTCCCGATCTAGCGCCGAACGGACGGCACCTCCGCGTTCAGCACACGTATGTGGTACTATCATTATTAACTTTGCACCTTTTGGCATCAATGAATATGTGTATTACTACGATCAAGATTCAATGAACTATTCACATTGGGTGCATGACCATTGAAGGTATTATTCATGTAAACAGAATAACCATTATTCTCTAACTTAAATGAATAACGGTATTGCAATAAACACGATCTAATCACGTGTATGCTCAACGCAAACGCCAAATAACATTTATTTAGGTTCATCACTAATCCCGAAGGTAGAGAGAGCGTGCGATGGTGATCACATCAACCTTGGAAACACTTCCAACACACATCGTCACCTCGCCCTTAGCTAGTCTCCGTTTATTCTGTAGCTTTTATTTCGAGTTACCAACATTTAGCAACTGAACCGGTATCTAATACCCAGGTGCTACTAGGAGTACTAGCAAGGTACACATGAATAATACGTATATCAAATTACTCCCGTTGACGTTGCCAGCCTACTTATCTACCAAGTATCTAGGACTGTTCCTCTTCAGCGACCGCTCTCCTCATAATAGAAGCACTTAGTCTCGGGTTTGGGTTCAACCTTTGGTTTCTTGACTGGAGCAGCAACTGGCTTGCCATCCATGATGTTTTCCTCCTTGCCCTTGCCCTTCTCGAAACTACTGGTTTTACTAACCATCAACACTTGATGCTCCTTCTTGATTTCTACCTTCGTGGTGTCAAACATCGCGAATAGCTCAGGGATCATCTCCATCCCTAGCATTTTATAGTTCATCACGAAGCTCTAGTAGCTTAGTGGCAGTGACTTGGAGAACTATATCAATCACTATCTTATCTGGAAGATCAACTCCCACTCGATTCAAGCAATTGTAGCACCCAGACAATCTGAGCACATGCTCACCAACTGAGCTATTCTCCTTCATCTTGCAGGCAAAGAATCTTGTTGGAGGTCTCATACCTCTCAACACGGGCACGAGCCTGAAATCCCAATTTCAGCTCTTAGAACATCTCATATGTTCCGTGACGTTCAAAACGTTTTGGAGCCTCTAAGCCGTAATGCATGACGCACTGAACTATCAAGTAGTCATCAGAACGTGCCTGTCAGATGTTCACAACATCTACAGACGACGCTTGAGGGGGGTGACGCACCGAGCGGTGCATTAAGGACATAAGCCTTCTGTGCAGCAACTGAGGACAATCCTCAGATCATGGACCTAGTCCGCATAATTGCTACCAACATCTTTCAACTCTATTTTCTCTAGGAACGTATCAAAAACACAGGGGAGCTACAACGCGAGCTATTGATCTACAACATAATTTTGCAAAGACAACTTTAGACATGTTCATGATAAAGAGTTCAATTAATCATATTACTGAAAGAACTCCCACTCAATATGACATCCCTCCGGTCATTTGAGTGCTACATGATCCAAATTCACCAACCCAAGTCCGATCATCACGTGAGATGAGGTGGTTTCAGAGGTGAACATCTCCATGTTGATCATATCTACTATATGACTCATGTTCGACCTTTCGGTCTCTTGTGTTCCGAGGCCATGTCTGTACATGCTAGGCTCGTCAAGTTTAACCCGAGTGTTCCGCATGTGCAAAACTGGCTTGCACCCGTTGTATGTGAACGTAGAGTCTATCACACCCGATCATCATGTGGTGCTTCGAAACGACGAACTTTTGCAACGGTGCACACTCGGGGAGAACACAATTTTATCTTGAAATTTTAGTGAGGAATCACCTTATAATGCTACCGTCGTCCTAAGCAAAACAAGGTGCATAGAAGGATTAACATCACATGCAAATCATAAGTGACATGATATGGCCATGATCTTGTGCTTTTGATCTCCATCTCCAAAGCACCGGCATGATCTCCATCGTCACCGGCATGACACCATGATCTACATCATCTCGATCTTCATCAACGTGTCGCCATGAGGTTGTCGCGCCAACTGTTGCTTCTACGACTATTGCTAACTCATAGCGATAAAGTAAAGCAAAAACGACGAAAATAAATTAAAGACAACCCTATGGCTCCTGCCGGTTGCCGTACTCATCGACATGCAAGTCGTGATATTCTATACAAAACATGATCATCTCATACATCACATATATCTCATCATGTAATTGGCCATATCACATCACAACATACCCTGCAAAAACAAGTTAGACGTCCTCTAATTGTTGTTGCATGTTTTACGTGGCTGCTACGGGTATCTAGCAAGAACGATTCTTACCTACGCAAAACCACAACGGTGATACAAAAATTGCTATTCAACCTTCTCAAGGACCGCCTTTGTCGAATCCGATGCAACTAAAGTGGGAGAGACAGACACCTGCCAGCCATCTTTATGTAACAAAGTCACATGTCAGTTGATGGAACCGGTCTCTCGTAAGCGTACGAGTAATGTTGGTTCGGGCCGCTTCATCCCACAATACCGCTGAATCAAGAAAAGAACAAGGGAGGAAGCAATCTGAGTATCAACGCCCACAAACTCCTTTGTGTTCTACTCGTGATCTCATCTACGCATAGACCTAGCTCATGATGCCACTGTTGGGGAACGTTGCATGGGAAACAAAAAATTTCCTACGCACACGCAAGATCTATCCATGGTGATGAGCATCTAGGAGAGGGAGAGTGGATCTACGTCCCCTTGTAGATCGCTAAGCGGGAAGCGTTAAGAAACGCGGTTCATGTAGTCGAACGTCTTCGCGATCCAAATCGCTAGCCGTCCCGCGATCCAATCACGATCCGTCCCGATCTAGCGCCGAACGGACGACACCTCCGCGTTCAGCACACGTACAGCTCGATGACGATCTCCACCTTCTTGATCCAGAAAGAGGGGGCGGAGAGGTAGATGAGTTCTCCGGCAACACGACGGCGTGGTGGCGGTGGTGGTGGTGCTATCCCGGCAGGGCTACGCCTAGCGCTACCGAAACCGCGAACGGAGGAGAAAACGATCTTGGGAGAGAGAGGGGCACCAAGGGCTTCGTGTGTGTTCTTGGGGCGCCCCCTCCCCTCTATATATAGGTGGAGGGGCGTGGATATCTGCCCCTCCAAGCCCTAGGGCGCAGCCAAGGGGAGGAGTTGGACTCCTAGTCCAATTCCCTCCCTTTCCATAAACAGGTGGACTTTCCACCTCTCCCAAGCCACATGGGCCTTGAGGGACTTGTGCGCCTGGCCTAATAAGGCCAGGGCGCCTCCCCTCAGCCCATGCAAACCCTTGGGACGTGGTGGAACCCTTGGTGGACTTCCGGACTCCTCCGGAAGTTTCCGGAACCTTCTAGAAGCTTCCCAGTACAATACCGAAAAAACCCGAAACTTTTCCGGTCGCCAAAATATGACTTCCCATATATAAATCTTTACCTCCGGACCATACCGGAGCTCCTCGTGATGTCCGGGATCTCATCTGGGACTCCGAAAAACCTTCGATCACCAACATACATAACTCAATAATACCGAAACGTCACCAAACGTTAAGTGTGCAGACCCTGCGGGTTCGAGAACTATGTAGACATGACCGAGACACCTCTACGGTCAATAACCAATAGCGGGACCTGGATGCCCATATTGGTTCCTACATATTCTACGAAGATCTTTATCGGTTGAACCTCTATGTCAAGGATTCAGTTAATCCCGTACGCTGTTCCCTTTGTTCATCGGTATGTTACTTGCCCGAGATTCGATCGTCGGTATCTCCATACCTAGTTCAATCTCGTTACCGGCAAGTCTCTTTACTCGTTCCGTAATACAAGATCCCGTGGCTAACACTTTAGTCACTTTGCTTGCAAGGCTCATTGTGATGTTGTATTACCGAGTGGGCCCTGAGATACCTCTCCATCACACGGAGTAACAAATCCCAGTCTTGATCCATGCCAACTCAACAGACACCCTCGGAGATACATGTAGAGCATCTTTATAGTCACCCAGTTACGTTGTGACGTTTGATACACACAAGGTACTCCTCCGGTGTCAGTGAGTTACATTATCTCATGGTCATAGGAACACATACTTGAACAATAGCAATAAACTGACATGATCATATGCTACGTTCATAGTTTGGGTCTTGTCCATCACATCATTCTCCTAATGATGTGATCCCGTTATCAGATGACAACTCATTGTCTATGGTCACGAAACCTTGACCATCTCTGATCAACGAGCTAGTCTAGTAGAGGCGTACTAGGGACACAGTGTTGTCTATGTATCCACACATGTATCTGAGTTTTGGATCAATACAATTCTAGCATGGATAATAAACGATTATCATGAACAAGGAAATATGATAATAACCATTTTATTATTGCCTCTAGGGCATATTTCCAACACCTCATCCGTCGCCACATCTTTTATCATTAGTGTGTCTGCTCATAACTTGGTTACAAGTTGCCTTTTCCAAAGATAACTTACCCCCAGTCATCGTTATTATGCTTCTGTTCGGCCTTCTAGGAGCATGCGACCCATGAGATTATGCTTTAGATTGCATTTCCTTGATATCATTATTTAACCTATCAGTAAGTACCCGTTTGTACTTAGTACTGCCTTGGTGCATGAAGGCATCAGGTTTTAGGTTCGAAGATTCACCAAGTTTATTTTCATTATCATTAGTGAGATCCTTACTATGGAGTAAATCTCCATCTTTGTGGCGATAATTTGTATTATTAGGAGGAGAGTCATGCTCACTGATCTCAACAATATCAGGAGAAATCTCTTTTGTATCCCACTTGGACCTCCCTTCCAAAACAACACTAGCCATTTTTACATTATTAGGTTGATAAATAGCGGATTTTAAATAGTCCCCGAGAAGGATCTCCCTTTCAGCTTATCCAACAATGTTCTGATTCTATGTGAAATAGTCATAGAATATGTATAGTCAACCAAAAAAACATTACTTCAATAATATAGGATGGCGACTGAGAAAGATGTCGTTGTTGTGGCTGAAAGAAAGAGAGGTTGAAGTACATATAATAAAAGCACAAATGCATACTGTGCGCAAAAGATTTCTATACAGAATGAGTCAAAAAGAAAAAATTACCAGTACATACAGTTGTATGACAAAGTGGGATCCAAGGTATAGAAAAAACATGTTCTAGAGGGGCATGTATTTTCGCTCATAGGAGAAAGAGCTCCTTCTATGCAGCCGGGACAAGAAATATGTTTTTAGAGTGTCTTAAAACAATCTTTTATGTGGGACATGACATGTCACATGTACATTCCAAATTTCACACTTGATAGAGGGGATCTTTACAGACACACTAAAAGAGAATTGTCTTTTTCATTTGACCCCGAACTCTATAGTTGAAAAGTGAGACACATGTGTAGATAACAATACATTATATGCCTTGGTGCAAATGTAGCTAAAAAATAAATCGAACGGAAATAAAAAAAAGTATAATGTTCAACATCAGCAGTGGGATACTAGTATGGAAAAGTATAACATATACAAACTAATCCATGTGTCCAATCCAAGAATTTTTACTAGTGTGTACCATGTTACTTGTTATCTATTATATTAAATAGATGCTAAATACTGAGCACCATTCAACAGAGATTGTCACACGTTGATTTTTTTAATATTTTCTAAGATATGTCCCATGCAAAACTTTATTCGTGCAAATTTTAGAAATGTTTATGGCATATATAAAACTATTTGTAACCATTTAAAAATGTTCAAAACACTTACAAAATATTCACATGTTTATAAAATGTTAAAAAAATCACAATTTTTTTTAAAAAAATCACCAGTTTTAAAATATGTTCAGGTTCATGACATTTTAAAAAATGTTCATGAAAATCTAATTTTATGGCTTTCAAAGACCACAACTATTGGATGCCCGTAAATACAGGAGCAAGACAAAGTCGATGAACCATTGGTGGGTACCGTGTTAGTATATAACTCGAAAGCATAATAATGGTACTTAATTACCTTGTCAAAAATGCCCGCACGAACACCTTGATATTATCAAGTTGGATCATACCATCCTATAGAGTTGCGTAGACCGATGGAGATATTCTTCCAATAAATGACTTCATATTGTCATCTGAAATAGGATGTTACACCACTAAAAATAGCATATGTTATTTTACAATCTTGTACGTCATGCCCTAGATTCTAATAGTTGTTGTAGATAATATTTCACTTTTTCAATATGCATCACAGAAAGGTAATATATAGACACATAAATCTAATCAACCTTTCGACTGTCAAAAGGATCCACTATTTAAGTCTTATATATTGCTTATGTCCTTGGTACAACTATCATTACATCCAATTTTAAGTTTCAATTAATTAAAAAGTTTATAATGACTTGGATTTGCATAGCAATACATGGTGTATTCCCTTAATCTTAAATTTAAGGAACAATCAACATTGATCCAACAATTCCATCATGTGGTTACCTTCAAAGTAGTGCAAAAAGGGGGTTCAGTTCTTACGTTTGTAGCCAACCAATCTTGTGAGGCTAACTTTCGAGTAATTCAGGGAATAAATAAGCATATCGAGTTTATAATCAACATTCGTCTAAATGATATTCCTTGGCCCTAAAGAAGTATTGGAGCCATTTCTAAATAAGGTCAAAAATTTAATTTCATGTTTACTTAATGAACAATTTGGAAGGTACTCTATGTCGAAGGTTTTCATCCTTTTAGTATGTGTATACAAGGTCCAACAGTATTGGAGCTGTGATTAGCATTTATTTGTTTTCCCCCTTCCTACACTATAGGTAAACTAAAGTGACAAACCTATGTAGGTAGCCAAAAAAAATCATGCTTTTGTGCTAATGAAGCTAAAAAAATTGTCACGCGGAAATAAAGAACTATAACATTGAACATCGGTAGCGGGATACTAGTGTGGAAAAGTATAATATTTAGAAGCTAATCCATGTGTGAAATCCAAGATTTTTTATTAGTGTATACCATGGCGCTTGTTGTCTACTCTATTAAATAGATACAAAATAATAAGCATGCCACAAAAACAAAATATTCATATTTCAATAGGCATACTTATAATAACGGTGGTAGATTTGACCAAATTATGCAATCTAAAAAGGATAACGAGAATAACATGCACCAGGAAAATACCTTCGGAAAGGATAATTTGAAGGGGCGGATCAAGGAAGAGGGAGGAAGAACTGGGGCAGAGTGGGGTGAAGGGAGAAAGGATCAGAGGGCTTCATGGGGTGAAAATGCGATGTTGGAGGGAGGTAACATTGATGAATCTCATGCGGGTCGATGTACAACTATCGATTGTACAATGACTTGGATTTGCGTAACCGTACATGGTATATTCACTTAATATTAAATAAGGCACGCATGAACATCGATCCAACCATTCCATCATGTGGTTACCTTCAAAGTAGTTTAGGAAGGGGTTACAATTCTTAAGTTTGTAGCCAAGCAATCTTGTGAGGCTAAACTATCAAGGAAGAATAAATGAGTAGATTGAGTTACAATCAGGATTCACCTAAATAATATTCCTTGGCGCTAAATAAGTATTGGATCCTCTTCTTAATAAGGTCCAAAATTTAATTACATGTTCACTCAATGAACAATTTGAAAGATACTCTATGGCGAAGGTTTTCATCCTTTCGGCATGTGCAACAATATTAGGGCTATGATTTGCATTTATTAATTTTCTCCCATGCTACTATATAAGTGAACTAAAGTGACAAACACGTGTAGATAGCAAAAAAATTCCATGCTTCGGTGGGAATGAAGCTAAAAAAATATATCCCCTGGAAATAAAGAACTATAACATTCAATGTCAACAGTGGGATACTAGTGAGGAATAGTGTAACATTTACAAAACTAATCCATGTGTCCGATCCAAGAATTGTTACTAATGCGTACCATGGCGCTTGTTGTATATTCTATTAAATAGACACTAAATACTGAATATTCTAGAAAAACTAGAGCATTCATATTGCAACAGCAAACTTATAATAATGTTGGTTGATTTGACAAAATTATGCAATCTAAACATGATAAATATAATAACATGCACCAGAAAATTACTTTCGAAAAATTATACTTTGAAGGGACGGATCGAGGAGGAGGGATGAAAAACTGGGGCGGATTGGGGAGGAGTGAGGAAGGATCAGAGGGCTTGTGGTTATGGAGAGACAACACCAGAGGGCGGCGATGCTTCTGTATCTCGCACGGGTTGATGGCTCAGGGAGGCGGCATGATCTGTGAGGTTACGCACACAAGCTAGGGCAGGGTGAGCGACCGCGTCCCTAGACATAGAGGTGTGAGATAGAAACAGATGCAAAAGGAAGGGGGTAGGAGAGGAAGACGAAATGTGGTGGCGTTGTAATCACCGGCAAGCGTCAGTGGTGCTCTAACGAGGTGGAAAGGTGGCAAAGCAGGACAACTTTGGGCCGAGGAGGATCTCGGGTGGCGGCGCAGCTCGGGTCAGTGGGCGCCAGATTGGCTTTGACGCCCGGCATCGGGTTGCGGCATGCCCTGGAGCAGCTGGTGGCTTGGGGAGGAGGCGCTACGATGTGAGTCATTGGGTCAGCTCCCGATGGCCAGATCTAAGTGGTTCTGGCTAGTGTAGTTGGAGGGAGGGTGGCGGGAACAATCGGTTTTTCTCCCCCTCCTAATTACGGTTTGCACCAAATGTAGGGGGGAATGTTCCTTATATAGAAAGGGGGTTTGAGGTTCTGTTTGGGCTGGTTATGGAGAGTTTTACGTGTGCTAGGTTGGCTCGGGGGAAGAGTGGAAAAGAGGCCCAGTTACAATTTCTCCATTTCTTTGTTTTCACTTAAACCTGGGCAAACGCCGGACCGGGCCGGGTTTCGGGTCGGGCTTGTAAAAGCGCGATCTTCATTTCTCAAGCCCGAAACCAGCCCAAAGCCCGAAATACTCTCTGTTTTCAAGTTCGAACCCGGCCCGAAATCAAGCCCAAAGCCCGGCCCGAAGCCCGAAAGCCCGGTTCGAAATACAAAAAAAGAGAAGCCCGAGCCCGGCCTGAACTACCTTTTGGGCTGCAAAACAAGGCCCAAGCCCGGCCCGAATGGCAAGCCCGACTCAGTCCGGCCTGGGTTTTTCTGGCCGGGTCGGCGGGCCGGGCTGCCCGTGCCCGGGTCTATTTCACTTGTGCCTTGTGTTTCACATAATATAGCTTTATTTTTCTCGCATTTTCTTCGTCTTTTCTATATTTCTAGAAATTTTCTAAAAAATAATATATATAAATGTTCAGTGTGTATTTACAAAATTGTTCAAACAGCTTACACAAACTTTCACACATTTTTAATAAACTGTTCATACATTTATAAAAACACCATGAAATTTAATAAAATATATATACCATTCAAGAGAAATGTTCACACATTTATATTTTAAAAAACGTTCGTCCACTGTAAAACTTTGTTTCCGCAAGTTTTGAAAACCTTCATGTCATATATAAAACTAGTTGTAACCATTTAAAAAATCAAGACACATACAAAATATTCACACATTTATAAACTGTTCATAAAAATGTTTAAAAATAATGAAATTTAAAAAAGATCACCCATTTAAAATAAAAGAAAGCATAATAATGGTACTTACTTACCTTGTCAAAAGGCCCAGATGGACACCTTGATATCATCAAGTTGGATCATACCATACCCTATACTTGTATCGACTGATGGATATATTCGACCAGTAATTGACTTCATAACGTCATTTGAAATGGAATGTTATTCCAGTGGAAATAGCATGTGTTATTTTACATTCTTTTACATCATGTAGTAGAATCTAATAGTTGTTATAAATAAGATTACACTTTTTATCTATGCATCACATAAAGGTAATATATAGCCTGTCGTCATTTTCTCACAACAGATGCCAGGGGGTGGCTAATCGAGGTGAGAGCAAGGCTGCCATGGAAGATCCGGGATGGGATAGGGTAGTAGCACGCAGCGGTTTACCCAGGTTCGAGGCTCTCCGGAGAGATAATACCCCTACTCCTGCATGTCTGTATATGAGGTGTATTGCAGTTCAGATTTGCTCCTAGAGCTGTATGGGAGAGGAGAGCCATGAGGCTTCTTGCCTCATATGTGTACGTGTGAGCTTGAGAGGAATGAGAGAGTGAGAGGAGGCCTTTATATAGGCATGAGTGTGTAGCTTGGGATGTAAGCTACAGTGGGTAGCTTACATGCCAAGCATCTTGGGATGTAAGGTACAATGGGTAGCTTTCATGCCAAGCTATATGTAGCTTGTCAACTAGGCTATGCTTGTCCCCTGGGGCACTTTATGAATCAGCGCCCAGGGGACAAGTTACACTGCAGGTGAAACTGCATGACGCGTGCATAGCGCACTACTACTCGTCAATAGTGCACCGCCGCGGGGTATGGTCGTCTCGTCCGCGCGAGTCTGATGGGACATCGTAATTGGCTCTGGCCAACCGGCTGGCTGGAGCAGCAGCCACGGGTGAGAGTCGGAGCAGCTGGCCCGGGCGGGCGGGCACCCCGTCCGACTCGTCGTCTTAGGGGTACCCGGGGGTCATCCCCCCGACATAGCCACTGTACTCTAATCAACCTTTCGACTATCAGAAGGCGCCTATGTTCAACTCTTATATATTGCTTAACTTTTTTGTACAATTATGTTTACATCCAATTTAAGTTTCAATTAATTAAAAGTATACAATGACTTAGATTTACATAGAAATGCATGGTACATTCACTTAATCTTAAATTTAGGGACCAATTAACATTGATCCAACCATTCCATCATTTGGTTACCTTCAAAGTAGTGCAAAAAGAGATATTAACTCTTAAGTTTGTAGCCACCCAATCTTGTGAGGCCAAACTTTCGAGGAATTCATGGAATAAATAAGCAGACTGAGTTTATAATTAATATTCAACTAAATGACATTCCTTGGCCATAAAGAAAGTATTGTATCCACTGCTAAAAAAGGTCCAAAATTTAATTCCATGTTCACTTAATGAACAATTTGAAAGGTACTCTATAGCGAAGGATTTCATCCTTTCCGCATGTGTATACAAGGTCCAATAATATTAGAGGTGGGGTTTGCATTCATTTATTTTCTCTCATGCTACTATATAGGTGAAATAAAGTAACACACATGTGTAGGTAGCAAAAAATTCCATGTTTTCGCGAAAATGAAGCTAAAACTCTATCACGTGGAAATAAATAACTATAATGTTCAACATTGGTAGTGGAATACTAGTGTGGAAAATTATAACATTTACAAAGTAATCAATGTGTCCAATCCAAGAATTGTTACTAGTGTGTACATTGGCACTTGTTGTCTATTCTATTAAATAGATGATAAATACTAAACATACTACCAAAACTGAAGTATCCATATTATTACAATAGGCATACTTATAATAATGGTGGTTGATTGACAAAATATGCAATCTAAAAAGGATAACCATAATAACATGCACCAGAAAAGTACCTTCAGATATACTTTGAAGGGACAGATCGAGGAGGAGGGAGGAAGAACTAGAGCAAATCAGGGAGGAGGGTGGAAGAACTAGGGCAAATCAAAGAGGAGGGAGTAAGAACCAGAGGTCTTTCGACGCTGAACATGCAACGTCGGAGGGCTGAAGCGCTTTCGGATCTCGCGCAGGTCGTTGGCTTGAGGATGTGGCATGACGCATGGGCTCACACACACGAGCTAGGCCAGGGCGAACGCATAGGTTCCTGAACAATGAGATGCGAGACATAAAGAGATGCAAAAGGAAGGGGAGGGAGACGAAGAGGGAATGCGATGGCGCGGGAATCATCGACAAGCGTTGGTGGTGCTACGACGATGTGGAAAGGCGGTGACGCGGAACAATCGTGGGATGGGGAGGATCTCGGGCGGAGCAGCTCAGGTCAGCGGGCGCAAGATTTGTTACGAGGGCCAAGAACGTGTTGCGTTGGGCCCTGGAGCAGCTGGTGACTTGGGGGAGCAAGCATTGATATCTGAGATGTTGGATCAACTCTCTACGACCATATCTAAGTGGTTGTGGCTGGTGCGACTGGAGGAAGGGCGGCGGGCTGGGAGGAAAACAATGGATTTGTCCCCCTCCAAATTAGGTTTTCCTCTAATAGAAAGGGGGGTCATTCCTTATACATCAAGGGGGTTTGGGGTTTTGTTTAGGCTGGTTTTCGAGGGTTTTAGGTGGGTTAGTGAAAGAGTATTTCTCTCTCCTATGGTTTTGGTGATTGATGATGACACTATTTGTGGACTAACTGTGTGCATTGAGCATTTCAGATATTCTTATATATATGGCACACGATAGTGTTATTCCCCTCGATGATAGAAATAGTGAAGACGGGTTTTCGACATTCCTTTTCGGTTATATTGAGTCAAAGGAAATTAGTACTATTAAGAGGGGGTCCGCTTTGGAAAGGTATGCCTGCAATCAACACATACACAACCACATATGCACCCACTTTCCTATCCCGTGACATGGAGGTCCATTTGTTTGTCTTGGGCAATTTTATTTTACCCAAGCGGTAGTACCGCTCGGTACGACGGTAGTACCGCTTATGCGGTACTGCCGCTGTGGACTACCACAGCCACTACCGCTTGGAGGAAGTCCTCTATGCGACTTTGTGTTGCCTGTTTTAATTAGCGGTAGTACCACTTAAGCGGTACTTTCGTGTTCTACCACCGCTGCAAATACCGCTTGGAGGATTTTTCTCTGTGCATGACTTTTTCCCATATTGCCTATGCGGTAGTTGGACGGTATGAGGATGGTAGAGTACCGCTTGAGCAGTACTTCCACTTTAGTACCACTCCACTATTGTTAGTTCCTCTGTGACTGTGACTCATAGCGGTAGTACCTCTTAGGTGGATAGTAGTACCGCTCCAGGGGCACTACCGCTCCTGTACCAGCGTACTCTCATGCCACAGTTTGGAACTACCGCACAAAGCGGTAGTACTGCTTGTGTGCGGGCTGTAGGAAGAAAATGGTTGGACTTGTCTCCACCTATATAAAGGGGGTCTTCTTCCCCAAGAAGACCTACCTCTTGTGTCCCCCAAGCTCCATTGTTGCCCCAAAGCTCATTTGCGCCCGATCTCTCTCCCTAGCCATCAAAACTTGTTGATTCTCTAGGGTTTCGAGGAGAGGGCCTCGATCTACACTTCCACCAAGAGATATTCGATTCCCACCACGTATTCATACATTTATAAAATGTTGATAAAATGTGAAGAAATCATACAATTTGATAGGGTTTCTATTTCTGTGCCCCTGCTTTTTTAGTTGTGCTCAGTTTGGCCAATGCCATCTAATTTTCCTCACTTAACCCTCCACCGGCCAATTCTCACAAATGCCTAAATGGAGCCTTGTCGTTGGTTCAAAGTAGTTGACCGTTACGTGGCTCAGTAACTGGCACGTGGGGCCGGGAATCTTAGGACAGGTGGGCTGAGGTCGCTTATGACGAGTGAGATCTAGGTTGGGTGAGCTATCAATGTCTCTTGCCTAAATAGCTCGACGCTGAGCAGTAGGAGCCCTCACACAGCCCCACGCAGCCGCCACCGTCTTGCCCCGAGTAGCCATGCCGCCCACTCCATCCGTCCGCCTAAGTTAAGATTCGATGATGGTGCAACGTGGTCGCCCATCAGCCCATCGACTAAGTCAATACAAGATCATTGGCCAGAAATTAGGATTCATTTATAAGTCGTTTGAATGGGCGATTGAATTGCTGGTTGCTGACTTTTTTTGCCCGAGTTTACAAATAGGATAGATGTCTATTTAGGATTGGATTCTTGACAGCGAGTTTGCAAAAAAAAAACTAGAAATTATGATTCATTGATAGGATCATTTTATATATTACATTTGGAACTATGGTATCCAGTGCCTGGTCACTACAAGAAAACAAAGGTAAAGTAACACAATCATGTAACATACAGAAAAATGTGTTACAGAGCAAAATTCCCGTAACACACCATGTGTGTTGCAGTGTGACCAGTAACACATAGTTGATAAGATTCGAAAATGTGTTACCGGGCCATTAACATAGTGACATATAAGTTTGTGTTGCGCGTGTGTGTTACAAACTATTGATACAGTAACCAATGATCAAGTGTGGCTGATTTTGTGTTACCAGCTTTATAACGCTAGAGAAAAAAGTTATAGTGTAAACTATATTTAAATAAAAAAAGAATAGTGCCACAGTGCTTACAAACATAAGTTCAAATTTTCACTCAATTAATATTCTCAACAATTTTTGTCTAAGACATAATCTTGTACAATAGGTCTTGAACATTTTTCCTGTAGTACTTGAACCTTAATTGGGATACATTTATGACTCAAATCGAAATTACTTCCAATACGCATGCATAAATTCATTCATTTAATCTATCAAAAATAGAGAATAAATTTCAAAAACTGTTCTTAAAATTATAAATATTACTCCCTCCGTTCCACAATGTAGTGCGCCCACGCTTTCCCAAATCTAAGTTTGACCATAAATTTGACCAACGAGACCGATTGTGGCGGGAGCAAAAACTATACCACTGAATTCGTATTTTCGATACGAATTCAGTGGTATAATTTTTACCCCCGCCGCAATCGGTCTCGATGGTTAAATTCATGGTCAAAGTTGAAGCTCGGAAACCGAGGACGCACTACATTATGGAACGGAGGGAGTAGCATGGGAGCATATTATATACACACATTTTTCCTATAAAAATTACGACATGTGAAATGAAAACATATTATATGTACATAATAATCCTGCTACAAGAAAAATGAGAACATGTAGGCGTGTAAAACAAGCGAGACCAACTAAGAATCTTTGTCTAAGACATAATCTTGTACAATAGGTCTTGAACCTTGGTATTTTCAATTTTTATATGTGACGTACTTCAATTTCTCTATCATTTTATTGGTGCCAAGTATCATAATTTTATTGTTGCCAAGTATCATAATAAAATAATTAACTATTTGTGTAGTTGCAGTGATTCTATTGAATAAATATATATTACATAAAATGGGTATCTACTTTTGTGGTTAATAATTACAAAAAGAAATACATTAATTATGTTGCCATACTAATATAGTAGTGTTACTTACCGTGTTACTATAGTTACAAAATGTGTTACTCGGGTAGTTGACAACTATAAATTAGTGTTATGATATTTGGATATTATGTTACAAGTTGTGTTACTATAGTTACAAAAACATGTTACCACAATGTTCTATGTCTACAAAAGTATGTTACTATTGTTGTTACTATAGTTACACAAATGTGTTACGAACGTGTTTGGTAACACAAAATATGCATGTTACGATAATGTAATTGTAACACAATTTTTAATATATGGTAACAATTACTGTATGTGACTGGGACACCACTTAGTAACACGGTCTAATGGAACAGATTTCAAAATGTGTTACTACAAGGCCATGTAACACTATTTTAGGCCTATAGTAACACAACAGTGTGTTACCAAAGCCCTGTCCTGTTGTAGTGGGTTGTGTAAACGACTGCTAATTTTAATCCGAATATCGAGTGAAATAATGATTGAGAAAATTGTGCAATAATTCTGCCAGCAGGTATGGGATGGAAATATATGAGTTTTGCATCGGAGATGAGGTCTTCCTGGCAAACTGCAAGAAGATATGCTCCTGGTTTCCGAGCTCGAAAGCTCTCGTGGTGCACGCATTAGGCCTGACCTTGGAAGTGGTGAGGGATGATATGAAGCGAACGGTTCATGAAGACAAGGGGGCAATTCCAATTGAGATTCTACTCTGCGCAATGGAAGAGGGGATGGAGTCTCCGGGTCATCGACACCAACCTCGTTGGCACGAGTACCGCTCTCGTGTCTCCTCGCCAAACCAAGAGGCCGAAGGGCCGGTGAATTTTTGGATTATAGAGGTCCTTGACGAGGAGATAGAGGAGGAGGAAAGCGATGAGGAGGAGGACTAATGAGGAGGAGAATGCTGACGAGGAGGAGGATTCAGATGAGGAGATGGAGATGGAGGAGGAGGATTATGACGATGGTTACCTTGGGGGCTGCAGAAGAAGAGGGCTACCATGGTGTTTGGAGATCATCGCACAACCAGGGAATGCAGAAGAGGAGGGCAACCAGGGGGTTTGGAGATCATCACACGGCCTGGGAATGCATAAGACAGGGGCTATCAGGGGGGCTTGGAGATCATCGCTCACCCTGTGCCGACACACATGAATCTGACGATTAATGTAGGCGACGAGGTGATTAGTCCCTTTAGTTATCCGGCAAAGGAGAAGAAACGATCATCACCTTTTCCCCTAGAGGTGACCTTGAGTTATCAAACCCACGAGAGGACGGTGCCCTTTGAGCAAGGGTTTCTAACAAGCTTTTGCAAGAGAATTAGAGTCCAACTTTTGACCGGATCATAAAGCAAGCTGACACCGAAAACACTTATGATAAAAATATGCATGGGTATGAGTTCTTATGCTTACAACCATATATTTGTGTTAGCATCATCATGATCTTAATTTGTGCCCTGGCAGTCATCCATCGAGATATGCTTGTTATGTATCGAAGTGGAGAATGTGTCCAAATTACGTTTTGACCAGCACGCGTCCTGCATCAAGAGTCAGTTGTCCAACCGAAGGCCCTATCCATCGCGTGGGGTTGTCTTAGTAATTAAGATAGCAATAATCAGACAAAAACCATTGGGCATGACTACACCTCTTGAATCCCCAGAGATAGTATTGGTGTTACCTTACTAAACATTTCTATCACTGCTATCGGAATAACACTCCACAGTCTCTCTGCCCTTAGCCTCTACATGGCTCGCTCTCCATGATCTTGGGTACTTGCAAGGATGAAGAATGCCAACGAGACAAATGACAACTACGGAACAAATTTATGCTACACGTACAAGACGTTAATTCAAAGTACTTCCATTAATCCCTCCAACAATATATTGGGTTGCAAGGCCTTGCATCAACCCATGACCTAACCGAACTACTCATACATTGGAATCAGATCACATGAAGAACTCATCAAAGAACACATCATGAAGATTGACTGATTGATAATATGTCTTACAATGGATGCCTGATAACCCTCAAGTATAGGGGATCGCAATAGTTTTCGAGGGTAGAGTATTCAACCCAAATTTATAGATTCGACACAAGGGGAGCCAAAGAATACTTGAGAGTATTAGCAGTTGAGTTGTCAATTCAACCACACCTGGAGATTAAATATCTACAGCAGAGTGATCAGTAGCACAGTAATATGATAGTTTGGTAGCAGTAGCAACAGTAACAGTAGCGGTAATAGTAGTAGCAATAGTTTTGTAGTAGTTGGAACAGCAGCAGCAGCAATAGTAACTTAGCAAGAACAATAAGTGAAACGGTCGTAGGCACTGGATCGGTAACTCGTTGGATGATATTCGTCATGTAACAGTCATAACCTAGGGCGATACAGAACTAGCTCAGTTCATCAATGTAATGTAGGCATGTATTCCATAAATAGTCATACGTGCTTATGGAAAAGAACGTGCATGACATCTTTTGTCCTACCCTCCCGTGGCAGCGGGGTCCATAAGGAAACTAAGGGATATTAAGTCCTCCTTTTAATAGAGAACCGGAACAAAGCATTAACACATGGTGAATACATGAACTCCTCAAACTACGGTCATCACCGCGAAGTATCCCAAATATTTTCACTATGGGGTTGACGGATCATAACACATAATAGGTGCATATGACTAGGCAAGATCGGATCAAGAACATAGATATAGAGATGATTACATAAACGGTTCAGAACTGAAATCATGGCACTCGGGCCCTAGTGACAAGCATTAGGCATAGCAAAGTCATTGCAACATCAATCTCAGAACATAATGGGTACTAGTGATCAAGCCCTAACAAAACTAACTCGATTACATGATGAATCTCATCCAACTCCTCACCGACCAGCAAGCCTACGAAGGAATTACTCACTCCCGGTGGGGAGCATCATGGAATTGACGATGGAGAAAGGTTGGTGATGACGAAGTCCGAAGATTCCCCTCTCCGGAGCCCCAAACGGGCTCCAGATCTGGCCTCTCGATGAAGAATAGGAGGTGGCGGCGGCTCCGTATTGTGAAACGCGATAATTCTTTCTCTCTGATTTTTCTCTCCAAATTTAGGAATTTATAGTGGCAGAGTTAGGGCAAGTGGGGCCACGAGGTGGGCACAACCCACCAGGGCATGCCCAGGGGGCCTGGCGCCCCCTGGTGGGTGATGCTCACCCTGGCCCCCCTCTGCGGTGTATCTTGGCTCCAATAATTCTCATTTATTCTGAAATAAATCTCCAAAAAGTTTCGTTCCATTCCGAGAACTTTTATTTCTGCACAAAAACAACACCATGGTAGTTCTGCTGAAAACAGCGTCAGTCCAGATTAGTTCCATTCAAATCATGCAAATTAGAGTCCAAAACAAGGGCAAAAGTGTGAGGAAAAGTAGATACGTTGGAGACGTATCAATGCCAGATGTGATACATGATTACAAGTATGGCTAGATGGATGAAAACTATGGTGGTGATGAATGTGATGGCTATGGAGAAGGAGATGGGAAATGGCGGCGGCTATGCTTTTATAATTCCTAAAATCCTATGTCAAAAACTATGCTTGATACTGCTGCAGGAGGAACTATCATGGGTAAGCCCTTCACTGATGTCAAAATGTTGCTTGATGAAATGCAAGAAAACCATGCCCAATGGCATGTTGAGAGGGTTACCACCAAGAGGGTTAATTATATTGAAGAAAAGAATATGGAGTTGACTGCTAAGATTGATGAACTCATCTCTGTCATGAAAGGTAAAGAAGAGGTAAATGTGAATGCTATTACTGAAGAAGATGTTAATGATGTCAATTTCATTGCTCATACTAGCTATAATCCCAACTAGAAAAATAAAGGATATGCTCCTAGATTACCTTATCCTAATAGTAATGGAGCACCTAATAATTTTAATGGGATGAACAATGGCGATAGAAATACTTTAGAGGAAACTCATGATTTTTTTTATTACTAGTCAAAGTGAGAAAAATTAAAGCTTTAAAAATACCTTGAAGAATCGTGATAACTTACTTGGTCAATTGACCGGTAAGATTGCTGGACTCACTAACAATGTGCAGGTTCTAGATGGAAGAACTAAGAGCGTGGAAGCACAAGTGGCTACAATTGTCGAGAGCCAAACTTAGATTCTAGCCAAGTTTGCAAGTGAACCGGAACTTATAACCCGGTTGAGGATGTAAAGATGATGTGAAGTAACGAACGGAGTGCAGAAGAGTTTGATAAAAGCCATGTGCCAGAATATACTTATACGGTTGCAGACTTCGTGAAGGATAGCAATGAAACACCCACTACCTGAGGTATCAAATGATGAGGCATATAATATCTTTGTTGATCATGTTGCAGCTAGGTACGTGAGTTGGATGATGAAAGAAAGAAGCTATTCAGTAAGTTACCTGCTAAACAAGAAGACGGTTTTGAGCCTACTATTGAGATTGAGATTGGATTGAATAAATTTAGTGCTTTACGTGATCTAGGTGCTAGTGTTTCCACTATCCCTAAGTCTATTTATGATAGTCTCTATCTTGGTCCTTATGCTACTACTGAGATTAGATTGAATATGGACAATTCTACCTTTATGTAAGTAGTAGGGATTAAACATTGTGTTATCATTCAAATAAATGATTGTCATATCATGATTGATCTTATTATAGTTGATATGCATGAAGATCCCATTGCTCCTATAATTCTTGGTAGGCCTTTCCTTAAGACCGTAAAGGTTGTTATTAATGTGTTTGATGGAAATGTAAGATTTGACCTTCCTGCAAAGGATCCTTTTGCGAGACATTTCCCTATAAAAGAAGGTTAAGACATACACCGGAGATGGCATTGTTGTCAATGCTTGAAGCAATGGGCTCGGTGTATTTTTCCCAAGTAATCATCACTACGGTCGAGTTATCCGACTGAAAACAAGCGCTTTCGGGGGAGGCAACACATGCAAATAAAGGAGAAAGTAACTTTTTGTTTTTAGTTTCAATAAGAGAGTGCTGAAGTTTATAATGTGGAGGATAAGTTGAGAAAGTTGTTCTATTGAGGCCTTTGTCATGTGCAAAATTTCTTTGTCGTGCTAACGTTTGAATGCCTACAAATATGCATATATGTTGTGTTGGAACTAACCTCGTGGGAATTATCCAAAAAGCGAAGTTTCAGAAGAAACAGAACAAAAGACGACCTAGCACACGACCATAATGGTCGCAAGGGCGGTGGTATCACATACTAGAGGCCCCAACAAAAACGTACAAGAGGCCGCCGAGCGTTCGACGACATATCATACAATCATACCCTCTCGCATGGATGGTCATGTGAATCTTCCATGAAAACATAGAAGAATCCCGGAGCAGTTGACGACGTATCATACGAGCATCCGTGCTTGTATGGATAGTCGTATGGAACCTTCGACCAGAAGATCAAGTTCAACAGAGTCAAAGACGATGTTCTATACGCGAGTGCTCGCTCGCATGATTGGTCGTATGAGGTAAGCGCTGACAAAACTTTGGCTCCAGAGTAAAGACGGTGTTCCATATGAGCACTCTTGCTCGTATGGCACCCTGGTGGCTATAAGGAGGGTAAGGCAAGAGGTATTTCACCCCCAACTCATCTCTTTCTTCTTCTTATTCCTCCAAACCTCTCCAAAGCGTACCACAACTTCGCTCGATCTCCCTACTCATTCGATTTCAGTTCAAATCCTTCTGCGTGATCGATCTACGGTATGTTACATCTCAATACTCAACTTATTTATCGTGAATCCATGTTCTATGTGCCTAGTATTGCCATATCTAGGGTATGCATACTTTTTCTTGAAATTTTTATTCTGGCTTGCATTCGTTGATGTTTTTAGAGGAGTATGATGTTGAAGTTGTTGTAGGATTACTATTGTATCAATCTATTGGACTAAAAATTATTTTGTAGATTTTTATGAGGAGGTCCACATGTGTCGCTCGCGATGATGCATCGGGTTCATCCGATGGTGCCACACAAAGGCAACAAGTTTTCACTCGGGGGGTCCTCTTCACCGACCGGGAAGCCATGACGAAGTACAAGAAGCTTCA
Source organism: Elymus sibiricus (assembly GCA_039707655.1). Lineage (NCBI taxonomy): Eukaryota > Viridiplantae > Streptophyta > Magnoliopsida > Poales > Poaceae > Elymus > Elymus sibiricus. The sequence continues at coordinate 507,074,778 of CM077665.1, forward strand.
CGCAAGGAACATGAAAAAGACCATCTAGTGGGCATGTGAGTCCACACTAGCCAAACAAGAAATCGGGAACGATTTTAATTTGTTACATAATAATGTCGGGTTGCATCATTTTGTTTACTAGGGATGTGAGACATATGAACGTTTGATACTTGAGTTTCTTAATACTCTTTCCCATAATGTTGGTCTAATGCCAAGACCTAGCGAGGAAGAACGGGTCACTTTCCGCCTCATGAACCAAGACTTCAACATCACTCTAGATGAGTGGTGTCTTACTTTGGCTTCACCAATAACAATGATGACATCTGTCATGTTTATGATTTTCTTGAACTGCACACAAAGCAATCCTTCTAACAGATGAGTTACCATGGTTCCAAACAAAGGGCCAGTTGCGTTGAAAGTCTTGGTATTCGATATTCATATTATGTTATCACTAACTCGTTGTACGCTCGAGGAGAAGCTTCCAAGGTGAATGATGAGAATATGCTAATTCTTGGGAATGCAGCTAACCTTGATGTTGGTTATTCACCCAACTTAGGGGCAATACTGCTGGAAATATGCCCTACAGGCAATAATAAATTGGTTATTATCATGTTTCCTTGTTCATGATAATCGTTTATTATCCATGCTATAATTGTATTGATCGGAAACTCAGATACATGTGTGGATACATAGACAACACTATGTCCCTAGTGAGCCTCTACTAGACTAGTTCGTTGATCAAGGATGGTCAAGGTTTCCTGACCATAGACATGAGTTGTCATTCGATAAAGGGATCACATCATTAGGAGAATGATGTGATGGACAAGACCCAACCATAAGCATAGCATTTTGTTGGGGAACGTTGCATGGGAAACAAAAAAATTCCTACGCTTCACCAAGATCAATCTAGGAGATGAGCATCTATGAGAGGAGAGATTGCATCTACATACCCTTGTAGATCGCTAAGCGGAAGCGTTAAGGAACGCGGTTGATATAGTCGAACGTCTTCGCGAGCCAAATCGCAAGCCGTCCCACGATCCAATCACGATCTAGTGCCGAACGGACGGCACCTCCGCGTTCAACACACGTGCAGCTTGATGACGCCTTCACCTCCTCGATCCAGCGAGCGATGGTGAAGTAGTAGCTTGAGTACTCCGACGGCACAACGGCGTGGTGACGGTGGTGGTGAAGAACAATCTCCGCAGAGCTTCGCCAAGCACAACGGAAACTAGGACGGAGGATAAACTAGAGGGGCCGGGTTGTCGGCACACGGCTTTGGAAATCATGATGTGTTCCGGGTGCTAGCCCTGTCCCGCTATTTATATGTTGAGCCCTGGGGTCGTTTCTTGGAGAAAGAGCCTCCTCAAAGATGGTTTGGCCCGCAAGGCAAGAGTCCTCCTCGGACTCCAGGGACAGACGTCAGGGTCCTTGGCGTCTGGCCCCAGACACCAGGGTCCCTGGCGTCTGGCCCCTGGCCTCCGCAAAACTCCTTTTGCGCCTTCCTAAAGCCTCATGGGCTTTACCCCTTGGCCCAAATGAAGTGTTCTCGTACCCGAACATTTCGGGAAACATCCGAAACCCCTTCCAGTGAATTTCAGAACCCTTTCGGAGACCAAACACTATTATCCCATATATCAATATTTACCTCCGGACTATTCCGGAGCTCCTCGTCATGTCCGGGATCTCATCCGGGACTCCGAACAACCTTCGGTCACAAACATAACAACTCAACTATACTTATATCGTCACCAAACGTTAAGTGTGTAGACCCTGCGGGTTCGAGAACTATGTAGACATGACCGAGACACCTCTACGGTCAATAACCAATAGCGGGACCTGGATGCCCATATTGGCTCCTACATATTCTACGAAGATCTTTATCGGTTGAACGTCTATGTCAAGGATTCAGTTAATCTCGTATGATGTTCCCTTTGTTCATCGGTATGTTACTTGCCCGAGATTCGATCGTCGGTATCTCCATACCTAGTTCAATCTCGTTACCGGCAAGTCTGTTTACTCGTTCCATAATACAAGATCCTGTGGCTAACTCTTTAGTTGCTTTGCTTGCAAGCTCGTTGTTATATTGTATTACCGAGTGGGCCCTGAGATACCTCTCCATCACACGGAGTAACAAATCCCAGTATTGATCCATGCCAACTCAACAGACACCCTCGGAGATACCTGTAGAGCATCTTTATAGTCACCCAGTTATGTTGCGACGTTTGATACACACAAGGCATTCATCCGGTGTCAGTGAGTTACATGATCTCATGGTCATAGGAACAGATACTTGACATGTAGAAAATAATAGCAATAAACTTGACACGATCATATGCTACGTTCATAGTTTGAGTCTTGTCCATCACATCATTCTCCTAATGATGTGATCCCGTTATCAAATGACGACTCATGTCTATGACTAGGAAACCTTAGTCATCTTTGATCAACGAGCTACTCTCTTAGAGGCTCACTAGGGACAAAGTGTCGTCTATATACCCACACATGTATTTGAGTTTCCAATCAATACAATTATAGAATGGATAATAAACAATTATCATGAACAAGGAAATATAATAATAACCCTTTTATTATTGCCTCTAGGGCATATTTCCAACAGTCTCCCACTTGCACTAGAGTCAATAATCTAGCTCACATCACTATGTGGTTTACATTGTAATGAATCTAACACCCATACAGTTCTGGTGTTGATCATGTTTCCCTCGTGGAAGAGGCTTAGTCAACGGATCTGCAACATTCAGATCCGTGTGTACTTTGCAAATATTTATGTCTCCCTCCTCGATGTAATCGCGGATGGAATTGAAGCGTCGCTTTATGTGTCTGGTCCTCTTGTGAAACCTTGGTTCCTTGGCTAGAGCAATGGCACCAGTGTTGTCACAGAACAGAGTCATTGGGTTCAGTGCACCGGGCACAACTCCAAGATCTGTCATGAACTGCTTCATCCAGACACCTTCCTTCGTTGCCTCTGAGGCATCTATGTACTCCGCTTCGCATGTAGAATCAGCTACCACGCTTTGCTTCGAACTGCACCAGCTTACCGCTCCCCCATTGAGAATATATACGTATCCGATTTGAGACTTAGAGTCATCCGGATCAATGTCAAAGCTTGCATCGACGTAACCCTTTACGACGAGCTCTTGATCACCTCCATAAACGAGAAACATTTCCTTAGTCCTTTTCAGGTACTTAAGGATATTCTTAACCGCCGTCCAGTTATCCACACCTGGATTACTTTGAAACCTTCAGGCCATACTTATGGCAAGGCTGACGTCTGGTCGTGCACATCATTGCATACATGATAGAGCCTATGGTAGAAGCATAGGGGATGACACTCATCTTTTCTCTATCCTCTGCAGTCACTGGGCATTGAGTCTTAGTCAACTTCACACCTTGCAACACAGGCAAGGACCCTTTCTTGGACTGATCCATTTTGAACTTCTTCAAAACTTTATCAAGGTATGTGCTCTGTGAAAGTCCTATTAAGCGCCTCGATCTATCTGTATAGATCTTGATGCCTAATATGAAAGCAGCTTCTCCTAGGTCCTTCATTGAAAAACTCTTGTTCAAATACTCCTTCACCCTTTCCAAAAATTCTATATTGTTTCCAATCAACAATATGTCATCCACATATAATACTAGAAAAACTATAGAGCTCCCACTCACTTTCTTGTAAATACAAGCTTCTCCATAAACTTGTATAAACCCAAACGCTTTGATCACCTCATCAAAGCGCTTATTCCAACTCCGAGATGCCTGCACCAGTCCATAAATGGATCGCTGGAGCTTGCAAACTTTGTTAGCATTCTCTGGATCGATAAAACCTTCTCGTTGCATCATATACAACTCTTCCTCAAGGAAACCGTTGAGGAACGATGTTTTGACATCCATCTGGCAAATTTCATAATCGAAAAATGCAGCTATTGCTAACATGATTCTGGCGGACTTAAGCATCACTACGGGAAAGAAAGTCTCATCGTAGTCAATTCCTTGAAATTGTGAAAAACCCTTTGCCACAAGTCGACATTTATAGATGGTGACATTACCGTCTGCATCCGTCTTCTTCTTAAAGATCCATTTATTCTGAATGGCCTTTCGCCCTTCAGGTAATACTTCCAAAGTCCACACTTTGTTTTCATACATCGATCATATCTTGGATTTCATGGCCTCTAACAATTTGTCGGAATCCGGGCCCACCATCGCTTCTCCATAGCTCGTAGGTTCATCTTGTCCAACAACATGACCTCTAAGACAGGGTTACCGTACCACTTAGGAGCAGTACGTGTCCTTGTCGACCTACGAGGTTCGATAGTAACTTGATCCGAAGCTTCATGATCACCATCATCATCTTCCTCTTCAACCGATGTAGGCTCCACAGAAACATCTTTCTGCGCTGCGCTACTCTCTAGTTGAAGTAAAGGTTCAACAACCTCATCAAGTTCTATCTTCCTCCCACTCAATTCTTTCGAGAGAAACACTTTCTCGAGAAATGACCCGTTCTTAGCGACAAGAACTTTGCCTTCGGATCTGAGATGGAAGGTATACCCAACCGTCTCTTTTGGGTATCCTATGAAGACGCATTTCTCCGCTTTGGGTTCCAGCTTTTCAGGCTGAAGCTTTTTGACATAAGCATCGCATCCCCAAACTTTAAGAAACGACAACTTTGGTTTCTTGCCAAACCACAGTTCATACGACGTCGTCTCAACGGATTTAGATGGTGCCCTATTTAAAGTGAATGCAGTTGTCTCTAACGCATAACCCCAAAACGATAGTGGCAAATCGGCAAGAGACATCATAGACCGCACCATGTCCAACAAGGTACGATTACGACGTTCGGACACACCATTACGCTGTGGTGTTCCATGTGGCGTCAACTGTGAAACAATTCCACATTTTCTTAAGTGATTGCCAAACTCATAACTCAGATATTCTCCTCCTCGATCAGATCGTAGGAATTTAATCTTCTTGTTACGATGATTCTCAACTTCACTCTGAAATTGCTTGAACTTTTCAAACGTTTCAGACTTGTGTTTCATTAAGGAAATATAACCATATCTACTTAAGTCATCGGTGAACGTAAGAAAATAACGATATCCACCGCGCGCCTCAATGCTCATCGGACCACACACATCAGTATGTATGATTTCCAACAAGTCACTTGCCCGTTCCATTGTTCCAGAGAACGGGGTCTTAGTCATCTTGCCCATGAGGCATGGTTCACATGTGTCAAGTGATTCCAAATCAAGTGACTCCAAAAGTCCATCAGCATGGAGCTTCTTCATGCGTTTTACACCAATATGACCTAAGCGACAGTGCCACAAGAAAGTGGTACTATCATTATCAACTCTACATCTTTTGGCATCAATGTTATGAACATGTGTATCATCATTATCGAGATTCAATAAGAATAAACCCCTCACATTGGGTGCATGACCATAAAAGATATTACTCATATAAATAGAACAACCATTATTCTCTGATTTAAATGAGTAGCCATCTCGCATTAAACAAGATCCAGATATAATGTTCATGATCAACGCATGCACTAAATAACAATTATTCAGGTTCATCACTAATCCCGATGGTAATCGAAGAGCGAGCGTGCCGACGGCGATCACATCAACCTTGGAACCATTTCCCACGCGCATCGTCACTTTGTCCTTTGCTAGCCTCCGTCTATTCCGTAGTTCCTGCTTTGAGTTGCAAATGTGAGCAACTGAACCGGTATCAAATACCCAGGCACTACAACAAGAGTTGGTAAGGTACACATCAATAACATGTATATCATATATACCTTGTTTGGTATTGGCCGCCTTCTTGTCGGCCAGATACTTGGGGCAATTCCGCTTCCAGTGGCCAGTTCCATTGCAATGAAACCGCTCAGTTTCTGGCTTGGGTCCAGCCTTGGGTTTCTTCACGGGAGGGGCAACTGTTTTGCCACTCTTCTTGGAGTTACCCTTCTTGCCCTTGCCTTTCTTCTTGAAACTAGTGGTTTTATTGACCATCAACACTTGATGCTCCTTCTGGATTTCAGACTCAGCGACTTTCATCATCGCAAAAAGCTCGGTGACTGACTTGTTCATCCCTTGCATGTTATAGTTCAACACAAAGCTTTTGTAGCTAGGTGGCGGTGATTGCAGAACTCTGTCAGTGATCGCCTCTGGCAGGAGGGGCATCCCCAATTCAGCCAGACGGTAATACCCAGACATTTTGAGTATGTGTTCACTGACAGACCCATTCTTCTCCATCTTGCAAGCATAGAACTTATCGGAGGTATCATACCTCTCGATCCAGGCATTCTTTTCAAAAATAAACTTCAACTCCTGGAACATCTCATATGCTCCATGACGTTCAAAACGCCTTTGAAGTCCCGGTTCTAATCCATACAACATAGCACATTGAACTATTGAGTAATCATCCGAACGCGACTGCCAGGCGTTCACAACGTCTGCAGACGACACTGGAGCGGTGGCTCACAGAGCGGTGCATCAGGACATAAGCCTTTTGGGAATCCGTGAGGATAATCCTCAGATTACGGGCCCAGTCTACAAAGTTACTTCCATCATCTTTTAGCTTGGCTTTCTCTAGGAACGCATTGAAATTCAAGGGAACTACTGCGCAAGCCATTGATCTACAACATAAATTTGCAAAGACAACTTAGACTATTGTTCAAGATGATGAGTTTAGTTAATCATATTACTTAATAAACTCCCACTCAAATTGACATCCCTCCGGTCATTCGAGTGCTACATGATCCAAATTCACCAACCCAAGTCCGATCATCACGGGAGATGAGGTGGTTTCAATGGTAAACATCTCCATGTTGATCATATCTACTATATGACTCATGTTCAACCTTTCGGTCTCTTGTGTTCCGAGGCCATGTCTGTACATGCTAGGCTCGTCAAGTTTAACCCGAGTGTTCTGCATGTGCAAAACTGGCTTGCACCCGTTGTATGCGAACGTAGAGTCTATCACACCCTATCATCACGGGGTGTCTCGAAACGACGAGCTTTCACAACGGTGCACACTCGGGGAGAACACAATTTTACCTTGAAATTTTAGTGAGGGATCACCTTATAATGCTACCGTTGTCCTAAGCAAAATAAGATGCATAAAAGGATTAACATCACATGCAAATCATGAGTGACATGATATGGCCATGAACTTGTGCTTTTGATCTCCATCTTCAAAGCACCGGCATGATCTCCATCGTCACCGACATGACACCATGATCTCCATCATCTTGATCTCCATCAACGTGTCGCCATGAGGTTGTCGCGCCAACTATTGCTTCTAAAACTATTGCTAACTCATAGCGATAAAGTAAAGCAAATGACAAAAATTAATTAAAGACAACCCTATGGTTCCTGCCGGTTGCCGTACTCATCCACATGCAAGTCGATATAAACTATTACAAAACATACCCTTGTAGATCGCTAAGCGGAAGCATTAAGAAACGTGGTTGATGTAGTCGAACGTCTTCGCGATCCAAATCGCAAGCCGTCCCGCGATCCAATCACGATCTAGTGCCGAACGGAGGGCACCTCCGCGTTCAACACACGTGCAGCTTGATGACGCCTTCACCTCCTCGATCTAGGGAGCGATGGTGAAGTACTAGCTCGAGTACTCCGGCGGCACAACGGTGTGGTGACGGTGGTGGTGAAGAACAATCTCCACAGGGCTTCGCCAAGCACAACGGAAACTAGGACGGAGGATAAATTAGAGGGGCGGGGTTGTCGGCACACGGCTTGGGGAAATCTTGATGTGTTCCGGGTGCTAGCCCTGTCCCTCTATTTATATGTTGAGCCCTGGGGTCGTTTCTTGGAGAAAGAGCCTCCTCAAAGTCGGTTAGGCCCGCAAGGCAAGAGTCCTCCTCGGACTCCAGGACCAGACGCCAGGGTACTTGGCGTCTGGCCCCAGACGCCAGGGTCCTTGGCGTCTGGCCCCAGACAACAGGGTCCCTTGTGTCTGGCCCCTGGCCTCCGCAAAACTCCTTTTGCACCTTCCTAAAGTCTCGTGGGCTTTACCCCTTGGCCCAAATGAAGTGTACTCATAGCCGAACATTTCGGGAAACATCCGAAACCCCTTCCGGTGAATTTCGGAACCCTTCCGGAGACCAAATACTATTATCCCATATATCAATCTTTACCTCCGGACTATTCTGGAGCTCCTCGTCATGTCCGGGATCTCATCCGGGACTCCGAACAACCTTCGGCCACCAACATAACAACTCAACTATACTTATATCGTCACCAAACGTTAAGTGTGTAGACCCTGCAGGTTCGGAACTATGTAGACATTACCGAGACACCTCTATGGTCAATAACCAATAGCGGGACCTGGATGCCCATATTGGCTCCTACATATTCTACGAAGATCTTTATCGGTTGAACCTCTATGTCAAGGATTCAGTTAATCCCGTATGTTGTTCCCTTTGTTCATCGGTATGTTACTTGCCCGAGATTCGATCGTCGGTATCTCCATACCTAGTTCAATCTCGTTACCGGCAAGTCTCTTTACTCGTTCCGTAATACAAGATCCCATGGCTAACTCTTTAGTCACTTTGCTTGCAAGCTCATTGTGATGTTGTATTACCGAGTGGGCCCTGAGATACCTCTCCGTCACACAGAGTAACAAATCCCAGTCTTGATCCATGCCAACTCAACAGACACCCTCGGAGATAGTTGTAGAGCATCTTTATAGTCACCCAGTTACGTTGCGACGTTTGATACACACAAGGTACTCATCCGGTGTGAGTGAGTTACATGATCTCATGGTCATAGGAACAGATACTTGACATGCAGAAAATAATAGCAATAAACTTGACACGATCATATGCTACGTTCATAGTTTGGGTCTTGTCCATCACATCATTCTCCTAATGATGTGATCCCGTTATAAAATGACAACTCATGTCTATGACTAGGAAACCTTAGTCATCTTTGATCAACGAGCTAGTCTCTTAGAGGCTCACTAGGGACACAATGTCGTCTATATATCCACACATGTATTTGAGTTTCCAATCAATACAATTATAGCATGGATAATAAACAATTATCATGAACAAGGAAATATAAAAATAACCCTTTTATTATTGCCTCTAGGGCATATTTCCAACACATTTGATCGTGTTAGTTTAGTGCTACTCCTTTATCCATATCAAGTATCTGTTCCTATGACCATGAGATCATGCAACTCCCTGACACCGGAGGAATGCCTTGTGTGTATCAAACGTCACAATGTAGCTGGGTGACTATAAAGGTGCTCTACAGGTATCTCCGAGGGTGTCTGTTGGGTTGGCGTGGATCGAGACTGTGATTTGCCACTCCGTATGACGGAGAGGTATCTCTGGGCCCACTCGGTAATACAACATCAAGAGAAGCTTGCAAGCAATGTGACGAAGGAGTTAGTCACGGGATCTTGTATTACGGAACGAGTAAAGAGAATTGCCAGTGATGAGATTGAACTAGGTATGGAGATACCGACGATCGAATCTCGGGCAAGTAACATACTACTAGACAAAGGGAACTGCATACGGGTTATCGATTTTTGTGCTGTTATTCCTTCCTAGATTTGCTCTCCCGAATTTTTCCTCTGGAATTTGGCAAGTGACCAGGTATATCCCATCAGTCCACAACCTCTCAGTGCCTTTCTCATGCTTTTGTGCCAGTCAACCCTCCGTCAGTAAATCCCGAATCCCATTCAAACCCTGGTTCCGAAATATTGGAACTAGAAATCCTGCCTTTGTGTTCTCAAAGGAGCTATCATTTTTCTTGCTCTGCTGATCCTCCCAAAATTTCTAGAGATCCTCCTTCCTCCGTAGACCCTAGATGTGCAAAAATATTGCTAAGTCATATGCAATATTTTCCCTCTAGAATTAATTCTTTATCCTGCCTTTCTGAGGAATTAAATCCAAGAAAATATCTATCCATCTCCAGAGGTCATGAAAACTTGTGGAGATATTCTTTGTGGATATATTGAGCTCTCATAAAAATATTGGCCATAATTAAATTAGGGAAATTGCCTTTTCCTATTTAAAGTCAATATCTCAATTTGGGGCCTTTCCAAAGGAACTACTGTTTTGGTAGCTAGGAAAAATCCCAAATAATTTGTGGAGCTTCTTATATCCATATCTTGCCCATTTCCATCAAAATCTCTAGTTCCCCAATTCAAATTTTGAGCTCCACTTCCATTTGCAAATTCTGTCCAGATTTCTAGTTTGCAAAGGAGGTGCTATATTCCTTGATCTCCTTGGGTTAAAATTTTGCAGGATGATGCATTGTGATAAACTAACATTGTCCTCCAAAAAATTAGCCCAATTCCTCTAGCCAATCTTCCCCAGCAAATTATTCAAGTTTCTGACCAGATTGCATCTTTGTGAAGGAAGTACCATCATAGATGATCAATTTGATCTGAAACTTGTCCAGTGTATTCTTGTGTCCAAATCATAGCTATCCTCCAAGAATCATCCATATCCATCTAGTCATTTATCCCCAGCATCATCTTCTTCTTATCTAGTCAAATTGCCAAGTTACAAAGGAAGTGGCATTTGTCTTGGCCCATTTGAGCTGATATTTTGCCAAGGTAGTGACCTCAGTGTAATATTGATCCCTGCCCAAGGTCATGCCAAGAGGAGCACTATGCTGGCCACTGCACAGCACAAACACATGGCTGCCAGCTGGTGTTTGGCTTAGGAGTCGTCACACCGATGCTCCACTGTGGTTCCTGAGAGCTCTAGTCAACTCCGTGTTGGGTGTAGATTGCCCTAGACATGGTTTGGCATTGTATGGGCCGTGGCATCGCCGTGGACACGCAGTGACCATGGACAGAAGTGCCAAACCGGAGCTCTATGAGATTTGATCCTTCGTGAGCTCGTTCCAGCGAGCTCCAGCCTGTCCTCGAGTGTCGTAGAGCCTCCACCCGTGCGCGTGAATCGTCGAGAGGCCTCGCCCCCTTTTCCCGAAGCTCCTAGCTGTTGTTGCCGTCGTCCCGAAGCCGCTGCCGTCGTCTCGAAACCTCGCCGAGCTCTAGAAGCTCCGGCTGCCGTCGCGAAGGCCCGTCCCCGAGCTATATATAGGCGTGCCCGAGCCCCTTCCGTTCCCCATCGAGCTCTAGCCTTTCCCCACCGAGCCCCGAAGCTCTCTGCTCCGGCAATGGCCGAAGGCGGCCACCGGAACCCGCAGCGATTCCGGCGCCTTGGCCCTTCCCCTTCCCTCTCCCCTCGCCATTGGCCGCCCCTAGAGCTCTCCGAGCCGCCGCGGTCCTCGTTTTAGTGGGGGAGCACTGCCGGAGTTGCACCCCAGCGCCCATCCGCCGCTGTCCGCTGGTCAACGGCTGCAGCGCCACCGGCCGATTCCCGAGCCCCGGTGACCACCGGTGGATGCGGCAGAGCACCCCGAGCCTGCCCCGCTCCTCCACGGGCGCCGTCGTGCCCCGCGCGTCGGCATCGAACCTGCTGGCGCCGGCCCCGCCCTCTATTGCGGACCAGGAGACGACCAGGAGGAGAAAGGAGGGAGATGCCGTGGGCCCCGCCTGTCAACCTCTTAGCGTTGACCCAGCCGGCTATAAGTGAAGGCGCTCTATGCAAAATACGCTTTCCCAATGCCGAAAACGTATTCTGCCAAATGCGCTTTCAATTCTCAGCCGGCGGCCGAAAGGCTTATTTTATGGACGTTCACTAGTTAAAGACTGTAGTGGACACTGTTTGTCTACTTTACAGCCTAACGAACGAACGTCCGTATCTTCGCGACCGTAGCTCGGAATCAGGTAAAACCAACGCCCACGCTTTTGTCTCGCCGAGCCCGTTCCGATGGTACTATTTCCATATTGTGTTCACACAGTGGAAATAACCGTTTTGCCCTTGCCCTCCGATCGAGCCTTTGTGAGAGAACCCTTGCCGGCGATTTCTTCCGCGAGGTGATTGCATTTCTTCCCGGCGTATTCGTCGACCCCCAGGCAAGCCAACCTCTTCCATGAGCTCCGGACTTGCGTGATGACTTTGCTTGCACCTGTGTGTTTATCTGTATCGCCTGTTAGGCTGCACTTGCATGCACCGGTGGTGACATCGGTATTAGACACTAGCACTACCATTCATCTAGTGCCAGGTCTTCTTTTCATATTACCATAATAATGATATTGTTAGTATCATTGCCATGTTAGTATTATGATTGATCTCATGCCATGATTATCAGTACTATGACCTTGCTATGATAGTACTTACTATTGTCAGTGGGATAGTACGATGATGGATATGTGAGTTGGACTAATAAACTAAACGTAGTTGGTTGATCTTGAGTCACCTGTCCGGGCATATTCGTGTAACCACATTTGCCGGTATGGGACGGCCCTGACCGGGTCTGGCTGCGTGATCTTTCATCGGTACCACCAAAGAGGGAAGGTTATGCGCGGCGTGCTACCCTGATCAGGTAAGCGGCGATAACCTTGTGAGCCCAGTTGTTGTTGAGTTTTGCGCGCGGTCCCCGTTTGGGACAGTAGAACCCCGTTTGGGTCTACAGAGTTTGACCCCGTTTGGGTCGTGGCCACGACGATGGCAGGTGTCATGAGGACACAGGGGCCACCCAAGGCTGACCTCCGGGGGAGGAAGAGTGCCGGTGGTACGATGGAAGAGTCACGGGTCAGGCAGGTTTTGTTGAAGCAACGCTGGTCCACTCGAATGGGACCACGAGGCCAGGTGCTTCATGGTGTGGGTAAAGTGCGCAACCTCTGCAGAGTGTCAAATCTATTCGAATAGCCGAGTCCACGGTATTGGACAGCCCGTCCAGACCTCACTAGGTGGTCAACCGTAGTAGTGGAAGAACTCATCTTGGGTAGACATCAGATGAGGTCAGGTATATGATATGTTAGCCAAGGGATGGCTATATGATGAGTGGTTGGATGACCACATGATTGGATTTAAGTCAGTTCAGGTTGGATCCTGAGTATGTCGAGGGTTATGGAACAACCCAGAAGAGAGTAAGTTGGTATTGGGTACAGTGCTTGCTTTGTCATCTGTTTGTTTGGATGCTATGTTTTTGGTTGTCTTGCGAGTACATTCAAAGTACTCACCTAGCCTTGCACGTGGCCAGTTGCAGGAGAAGATCTGTCGTGCTAGAGCGTAACCAAGCCAGTCCTATGCGTTATGGAGCCCAGCCAGAGATGTCGTTGCCCCTGAACCAAGACCCCTGCTACCATTTAGTTAGCCTTGGAGGTATGTAATATTGTTGTAAGCAACAGTATTGTAACACTCCAATATAATTAATAAAGCCATTTTTATGCCTGGAATTGCTGTATCATGTCTTTGACATGCGCCAGGTCTTATCCTGGGGCTGGCGTGCGTCAGCCCTCTATCGGGGTGCCACAAGACTTGGTATCAGAGCCAGGCTGGCTATAGGTTACCCTAGCCCCAAACCCGACCCCTAGGTTTAACTGGTAGTGAGCCCAATAGATTTGACCCATCTCTGGCATCCGACATGGCCACTGTGGATCAACAGTCGGCGCAGTCGGAATGGACGTGACCCTACCCAGCTGTCCGCCCACCCAGCCACCCTAGATTAGACCATGACCCCACCTGGTAGTCGGCCGTACCGGTGTATCTTCTACCCAGCACGAGAAGGATCCACGCCATGCTGGTGTGTTCCAGCCGACTGCCTATTTAAGCCCCTCCCAGTTGCGAGTTGTAGCCCCCATTCAGTAAGCCAGAACCCTGCAAGAGAGACCCAGGCCAATATCCTCAAACCAGCAGCCATGGCCAGTTCTTCCAAGACCCCCAAGACCCCCATTTTCCATAGCCGAATCTTGGCTGATGGTTATCTCGGTTTTCCGAGCATCCTTTCGAGTATGCTCACTCAAGCCCTTAGCTGTAGTACCCCTCCGGCATATCCGGTGTGCCAGTCGGACCCCGTCCCCCACCTTTGCCGATTTTATGCAAGGGTGTATATCAGCCCAGGTCCAACAGCGGATGGGAAGCCCATGAGTTTTCAGGGCAAACCCGTGCCCACCCCCGCGTTGGCTATCCAGATGGCAGCCGCAGGAGCCCTCGCCTGTCTCCGTAGCCAGTTTCCGCAAATAGCGGAGATGCAAGAGTTCCGCTATCTTCCATCATCGTCGGACATAGCTGGCAGGTTCTCCAGCATAGTGGGAGATGTTGACCCAACCATAGCTCGCCTAGTCCAGTATATTGATGCCCAGGGACTTCTGCTCTCTGGCATTCTAAGAGAGTTCCAAGCCCTTGACCAAGACACCACCCGGGTTGTTACGGAAGCCTACCGTACGGCCCGAGAAATTGCATCCCAGACCACCCATTCCTTGTTGCCAAACCCAGTGCCACCTTCATAGCCAGTACCACCCTCGCAATCCGCAAACCTATTTCGCCCAGTCAACATCCACCCAAATTCCATTCAGGGAGCTATCCGGCGACTTCGTCGTCGGGATGTGTTCGGTCAAGTTCCCGCTGCAGCTCCAGCAGTTGAGCCTCAGCTCCTAGAGGTGTCCGACGATGAAGATGGAAGTTGGCTCAGTCTCCGTCCCCCAGGAGAGCCCCAGCGGAAGTAGGCCCATCTGTGGCTCCGGCAGTGATCGAAGCCAGAAGATGCCGCGAGTATGTGGGCGGCGAAGACTGTTTCTTCGTCTGTAGCTGGTATTAGGACCCCGTAGTTCGGAGTGAGCGTTGTTGTTAGCTGCCTAGTAATACTGTGTGTGGTTGTATGCTTGTATTGCCTGTACTGCTCATGTCTGTGTGCTGTTATGTATGCTTGTTTGCTCTGTGTGCTTGGTTCATTTGTCACCCTGTTAAGCAGAAATGTTTAACAGAGCTGGTAGTGGACTCTTAACAAGATTTTAGTCAGAAGAGCACTTACACCTAATAACAACGGACTCATCCGGAGTCCCTAATAAAATGCGAGTTGGTGTAGGTGTATGTATACCAGGAGTACATACACCCACCAGCATTAAAACGTTAGTGTGATCTGTTCGATATGCTTGTTTCTACCTGCATTTTGTTATGTGCATTTTGCATTTGCCTGCATATTAGTATAGATTGCATGTGTATCTTATAAGCAAAGTCTGCATGCCGGTTGCAATCTCGGAGCAATTTTAGGAAATTTTATTGCAGCATAGACCGGTCGAACCCTTTTAGACCAAGACCTAAACTTGGATTAGACCCCTAGCCCCCATTGTGGATGTTGTTCAGCAAGGAGCAACTAGCAGCGTGACCTCCACACTGGTAGAAGCTCCCCTGACCACACCACACTAACCCTAGACCTAGTGGCGCCTCTGTCATCGTCTTGCGTGATGTTGACAGGCCGCCCTCGCCGCCGCATGCCGCGCTTATTCTGCCGGCCTGAGACGGCGTAGTTGCCCCTTAGCCGCCTCTCTGGCAGCAGCGTCATGGCGATCATCAAGGATCATAGCGCATAGCAGCAGCGAGCCGTAAATCAATGCCGCCAGCATGCCAGCCAGGAGGATAGTGATCAGCTCCGAGCCCATGCCCGCCATTAGCACCTTGCCTCGCGTTCCTGCAACCAGAAGGAAAAGGAGAAGAGGAAGAAGAAGTGAGGCAGGATGTGAGAGGTAGGTAGAGAGTAGAGACCCCGTGGTCGTTTTTATAGCCCCAGTCCGGTGTACGGTGAGCACGGTCCAGGAGGCCGCGCGCCGCTCGATCACCGGCGTCCAGGAGGCGAATCCGCGAGCAATGCCGACCGGCGCTGGCCCGCGATGGGAGTGCTCTCTGCGGCAATCCCGTGCACGCCGCGCACTATCGCCGTAGGGTGCTTTATGCTCCAGGAGCTAGGCGTGTGCAGTGCCTAGCCGCACTCGGGACAGAGCGAGAGTGAGAGCGAGAGTGAGAGCGAGAGAGAGAGCTGTTGGCCGAAGGAAGAAGAAGGAGGCTGCCAGTGGACCCTGGTCCCACCTGGCAGTGAGAGAGGCCACGGTTCATTGCTGTACCCTGAGCATTTTTGGGAAAAAGGAAATTCTGCTTTTCTAAAAATGTCAGGGCTACCCAGCGGCCCTTGCCTGTGGAGAAGATCCCGGGATATCCGTATCTAGATCTGGGTGTACCAGTTTTTGGTACTCTTAACTCGGTTGTTTTCAACCGCAGGGTTAAGACCCAGCCTAGGAGTTTTTTTTTCTAGGAGGCGTAGTAGTTTTGTTTTAAGCTAACCCTAGGAATCTTGACGACGAGATTCTTTTCAGCGGGGAAGGTTTGTAACACCCCAAAAATCGGGTTATCGATTTTTGTGCTGTTATTCCTTCCTAGCTTTGCTCTCCCGAATTTTTCCTCTGGAATTTGGCAAGTGACCAGGTATATCCCATCAGTCCTCAACCTCTCAGTGCCTTTCTCATGCTTTTGTGCCAGTCAACCCTCCGTCAGTAAATCCCGAATCCCATTCAAACCCTGGTTCCGAAATATTGGAACTAGAAATCCTGCCTTTGTGTTCTCAAAGGAGCTATCATTTTTCTTACTCTGCTGATCCTCCCAAAATTTCTAGAGATCCTCCTTCCTCCATAGACCCTAGATGTGCAAAAATATTGCTAAGTCATATGCAATATTTTCCCTCTATAATTAATTCTTTATCCTGCCTTTCTGAGGAATTAAATCCAAGAAAATATCTATCCATCTCCAGAGGTCATGAAAACTTGTGGAGATATTCTTTGTGGACATATTGAGCTCTCATAAAAATATTGGCCATAATTAAATTAGGGAAATTGCCTTTTCCTATTTAAAGCCAATATCTCAATTTGGGGCCTTTCCAAAGGAACTACCATTTTGGTAGCTAGGAAAAATCCCAAATAATTTGTGGAGCTTCTTATATCCATATCTTGCCCATTTCCATCAAAATCTCTAGTTCCCCAATTCAAATTTTGAGCTCCACTTCCATTTGCAAATTATGTCCAGATTTCTAGTTTGCAAAGGAGGTGCTGTATTCCTTGATCTCCTTGGGTTAAAATTTTGCAGGATGATGCATTGTAATAAACTAACATTGTCCTCCAAAAAATTAGCCCAATTACTCTAGCCAATCTTCCCCAGCAAATTATTCAAGTTTCTGACCAGATTGCATCTCTGTGAAGGAAATACCATCATAGATAATCAATTTGATCTGAAACTTGTCCAGTGTGTTCTTGTGTCCAAATCATAGCTATCCTCCAAGAATCATCCATATCCATCTAGTCATTTATCCCCAGCATCATCTTCTTCTTATCAGGTCAAATTGCCAAGTTACAAAGGAAGTGGCATTTTGCTTGGCCCATTTGAGCTGGTATTTTGCCAAGGTAGTGACCTCGGTGTAAGATTGATCCATGCCCAAGGTCATGCCAAGAGGAGCACTATGCTGGCCACTGCACAGCACAAACACATGGCTGCCAGCTGGTGTTTGGCTTAGGAGTGGTCACACCGAAGCTCCACTGTGGTTCCTGAGAGCTCTAGTCAACTCAGTGTTGGGTGTAGATTGCCCTAGACATGGTTTGGCATTGTATGGGTCGTGGCATCGCCATGGACACGCGGTGACCATGGACAGAAAGTGCCAAACCGGAGCTCTGTGAGATTTGATCCTTCGTGAGCTCGTTCCAGCGAGCTCCAGCCTGTCCTCGAGTGTCGTAGAGCCTCCACCCGTGCGCGTGAATCGTCCAGAGGCATCGCCCCCTTGTCCCGAAGCTCCTAGCTGTTGTTGCCGTCATCCCGAAGCCACTGCCGTCGTCTCGAAGCCTCGCCGAGCTCTAGAAGCTCCGGCTGCCGTCGCGAAGGCCCGTCCCCGAGCTATATATAGGCGTGCCCGAGCCCCTTCCGTTCCCCATCGAGCTCTAGCCTTTCCCCACCGAGCCCCGGAGCTCTCTGCTCCGGCAATGGCCGAAGGCGGCCACCGGAACCCGCAGCGATTCCGGCGCCTTGGCCCTTCCCCTTCCCTCTCCCCTCGCCATTGGCCGCCCCTAGAGCTCTCCGAGCCGCCGCCGTCCTCGTTTTAGTGGGGGAGCACTGCCGGAGCCGCACCCTAGCGCCCGTCCGCCGCCGTCCGCTGGTCAACGGCTGCAGCGCCACCGGCCAATTCCCGAGCCCCGGTGACCACCGGTGGATGCGGCAGAGCACCCCGAGCCTGCCCCGCTCCTCCACGGGGGCCGCCGTGCCCCGCGCGTCGGCATCGAACCTGCTGGCGCCGGCCCCGCCCTCTGTTGCGGACCAGGAGACGACCAGGAGGAGAAAGGAGGGAGATGCCGTGGGCCCCGCCTGTCAACCTCTTAGCGTTGACCCAGCCGGCTATAAGTGAAGGCGCTCTATGCAAAATACGCTTTCCCAATGCCGAAAACGTATTCTGCCAAATGCGCTTTCAATTCTCAGCCGGCGGCCGAAAAGCTTATTTTATGGACATTCACTAGTTAAAGACCGTAGTGGACACTGTTTGTCTACTTTACAGCCTAACGAACGAACGTCCGTATCTTCGCGACCGTAGCTCAGAATCAGGTAAAACCAACGCCCACGCTTTCGTCTCGCCGAGCCCGTTCCGATGGTACTATTTCCATATTGTGTTCACACAGTGGAAATAACCGTTTTGCCCTTGCCCTCCGATCGAGCCTCTGTGAGAGAACCCTTGCCGGCGATTTCTTCCGCGAGGTGATTGCATTTCTTCCCGGCGTATTCGTCGACCCCCAGGCAAGCCAACCTCTTCCATGAGCTCCGGACTTGCGTGATGACTTTGCTTGCACCTGTGTGTTTATCTGTATCGCCTGTTAGGCTGCACTTGCATGCACCGGTGGTGACATCGGTATTAGACACTAGCACTACCATTCATCTAGTGCCAGGTCTTCTTTTCATATTACCTTAATAATGATATTGTTAGTATCATTGCCATGTTAGTATTATGATTGATCTCATGCCATGATTATCAGTACTATGACCTTGCTATGATAGTACTTACTATTGTCAGTGGGATAGTACGATGATGGATATGTGAGTTGGACTAATAAACTAAACGTAGTTGGTTGATCTTGAGTCACCTGTCCGGGCATATTCGTGCAACCACATTTGCTGGTATGGGACGGCCCTGACCGGGTCTGGCTGCGTGATCTTTCATCGGTACCACCAAAGAGGGAAGGTTATGCGCGGCGTGCTACCCTGATCAGGTAAGCGGCGATAACCTTGTGAGTCCAGTTGTTGTTGAGTTTTGCGCGCGGTCCCCGTTTGGGACAGTAGAACCCCGTTTGGGTCTACAGAGTTTGACCCCGTTTGGGTCGTGGCCACAACGGTGGCAGGTGTCATGAGGACACAGGGGCCACCCAAGGCTGACCTCCGGGGGAGGAAGAGTGCCGGTGGTACGATGGAAGAGTCACGGGTCAGGCAGGTTTTGTTGAAGCAACGCTGGTCCACCCGAATGGGATCACGAGGCCAGGTGCTTCATGGTGTGGGTAAAGTGCGCAACCTCTGCAGAGTGTCAAATCTATTCGAATAGCCGAGTCCACGGTATTGGACAGCCCGTCCAGACCTCACTAGGTGGTTAACCGTAGTAGTGGAAGAACTCATCTTGGGTAGACATCAGATGAGGTCAGGTATATGATATGTTAGCCATGGGATGGCTATATGATGAGTGGTTGGATGACCACATGATTGGATTTAAGTCAGTTCAGGTTGGATCCTGAGTATGTCGAGGGTTATGGAACAACCCAGAAGAGAGTAAGTTGGTATTGGGTACAGTAAGTATTCTAAGCACTTAGTATGATCTTGCCCTAGATTATATGTCTGATCTATGATATGCCATGCTTGATCCATGCTTTCCTTGTTAGTATTCATGCCATGCTTAGGATTAATTCCTGCATAGCTTAGTGCTTGCTTTGTCATCTGTTTGTTTGGATGCTATGTATTTGGTTGTCTTGCGAGTACATTCAAAGTACTCACCTGGCCTTGCACGTGGCCAGTTGCAGGAGAAGATCCGTCGTGCTAGAGCGTAACCAAGCCAGTCCTGTGCGTTATGAAGCCCAGCCAGAGATGTCGTTGCCCCTGAACCAAGACCCCTGCTACCATTTAGTTAGCCTTGGAGTTATGTAATATTGTTGTAAGCAACAGTATTGTAACACTCCAATATAATTAATAAAGCCATTTTTATGCCTGGAATTGCTGTATCATGTCTTTGACGTGCGCCAGGTCTTATCCTGGGGCTGGCGTGCGTCGGCCCTCTATCGGGGTGCCACAAGACTTGGTATCAGAGCCAGGTTGGCTATAGGTTACCCTAGCCCCAAACCCGACCCCTAGGTTTAACTGGTAGTGAGCCCAATAGATTTGACCCATCTCTGGCTTGGAGGGGCTGATCTCCACGCCCCTCCACCTATATATAGACGGGAGGGGTGCCCCAATAGGACACACCAAGCCCTTGGCGCCTCCCTCTCTCCCTAGATCGTTTTCTCCTCCGTTCGTGGTTCCGGTAGCGCTTGGCGAAGCCCTGCTGGCACTGCTCCACCACAACCTCCACTATTCCGTCATGCTGGTTGAGAACCCATCTACTACTCCGCCCTCGCTTGCTGGATCGAGGAGGCGGAGACGTCATCGAGCCGCATGTGTGCTGAACGCGGAGGTGCCGTCCGTTTGGCGCTAGATCGGGACGGATCGCGATTGGATCGTGAAGACGTACGACTACATCAACTGAGTTATATACGCTTCCGCTTAGCGATCTACAAGGGTGTGTAGATACACTCCCCCTCTTGTAGCTATGCATCTTCATGGATAGATCTTGTGTGTGCGCAGGAAAAATTTTGTTTCCCATGCAACGTTCCCCAACAGTGGCATCATGAGCTAGGTCTATGCGTAGATGATATGCACGAGTAGAACACAAAAAGAGTTTGTGGGCGTTGATGTTCAGATTGCTTATTGATGTCTACTATGCAACTTTATTCTTGTAGACTTTGTTGGGCCTCCAAGCGCAGAGTTTTGTAGGACAGTAGCAATTTTCCCTCAAGTGGATGACCTATGGTTTATATATCCGTGAGAGGTGTAGGATGAAGATGGTCTCTCTCAAACAACCCTGCAATCAAATACAAGAAATCTCTTGTGTCCCCAACACACCCAATACAATGGCAAATTGTATAGTTGCACTAGTTCGGCGAAGGGATTGTGATACAAGTGCAATATGGATGGTAGATATAGGTTTTTGTAATCTGAAAATATAAAAACAGCAAGGTAAAAAATAGTAAACAGCGAGCAAAACGTTGTATAAATGCTTGGAAACAAGGCCTAGGGTCCGTACCTTCGCTAGTGCAATCTCTCAACAATGCTAATATAATTGGATCACATAATCATCCCTCAACGTGCAACGAAGAATCACTCCAAAGTTCTTATCTAGCGGAGAACATAAGAAGAAATTGTTTGTAGGGTACGAAACCACCTTAAAGTTATTCTTTCCGATCGATCTATCCAAGAGTTCATACTAAGATAACACCAAGTTATCCTTTCCGATCGACCTATCTAAGAGTTCGTACTAGAATAACACCATATGATACGCATCAACCAACTCTAATGTCACCTACATACTCCAATGTCACCACAAGTATCCATGAGTTAATTATACGATACGCATCAAACAATTTCAGATTCATAATACTCAATCCAACTCAAAGAACCTCAAAGAGTACCCAGAGATTTCTATCGGAGAAAGTAGGACAAGAACGTGTATCAACCCCTATGCATAGATTACCCCAATGTCACCGCGGAAATCCGCAAGTTGAGTACCAAAACGTATATCAAGTGAATCAATAGAACACCCCATTGTCACCACGGGTATCCATATGCAAGACATATATCAAGTGTTCTCAAATCCAATATTCAATCCAACATAACGATATCTCAAAGGGAAAGATTCAATTCATCACAACAAGATAGCAAGGGAATAACATCATATGATCCGACTATATTAACAAAGCCCGTGATACATCAAGATCGTGACATCTCAAGAACACAAGAGAGAGAGAGAGAGATTGAACACATAGCTACTGGTACATACCCTCAGCCCCGAGGGTGGACTACTCCCTCCTCATCATGGCCTCCGCCGGGATGATGAAGATGGCCACCGGAGATGGATTCCCCTCTCCGGCAGGGTACTGAAACGTCTCCAGATTGGTTTTTCGTCGATACAGAGAGTTGCGGCGGCGGAGCGGAGAATCTAGGGTTATTTCTGATGGTTTCTATATTTATAGGATTTTTGGGCGTCGGTTTCATGCCAAGATGGGCCACGAGGAGTGCACGATACACCAGGGCGTGCCGGGGGGGCCTGGCGTGCCCTGGTGGGTTGTGCCCACCTCGTGGCTCGTCTGGCCCTCCCACGAAGCGTCTAGTGTCTCTTTTCTTCGAAAAAAATCGTCAAAAAGTTTCGGACGATTCCGAGAACTTTCATTTTCTGCACAAAAAACAACACCACGGTAGTTCTGCCGAAAACAGCGCCAGTCCGGGTTAGTTCTAAATAAATCATATAAAGTGCATCAAAACCATATAAAAGTATTGTAAACATAGGTGAATATGGCATGAATACTTCATAAATTATCGATACGTTGGAGACGTATCACTTACCTCCTTAGTCTTATCTTGATTCGGCGGTATTGTGGGATGAAGCGGCCCGGACCAACCTTACTCGTCCACGTACGAGAGATTGAAAGTACAACATGCTCCCTTGGTGGTTTTGATAATTCATGACAACATACATTGTCTCTTGGACTAATACTTTTACCTAGTGTATTTCAGATAAAGTCCACAGAGAGGGTTGGCAAAAAGGATTGTGGAGATACCCCAAGATGCAAGGAAATGGATTGGCAAAGCTTCAAGCAAGAGGACTCTACATTTTACTTTGTGAGAAATCACTTTGAGTCCATAGGAAAGCAAATACTATTAAAAGGGGGTAAGGTACTGTTGGTGAACAAGATGCTCCACGTGCACAAGTGATACTCACCAAAAACATCCACAAACTCTTCCACAAAAGTCTGTCCAGCCCTATCTTGAAAATTGGTGCTACCAACAATTCCCACTCGGTTCCGCCGATTCCCAAACTCAGACAGACCCATGCCAAACCCTAGCCCTTCGGTGCAACCGATTCTGCATCGGTGCCACCGAGTTCAGGTTGCCAACTTTCTGGTTAGCTATTTTCAAGTATCGGTACCACCGAGTTTCGTCAATCGGTCTCACCGAGATTTGGACCAACTTCCTGGTTAGCTATTCTCTAGAATCGGTGCCACCGAGTTTTGTGAATCGGTCTCACCGAGTTTTTGGACCAACTCTCTGGTTAGCCATTGTCAAGAATTGGTACCACCGAGATTTGAGAATCGGTCTCACCGAGTTGTGTATTCTAACCGTTGGTCACCTAATCGGTACCACCGAGAGTTATGTATCGGTCTCACCGAGATTCAAAAGTTACTGCCTTTTGGTCACTTCGGTACCACCGAGTTTTACACTTCGGTGTTACCGAGTTGTTCTCTTTAGGTGTAACGTTTGGATTTTCAGGGATGCCTATATATAACCCTTCACCACCACCCACTCGAAAGAGAAGCACTCAGAACTATTCCATACCTGCCCCATCCAATTTTCTGAGAGAGAGCCACCTACTCATGTGTTGAGATCAAGCTATTCCACTCCTACCATATGAATCTTGATCTCTAGCCTCCCCAAGTTGCTTTCCACCAATTCAATCTCTTCCACAATAGCCAAATCTATGAGAGAGTGATTGTGTGTTGAGGAGTCTATCATCTTGAAGCACAAGAGTAAGGAGTTCATCGACATTGCCGAGCCTATTACCTTTTGGAGGGTGGTGCCTCCTAGATTGGTTAGGTGTCGCTTGGGAGCCTCCTACTTCGTGTTGTGGAGTTGAACCAAGAAGTTTGTACGGGCAAGGAGATCGCCTACTTCGTGAAGATCTACCCATAGTGAGGCTAGTCCTTCATGGACGGAAGCCGTTATGTAATAGTCAAGGTTGCTACTTCGTGGACCCTTATGGCTGGAGCCCTCCGTGGACTCTCACGACCGTTACCCTTCGTGGGTTGAAGACTCCATAAACATGGACGTATGATAGCACCACCTATCGGAACCATGGGAAAAATCTTCATGTCCCTCATGCGTTTGATCTCCCTATCTCAACTTCTTACTTCCATGTGCAATGTCTTTACTTTCTGCTGCCATACTTGTTGACTTGCATGTGTAGGGTGTGCTAGACTCGTTAGTAATGCTAAATCTGCCAACCAATTAACGTGGGAAAAGGTTAGGTTTTAATTCCTGCAAGTAGTCTATTCACCCCCCCCCCCTCTAGACACACACTTCTAGTGATCGTACAAGTGGTATCAGAGCATTGGTCTCCATTGCAACGGTTTCATCACCATGGAGGAAGATGGATGTGTCTAGTTCGGGAAGTTTGAGTTGTAGAGTGCCTATTCTTGATGGGGAGTACTATAGTCAATGGAAATATAAGATGCTTGAGCTATTCAATGAATTTCATTTGAGCAAGTATGTTAAGAACCCCTATGTACCTCCCATTGATCCTTTACATCCCACACACGAAGAGGAAATTGATATGCTATGCAATCTTAGAACTGTTAATCTTATCGTTAGAGTATTGCCTAGGATTATGCTTAATCAAATGAAGAATTTTGAATGTGCTTATACTTTGTGGAATGACTTGGAGAAATGATATCCAAGTTATTCATTGAGTAATCTTGATGAAATTCTTCATAAGACTATTGTCTTTCACAAAATGATGCCTAGTGATCCCAAGTTTGATGACTATCTATTTGAGCTTAGAGACCTCATGCGTGCTAAAGGAGATGTCATAACTATCAACAACATCATTGTAGAAGCCATTCGCATTCATAATCTTGAATATTGTCATGATCACAACCCTAACGAATCCCTTGTTTCTTGTGACGAGGATTTCCCACTTGATGATGACAATCTGGAACATGGCTACTATGATGAAGATGAGTTGTTCGACATTGAGCATGAGAAGATCATGAAGAATCTAAGTCTCATCGCAAACTTCAAGGATTACATGTCCGGAGGAAAAGAGTGGATTCTCGATAGTGGATGCACCGATCATATGACCGGAGATAGAGAGATGTTTGAAGAATTCACACCAAACCATGGACCGCGAAGGTATGTAACTTTTGGAGACAACTCCAAGGGTAAGGTACTCGGTCTTGGTAAGGTGGCCATATCCCATGATAGCTCTATTCAAAACGTCATGCTTGTTGAATCCCTTGGCTACAATCTTCTTTCCGTATCTAGACTTGCCGACTTTGGTTTTAATGTGCTATTCACGAAAGTAGATTGCCAAGTATTTAGACAAGATAATCATAACATGGTATTTACCGGTTTCCATAGAGGTGATCTATACATTGTCGATTTCACTAAGAGATCCAAACCTCGTACTTGTCTTATTGCAAAATCTTCTAAAGGTTGGCTTTGGCATAGAAGACTAGGACATGTTGGCATGCGTAATCTAGACAAGCTTATCAAAGGTGATCATATACTTGGTGTTAAAGATGTTATCTTTGACAAAGATAGACTTTGTAGTGCTTGTCAAGCTGGAAAGCAAGTAGGCAGAAGTCATCCCGTAAAAAATATCATGACTACTAGGAGACCACTCGAGTTACTTCACATGGATCTTTTTGGTCCCAATGCTTACAAGAGCCTCGGTGGAAATTCCTATGGTCTAGTTATAGTTGATGATTTTTCCAGATTTACGTGGGTATTCTTTCTTGATTATAAGTCGAAGGTACAAAAGATCTTCAAGAACTTCGTTCGCAAAGCGCAAAATCAGTTTGAAGTGAAGATCAAGAAGGTTCGGAGCGATAACGGAACGGAGTACAAGAACACCCATGTAGATACCTTTCTTGACGAAGAAGGTGTTTCACATGAGTTATCGGCTACGTACACACCTCAAAAAAATGGAGTTGTTGAGAGGAAGAACCGAACTCTTATTGAGATGGCAAGAACGATGCTTGACGAATACAAGACGCCAAGACCCTTCTGGGCAGAAGCCGTGGAAACAGCATGTCATGCCACAAACCAACTCTACATGCACAAGCTTCTCGGTAAAACGACATACGAGCTACTCACCGGTAACAAACCCCAAGTTGGATACTTTTGGGTATTCGGCTCAAAGTGCTCCATTCTTGATAAGCATCGTCGTACTAAATTTGCTCCTAAATCTCATGAAGGATTCCTACTTCGTTACGGATCGAACTCTCACACTTACCGTGTCTACAACAACTTCACTCAAAAAGTTGAAGAGACGGTAGATGTGAAGTTTGATGAATCTAATGGTTCGCAAGTCGAACAATTGCCAAATGATGTAGGAGATAAGGATCCTTCGGAAGCTATCCAAGACTTGTACATCGGCAAGATTCGTCCCATGGAGGTGAAGAAAAGTACTTCGTCAACTCAAGTGGAAGCCCCTACTTCACGTCAAGGTGAACCTCAACACGACATGGAGGCATCTACAAGCGGTACACGCCAAGATGAAGAGGAGGAAGTACATCATGAAGATCCACCACAACCTCCTTCACCACCACCTCAAGGAAACGACACCTTAAACAACAACGAAGATGAAGGAGATGATGATGATGAAGAAGCTCCACCATCCAACAAGCCGAAGCTACCCCGAGTTCGAGCAAGAGTGACCTAGAACCATCCTCTAAACCAAATCTTCGGTGACATACAAACCGGGAGAATCACTCGCTCTAAAACTCGCTTAGCTAATTTTTGTGAGCATTATTCTTTCATCTCTAGCATTGAACCCTTGAAGGTAGAACAAGCTCTTGAAGACCCGGATTGGGTGAACGCCATGCATGAAGAGCTTCACAACTTCGAGAGGAATGAAGTGTGGACACTCATGGAGAAGCCCAAGGACGAGCACAACATCATCGGAACCAAATGGGTGTTTCGGAACAAGCAAGATGAAGATGGTCAAGTTGTACGCAACAAGGCGCGTCTCATAGCCCAAGGATATATGCAAGTTGAAGGTATGGACTACGGTGAGACCTATGCCCCGTCGCTAGACTCGAAGCTATTCACATTCTTCTTGCTTATGCTAATCACCATGATATCACACTTTATCAAATGGACATTAAAAGTGCATTTTTAAATGGTGAGAATAAAGAAGAGGTCTATGTCAAACAACCCCCTAGTTTTTTGAATCCTAAGAAACCTAATCATGTCTACAAGCTTCGTAAAGCACTTTATGGTCTTAAGCAAGCTCCACGTGCTTGGTATAAATGCTTAACGAAGTTTCTCATTGAAAATGGTTTTGAATTTGGTAAAATTGATGCAACCTTATTCACTAAAAGAGTTAATGGTGAATTATTTGTGTGCCAAATCTATGTGGATGATATTATCTTTGGATCTACTAACCCACAATTTAGTGAAAGATTTGGAAGGTTGATGTCCGAGAAGTATGAGATGTCCATGATGTGTGAGCTGAAATTCTTTCTTGGTTTGCAAATCAAGCAAACAAGAGAAGGAACTTTTATCTCTCAAACCAAGTATACCACGGACTTGATCAAGAAGTTCAACATGCAAGAGTGTAAAGGTATGAAAACTCCTATGCCTACTAGTGGACATGATGATCTTACCAAGGAGGACGAACCGGTTGATCAAAAAGTTTATCGATCTATGATTGGTTCATTGCTATATCTATGTGCCTCCCGTCCCGATATTATGCTTAGTGTTTGCATGTGTGCTAGATATCAAGCCGCACCTAAAGAGTGTCATCTTTTGGCCGTGAAACGTATTGTGAGATATTTGATACAAACACCAAACTTTGGCATTTGGTATCCCAAGGGATCTTCCTTTAACCTTGTTGGCTATTCCGATTCGGACTATGCCTGTGACAAGGTTGATAGAAAATCCACCTTGGGTACATGTCAATTTCTTGGTAGATCTCTTGTGTCTTAGTCCTCCAAGAAACAAAACTCGGTATCTCTATCTACTGCCGAAGCTGAGTATATTGCCGCCGAATCGTGTTGCGCATAGTTACTATGGATGACACAAACGCTTAAGGATTATGGAATCCATGTGAAAAATGTTCCATTACTTTGTGACAATGAAAGTGCTATTAAGATTGGTCATAATCATGTGCAACATTCTCGAACCAAGCATATTCAAGTTCGACATCATTTCATTCGTGATCATGTTGCCAAAGGAGATATTAATCTTAAGCATGTTCGCACTAACAAGCAATTGGCCGATATCTTTACTAAGCCACTTGATGAGAAAGTGTTTTGTTACTTGAGGAGTGAGTTGAACATCATTGATGCTTCAAACTTGAGCTAAGCTCACTCGGATGCATGCAAGGGGGTGAGCTTACTTGACCATTCCATGCCATCTTTACCATGACTTCATATAACTTGGAATTCTATGCTCCCTTGTATTGCATCTAACCTTTTGTAGGTACTTGGAAGAACTTCATTCCACAAGGTTGCAAACAACTCATATTTTAAGCAATCTTGTCTTGGCCAAGTATCCACAACCCCTCTTGATGATGGAAGGAAGAAGACAACTTAACCATATCCTTGACATATATTTGATGTGATCATATCTGCTATTTCTCAATTGATATCATGTCAAATGGATATATATTGTTCTTCCTTGCATGACTAACCTATGTAGGTGATAAGTGTACTAAAACAAGAAGGATTGCTCCCAACTCAAGATGAACCTCATCAACGTCGAGCATCCTCAACAAGTTCACCTACAAGCCACGTTATCAACATCACTAAAAGGTATGTACTCATATCCTTGAAAAGGCTTTACTCCAAGTCATGAGATAAAGCAACTCAAGTGATATGAAAACATTAAAATGCTTAATCGAAAAATGGTAACCCCATTTTGAGCTTAACGATGAGTATGACCTATGATCAAGTATTCTTGCTTGGCTCCTATGTCAATATACTCTAATATAGGTGACCTAGTCACCGACCATCATCTAGCTAAGTATCTTGTTTGGTCCATTCGTTATTTGCAAGATTTCTTGGAACCACTCAAAACCTCTCTAGTTGATGTTTCTTTGTAAAAAGCTTTTGCAAGTTTCTATTAAGATTTCCTTTAAGATTCTATTGCAAGTTTTCCAAACTCATTTACAAATTCCTAAAACATTGCCAAGTTTTTGTTTACTACTCGGAGCCTCCGATTCAAATGACTCGGTTTCACCGATTATGCAGATAGGCTGCAAATACACATCTCGGTTTCACCGACTTATTTGCCTCGGAGCCACCAACTTTGCTATCTTTTCTATCTTTGTTTAACTTAGCAATTCTCCATTTCTTCGATGATCCCTTATTATTAAAAAAAGGGGGTAGGAGGAGAAACTCTATTCTAGGATCCCTAACTCAAAGGAGGAGAAGTCTTACAACCTCTCAGATCAGTCAAAGAGGGAAAAATTAATTTCCATAATTCCCTCAGTTTTTAATGCTCTCCATGATCCCTACATTCTATGACCCTTGTTCTCAAGGATCCCTTCTTAATCGATGATCCATGTATCTGACCCTGTGTATGACCTTTTTGGAAATTAATGCCAAAGGGGGAGAAATACCAAAGCTTCAATGCTAAAGGGGGAGATACATGCTTATGCAAAGGGGGAGATATAATCAAGGGGGAGAATATCAAAGTTTATACTTATATAGACAAGGGGAGAATACCAAAGTAGGGGGAGAAAAATATGTTTGGGAGAAAAATATGTTTATTTCATTTGACTACTCATGTTAGACTTTTCTCACCCTATCCAATCCCAATATCTACATGCTAAGATTCAGAGGGAGAGGATGAGCTACTAGTTCATATCAAGGGTAGAAAGTTCTAAATGTTCTTGGAGACATATCAATCGTAAGGAACACTACCTTCTATATGCTCTCTATATCTTGGTACTATTGAGCTCTATTGCGTTTTGATTGGTAGAATACTCTTGTGTTTCCCAACATTGTTTTCTCAAGTTTGTTTCTACTACAAGAATGCTCAAGAACTCAAGCTAAGTATATGCATCATATCTTTGATCAAGATGATCTCTTGTTTCTTGCACATATTGTTTGCAAGAGTGAAGTCTTGAACAAGGATACACCTCACTCATATTTATTTGATGCATATAGCCAAGATACACATGACTCATTATATCCCTTCTACTATATGTGTGTCCATGCATTCCAAACCAACTATCCTTTAAAGGGATTGCACACATTTAGGGGGAGCAAATCCAAGTCATGTGTCTCTCAAAGTCTTCATTATATCCATGCATATCTTTATTTGAAGCTTTGATTGTATGTTGTCATCAATTACCAAAAAGGGGGAGATTGAAAGCACAACATGCTCCCTTGGTGGTTTTGATAATTCATGACAACATACATTGTCTCTTGGACTAATACTTTTACCTAGTGTATTTCAAATAAAGTCCACAGAGAGGGTTGGCAAAAAGGATTGTGGAGATACCCCAAGATGCAAGGAAATGGATTGGCAAAGCTTCAAGCAAGAGGAATCTACATTTTATTTTGTGAGAAATCACTTTGAGTCCATAGGAAAGCCAATACTATTAAAAGGGGGTAAGGTACTGTTGGTGAACAAGATGCTCCACGTGCACAAGTGATACTCACCAAAAACATCCACAAACTCTTCCACAAAAGTCTGTCCAAGCCTATCTTGAAAATCGGTGCTACCAACAATTCCCACTCGGTTCCACCGATTCTCAAACTCAGACAGACCCATGCCAAACCCAAGCCCTTCGGTGCAACCGATTCTGCATCGGTGCCACCGAGTTCAGGTTCCCAACTTTCTGGTTAGCTATTTTCAAGTATCAGTACCACCGAGTTTCGTCAACCGGTCTCACCGAGATTTGGACCAACTTCCTGGTTAGCT
Organism: Elymus sibiricus; assembly: GCA_039707655.1. Taxonomy (NCBI): domain Eukaryota; kingdom Viridiplantae; phylum Streptophyta; class Magnoliopsida; order Poales; family Poaceae; genus Elymus; species Elymus sibiricus. The sequence goes on from CM077665.1 coordinate 507,105,622, forward strand.
ATTCTCAAGAATCGGTACCACCGAGTTTTGTGAATCGGTCTCACCGAGTTTTTGGACCAACTCTCTGGTTAGCCATTGTCAAGAATTGGTACCACCGAAATTTGAGAATCGGTCTCACCGAGTTGTGTATTCTGAACATTGGTCACCTAATCGGTACCACCGAGAGTTATGTATCGATCTCACCGAGATTCAAAAGTTACTGCCTTTTGGTCACTTCGGTACCATCGAGTTTTACACTTCGGTGTCACCGAGTTGGTCACTTTGGGTGTAACGGTTGGATTTTTGGGGATGCCTATATATACCCCTTCACCACCACCCACTCGAAAGAGAAGCACTCAGAACTATTCCATACTTGCCCCATCCAATTTTCTGAGATAGAGCCACCTACTCATGTGTTGAGATCAAGCTATTCCATTTCTACCATATGAATCTTGATCTCTAGCCTCCCCAAGTTTCTTTCCAACAATTCAATCTTTTCTACCATAGCCAAATATGTGAGAGAGTGATTGTGTGTTAAGGAGTCTATCATCTTGAAGCACAAGAGTAAGGAGTTCATCGACATTGCCGTGCCTATTACCTTTTGGAGGGTAGTGCCTCCTAGATTGGTTAGGTGTCCCTTGGGAGCCTCCTACTTTGTGTTGTGGAGTTGAACCAAGAAGTTTGAACGGGCAGGGAGATCGCCTACTTCCTGAAGATCTACCCATAGTGAGGCTAGTCCTTCGTGGACGGAAGCCGTTATGGAATAGTCAAGGTTGCTACTTCGTGGACCCTTATGGGTGGAGCCCTCCGTGGACTCTCGCGACCGTTACCCTTCGTGGGTTGAAGACTCCATAAAGGTGGACGTACGATAGCACCACCTATCGGAACCACAGGAAAAATCTTCATGTCCCTCATGCGTTTGATCTCCCTATCTCAACTCCTGACTTCCATGTGCAATGTCTTTACTTTCCGCTGCCATACTTGTTGACTTGCATGTGTAGGGTGTGCTAGACTCGTTAGTAATGCTAAAATCTGCCAACCAATTAACTTGGGAAAATGTTAGGTTTTAATTCCTGCAGTAGTCTATTCACCCACCCCCCCTCTAGACACACACTTCTAGTGATCCTACAGAGACCGGTTCCATCGACTGACATGCAACTTGTTGCATAAAGATGGCTGGCGGGTGTCTGTCTCTCCCACTTTAGTTGAATCGGATTCGACAGAGGCGGTCCTTGTAGAAGGTTAAAAGGCAACTTGATTATCACCATTGTGGCTTTGCGTAGGTAAGAACGGTTCTTACTAGTTGCCGATAGCAGCCACGTAAAACTTGCAACAACAAAGTAGAGGACGTTTAACTTGTTTTTGCAGGACATGTTGTGATGTGATATGGCCAAATACATGATGTGATATATGTGATGTATGAGATGATCATGTTTTGTATAGATTATCACGACTTGCATGTCGATGAGTATGGCAACCGGCAGGAGCCATAGGGTTGTCTTTATTATTTTTGCCTTTTTTGCTTTACTTTGTCGCTATGAGTTAGCAATAGTTGTAGAAGCAATAGTTGGCGCGACAACCACGTGGCGACACAATGATGGAGATCATGGTGTCATGCCGGTGACGATGGAGATCATGCCGGTGCTTTGGAGATGGAGATCAAAAGCACAAGACGATGATGGCCATATCGTGTCACTTATATTATTTGCATGTGATGTTTATCCTTTATGCATCTTATTTTGCTTAGGACGACGGTAGCATTATAAGATGATCCCTCACTAAAATTTTAAGATAAATTGTGTTCTCCCCGAGTATGCACCGTTGCAAAGGATCGTCGTTTCGAAGCACCTCCTGATGATCGGGTGTGATGGACTCTACGTTCGCATACAACGGGTGTAAGCCAGATTTACACACGCGGAATACTTGGGGTAACCTTGATGAGCCTAGCATGTACAGACATGGCCTTGGGACACAGGAGACCGAAAGGTCGAACATGAGTCATATAGTAGATATGGTCAACATGGAGATGTTCACCATTGAAGCCACCTCATCTCACGTGATGATCGGACTTGGGTTGGTGGATTTGGATCATGTCACACTTAGACAACCTGAGGGATGTTGATTTGAGTGGGAGTTCTTTAGTAATATGATTAGTTGAACTCATTATCATGAACATAGTCAAAATGTCTTTGCAAATTATGTTGTATGTCAATAGCTCACGCTGTAGCTCCCCAGTATTTTGATATGCGGACTGGGTCCGTGATATGAGGATTGTCCTCATTACTGCACATAAGGCTTATGCCCTCGATGCACCGCTCGGTGCGCCACCCCCTAAAGCGTCGTCTGTGGATGTTGTGAATGTCTGGCAGACACGTTTGATGATTACTTGATAGTTTAGTGCGCCATGCTTTACGTCTTAGAACTGGGGCTCCAAAGACGTTTTGGACGCCATGGATCATATGAGATGTTCCAAGAGCTGAAATTGGTATTCCAGGCTCATGCCCATGTTGAGAGGTATGAGACCTCTCACATGTTCTTTTCTTACAAGATGGAGGAGAATATCTCAGTCAGTGAGCATGTGCTCAGAATGTCTCGGTGCTACAATCGCATGAATCAAGTGGGAGTTCATCTTCCAGATAAGATAGTGATTTACAGAGTTCTCCAAGTCACTGCCACCAAGCTACTAGAGCTTCATGATAAACTATAACATGCAAGGGATAGGGAAGATGATCCCTGAGCTATTCGCGATGTTTTACGACGCAAAGGTATAAATCAAGAAGGAGCATCAAGTGTTGATGGTAAGACCACTAGTTTCAAGAAGGGCAAGGGCAAGAAGGGAAACTTCAAGAATGGCAAAACAGTTGCCGCTCTAGTGAAGAAACCCAAGGTTGAACCTAAACCCGAGACTAAGTGCTTCTATTGTAAGGGGAACGGTCACTGATAGCAGAACTACCCCAAATACTTGGTAGATAAGAAGATCACAATGTCAACAAAAGTATATTTGATATACGTGTTATTGATGTGTACCTTACTAGTACTCCTAGTAGCACCTGGGTATTAGATACCGGTTCAGTTGCTAATATTGGTAACTCGAAATAAAAGCTACGGAATAAACGGAGACAAGCTAAGGGCGAGGTGACGATGTGTGTTGGAAGTGTTTCCAAGGTTGATGTGATCACCATCGCACACTCCCTCTACCTTCGAGATTAGTGTTGAACCTAAATAAATGTTATTTGGTGTTGGCGTTGAGCATGAAAATGATTAGATCGTGTTTTTTGCAATACGATTATTCACTTAAGTCAGAGAATAATGGTTATTCTGTTTACATGAATAATACCTTCAATGGTCATGCACCAAATGTGAATGGTTTATTGAATCTCGATCGTAGTGATACACATGTTCATAATATTGATGCCAAAAGATGCAAAGTTAATAATGATAGTAGCACCTACTTGTGGCACTGCTGCTAAGGTCATATCGGTGTAAAGCGCATGAAGAAACTCCATGCTGATGGATCTTTGGACTCACTCGATTTCGAATCGGTTGAGACATGCGGACAATGCCTCATAGGCAAGAAAACTAAGACCCCGTTTTCCGATATGATGGAGTGGGCAAGTGATTGGAAATAATACATGTTGATGTATGCGGTCCAAATGAGTGTTGAAGCGTGTGGTGGATATCGTTATTTTCTTACCTTCACTGATGATTTGAGTAGATATGGGTATATTTACTTAATGAAACACAAGTCTGGAACGTTTGAAAAGTTCAAGCAATTTCAGAGTGAAGTTGAAGATCATCGTGACAAGAAGATAAAATGTCTACGATATTATCGTGGAGATGAATATCTGAGTTACGAGTTTGGTATGCAACTTAAGACAATGTGGAAATTGTTTCACAACTCACGCCACCTGGAACACCATAGTGTGATGGTGTGTCCGAATGTCATAGTCGTGCTCTATTGGATATGGTGCGTACTATGATGTCTCTTACCGATTTGCCACTATCATTTTGGGGTTATGCATTAGAGACAACTACATTCACTTTAATAGGGAACCATCCAAATCCGTTGAGATGACACCGTATGAATTATGGTTTGGCGGAAACCTAAGTTGTCGTTTCTTAGAGTTTGGGAATGCGACACTTATGTCTGATAAGCTCGAGCCTAAAGCGGAAAAGTGCATCTTCATAAGATACCCTAAAGCAACAATTGGGTATATATACCTTCTATCACAGATCCGAAGGCAAGGTCTTTGTCGCCAAGAATGGATCCTTTCCAGAGAAGGATGTTCTCTCGAAAGAAGTGAGTGGGAGGAAGGTAGAACTTGATAAGGTCATCGAACCTTCACTTGAATTGGAAAAGTAGCGCAGCACAGAAAGGTGTTCCTGTGATGCGTAAACCAATTGAAGAGGAAGCCAATGATTATGATCATGAAACTTCGGATCAAGTTACTACCAAACCTCATAGGTCAACAAGGACACGTACTGCCCCGAGCGATACGATGATCCTGTCTTGGAGGTCATGTTGTCAGACAAGAGTGAACCTACAAGCTATTCAGAAGTGATGGTGGGCCCGGATTCCAACAAATGGCTAGGAGCCATGAAATCAGAGATAGGATCCATGTATGAAAACCAAGTATGGACTTTGATAGACTTGCCCGATGAATGGCAGGCCGTTAAGTACAAATGGATCTTTAAGAAGAAGAAAGACGCTGATGGTAAATGTCACCATTTATAAAGCTCGAATTGTCGCAAAGAGGTTTCCGACAAGTTCAAGGAGTTGACTACGATGAGACTTTCTCACCCGTAGCGATGCTAAAGTCTGTTGGAATTATATTAGCAGTTGCCGCATTTTTCAATTATGAAATCTGGCAGATGGATGTCAAAACAGAGTTTCCTTAACGGTTTCCGTGAGGAAAGGTTGTATGTGATACAACCAGAAGGTTTTGTCGGTCCTAAGGATGCTAAAAGGTATGCAAGCTCCAGCGATCATTCTATGGACTGGAGTAAGCATATCGGAGTTGGAATATACGCTTTGATGAGGTAATCAAAGCTTTTGGGTTTATACAAAGTTTATAAGAAACTTGTATTTCCAAGAAAGTGAGTGGGAGCACTATAGAATTTCTGATAAGTATATGTGGATGACATATTGTTGATCGGAAATAATGTAGAATTTCTAGAAAGCATAAAGGGTTGTTTGAAAGGAGTTTTTCAAAGGAAGACCTGGATAAAGCTACTTAAATATTGGGCATCAAGATCTATAGAGATAGATCAAGATGCTTGATAAGACTTTCAATGAGTACATACCTTGACAAGATTTTGAAAGAGTTCAAAATGGATCAGTCAAAGAAGGAGTTCTTGCCTGATTTGTAAGGTGTGAAGTTCAGTAAGACTCAAAGCTCGACCACGGCAGAAGAAAGAGAAAGGACAGAGTTCTTGCCTTAGCCATAGGCTCTATACGGTATGCCATGTTGTGTGGCGCACCTGATGTGTGCCTTGCCTCGTGTCTGGCAAGGGGGTACAAGAGTGATCCAGGAGTGGATCACTGGACAGCGGTCAAAATTATCCTTAGTAACTGGAGGAGTAAGGAAATGTTTCTCGATTATGGAGGTGATAAAGAGTTCGTCGTAAAGGGTTACGTCGATGCAAGCTTTGACACCGATCCGGATGACTCTGAGTATCAAACCGGATACGTATAGTGGAGCAGACATTTGGAATAGCTCCAAGTGGGGCGTAGTAGCAGCATCTACAATATGACATAGAGATTTGCAAAGTATAGACAGATCTGAATATTGCAGAACCGTTGACTAAAACCACTCTCACAAGCAAAACATGATCAAACCCCAGAACTCATTGGGTGTTAATCACATGGTGATGTGAACTGGATTATTGACTCTAGTGCAAGTGGGAGACTGTTGGAAATATGCCCTAGAGGCAATAATAAATTGGTTATTATCATATTTCCTTGTTCATGATAATAGTTTATTATCCATGCTATAATTGTATAGATCGGAAACTCAGATACATGTGTGGATACATAGACAACACTATGTCCCTAGTGAGCCTCTACTAGACTAGCTCGTTGATCAAACATGATCAAGGTTTCCTGACCATAGACATGAGTTGTCATTTGATAACGAGATCACGTCATTAGGAGAATGATGTGATGGACAAGACCCAACCATAAGCATAGCATTTGATCGTGTTAGTTTATTGCTACTGCTTTATCCATGTCAAGTATCTGTTCCTACGACCATGAGAGCATGCAACTCCCTGACACCGGAGGAATGCCTTGTGTGTATCAAACGTCACAATGTAATCGGGTGACAATAAAGGTATCTCCAAAAGTGTCTGTTGGGTTGGCGTGGATCGAGACTAGGATTTGTCACTCCGTATGACGGAGAGGTATCTCTGGGCCCACTCGGTAATACATCATCACAAGAAGCTTGCAAGCAATGTGACTAAGAAGTTAGTCACGGTATCTTGTATTACGGAATGAGTAAAGAGACTTGCCGGTGACGAGATTGAACTAGGTATGGAGATACCGACGATCGAATCTCGGGCAAGTAACATACCGCTGGACAAAGGGAACTACATACGGGATTTGTTGAATCCTTGGCATCGTGGATCGACCGATAAAGATCTTCGTGAAATATGTGGGAACCAATATGGGCATCCAGGTCCCTCTATTGGTTATTGACCGGAGAGGTGTCTCGGTCATGTCCACATGATTCTCGAACCCGTAGGGTCCGCACGCTTAACGTTCGGTGACGATATAGTATTATTGGGTTATGTATGTTGGTGACCGAATGTTGTTCGGAATCCCGTATGAGATCCCGGATGTCACGAGGAGCTCTGGAATGGTCTGGAGGTAAAGATTTATATATGGGAAGTCATATTTTGGCTACCGGAAAAGTTTTGGGTTTTTCTGGTATTGTACCGGGAAGCTTCTAGAAGGTTCCAGAAACTTCTGGAGGAGTCCGGAAGTCCACCAAGGGTTCCGCCACGTCCCAAGGGTTTGCATGGGCTGAGGGGAGGCGCCCTGGCCTTATTGGGCTAGGCGCACAAGTCCCTCAAGGCCCATCTAGCTTGGGAGATGTGGAAAGTCCACTTATGTATGAAAAGGGAGGGAATTGGACTAAGAGTCCAACTCCTCCCCCTTGGCTGCGCCCTAGGGAATGGAGGGGCAGATCTCCACGCCCCTCCACCTATATATAGAGGAGAGGGGCGCCCCAAGAGGACACACCAAGCCCTTGGCGCCTCCCTCTCTCCCTATATCATTTTCTCCTCCGTTCGTGGTTCCGGTAGCGCTTGGCAAAGCCCTGCTGGCACTGCTCCACCACCACCTCCACCACGCCATCGTGCTGGTTGAGAACCCATCTACTACTGCGCCCTCGCTTTCTGGATCGAAGAGGCAAAGACGTCATCGAGACGCACATGTGCTGAACGCGGAGGTGTCGTCCGTTTGGCGCTAGATCGGGATGGATCGCAATTGGATCGTGAAGACGTACGACTACATCAACCGCGTAATATACGCTTCCGCTTAGCGATCTGCAAGGGTATGTAGATACACTCCCCCTCTCGTAGCTATGCATCTCCATGGATAGATGTCGGGGTATACAAACAGGGGTGTTCATTCCCACTGACTTGTGCACGGACAGACAGCCTCCGGCCCCCGCGAGCAAAACCCGTTGGGAAGGCTACCGCATCTCCAAGCAAGCATTTAAGAACTAGCATACGGTAGCAGCGACCTGCGAAAGGCTAAGCAAGCGCCGACAAAACCAGTACAACGGCCCAGGAGGGGCCCAAAATGCGCCAGCCACGCCCCCTGTGCTTGCCGGGGGTCGAGGCGCGCACATCTCCGGAAGACCCGGCAAGCCATCCCCCGGCAGGCGCGAGCTAACCAGCCACCGCTCCACCGCATCGCTACGCCAGTCACTTGTTGATGCGGTGTCAAGCCCTCAAGCGGCTAATCAGCTCTCGCTAAACACGTGGCGACACACCGGGAGGCAAGTTATACTCAGTTGAAACCCGCCCTGCAGCGTGTCAAGACCGTAAGCAACTACCAGCCAAGCGGTGGTAAGAGCTTGCAGGGAATGCACCCCCGAGCGCCACCTAGGCTGGTAATCATGGTATTTTGTCCTAAATGCCAGAGTTAGTTATGATAGCTCTGCTAAGCTATCCAATCGATAGGTAATGACTGTTTTGCCATTGTGGTAACCCCTTGCACTATAAAAGGAGGCCCAAGGCTACCTAGCTCAAGATTCGGACCTTTGGACACTTGTACTCGCGTAGTAGCTCACCTCGATAGCAGCTCTTGCCAGGGTTAGGCGTTGCGCGTTCTTCGTGTTCCTCTGATCAATCCACCAAAAGCAGGAGTAGGGTTTTACGCTTAGCAGCGGCCCGAACCTGGGTAAAATGCATGTGTCGTGATCGTCACGCCGTCTCATGCTCTCCGCTCTTTGTGCAACGTGACCCCCCTTGCCGAACCACAAAGGGGCCTTTGGTCCCATAGGTGATCGTGAGCATCCGTGCCCCCGACATCTTTGGCGCGCCAGGTAGGGGGCGTGCATCATATGCACGAACCCGAGTTCGTGAACAGCAAGTCGGTCTTCGTCATCATCTTCCCCAACAATGGCTCCCAAGAAGAAATCCGGTGCGGCCACGCATCCCTCCAGTTTGAAGGCTCCCTCACACGCGGCCGCCGGCGCCGTTGACGCCGTGGCGGCTATGGGTGAGGCGGGCATCGTAGACGATGCAGGCGGCGCAGGCGGCGCCGCCGTCATGTCCCCCGCGGCCGAGGCCGGAGCGGAGAACGCTAGAAGGAAATGGGTCCGCTCGACCCTAGGGAGATTTAGCGTAATCCAGTGGGCCAAGGGGAGAAAGAGGTACCTGGCTATACCCTTCTCCCTCCTCCTTCCCCGCCTGTGGTTATCTCTGTGCGGCAACGACGTCGTCAGTGTCGATAAGCTCGCATGAGGTTCGGTCTCGCATTTGTCCCGCTAGGGGACAAGTCCCGAACCGAATGCTAAAGTGCATCCGCTAGTCGACGCTCCCAGCAAGCGAACCACGGCAAGGTCCGGTACGCCTATCATGGGTTGCCACGGGACCGTAGGGCGCGAAGAAAAGGAGGGAAGGACTGGCCATACATGCTTCTTTTTCCATTCCCGAACTGATCATGAATGTCACATTAACCCGGCAGACTCCTGCCGCGGACCATATTCATGACTGACGGGTCTTCGAGTACCCCCATTTTTCTCTTCTCTACGTCCCTTCTCTTTCAGGACTGCGGCAAGCACATGCTTGTGCGCGCACCATAAGGAGCACGGGAGAGGGAAGATGCCAGGGCGAAATGAAAAGCCATGACAAAAGCTAAGTTGACACAAATAATCAACTCCCATTAGGATATACGTTTGTATGTCCCTTCGCCGAACCTAAGGTTTCGTATGATAAACCTTGCGTGTGACAGAACCTTACTGTGTTTGTTTGCGCCCGTGTTTTGTTTCGAGCCTGCTCAGCAAAACGCGTGGCAGCATCAACACTGCCAAAGGTAACCTTGCCGGCAGCGTCCTCTTGCTAGCAGAAAGCTAAGGACCTGTTACTCAAAGCAATTCGCGTCAACACGTCGTTGGCAGGTAACTAGAAACGCGTAAAGGTGACTATCATATGAACACCGGAAGGGAAACGAAGGGCATAGTATGCAATTAAACAAAAACATCAGTTCAGCAAACGTTAAAATAAAGAAAGTTCACGCCCTAATATGAGATACCTACTGTGTCTTAAGTACAGGGCGACATGGCGACAAGGAAGGCATAAAGCTAACTCTGGTGGCTCCCCTGGGTCCTTGAAACTTTGAGGATCCTATCGGCGAGGGGACCAGCCTTCTCCGTGGCGGCCGAGGTGTCGGCACCCGACGACAGCTTCTTGAAACCATCGGAAAGATCGAGCTCCGGATGGAAGAAGGCGAGGTTGCTTAAGACTAGGAAGAGGGCATCGCGTGCTAGCTTCCAGGATTCGTTGGCAAAGGAGGCAGCCCTGTCCTCCTCATACGTCTTCAGCCCCTCGATCAGGCCGTCAAAGAAGGTGTCAGCTTAACGCTTGGAGCTTCATGTTTGCCGACAGAGTAGGCCTAGCTAAGGGAGTCCCAGACTAAGGGGTCCTCGGGCTGCCGGCTCATCTCTCAATGGGCCGGCTCGATGGGCCATTCTCTGAAGAAGGGCTGGACACATCAAGACACCATTTTCCAGAAGGAAGCCCCGAAGGCGCGTCGTGCACTCCAAGTCAAGATGAGGAAATCGCCATCTCCATCCTTGGCAGGAGGCCCACCATGTGTAAACCCTAGTACCCTCCGGTGTCTATATAAACCGGGAGGGTTTTAGATCATAAGACACAGAAACTCATCTAGGGTTTTAGCTAGTCGATCTCGAGGTAGATCAACTCTGTAACCTTCATATCATCAATATAATCAAGCAGGACGTAGGGTTTTACCTCCATAGGAGGGCCCGAACCTAGGTAAACATCATCTCCTTCGTCCCTTTGTTACCATCGATCCTAGTCTCACAGCTCGGGACCCCCTACCCGAGATCCGCCGGTTTTAACACCGACATTGGTGCTTTCATTGAGAGTTCCGCTGTGATCGCCCAAGGAATCGATGGCCCGCGTCTTCATCAATGAAGAGGTCCGCAGCATGGACTCCTTTGTCCCTGGACAGATCTTCGCGTTCGGCAGCATCGTACTGCACGCTGACCCGACCGGCCGCCTTGGCCGGGTCGGGACTTTCGCCCCTGATCAAGAAGTCAGATTTGGGAACTTAGAGTTCTCCGTTGACCCTCGGGCGATCTCTTGCTCGCCGGGCTCGCAGTCTCACCTGACGCGCCCAAAGACTCCGAGGCCTTAACCTCGGATGTCGCCTTCAATCCCGGTCATGGGGCTAATCCCGATGATGACCTGGGCTTCAATCCGAATCCGGCTATAGCGCCAGATGGCTGAGCATCAACCCCTGCCGAATACACTTCTCGTGTGGACGCGTCAGTGGTTAACTCCAGACGCGTCGGGCAGATTGACCCGATCGAGCTCTCGACACTTTGCGAAGCTCTAGACCGGATCTCCTTGATGAAAACTACTGATGACCCAATCCCGATCCACACTCAGATCGGTCTTGAGGCGGGTCAAGAGGGATTTTTCATCCCACCCACCACCCACTTAGTAGCCACTATCAAAGACTTAACCGATATGTTGGACTACGCCTCCAAGGAGGCAGATGACATGGAAGAAGAGAATCGCGCTCCCACCCACGTTAACACCGGGCGATGGACCGCCACCTCCACCTACGACGTCTACATGGTGGACACGCCATCCGGTAATGGCGAGCGCACACCAGCGAACAATGGTGATGACTCGGGCGAGGTGCCGTCAAGACGTCGGAAACCGCGTAAGCGATCAAAGACAAAAAAGGGAAGGGAAGCTCTTGCCGGCACTGGGGAAAACGATACCCCGGAAGACCTCGGTGATCCCGATATCCCCGAGCATCCGTTGGAGGACTAGGAAAGGCCGGAAGACCAGCGCGACCCCGAAGATCCGAACGACTCCGAGGATGACAACTACCTCCCTCCTGTAGAGGAGGAGGATAGCCCGGACGACGAGGACATCATCGTCCCCGAAACCATTGAGGATCATGAACGGTTCAGGCAACAGCTTTTAGCAACTGCCCGAAGCCTAAAGGCAAAAGCGCGGCAACTCAAGGCCGAACAAGATACCCTCAACGATAGATAGACAAAGGTTCTATCAGCCGAGGAAGAACACGACGCCGGTCTATGGGATCAACCCAAGAGCTACCCCCGCCGGCGGCTACTGCCGCAATTCGATGACGAGCTCCCCAACACGCCGTCCCCGAAGCACACTTGTCAGGACCGGTTTTCCAATAAAATATTTATTGAAAAATCGCCCCTTTAGTCAGACCAGTACAGAAAATCCTTCTTACTGGCAGACAAATCCTTGATACAGAAATCCAGTAGTACTAAATATTATACAAGGTTGAGCGGAGGCTGCTTAACAAATTATTACAAGCACGCCAATATTATACATAAAGGCGGATATGACACAATGGACATGGTGGCATACTACTGACTCGCAATAAAAAGCGGTGGTGGATATGTCACAGTGAAGTGGGTGACATGACTCCAGTATCTTACACTCATCAAGCGTCGGGGTGAGACTCGATGATTTATTTGGGGTAGCGGAAGCGTATATAATACAAGTGACCAACTCCTGGATCGCAAGGGACTGACTGGGACTCCTCTAGGCGTCAGACTCGCAATCAAACTCTTCATCCATAAGATCGCCTTCGTCAACATCTGGCCAAATCAACAAGCTAGGTGAGTACTTTGAATGTACTCGCAAGACAGTTTGGACATAAGATATAACAAATGCAAACATGATGCACATGAGCAGAAAAGTAATACACGCAAGGCATTATATCTGCATAGCAAAAATAAATAAAAAGGGAGTCGGGCGGTAGTCCTCCCGAAGTCCCAATAAAATAGAAGAAGGCCGATCGGGTGTCTGAAGCGACGCCTCGAAAGGTGAAAATAAATAGCATGCCGCAGTCGGGCGTCAGGGCGACACCACATAAAGGGCTTATACTGAAAAGTAAATAACAGTGCGTGCCACAGTCGGACGTCTGAGCGACATCACATAAAGGGCTTATATCGAAAGTAAATGACAAGAATGCCACAGTCGGACGTCTGAGCGACATCACATAAAGGGCTTATATCAAAAATAAATGACGAGAATGCCACAGTCGGACGTCTGAGCGACATCACATAAAGGGCTTATATCAAAAATAAATGACGAGAATGCCACAGTCAGACGTCTGAGCGACATCACATAAAGGGCTTATATAAAAAGTAAATGACAAGAATGCCACAGTCGGATGTCTGAGCGACATCACATAAAGGGCTTATATCGAAAGTAAATGACAAGAATGCCACAGTCGGACGTCTGAGCGACATCACATAAAGGGCTTATATCAAAAATAAATGACGAGAATGCCACAGTCGGACGTCTGAGCGACATCACATAAAGGGCTTATATCAAAAATAAATGACGAGAATGCCACAGTCGGACGTCTGAGCGACATCACATAAAGGGCTTATATCAAAAGTAAACAACAGGTTAGTCCATCCACAGGAATACTATTCAGCCAAGTTTACTATTGTCATTTAACATATTAGTGCTCCAGAGACTGACACTGAGACCGACACTTGACCTGTCAACCAACGTCCTTGACCCTGGACACGGCTACTCGAATAGTTTTGACTCTGCAGAGGTTGTACTCTTTACCCACAGCCAACGGATTTCAGTAGTCACAAAGGACTAGTTCCGTCTACGGTGTTTTAGAAGAAAACACACCAATCCAGTACACACCCATTTCACATCCCGAAGCCAGGTATCACCCTAGGCAACGTTCAAGAAAAACTTTAAGACGGGGAGGCCACTACCTCGAATAGCATGGGATCAAATTTATATCGCGCGCTCTAAGGGGTGCCCCCCTCTCGGTCCCAACCGGAAACACCCATGCCCCCTGACCGGATGACGGGCTTTAATCCAGGGCCATGGAACCCTCATCCCGGCCCCTCTATTTGGTGTGTACATGGAAAGAGGTTTGCAACTTACTAAACCGTATTCCTTTCTGAAAGCATGTGGCAGCACGAAAAGAAGGTGAACGGGGACAAGACTCGATCTATGTCAATACTGGAGTTAAACAGTTTCTTAGGTAATACTGGCATGCTCCAACAATACCAGCAAACAACCTATCATGTCACCACATGACTAGGTTGTCCAATATTCCATGATCACATCAAGTTTATAGCTCACTTGCAACTTTAACATGCATGAAATATAACATTCATCATATGCTTATAACATGCCATGAGAACAACCACTCAAGCAAACATGAAAAACACTCATCATATCAAAGGTTCAAACATGCTTGCCTGGTTCGGAGTAGTCGGAGTCTAGCTCGGCGAAGTTGACGGCACCGTCACCTCCCTCGGTATCTACGTCACACAAAAACATCGAATCCTAACGTAAATACCGTGCGTGCATAAAAAAATTTCCAAATATTTTCCAAATAAATATGATAAAAAACTAGATAGAAAAATAAAGATGACAGAAAAAGAATTATCCCAAAATCATCTTTAGTTTAAAAGTTATAAAGAAATCAAACCCAGGGACTAGTCTATGATGAAACAGAAACTATCCAGGGCGTAGTTTGTTAAAACAGAAAACGGTTCGATCCAAAATATGCCAGCCTTAACAGAAAACGAACTTTGCCCGAAGGCGCTTCCCAGAAAACGGTTCAGGAAAAAGAAAGAGAGGCTGACGCGGGGGTCCCACTCGTCGGGTTTAAAAAGAGAAACAGAGCTCGCCGGCGCCAGAGACTTGCGGTGTTCGCCGGCGACGAACCACTGCGAGACAGGGAGAGAGGGAAGTACCGGCGTGCTCAGGGGATCCTTCCGCGTCGGTGGGTGGTGAAAAGAGGCGTCGGAGTGCACCACAGCGATGACCCCCTCCTCTCCGGCGAACGGCAGCTTCGGGTGAAGATGGATCTTACCGGAGGAGGCTGCAAGCACCGAATTGATGCATGGGTTAGACGAGGTGGTGGACTAGAAGGCTACTGACCAAACATGAGCTGGAGAAAAGCTTTGAATGGAGGGAATTTTGCCGGCTACCGAAGCGGACGGAGGCGACCGTAGCTGGGGAAGAAGATCCTCCCGAGGCCTCCTGATAGCTGGGAGGGGCTCTGGTGTGGAGGAGGAATGGTGCTGGGTCGAAAGTGAGCCCGGGGGCATCTATTTATAGCCATCCCGAGTTGGTTGCCGAGAACGGGATAACTCCGGCGAGCAATTAAGGCGAAGAGGTGATCGGACGGAGGGGCAGGGCGACGGGGCAGCTTCGGATTGGTCTGCCGACTCCATTTTTGTCTTGAGTTGGAGCTATCTTGGGCGACCCTCCATAGCTCGACGGAACGGAGCTCACGGGCACGTCGGCGGCAGAGGGCGTCCTCTGTGCATCCCAGGCCACGGCGACGGTTCTGCGATGCGCGTCAGCGGAGAGAACAGTCACGCGGAGGCTCGGGGTGGTGCGAGCGGTGCTGTACGGCGTTGCTCCCTGCTGAGCTCTCTGGCGCCCGCAGCGGCCATTGCTGCCGTCGCTCACAGGGGGTGCTGCGCCCTTGCCAGCTCACCGGCGACCAGGGGAAGATGCCAACCGCCCGTGCAGCTCTGGATAAGAAGAAGGAACAGGGGAGCAAGATGCTAGGGAAGCTACTGGCGAGATTGACGCTGCCGACTGACGAACAGAGTACTGACTGAAGAAATTGACACTGAACTTTCTGAACCTGACAGGAACAGTGCTCGCCACCTGCTCGATGGAATGCTTTGACCCACGTGGAAAATTTTTCTGGAGCCAAGACTTGGAGGGGTGGTCTCTTGATCCATCCAGAGACTACCTGAATTTTCTCAGAACTTTTGGAGAAAGAAAAAATGAAATCCATCAAAAATAGCAAATCTGGTCCAAACTTGCAGTGTTCAAATTTTGAAATATTTGAACTATGAACCAGCAGCTCTTGATGGATCTTGGTTGAGGGTACAAAGGACTAGCCATAGGAATTTATTTGGAGTTAATACTCAAAGGAATCTGGCAGATCCTTTGTAAATCACAAGGGTCCAATTAATTAACAGAATATTGATTTGAGGAAAAACAATTAGGATAAAAATCTGACATGGATCAAAACTTGCTGGGATAAGGTGTAGGACTTGACCTCAAGGTAGTCAAAAGGGTTTGGGAAGAAATCTTGCAAAGCAAGTCATGGTAAGAAGTTTGAATAGAACAATCTTGAATGGGAAGGAATAAACCCAAATCCAAATTTATTCTTTTAATAAGAAAAAGGTCAAAATATTTAGAGAGCCTTTGTGTTGGACCAACACATGTTGAGAGGACTCTCAAGACCAGAAGTTCGAAGTTGAAAAGGTTCCAATAAGAGGTCAGTCATCGAAAGAATTTTGAGGGAAGGTCTCTTTTTTGAAAAATTCAAATAACCTCCTCAAAATATATCAAATATTTTGTAAAAACCAAATTAAAATTTTTGGGGTGTTACAACACCTACCCCCTTAGGAAAAATCTCGTCCCGAGATTTCATCTGATCCTTAAATAAGTGTCGGTGCTCTGCCCGAAGAAAATCCTCTCTTTCCCATGTTGCCTCATTCTCGGTGTGATTGCTCCACTGAACCTTGAAGAATTTAATCGTCTTCTATCGGGTCCTTCTTTCTGACTCTTCCAATATTTTGATTGGACGTTCCCTGTAAGTAAGGTCAGGTTGAACATCAATGTCTTCATGAGATACATGCTTCTCTGGGTTGCTCACGCATTTCCTTAATTGTGAGATGTGGAATACGTCATGGACGTCTGACAGTTCTTCAGGTAAGTCTAGCTGGTAGGCCACTGTGCCTCTTCGTGCAACTACACAGAAGGGTCCAATAAATCGTGGTGCCAGCTTTCCCTTGACTTTGAATCTTTGCAGGCCCCTCATTGGGGATACTCGTAGGTATACATATTCACCTGGTTCAAAACTGACTTCACGATGCCTTTGATCATAATAACTCTTTTGTCAGCTCTGGGCTGTCTTGAGTCGTTTCCTGATTAATTTGACTTTTTCCTCAGCTTCCTTGAGCATGTCTGGGCCGAAGATACGGCTGTCTCCAGTCTCTGACCAATTAAGTGGAGTACGGCATCTTCGCCCATACAAGGCTTCAAAAGATGCCATTTGCAGACTAGCTTGGTAACTGTTGTTGTATGCGAACTCGGCGTATGGTAAGCTTTCTTCCCAACCGGTTCCATAGGTGAGAACACATGCTCTTAGCATGTCCTCTAAAATCTAGTTCACACGTTCAGTTTGTCCTCCAGTCTGAGGGTGGTATGCTGTGCTGAATACTAGCTGAGTTCCCAGAGCTTGTTGTAGGTGATCCCAAAATCTGGAGACGAATTGAGTGCCTCTGTCAGAGATTATGGTCTTTGGAACTCCATGTAGACAAATGATACGTGCAAGGTAAAGCCTAGCGAGCTTCTGAGTGGTGTGGGTTGTCTTTACTGGAATAAAATGTGCCACCTTGGTTAGCCTGTCGGTGATAACCCATATGGCATCATTCCCATGTCGTGACCGAGGTAGTCCGACAATAAAATCCATTCCAATATCGTCCCACTTCCATTCAGGTACCCTGTTTGGCTGTAATAGTCCTGCTGGTTTTTGGTGCTCTGCTTTAATGCGTTGACATGAATCACAACATGCAATAAATGTGGCTATATCCCTTTTCATACCGTGCCACCAATAATTTTCCTGAATGTCTTTGTACATTTTAGTTCCTCCTGGGTGGATTGAATATGGAGCGGTGTGAGCTTCGGTTAAAATTTGTTGCTTCAGGTCCTCTATATTTGGTACACATAGCCTGTCTCCGTACCATAATATTCCCTTGTCGTCCACGACAAATTCTGAGGCCTTGCCCATACTTACTTTTCTTTTTATGCCTTCGACACTAGGATGTCCGTGCTGAGCTTCTTTGATTTGCTCCATCAAGGTGGGCTGAATTTCTAAACTTGCCACAGTACCTTCGGTGACTAAAATCATGTTGAGCTTGGCAAATTCCCGCTGAAATTCAGGTCTCAAATTTTGCAGACTGCCGTTGCTTGAGCTTGGGTTTCGACTGAGAGCATCTGCCACAACATTCGCCTTGCCTGGATGGTAGTGAATGCCAACATCATAGTCCTTCACTAATTCCAACCAGCGCCGTTGTCGCAAATTGAGTTCTGGCTGCGTGAAAATATATTTGAGACTTTTATGGTCCGTATATATTTCACAATGGTTCCCAAGCAAAAAGTGCCTCCATTCTTTGAGTGCATGAATAACAGCTGCCAATTCCAAATCATGAGTAGGATAATTTTCTTCATGCCGACGTAGTTGCCTGGAAGCATAGGCGACTACTTTGCCTTCTTGCATTAATACACATCCGAGACCTTTCCTGGACGCGTCGCAATATATTTCAAAATCTTTGTGTATGTCTGGTACGATTAATACTGGGGCTGTGGTTAATCTCTTCTTCAACTCTTGAAAACTTTTCTCACATGCCTCAGTCCACGCAAATTTCTTATCTTTCTTGAGTAGCTGTGTCATAGGTTTTGCTATGGTGGAAAATCCCTCAATAAATCTTCTATAATATCCAGCCATTCCCAGAAAGCTTCGTATATCTGTTACGTTGGCTGGTTGTTTCCATTCCAGTACAGCCTTGACTTTTTCTGGGTCCACGGCAATGCCTTCTTGGGTGAGTGCGTGGCCTAGAAAACCAACTTGTTTTAACCAGAATTCGCATTTGCTGAATTTGGCGTATAATTGATGCTTCCTTAATTCTCCCAGTACAATTCTGAGATGTTCAGCATGTTCTTCCGGTGTCTTGGAATATACCAAAATATCATCAATGAACACCACAACAAATTTGTCCATATATTTCATAAACACTTTGTTCATGAGGTGGACAAAATATGCGGGGGCGTTTGTCAGTCCGAACGGCATTACTGTAAATTCATATAACCCATATCTTGAGGTGAATGCTGTCCTAGGGATATCTTCTGTCCGTACCTTTAATTGATGATATCCTGACCTTAAATCAATTTTTGAGAAAACCTTGGCTTGAGCGAGCTGGTCAAATAAATCATTTATCCGAGGCATCGGATATTTGTTTTTGATGGTGACCATGTTGAGTGCTCGATAGTCTATACATAATCTCAGTGTCCCATCTCTTTTCTTGGCAAATAATACTGGGGAACCCCATGGTGACGAGCTGGGTCTGATATAACCTTTTTCTAGTAACTCCTTTATTTGCTTCTTCAATTCTATCAGCTCGGATGGTGCCATTCTGTATGGTTTCTTGTAAATGGGAGTGGTGCCAGGTGCTAGTTCAATGATGAACTCTATTTCCCTGTCTGGTGGCATACCTGGTAGCTCTTCGGGGAATACATCAGGAAATTCACTCACCACTGGAACATTACTTAATTCAGAAATATCCACTTTGTTCAATCTTGGTTGGAGAGATATTGGTCTTTCTAGTGCTGCAACTTTTATTGTCTTCCCGTGATGATGAGTGAGAATCACGGTCCGATTGTAGCAATCAATAAAACCTTTATTTGTTGTTAGCCAATCCATTCCAAGAATAACATCCAGTCCCTTGTTCTCCAATACAATGAGGTTTGCCCAAAATTTCAGTCCTTCAATCTCGATAACCACACCTTGGCAGTAGCTTTGAGTGATTTGCTTAATCCCGGGGGACTTGATAGTCACTGAATTTTCCAAGGGAAGAATCGGAAAATCATTTTGCAAAGCAAATTTCTTGGAAATGAACGAGTGAGAAGCTCCAGAATCAAACAAAACCGTGGCAGGTATTGTGTTGACAGGAAACGTACCGAGTACGATATCTGGAGCGTTCTGTGCCCCATCCTTGGTCACATGGTTTACGTGACCCTTCCTGTGGTTGTTATTGGGGTTGAAATTGTTGCGCTTGGGAGCTGAATTATTTCCATTGTTGTTCGGCTTAGGAGCCGAGTTTCTTGGCTTTGGGCACTGCTTGGCATAATGCCCTTCTTCTCCACAGGCGAAACAGGTAACGCCTGGGCGATATGTAAAATCCTTGTCTCTTGCATGAAAATTCTTATTTTGGTGAGGAGCATTAGTTGAGGATTTGTTCGCCCCATTTTTCTGGAAATCATTCTTGTTCTTGTTGTTGCGAGAATGAGCAGTCTTGTCCCTTTTGCGCTTGCGAATATCATCCAAGCTGCGGCGCTCATTTTCCAGTGTAATTGCCTTGTCCACAAGTGTCTTGAAATTGGGGAAGGTGTGAACGACCAGCTGACATTTTAATGCTGGTGCAAGGCCGTCCAGAAATTTTTCCATTTTTTTATCTTCAGTCATACGTTCTTCATTTGCATAGCGAGATAGTTGAGTAAACTGACTATTGTACTCAGTCACTGTCATGCTTCTCTGCTTGAGGTCATCAAACTCTCTTTTCTTGATCTTCATAACACTTTTGGGAATGTGCGCCCCACGAAAATTTTCCTTAAATTCCTCCCAGGTGATGTTGTTTTCATTGGGGTGCATGTGCAGGAAATTTTCCCACCATGATGCAGCTGCTCCAGTGAGGTAGTGAGGTGCATAGAGTACCTTCTCACGGTCCGAACATTGTGCAATAATCAACTTCCTTTCAATATCTCGAAGCCAATCATCGGCCTCAAGAGGTTTATCCGTGTGAGAGAAAGTTGGGGGTCGTGTCTTTTGTAATTCTGATAATTTGGAATGCTGCTGGTACGGCTCGCGGTGATTTCCCATATTGATAATACGATTCATCATTTCTTGATGCTGCTGCTGGCTTTGCTCATAAAGTCGGCATACTTGAGAAAATGCTGCCTCACTGTCTTGCTGACTTGACTGTCCCTGTGTGAAATTGTTACCTGTCTGTGAATCATAATTTTCTTCTGGCGGACTTGGCATGGAACGAGTCCAGGGACGAGGCATTTTCCACTCTGGGGTATTTTTGCAAAACACATGAGAAAATCTATGTGGCAAAAATAAATAATTTTGCAAAGGCATAAATATGAACACTCCAAGATTTTTCAAGAAAATATTTGATTGCGCAAGGAGAAGGACTGCTCAGTACATATCTTACAAGCAAGCCATAATTATACAGTACATCACTCAGGATGCGCGTACACATTCCTGACATGTTATTTAGGCTAGTGCACTTCTCCGAGTTCCTACATGATGTGCAAACAGACTACTTCTCACCAAGCCTATGTACATATAAACATATCATACAAGCTGATACATCACACTGCTGCTTGGCGCACTCAGTCGGAGATGGTAAAAACTTCCCTCGACCTGCCGAGGGTGAGTCTCAGAGGTGCAGGAGACTCAACCTCCTCCTCCTTTTTAATAGTCTCTAGGCGCGGAGTGCTGGGCTGTGGAGCTGGAACGGGTGCGGCAGGTGGTGTAGCACTAACTGGGGTAGGAGCAATGACTTGGTCAAACTCCTCAGTGGTAGGCAGACGGCGCGCAGTGGCCAAGATGGACGGTGCATACGATGCTGAGGACGAGATGTACGACAGTGGTGGTGCTGTATGGAGTAGCTCCCTCCTGTTGGCGACACAGCCCTGAACTGAGTCCATACGAGCAGCCACAAAGTCATCCACGAGGTTATCAAAAGCTGCCTCAAGAGCCTTGAGATACTCAACAAGCATCTCAATAGCATCATCTCGCTCTCCCCTAGTGCAAGCAAATGCATAGTGACAGGTGTATGGCACGTGGCATGGGAGGTAGCGGTAGCGACGAGCCTTCATCGAAGGAAGAGCATCCCGGAGACGTGCTATTGCCTCACGGGCAGCTATCTGCATAGCATGCCTCTCCGTAGGCATGGCCCTTCCAGTAAAACGGAAGTGGCGTGACTCAGAACGTCCTCCCATAAACTGCACCACGGCCTGATGCATAGACACGCTGTCGCTGAGCTTGTGCTGGTAGAGTGTGAACTCCGGACGAGTCGATGGCCCGATCGCGATCTTGGCGATGGTGGAGAGGAGCCTGATAAACCCCTCAGGCACATTGGCGAACACCTGTGACTCACAGTCGCGGCCAGCCATCTACAAAAGTAGACAAAAATTCCAGATAGTCAAATCATAAATTTATGATGACTAACAGAAAAATTGCTACAATTTGTAAAATGCTAAAATAGCACTAACGCGCTAATAACCGATTAGCGATCGCACCTAGTGGCTTCCTACAGTCAGCCTGGCTCTGGTACCAAGGTTGTCAGGACCGGTTTTCCAATAAAATATTTATTGAAAAATCGCCCCTTTAGTCAGACCAGTACAGAAAATCCTTCTTACTGGCAGACAAATCCTTGATACAGAAATCCAGTAGTACTAAATATTATACAAGGTTGAGCGGAGGCTGCTCAACAAATTATTACAAGCACGCCAATATTATACATAAAGGCGGATATGACACAATGGACATGGTGGCATACTACTGACTCGCAATAAAAAGCGGTGGTGGATATGTCACAGTGAAGTGGGTGACATGACTCCAGTATCTTACACTCATCAAGCGTCGGGGTGAGGCTCGATGATTTATTTGGGGTAGCGGAAGCGTATATAATACAAGTGACCAACTCCTGGATCGCAAGGGACTGACTGGGACTCCTCTAGGCGTCAGACTCGCTATCAAACTCTTCATCCATAAGATCGCCTTCGTCAACATCTGGCCAAATCAACAAGCCAGGTGAGTACTTTGAATGTACTCGCAAGACAGTTTGGACATAAGATATAACAAATGCAAACATGATGCACATGAGCAGAAAAGTAATACACGCAAGGCATTATATCTGCATAGCAAAAATAAATAAAAAGGGAGTCGGGCGGTAGTCCTCCCGAAGTCCCAATAAAATAGAAGAAGGCCGATCGGGTGTCTGAAGCGACGCCTCGAAAGGTGAAAATAAATAGCATGCCGCAGTCGGGCGTCAGGGCGACACCACATAAAGGGCTTATACTGAAAAGTAAATAACAGTGCGTGCCACAGTCGGACGTCTGAGCGACATCACATAAAGGGCTTATATCGAAAGTAAATGACAAGAATGCCACAGTCGGACGTCTGAGCGACATCACATAAAGGGCTTATATCAAAAATAAATGACGAGAATGCCACAGTCGGACGTCTGAGCGACATCACATAAAGGGCTTATATCAAAAATAAATGACGAGAATGCCACAGTCGGACGTCTGAGCGACATCACATAAAGGGCTTATATCAAAAGTAAATGACAAGAATGCCACAGTCGGACGTCTGAGCGACATCACATAAAGGGCTTATATCGAAAGTAAATGACAAGAATGCCACAGTCGGACGTCTGAGCGACATCACATAAAGGGCTTATATCAAAAATAAATGACGAGAATGCCACAGTCGGACGTCTGAGCGACATCACATAAAGGGCTTATATCAAAAATAAATGACGAGAATGCCACAGTCGGACGTCTGAGCGACATCACATAAAGGGCTTATATCAAAAGTAAACAACAGGTTAGTCCATCCACAGGAATAATATTCAGCCAAGTTTACTATTGTCATTTAACATATTAGTGCTCCAGAGACTGACACTGAGACCGACACTTGACCTGTCAACCAACGTCCTTGACCGTGGACACGGCTACTCGAATAGTTTTGACTCTGCAGAGGTTGTACTCTTTACCCACAGCCAACGGATTTCAGTAGTCACAAAGGACTAGTTCCGTCTACGGTGTTTTAGAAGAAAACACACCAATCCAGTACACACCCATTTCACATCCCGAAGCCAGGTATCACCCTAGGCAACGTTCAAGAAAAACTTTAAGACGGGGAGGCCACTACCTCGAATAGCATGGGATCAAATTTATATCGCGCGCTCTAAGGGGTGCCCCCCTCTCGGTCCCAACTGGAAACACCCATGCCCCCTGACCGGATGACGGGCTTTAATCCAGGGCCATGGAACCCTCATCCCGGCCCCTCTGTTTGGTGTGTACATGGAAAGAGGTTTGCAACTTACTAAACCGTATTCCTTTCTGAAAGCATGTGGCAGCACGAAAAGAAGGTGAACGGGGACAAGACTCGATCTATGTCAATACTGGAGTTAAACAGTTTCTTAGGTAATACTGGCATGCTCCAACAATACCAGCAAACAACCTATCATGTCACCACATGACTAGGTTGTCCAATATTCCATGATCACATCAAGTTTATAGCTCACTTGCAACTTTAACATGCATGAAATATAACATTCATCATATGCTTATAACATGCCATGAGAACAACCACTCAAGCAAACATGAAAAACACTCATCATATCAAAGGTTCAAACATGCTTGCCTGGTTCGGAGTAGTCGGAGTCTAGCTCGGCGAAGTTGACGGCACCGTCACCTCCCTCGGTATCTACGTCACACAAAAACATCGAATCCTAACGTAAATACCGTGCGTGCATAAAAAGTTTTCCAAATATTTTCCAAATAAATATGATAAAAAACTAGATAGAAAAATAAAGATGACAGAAAAAGAATTATCCCAAAATCATCTTTAGTTTAAAAGTTATAAAGAAATCAAACCCAGGGACTAGTCTGTGATGAAACAGAAACTATCCAGGGGGTAGTTTGTTAAAACAGAAAACGGTTCGATCCAAAATACGCCAGCCTTAACAGAAAACGAACTTTGCCCGAAGGCGTTTCCCAGAAAACGGTTCGGGAAAAAGAAAGAGAGGCTGACGAGGGGGTCCCACTCGTCGGGTTTAAAAAGAGAAACAGAGCTCGCCGGCGCCAGAGACTTGCGGTGTTCGCCGGCGACGAACCACTGCGAGACAGGGAGAGAGGGAAGTACCGGCGTGCTCAGGGGATCCTTCCGCGTCGGTGGGTGGTGAAAAGAGGCGTCGGAGTGCACCACAGCGACGACCCCCTCCTCTCCGGCGAACGGCAGCTTCGGGTGAAGATGGATCTCACCGGAGGAGGCTGCAAGCACCGAATTGATGCATGGGTTAGACGAGGTGGTGGACTAGAAGGCTACTGACCAAAGATGAGCTGGAGAAAAGCTTTGAATGGAGGGAATTTTGCCGGCTACCGAAGCGGGCGGAGGCGACCGTAGCTGGGGAAGAAGATCCACCCGAGGCCTCCTGATAGCTGGGAGGGGCTCTGGTGTGGAGGAGGAATGGTGCTGGGTCGAAAGTGAGCCCGGGGGCATCTATTTATAGCCATCCCGAGTCGGTTGCCGAGAACGGGATAACTCCGGCGAGCAATTACGGCGAAGAGGTGATCGGACGGAGGGGCAGGGCGACGGGGCAGCTTCGGATTGGTCTGCCGACTCCATTTTTGTCTTGAGTTGGAGCTATCTTGGGCGACACTCCATAGCTCGACGGAACGGAGCTCACGGGCACGTCGGCGGCAGAGGGCGTCCTCTGTGCATCCCAGGCCACGGCGACGGTTCTGCGATGCGCGTCAGCGGAGAGGACGGCCACGCGGAGGCTCGGGGTGGTGCGGGCGGTGCTGAACGGCGTTGCTCCCTGCTGAGCTCTCTGGCGCCCGCAGCGGCCATGGCTGCCGTCGCTCACGGGGGGTGCTGCGCCCTTGCCAGCTCACCGGCGACTAGGGGAAGATGCCAACCGCCGGTGCAGCTCTGGATAAGAAGAAGGAATAGGGGAGCAAGATGCCAGGGAAGCTACTGGCGAGATTGACGCTGCCGACTGACGAACAGAGTACTGACTGAAGAAATTGACACTGAACTTTCTGAACCTGACAGGAACAGTGCTCGCCACCTGCTCGATGGAATGCTTTGACCCACGTGGAAAATTTTTCTGGAGCCAAGACTTGGAGGGGTGGTCTCTTGATCCATCCAGAGACTACCTGAATTTTCTCAGAATTTTTGGAGAAAGAAAAAATGAAATCCATCAAAAATAGCAAATCTGGTCCAAACTTGCAGTGTTCAAATTTTGAAATATTTGAACTATGAACCAGCAGCTCTTGATGGATCTTGGTTGAGGGTACAAAGGACTAGCCATAGGAATTTATTTGGAGTTAATACTCAAAGGAATCTGGCAGATCCTTTGTAAATCACAAGGGTCCAATTAATTAACAGAATATTGATTTGAGGAAAAACAATTAGGATAAAAATCTGATATGGATCAAAACTTGCTGGGATAAGGTGTAGGACTTGACCTCAAGGTAGGTGTCGTGGATTTGTCATGGCAGGTGTCCTAGTGTAAGGACTTAGTCGTGGGGCCAGCGCATCTAACTGGTAGCTTGAGAGGGGTTGAGCGGGACGAGAGACGCGGAGTTTTTACCCAGGTTCGGCCCCTCCGATGGAGGTAAAAGCCTACGTCCTGCTTTGTGTCTTATATTGATGACGATCTCGGTTACAAGGGTGCGGAGTCGCTACCTCTAATATCGAGAACCTCTAGTCTGACTATCTTTTCTGACCTGTCTCTAAGACCTGTCTATTGAGACGTCTAACCTGACCCTCTTGGGGTGACCCGCCCCTCCTTATAAAGGCTGAAGGGGCGGTTTACATGTAGAGTCTAAGTCGGATTGATGACTTCCCATCGCCGGCTTCTCTTCATGGGCTTCCGAGTCCTGGGCTTCTTCCAATCCCGGGCGGCTTACACCAGGCGGGTTACAACCAGGGCTTATCTTCAGAGACTCGTCTCCGGGACTGTCTGATAACACTGTTCACCCCTGGCACTGTAGCAGCCGGGTTAACATCCTGACACTGTAGCAGCCGGGTTAACATCCTGACACTGTAGCCGGGTTAACATCCTGACACTGTAGCCGCCGGGTTACCTTCCTGGCACTGTAGCAGCCGGGTTACCTTCCTGGCATTGTAGCAGCCGGGTTACCATCCTGGCATTGTAGCAGCCGGGTTACAATTGTCTGCCAGGTTAGAACTGTAACCGGGTCAGTACTATTTGCCGGGTTAGCATGTCTGCCGGGTCAGTACTGTTTGCCGGGTCAGTACTGTTTGCCGGGTCATATCGCGGGGTAATATCCCCGTCATTAGCCCCCAGGTTAGCTTGAATTTATTTATGGTAAGCTCCATCGTCTTGCAGGTATATGTCCTTTGAAATAAAATATTGGGAATACAACACCCATATGCCATTGAGTCGGCCTTCAATGCTCTTGGCGGGTCTCCTCCGCCGGGTTATAATCACTGATGGTGCCGGGTTATGATTGTTGGTGACGCCAGGTCAAATAACTGGACTCCAGCTGAAATTGACATCTTAAAAACTCTCTCTTCAATTTTTTGATATATTCATATTACCTGTAGCCCCCAAGCTCCAAGTTGATCCATGATGACTTGGCGCTTTGCAACAATATCTTTGATTGTGTAGCCCCCAAGTACCAGGTTGTCTTGCCTGCAGCAGCCTGGGACTTATAACTGTCTTATACCTTATAAAGCTTCAGCTGGTGTAGCCCCCAAGGGCCGCCTCATCAATATGTGATGCGCCGGGTCTTCAATTTGTACCTTATAATCTGTTTGAACAACTGAATACTGTAGCCCCCAAGTGCCGGGTTGCATGCCTGCATCGACTTGGGACTTTTAGAAAAGTTGATCTGAGCGGTGTAGCCCCCAAGGGCCGGGTCATTATGAAAATGATGAGCCGGTTCTTCCTTGAATCCATATACTTGAATAAAGAGCGACATGTAGCCCCCAAGGGCCGGCTTATCTCCTTGAGATAGCCGGGTCTTGCTGATGAGGTGATGACTTTGAAAAGCGATTTGCATTAGCCCCCAAGTGCCGTGGTGCATGCTTGCAGCGACATGGGACTTGCGTACTTGATATAAACTGTCCTTGAATAATGTAGCCCCCAAGTGCCGGGTCGTCTGCCTGCGGCGACTCGGGACTGTTTGAGAGTAATATGACTCGTCATAATTGAATGAATCCTTGACCGTGGCTGTAATATAACCCGGAATGAATATCCTGGAATAACTCCTTGGTCTTTGATATGAAATCCCTGCTCGTAGTTGCGGTGCAACCCGGCGAATATATGTTTAGAATTCCATGATGAAGATCCAGCCATGTTGGCTATTAAAGATCCATTTGTTCTGGCGGCTTATCTTAGGAGACAAGACCTGCAAAAATAAACAAGACAGAGCATGTTCTGTATTGTTGTAAGGGCGGCTTGAAAAAGCACAACCTGGAGACGTGAAATCTCACAACCTTGCCTTTCTTTCCAAACGCATAAGCCGGTTCTCCTGGGTAGTCTCACTACTTTGAACTCTTAATAACTGACAAGAGCGTAGGGAACCAGAAAGAAACGCAGCAGGGGGTGAATACCCTTAGAACCCAGAAGCTACTTCTCACGTGACGTAAATCCATCGTTTGAACCTCCAGGGTACGACGGGCCACTTGGCGGAGAGTGCGCAGCAGATGGGAGAGTTTGCCTCGCCGCTGTAAGAGGCCCTTGCAGGGGGTAAGTTTTAGAACTCGCTGCACCCCTGACAAAGCGGCAGCAACTTACAGGCAGGTATAACTCGGAATTGCGGATGTAAGGGTTTGCCTCGCCGCTGTAAGAGGCCTTTGCAGAGGGTGAGTTTTAGAACTCGCTGCACCCCTGACAAAGCGCAGCTACTTACAGGCAGGTATAACCCGGAATTGCGGATGTAAGGGTTTGCCTCGCCGCTGTAAGAGGCCTTTGCAGAGGGTGAGTTTTAGAACTCGCTGCACCCCTGACAAAGCGCAGCTACTTACAGGCAGGTATAACCCGGCCTTGCAGATCGAAAAGGAGGTAAGTTTTAGAACTCGCTGCACCCCTAGTGATCTTTGTTGACGGAGTCAACGTTTGGGTCCCTGACCCACCTTACAGTGGCTGAAAAGCCTGATCAAGAGGGTCGAATCTTAACCCGGTGGGTTGAAAGCCCCCAAATGACCTTGTTGAAATATCAACATTGTTGCAGCATCTTGTAAGCCGCCATCTTGTATGAAGAAACAGCAGAAGCCCCCAAGCTGAACGGCGCATCATGACGGCTCGTCTTCTTGGGTAACTTTTAATCCTTCTGCCAATAACATAATAGCCCCCAGGATTGGGTTAACTTCCTTGCAATGACCCGGGGTTCTCGATCTGTAGCCCCCGAGTCTTTAAGTCGTCTCAAAGAGGCGGCTTGAGAGTCTCCACTGAAGGTTGAGGTTGACCGTGACGGGTTATAGATGATCCCGTATGAATTGTTTTGATAATCCGGTTGACGGTTCGTCCCGGCAGGTTGTTGAAGTTAACCAAATGCGGTCGGCGGCTTGCGCTCGTCGATTGGGCGGCTCGTACAGGCGAGCACCACACTGATATGCTGATGTAGATCAGACTGCGGGCGGCGTCTTGCGCTCGTCCGCTGGGTGGCTTGAACAGGCAAGCACAGCACCAGTATGTTGATGTAGATGTAGGAGTCAGCCGCGCGTTTGAGGACGGCACGGTTGCGAGAGATGGCCGTGGCGTTTGTAAGCCGGTGCAGGCAGGTGACTCGGCCGCGAGCGTTTGTAAGCCGGTGTGGACCGTATGAATCGGCCGTGGCGTTGTTGGTGAAAACCATGCCGCGGCTACGGCGGCTTGCCGCACTCATTGGGCGGCTCAGGCTGGCGGGTGAGCATGCGCAGTACCGGCATGTTGATGTAAACCGGACCACAATAGCGGCAGCTTGCGCGCGCCCGTTGAGCAGTGCGGCACGGACGAAGTTCGGTGCGAAATAATGCCAGCAGCGCGCCCTCCGTATCCATCGCACGATAATCACTCTTGCAGTGAATAATTGTCCTGCATAAAAACGATCACGAGCGAGTAATTGTTCTTAAAAGAATAATAATGTGCCAATAAAAACTTGACTGGATGGATTTCACCTGCTTCGTCCGGATGACAGACGATTCGTATATAGCGTTCGTGGATAACCTTTCGTACTTTCAACGGCGATTTAGCCACTCGCTCCGGCGTAGGCAAGGCGGCTTGCAACGCGACCGTAGTGGAAACGGAGCTGAACGGCTCGGAACGGACCGGCGGGGCAGACCAGGGCAGCGGAGTCGAGTCCGTGCCTACATCCCGCGTCCTCTTCCAGGTTGTGTAAACCATTTTTTTTTTTTTTTTAGCAGGCTCACCACTTTTCCCAGCCGGCTCACCGCTTATATTTCTTTTCCGTGAGCACCCGGTCAGAGCAGGCTGCTGGAGTGGTGGGGAGCTGGCGATTGGGCGGCTCGGAAGGCCGGGCGAGACCACAACGGCGGCAGAGCTGGCGGGGCAGAGCCGGTGATTTGGGTGGCTCGAGGAAGCCCCGGTGGAAACTCGCGGCGGCGACTTGCGCGGACGGTGAGGCGATGAGGCCGCGGTTCGATGTGACGGCTCGCGTTGGCGGCGGAATCGGCGCGTGGTGAAAACGGCTTTCGGAAGCGGCCGCAGCAGAGGCGGCTCGACAGGGGCGCGGGGCCAGGCAGCGGCTTCGAGGAGGCTCCCGACGAGGCAAGGCGAGGCGGCTGGTCGGCTCGCGGCGACGGAACCAGGCGGCTCAGCTGGGCAGATCAATGAGGCGGCTTCAGGGGCGAAGACGAGGCCGCCCGGCGACTCGGACCAAAAACGCGCCGGGGCGACCCGGTACGAGGTCGCAGGGGCGACGGCGAAGAGGCGCCGGCCAGGCCAGACCGCAGCAGCGTAGACCGGCGAAGATGGAGGTAGGGCCGGCTTACGGCGTGGCGGTGGAGCTGCGCCATCAAGGCGAGGCGGAGACGAACGACTTTGGCACAAGGTTGTGGGCGTGGCCGCAGCGGCGGCAGAGCCGCGCCGGCCATGCGAGGCGGAGGCGAGCGGCTTGCAGTGAGCCACGGCAGAAACGCGGCAGCTCGACGCGGTGCGAGGCAGAGACGGCGAGGGCGCGGCCGCGAATGAGGAGGTAGGGAACCACAGCGGAAGCGGCCGCGAGGCCGGGCGGCTCAAATGCTCGGCTACGGTGGCTCAACGCGGCTACGGCGGCTTGGACGCGGAGGCGACGGCGACTTGAGGTGGAGCCTTTTCAGAATTGTTTTGCACTGCTCCAGAATTGTACTTGCAAAGCTAGCTAGCGTCTGAAGCTAGCAATCAAGTAGCTTAATTGATGAACGGTGCACGTCTAGCCAGCGTATGTACGTACGCGAACTTGGCTTTACAAGCGATGATAGGACCAATTGATCTTCTCCTGATGGGAACTCTCGGTGTCTCGGCGAAACACTAGCGATCAATAAACTGAGGAAAAACGAACAGCATTTCTTGGCACCACGGACACAACATGCACACTTTTGTCGGGGGGGGGGGCAGCCGACGACGAGAACGCGGGTGCTCTGCTGACTGGTATGATAGACAAAAATTCTGGTTTCTTCAGGATATCGCAAACCGAATCAAACTCTGCTCAGACACTCTGCTCAGAATCCGTGGCGGCTCGAGGCGACTCAGCGGAAGCACCGGCGGCTCACGTAAAAGGCGTCTCGCAGGCAGCGACTCGAGGCATGCTGCGGAGGCGGTGGCAGGGCCGTAGCAGGAGGCAACGCCGGCGAGGGGAGGCCGCGGTTACGCATAGGCAGCAAGCCGGCTCGGAGGCCAGGGCGGGTTGGAGCCGGAGGTTGGTGACTTGAGGCGAGGCCACGCGGCGGAGGCGGCCGGGAGGCTGGGGCAGTACGGCAAGGCGGAGACGGCAGCGCCGGCTTGGAGGCGGTGTGGAGGCGGCCGCGAGGCCGATTCGACGTGCAACAGCAGAAGGCGGGCGGCTTGATGGCAGCCGGCAGAGGCGGAGACCACGGCAGCGGCTTGGCCACGGCGGAAGCGGAGCGCGGACCAGGGCGGCTCAGAAGCGCCGGACCGCGGCTGAGGTGGAGACTTGACCTGCCACAGAGGCGGCGGCAGCTCGACAGAAACCGGCGGAAACGGCGGCTCGAGGAAGCCCCCTACCGAGGCGGCTCACGGCGGCAGAGGCGGCGTCTTGTCGCGACGACGAAGGCGGTGCCGGCTGCAAGACCGCGGCGGCGGCGGGTCGAAGGGAGCCGTACCAGCAGAGGTGTGGCCGCGGCAGATCAGGCGACTTGAGCAAGAGTGGAGCGAGGCACCCTGGCGACGGGCGGCTCGCCGTGGCAGCGGTTTAGTGAGACGGCCGGCGGTTCGAGGAAAAAGTGAGGCTGAGGCGGCTCGGGGAGGAGCTGCGCTGGTCACGGCAGCTGGGCGGGTCGGCGACAGTGCGCAGCGGAGGCGTAGCGCGGAGCTGGCTGGCGGCTCATCGGAGCGGCAAGGCCTGACCCGGACGGCGGTTTGACGGGAGTGCGGGAGCAGCAGTAACCTTTGTGAGTCCGAGGCGAAGCTTGCGCGCCCTGGCCAGTCCCAGGCGAGACCGAGTCTTCCTTTTTTCTCTTCCTTGAGTAATACTAGCCCACGTGAAACTCTACAACGATGGCCACTTGACGAAAACGATGAAACCGGCGTTTGAAGCCTAGATGTGTTAGAACTCGGCCCCGGCGACACGCGTTATCATCAGTGCAAATTGATCTAGATGGCAAGTTGAGGCCACGGCGGCACGGCGCGATGGCGGCGGCTTGGTGATTTGAGCTCGAACCACGGTCCCAGTCCTTCGGGTCAATATTGGTTTGACCATAGTCTTCGCGTGAAAACAATGATAACTTGTCCGTGATTACTTCCTCGGCGACTTGTGGTGGAACTGTTGATCTCGGCGACTTGCGGTGGCGCACAGACACCGCCTTAACCTTCTCGAACTTAAATTTCACCGATTGTAACTCTGGACCGATGAACATAAAGCTGATGCTGATCCTTCCAAGCCGAGTCTTTCTTTGTCCGGAAAATTGCGAACTTCTCGGTCCCTGGGAGCGATCCCTTCAAGAACTCAACACCACCATGCGCGTGCCCCACGGTGGGCGCCAACTGTCGTGGATTTGTCACGGCAGGTGTCCTAGTGTAACGACTTAGTCGTGGGGCCAGCGCATCTAACTGGTAGCTTGAGAGGGGTTGAGCGGGACGAGAGACGCGGAGTTTTTACCCAGGTTCGGCCCCTCCGATGGAGGTAAAAGCCTACGTCCTGCTTTGTGTCTTATATTGATGACGATGACGATCTCGGTTACAAGGGTGCGGAGTCGCTACCTCTAATCTCGAGAACCTCTAGTCTGACTATCTTTTCTGACCTGTCTCTAAGACCTGTCTATTGAGACGTCTAACCTGACCCTCTTGGGGTGACCCGCCCCTCCTTATAAAGGCTGAAGGGGCGGTTTACATGTAGAGTCTAAGTCGGATTGATGACTTCCCATCGCGGGCTTCTCTTCATGGGCTTCCGAGTCCTGGGCTTCTTCCAATCCCGGGCGGCTTACACCGGGCGGGTTACAACCAGGGCTTATCTTCAGAGACTCGTCTCCGGGACTGTCTGATAACACTGTTCACCCCCGGCACTGTAGCAGCCGGGTTAACATCCTGACACTGTAGCAGCCGGGTAAACATCCTGACACTGTAGCCGGGTTAACATCCTGACACTGTAGCCGCCGGGTTACCATCCTGGCACTGTAGTAGCCGGGTTACCTTCCTGGCACTGTAGCAGCCGGGTTACCTTCCTGGCACTGTAGCAGCCGGGTTACCATCCTGGCACTGTAGCAGCCGGGTTACAATTGTCTGCCAGGTTAGAACTGTAACCGGGTCAGTACTATTTGCCGGGTTAGCATGTCTGCCGGGTCAGTACTGTTTGCCGGGTCATATCGCGGGGTAATATCCCCGCAGTAGGCAAAAGGGTTTGGGAAGAAATCTTGCAAAGCAAGTCATGGTAAGAAGTTTGAATAGAAAAATCTTGAATGGGAAGGAATAAACCCAAATCCAAATTTATTCTTTTAATAAGAAAAAGGTCAAAATATTTAGAGAGCCTTTGTGTTGGACCAACACATGTTGAGAGGACTCTCAAGACCAGAAGTTCAAAGTTGAAAAGGTTCCAATAAGAGGTCAGTCATCGAAAGAATTTTGAGGGAAGGTCTCTTTTTTGAAAAATTCAAATAACCTCCTCAAAATATATCAAATATTTTGTAAAAACCAAATTAAAATTTTTGGGGTGTTACAACACTCCATATGACCAGCCGGACTGCCCTCCCCGAGGGCGAGATAGGATGGCTGGCGAGGCCGGTTATAGGCCGGCGATACCCCGCAGAAGGGGAAAAGACCCAATGGAACCTGACGACAGGTATGACCTACGACACGACCTGGATGATAGAACAGGCCGCACCAGATCCATCTACGGGTCTAGAGGGTACTCCCCGGGTAGACGGGACGAGTACCGTCCCTGGCACGACCGAACCAATAGAGTTCGGGACCAAAACCGGGCTAGAACAGACGCCGACTACCGGCGTGATATAGCCAGAGTCAGAGGCGCTGCCCACCCACTGTGCTTCACTGGCGAGGTGATGCAGCATCAGTTCCCGGAAGGGTTTAAACCCGTGAACATCGAACAATACGACGAAACAACTGACCCAGCACTGTGGATCGAGGATTTCCTCCTCCACATTCACATGGCATGAGGGGATGACCTCCACGCCATCAAGTACCTACCCCTTAAACTTAAGGGGCCAGCTCGGCACTGGTTAAACAGTCTCCCCGAAAACTCTATCAGGAGCTGGGAGGACCTCGAGGATGCATTCCGATCCAACTTCCAGGGCACCTATGTACGGCCCCCGGACTCTTCCGACCTAAGCAATGTCGTGCAAAAGGCAGGAGAGTCCGCTCGACAATTCTGGAACCGGTTCTTGACCAAGAAAAACCAGATCGTCGATGGCCCAGATGCCGAAGCTATAGCCTCTTTCAGGCACAATATTCGGGACGAGTGGCTGGCTCGCCAGCTCGGTCAGGATAAACCCAGGACCATGTCCGCCCTCACATCGCTCATGACCCGCTTTTGCGCGGGCGAGGATAACTGGCTAGCAAGGCGAAGCCACAACCCCGAAGACCCCGGTACTTCCGAAGTCCGGGATGGAAACGGGAAACCATGACGTAACAAAAACAAACGCCGGCATAGCACTAGCGACGCCGATGACACGGCCGTTAACGCCAGTTTCTGCAACCCAAGATCTGGGCAGCGGAAGAAGCCTCCTAAAGGCAACCGCAACGGACCCACCCCGCTGGACAAGATCATGGAGAGGCCTTGCCAGATCCACGGCACCCCGGACAAGCCCGCCAACCACACCAACCGTAACTGTTGGGTGTTTAAACATGCCGGCAAACTCGCAGCCGAGGACCAGGGCAAAGGCCCACGCAGCGAGGACGACGAGGAGCCTCGCGGTCAGAGCAATGGAGGTCAGAAGAAATTCCCTCCAGAAGTAAAAACTGTGAACATGATATACGCCACTCATATACCTAAAAAGGAGAGGAAGCGCGCCCTTCGAGAGGTCTACGCCGTAGAGCATGTAGCCCCGAAGTTTAACCCATGGTCGGCCTACCCGATCACTTTTGATCGACGGGATCACCCGACCAGTATCCGTCACGGAGGTTCGGCGGCCCTCGTCCTAGACCCCATTATCGATGGGTATCACCTCACTAAAGTCCTAATAGACGGAGGAAGTAGCCTCAATCTGATCTACTCAGATACGGTGAAAAAGATGGGCATAGACCCGTCAAGGATAAAGCCTAGCAACACTACCTTTAAAGGAGTGATCCCAGGTGTCGAAGCCCGGTGCACAGGAAGTAGTGTTCGGTTCGCCCGACAACTTCCGCAGCGAGGAATTGATCTTCGACATCGTCCCCTTCCGCAGTGTCTATCACGCCCTGCTCGGCCGAACAGCGTTCGCTCGCTTTAATGCCGTCCCACATTACGCATACCTCAAGCTCAAGATGCCTGGTCCCAAGGGGGTCATCACCGTCAATGGCAACACAGAGCGTTCCCTCCGAACTGAGGAGCATGCATTGGCCCTGGCGGCCGAATTCCATTATGAGGACGGTCGGCAAACACCCAAATCGGCCACAAAGGCCCGTAAGGTCGACAAACGAGTTCGGTTTCAATCCGAACTCCCAGACTCTTCTGCTCCCCAGAAATAGGGATACGCCCCCCATTGCACAGCCCTAACGACCGCCAAACACGTGCCAAGAAGGCACAACTTCGCGCTCAAGATTCCATGGGCAGCAATGGGGAGCAACCATCAAATGGTAAGTGTTCGGCTGGACCGACCAATACCAATACACGTCCTCGGACAAGACACAGGTACCATCAAGGACCTGCTAAAAAGTGTAAAGCTCATCGATACTTCGGCGACTTCTCAATACCTTCTTCCCAAGGTCCGCTCGGCGATAGCATCACTCTTAATGGGATGCAACCCCCACAGAGGAACATGAACGGATAGGCGACAAGACACATCGAGGACGTCATGTCATCAATCGGAGACTCCTGGTACAGCCTCCCCTCTGTAAATTTTATATTTCATCTACCTATAAACAGTTGCTTCGGCAATCCAAGTTGTAAGAATTATTGGGCAATTACAACACCATTATATATGGCCACTTCGTTGTCTTTTATACATCCTCTGTTCTTCCCTTGGTAACGCTTCTTGCGAAAACTGTTCGGTATATATTATGATGCAACCGGCTAATAGACCGGGGGCTCAAATTTAAAATCGCCTTGAACGTCACCCCAGTACAACTGATCGTGTGTTCGGCGTCTTGGGTTTTGCTTTATATGCATCGGATCCAAACTATGTCTTGGGTCAATAGTTGGGTTGCCCGGCTCTTGTGCTTGCCCTCTTACGTTCCGCTCATTTGGCTAAAAGGGTAAAGGGAGAACCACTGCGATTGTGCTTCCAGCTCGTCTGGTCAAGCACCTCAGTGGAGAAAGCCGAAAACTGACCGTCATAGTAAGCGAGAACCGGTCTGCAAATCCGAGCACTAGTGTCATACTAAAAGATCGATAGAGGTTATTCCGTGTTATACGATGGGTTTCGTTCTAGTACAAACCATGTGATGCCGGCTTCGGCCCCGAACATCACACTGGGGGCTGGTTATCAGCCCCTCGCATTTTTCTACACTCCCACGGCTAAGTGAAAGTGATAGAGCACCATAGTCCGATTGCCTTGTCCCGCTCGCACTACCGCCTTCGGGCGCCGATACTTCGGCTAAGGGTAGAAGTGCGGATACAGGGACACCCCGCGTAGTATCTACGTGGGGGCTGAAGCCGACGACTCGCTGCTTTCAGATAAACCGGCCACATAGGAGTCTAAATAAACATAAACTACTTATAAGACATGATAAACCATGCAACACTAATTATAAAGCGTCAAAGTCTTCGGACATATTACACCGCGCTCATTCATACAAAACATCCTTGGAGCACTGAGCCTCTATTGCCCGAGCACCCTCCATTACATGGGGGAAGTATAGCTCGGGGCACCTATGACTCTTGTCAGGAGGCGGAGGTGCGGTGGCCATCTTGGTCGGCTGGAGCTTCGGCCAGTGCACCATGGTCCTTGCAAAGGACATCCGCGCGCCCTCGATGCACGTAGAGCGATTCAGCACGTCAACCCGAGGCGCAACATCACGTAGCTTCTGCACCAGGCCGAAATAGCTGCTCGGCAGCGGCTCATCGGGCCACAGGCAGATGCAGAGGTCCTTCATGGCCGGCTCCGCCATTCTGTGCATCTCCATCAGTTGCTTCATGTGGTCAACGAGGAGGAGAGAGCGCTCGGGGGATTCAAATTGCACCCAGAATAGCCGGGCCTCATGATCCTCCGCCCGCGAAGCATAAAGCTTGTTCGCCTCCGCCGCACTCTTCTGGAGATCCGCACGAACGCCTAAGGAACACCACACCTGGGTGAGCAAAGCAAATTTGCTACCACCAAAGGTGCATCGCAGCGAATATGGCTTACCATCGATGACAACCTTGACTTGGCGAACCTCCTCTTCAAAGGACCGCCTGTCCACTCGCTCCTTCTGGAGCTCGGATTTCAGGGCGGCTAGCTCGGCGGCTTGTTCCTTGCTTTTCTGCTCAAGGGCCTCGCACTTCGTGCCGGCATCCTTGAGCTCTTGCTGCACCTCCTCCACACGGGCCTCATGCTTGGCGCTTGCAGCTTTCAAATTGGAAAGCGCGGCTGCTGCTTCTTCGACGGCCGCCTTCTTCTCCTCGGCCTCTTGCCTCATTTCCTGGAGCTCGGCCTTGAGTCTTTCAACCTCCGCAACTGAAGCTGTGGAAGCAATAATAAGCAAATCACACTGGGTCACCAGTGAGGATCATTATCAATATACAACTCAGATTTTAGAATTCGGCTTACCTTGTGCCTCGTTGAACCTCTTGTTCAGGCTATCAAGCTCCACTTCGGAGATCTTGAGCTTCCGATTTAGCTCGGTCAGCTCAGCGGCATTACCGGCCGCCACCGATGACGAGGCCTACAAAAATAATATACGCATCCAGTTATGTACATTCCAGCCTCCGAACTGTCAAAAATACGACCCTCTGTTCGGACCTCTTACGGGTTTTCCGAACATTGCAGGACCAAATGGTGCCTTGTGCATCATTGTTCACTCCTTACTATTTGACCCCCGGATGCATTTTCGCATACCCACCCGGGGCTCGGGGGCTAGTACATATATAAAGATAGCACAAACTTAAAATTAGCATTGTTCGGGAAAAGGGGTATTACTTGACTCACCTTGAAGCCCGCCAAGAGACCATTGAAGGCCTCTTTCAGTCCGTTATCAACGGACTGAATCCCTTGTAAAACCGCGCCCATAAGAGTGCGGTGATCCTCGGAGATGGGGGCGCCTGCTAGCGCCTCCTCCATAACCGGCCACCCAGCCGTTGGCGGCATCGGTGGTGATCGGGCAGTTCGATCTCTGATCGGGTACTGAACCGGTAACTCCGGAGGCGCAGAGAGCTCCGGAGACGTCCTCGGAGGGGACTCGGCATTTCTTCGCCCTTCCTCTTCGGCGACCGGGGGAGCATTCTCCCCCTGGTCCTCAGCAGCCTGGGGAGTTTTCTCTCCCTGGCCTTCGGCGGCCGAGGCATCAGCCTCGGCCATGGCATGGTCACCTCCTCCACCAGTGTTCGGCTCCAACGGAGCCTGGCTGGATGACACCTCCGCGGTATCCTTCACAACCCCCGAAGGTGTAGGGTGCGATGCGGTCCCGCTCTCCGCTACTTCGGCGGGTGGGGACTCCCCGTCCGATATTTGGTCGGTGAGAAGAACGCGCGGTGGGCTGCAGACCAAAAGGCGCCCATGCGTTTAAAAAACTATTACATACTTTGCGTAAATAGCTCAGTGAGTCCTCAGATTCATTACCTTTGAGCGGGGGGCTTGACCCTTGGGTTCCTTCGGGGGACCCTCTCAAATTCCTCGGATTCTGTGTTAGAATCCGAGCTATCGTCAGGCAGGATCAACCTCGCCCGGCACGCCCTCTTCGGGGCGGGAGGAACTGCCTCCTCCACGACGTCCGATGACGCCGCCCTCTTTTTTGCGGGAGGGGAAACGCCTTCCCCCCCCCCCCCGTCATCATGCTCCTCCTCATGGCTAGAGGAGGCATGGGTTTCCTCGGACGTAGCGTCTCGCTGGTCCTTAATGCGGAGTCCCTCTCTGGCCTTCTTCTTCTTCTCTTTCTTTTCGGGCACCGAGTACGGCGCCACGACCAGCATCGCCGCCAACAGCTCCGACCTGGGGTCTTCGGGTTGTGGAGCCGGGCAGTTAACCTTCACGGCTTTGCTCAGCCACTTCTGCGAAAGATGGGGAGAAGGCGTTCAGACCTTTTGCCGAAGAAACAAAGTCAAAGAATTGAAGTTATACCATACCTTGGTCGGGGGGTTGATGGTGCTTAGGCCCGTATCCTCTTCCTTGGCCGGCCAGCTCTTCTAAGGCTTGAACAAAGCCCTCCACAGCTTCTCCGGGGTGGTGCGGAAGAATTGGCGCACGGTAGGCTCGTCGTTAGGACGGTAAGCCCACATGGGGGATGCCCGGCGCTGGCAGGGGAGGATACGGCGGTGGAGCATGACCTGGACCATGTTGACCAGCTCCACCTTGGCCTCGATCACCGAAGTAAGGCGCTTCTACAGTAGCTTCACCTCAGCATCCGACCCCTAGTCAAGGCCCTTCCTGAGCCACGAGGTCAATCTCGTTGGGGGTCCGGATCTGAATTCGGCAGGCGCCGCCCAGCCCTCATCCCTTGGCTCGGTGATGTAAAACCATTCCTTCTGCCAGATTTTGATTGTGTCGATGAAGGTGCCGGTAGGCCACTCGACGCGGGGGAGCTTGCTGATTACCGCCCCTTCACAGTCTGCATGCTCGCTGGCCACGGTCTTCGACTTGACATTGAAGACCTTGAGCCATAAGCCGAAGTGCGGTTCGACCCGCAGAAAGGCTTCGTAGATGATAATGAACGCCGATACGTGCATAAAGGAGTTCGGCGGAAGGTCATGGAAGTCCAGCCCATAGAAAAATATGAGACCCCTGACAAAGGGGTGGAGCGGAAAGCTCAGTCCCCGGATAAAGTGGGGGACGAACACCACCCTCTCGCCGGCTTTGGGGGTGGGAACCACCTGGTTCTTCTCCAGGGCGCGGTGGAAGACGTTGGCAGGGAGGTAGCCGGCCTGCTTCAGGTCCCGGATATCCTGGTCGGTGACCGTGGAGGCCTCCCACTTGCCGTTGGAACCAGAACCCGCCATGGCTAAGCTCGGAGAAAAGGGTGAGGAAGAACTGGATCTGGGCTCTCGGAGCTTGGAGAGATTGAGGAGGCGGATGATGCGAATGGGAAGCGTGAATAGGCCTTGGGGTTTTTTCCCTTTTTATGGGACGTGTCACCGATTAGTCTCGCTTACCGCGCCACAAATCCCTCCGCTTCCCAAGACATGCGTGCCGTTATGCGCGTGTGGAGATTAATCATATCCCGTGTGAAACGGGGCACGATCTGCACATTGATAAGTCGTGTCGCTGAAAAAACGGCCCCAAACCGCGAATCGAGTTTTCGTAACTGGTTCAGTGGTCATGGTAGGCCACGACCCTTTGTCAGAGGGGGGTGTCAGAAAACACTGTTTACACTTTGGCGATTAGCCTTCGGGGCTAAGCAATTCATGGTGTTCGGTCAATCATATGATCGGAAGAAATATGTGTCATCGGAAGCCGAACTAGTCTCAGCCGATCATGAAAAAGGAAGAAGAACTCACCCCGCAAGCCGAAGACTCTGATATGCGAAGCAGCTGGAGCTGAGACCCTTGGCGTTGGGGGCTAGTTCGGGGGCTACTGAGGGAGTCCCGGACTAAGGGGTCCTCGGGCTGCCGGCTCATCTTTCAATGGGCCGGCTCGATGGGCCATTCTCTGAAGAAGGGCCGGACACATCAAGACTCCATTTTCCAGAAGGAAGCCCCGAAGGCGCATCGTGCACTCCAAGTCAAGATGAGGAAATCGCCATCTCCATCCTCGGCAGGAGGCCCACCATGTGTAAACCCTAGTACCCCCCGGTGTCTATATAAACTGGGAGGGTTTTAGATCATAAGACACAGAAACTCATCTAGGGTTTTAGCTAGTCGATCTCGAGGTAGATCAACTCTGTAACCTTCATATCATCAATATAATCAAGCAGGACGTAGGGTTTTACCTCCATAGGAGGGCCCGAACCTGGGTAAACATCGTCTCCTTCGTCCCTTTGTTACCATCGATCCTAGTCTCACAGCTCGGGACCCCCTACTCGAGATCCGCCGGTTTTGACACCGACACCAGCTCTTCATGTCCATCTTGGCAATCTGGGCAGTGAGGCGCTCGGCGATATCAACCATCCTCTTGATCCAGAGGTCACGCTGCTCAACCAAGTTCGCCAGGTTTTCTTCGGCGTCCTTCTAAAGGGTCTTCGCGTGGGTCACATCTGTCAGTAGCAGTTTCTCGCGAGCTCCAGCTGATTCGAGGTCTCTCTCCAAGGAAGAAAGCCTGGATTTCATGTCGGAAATGGTGCCGTTAGCGGCATCAAGGTCCTGGCCCTTGGAGGAAAGTTATGATTGCACCTCTTCCAGAGTTGACGCTGCCTTTCGCGCTTCCTCTTTAAGGGCCTCGATCTCCTCACTGCTCATGGCGAGATCCTCTATCAGTTTGCTCAGTTGCGCTTCAAATTTGGCCTTAGCGGCAGATGCGACAACCAGCTCATCAGCTACCTTCTTCAGTTGTGCAGCGGACTCCAAGGAAAGTGCATCGAGAGCGGTCCTGTGGCCATCTTCCAGCTCCCTGGTAAGCTGTCGAACGCGGTCCTCCAGCTCCTCATCCTTGGCGCGGAGGGTAGCCTCAAGGTTCCCTTCCCGAAGGGAGATGCCCTCCTCTCTGGCGTCCAGAAGCGCCTCGCGCTCCGCCAGTCGGGCCTTCCAGGCGGCAACATCCTCGTTAGCCATAGACAGCGTCTCATGCTGCCTCTTGAGAGAATGGACCTGCCGATTGTACCAGTCCCGCAGCTCGCTCCCTTTGCTCCTCAGCTGATGATCCACGAGCTCGGCCGCGTCACGCTGCTCCTTGACTGCCTGCCACTTGAGGTTGTACCTGCTCTGCACATCCTTAAGCCCTGCTGCTATAGATTCCAGGAGAGCCAAATCCTTGGCAGTGTCAGCAGTGTTGTGAGTTCCTTCGATCTCCTGAGATAGCGGCGCCAGGATCTTATTAATCTCTTCGTCAAGGTCTGCACCCACTGAGAAAGGTGAGTCGAGAGCTGTGTGGCTTAACAGAGCAGTGACCAATGCAAGATGACTCTGCAGGGACTGCAGGGCCGATGCCAGGGGATAACTGGACAAGGGAGGCTTCATGGTTTGAAGGGGAGTCTTCTCTTCCACCATTGGGCTCAGGCCGAGCACGCTACTGGGGTTTTGTTCCGTTCTTTCTGAAGACCCCTGAATATCCCCGGCAGCCGAGCCATGTTCTTCCGCGGCAACAATCTTCATCGCTTCCGCGGCAGCGTCCTTCCCGATACCTGCAACCTCCTCCAGCAGTCCAGGCTCTTCAAAAAGCGGAACTACGGATTAGAGCAACAAAACAGAAGTATGGAAATCAAGAATCAATAAGGCATGTAAAGAAAGGATACAGGGAAAACAAGGCACCGGCAAGAGGGATACCCGATGGAGACTGCTGCGGAAGGACCTCTCCTTCCCCGGCAACATCAGTTGCCGGCGTGCGGTCCGTCGCCGTCCCTTCGGCAATAACCTTTGCACGGGCAGGTTCCTCGGCGGAGGCCCTTGCCGGCGAATCCTCCTCATGGGCAATGGTTGATGGGGAATCTTGGAGGAGAGGTTCCTCTTGGCGAGCCTTCCTCGTCTCCGCCGGTAGATGAGGCCTGCACTTGGGTTTCACGGAGAGGACTGGGCTGGGGGCTAGACACGGGATTCTCTTCCGCGTCTCCAGCAGAGCCTCTGCCTGCCGCAAAGTCTGGTCCCGCTGCAGATTTGGCCCTCTTGGCCCTGTGCGCAAGAGTCTCCTCATCCTCTATTGGGGAACGCGATAGAAAACAAAAAAAATTGGTACTGCGAGCACGACCAGGATCACTATGGAGATGCATACAAGGTTTGATCTGATCCGTACCGACTCGTAGCGCAGCGGAAGTAGAGTCGGTGAAGATCGGTGGTGCAGATCCCCGCAGCTAGGATTTACAACCTCCCAACCGCGAGGATGTTCTCCCTCGTCGGACAGCCTTTCGGGAGGCGGTCGGACAGTCCCTCGGACAATGTCACGGACAGCCCTTCGGGAAGACCCTCGAAGCTCGAACGGAAACTCTAACAGCCCTCTGGGAGGACCCTCGAACAGCCCCTCGGGCAAAAGATCGAAACTATGACCTCTCTACAGGGTTGCACACATACGGTGTCAGCTATCCGGTAGGGCTTCGCCGTCCAGAACTAGTTCCTGCCGGAACCCAGACAGCCTTTCGGCTCTACGAAACTATTTCGCGGGGAGGGAGAGAGAAGGCCAGATCATGCATGGCATTTGTATGTTGAGAAAGAGTGAGAGTGGAGAGTGCATCTCCACCTCTATTTATAGGAAAACTCAAGGGGTGGGGTGGGACTTGAAATACCCAAAAACCCCATGAAAGGAGTCCTTCACAAGGGCATAAAGGGAAAGCAAGTGGGGCATGTGAGGCTCCAAGGTGGATCCCACCTTGGCCGGCCACCCCTCCTAGGGCACCCCAAATGGGTGCCCTTATCCTTCCATGTCATCCCCGTCTAGTATTCAACAGATAGATGACCCTTAAGGGTGTGACCCTATAGGTTCGGTGAAGTATAGACATGAGGGGAACACTTTCCGATCAATGATCAACATCGGAGCCGTGGACACCCATATTGACCCCTATACCCACACGAATAAATATTCGAGTGAACCATTAGTTTGCCATGTGCTATTCCTGTTGCTTCACGATATGATACAAACACCCGAGGTGAGACTTGTCAGCATCCCCATGGATCAACAACTTGTCCACTATGCCAGTTACCTCGTTACCGGTTTTGTTCTCCTTACTCGTTTCCGTGTTTCGGCATACCTGTGATCAAATCACATTGTGTCTGGCCAGACGATGATGGATACCGTAACACCGAGAGGGCCCAAGAATATCTCTCCATCGTCGGAGGAGCAAATCCCAATCTTGAGCTACCAAGTTACTTGTCATACTTTTCCGTGAACCCGTAAGCCGCCGTAATAGCCACCCTTGTACAAGTGACGTTTAACAAACCCCAAAGTTCACGAAGCAAGTACGAAGGAACTCGATACTCTCATGGTATAAGGAATTATGCAAACGTTAACTATCTCTGTGTTATTAACCATTAACTTGTGACGAATGTATCTCATAGCATAACATCAATTCGGGTCGATTCAACACAAGTGTTCTACCAACAATGTGCCCTCAAAATTGCT
Organism: Elymus sibiricus; assembly: GCA_039707655.1. Lineage (NCBI taxonomy): Eukaryota > Viridiplantae > Streptophyta > Magnoliopsida > Poales > Poaceae > Elymus > Elymus sibiricus. The sequence continues at coordinate 507,150,059 of CM077665.1, forward strand.
GGCATAGACATGCCGATGATCAGGAAAACAGGATCATCATGCAATACTTGAGCTAGTCTTAGAGGCATGACTAGGAATACTTTTTACCGTTTATTGTACCACACGTGCACATGAGTTTCCCTCCGTGCCTCGTGGATATTGTAGACTCGAGAATCATTGCAGTTATAGCATGGATCATAAACATTTATTACAAACCAACAGATACAAAGTAACTGTTATTACTGCCTCTAGGGCATATCTCCTACAGACTCCCACTTGCACTAGTGTCATAATCCAGTTACATGGCTTCCCTAACACCAATGGCTATCCTGTGTTGCTCATGCTTTGCTCATGGTAGAGGCTTTGTCATCGGGTCTGACACATTCAGATCCGTGTGAACTTTGCGTACTTTCACTAAACCCTCTTCGACATGATGTTGAATGAGTTTATATTTGCATTGAATATGCCTTGTCTTATGGTGCGAACTTGGCTCCCTTGCCTGAGCCACGGCACCACTATTATCACAATAGATCTCCACCGGGTCCAGCGCACTTGGAACCACACCAAGGTTTTCAAGAAATTGCTTGATCCCGACAGCCTGCTTGGAGGCTTCTGAAGCAGCAACATATTCCGCCTCCGTCGTAGAATCGGCCACAGTCTTTTGTTTGGAACTTTTTCAATCAACTGCGCCACCGTTCAATATGAAAACATAGCCTGATTGAGATTTGAAGTCATCTGGATCAGTCATGAAGCCTGCATCAGTGTAACCACTTACAATGAGCTCTTCATCACCTCCGTACACAAGGAGTAAATCCTTGGTCCTTCTGAGGTACTTAAGAATACCCTTGACTGCTGCCCAGTGTTCCAACCCTGGATCACTTTGGTACCGGCTGCTAACACTTAGCGCATAGGAAACATCCGGTCTTGTACATAGCATGGCAAACATAATAGAACCAATTGCCGAGGCATATGGAACATCATTCATCTATACTCGCTCATCGAGAGTCCGAGGACACTGATTCTTGCAAAGCACTGTGCCAGGTGACATGGGGAGTAGGCCTTTCTTGGAGTTCTCCATGTTGAACCTTTTCAACACCTTGTCGATGTACATGCTTTGGCTAAGCGCTATCAGGAGTTTTGATCTATCCCTATAGATCCTGATGCCCAATACGTATGCCGCTTCACCTAAGTCCTTCATTGAAAAACTCTTCTTCAATGAGTCTTTTATTTCGCTAAGAAAAATCGCGTCATTTCCAATCAACAATATGGCATCCACATACAAGATTAGAAATGCTTTTGCGCTCCCACTAAACTTCTTGTAAACACAAGATTCTTCGTCATTCCTGATGAAGCCCAACTGTTTGATCACTTCATCAAAACGAATGTTCCAGCTCCTTGCTGCTTGCCTCAGACCATAAATGGCCTTCTGAAGTTTGCATACCTTTCCAGCATCCTTATGAACGACAAAACCTTCAGGTTGTATCATGTATACATCTTCTTTGAGATTTCCATTTAGGAAAGCCGTTTTGACGTCCATCTGCCATATTTCATAATCGAAATAAGCAGCAATTGCTAGTAATATCCGAACAGACCTAAGCATAGCTACGGGTGAGAAAGTCTCGTCGTAGTCCTCTCCTGGAACTTGCGTGAACCCTTTCGCGACAAGTCTAGCTTTGTGGATTGTAATGTTACCATCCGCGTCTGTCTTTCTTTTGAAAATCCATTTACAACCAATGGGCTTTACGCCTTCTGGAAGTTCTTCCAAGTTCCAAACTTGGTTTTCGTACATGGATTCCTTTTCGGATTTCATGGCTTTGTGCCATTCCCTTGAGCTGGGCCCCGCCATTGCTTCCTTGTAGTGCGCAGGTTCATCGTCTTCAAGAATGAAGTTTTCGTTATGAAACCACTCAGGTGGCTGGATAGCCCTACCTGATCTGCGCGGTTCAGTTTCAACCCTGTCTGAAGTTTCCGCATCATATGCGACGACTTCCGGTTCGGTTGTATGGATAATTTGCGGAATTTCTTCCGGTTCCTTAGCCATATCAACGGTCGCCGAAGATTCACTAATCTCATTAAGTTGTACTGTCCTCCCACTTACTTCTTTAGCGAGAAACTCTTTCTCGAGAAAGACTCCATTTCTAGCGACAAACACTTTGTGCTCGGAGGAAAGATAGAAGGAATACCCAATGGTCTCATTGGGATAACCTACAAAGTAGCATTTGTCTGCTTTGGGATCGAGTTTGGTTGGCTGTAAACATTTTACGTATGCCTCACAACCCCAAATCTTGAGATGCGACACAATGGGTTTCTTCCCATACCATAATTCAAATGGCGTCGTCTCAACAGACTTAGACGGTGCTCTGTTTAATGTATAAGCGGCAGTGAGTAGTGCGTGACCCCAAAAAGATATTGGAAGATCTGTAAGAGACATCATCGACCTTACCATGTCTAACAGGGTTCGGTTACGTCGTTCCGACACTCCGTTTCGCTGTGGAGTTCCGAGAGGCGTAAGCTGTGAAACGATTCCACGGTCACTCAGATATTGGCTAAACTCATGACTAAGATATTCGCCCCCACGATCTGATCGCAGAAACTTAATCCTTTTGTTACGATGATTTTCTACCTCATTCTGAAACTCTTTGAACTTTTCAAAGGTTTCCGACTTATGCTTGATACATCTCCATCGTATCTACTTTTCGAAACTCTTTTGCCCTTGTTTTGGACTCTAATTTGCATGATTTGAATGGAACTAACCCGGACTGACGCTGTTTTCAGCAGAATTGCCTTGGTGTTATTTTTGTGCAGAAATAAAAGTTCTCGGATTGACCTGAAAATTTACGGAGAATATTTTTGGAATTAATAAAAAATACTGGCGAAAGAATCAACCGGAGAGGGTCCACCCATTGGCCACAAGCCAGGGGTGCGCCCCCCCCCTAAGGCGCGCCCAGGTGGCTTGTGGGCCCCCTGCAGCTCCTCCGACCTCAATTCCAACTCTATATATTCACATCCGTGGAGAAAAAAATCAAGGAGAAGAGTTCATCGCATTTCATGATACGGAGCCGCCGCCACCTCCTGTTCTTCCTCGGGAGGGCAGATCTGGGGTCCGTTTTGGGCTCCGGAGAGGGGAAATCGACGCCGTCGTCATCACCAACCATCCTTCATCACCAATTCGATGATGCTCTCCGCCGTGCGTGAGTAATCCCATCGTAGGCTTGCTGGACGGTGATGGGTTGGATGAGATTTACCATGTAATCGAGTTAGTTTTGTTACGGTTTGATCCCTAGTATCCACTATGTTCTGAGATTGATGTTGCTATGACTTTGCTATGCTTAATGCTTGTCACTAGGGCCCGATTGCCATGATTTCAGATCTGAACCTATTATGTTTTCATGAATATATATGTGTTCTTGATCCTATCTTGCAAGTTGTAGACACCTATTACGAGTTATGATCCGCATCCCCCAGGGTGACAATAACTGGGATTCTTTCCGGTGATTACCGTAGTTTGAGGAGTTCATGTATTCACTAAGTGCTAATGCTTTGGTCCGGTTCTCTATTAAAAGGAGACCTTAATATCCCTTAGTTTCCATTAGGACCCCGCTGCCACGGGAGGGTAGGACAAAAGATGGCATGCAAGTTCTTTTCCATAAGCACGTATGACTATATATGGAATACATGCCTGCATTACATTGATGAATTGGACCTAGTTCTGTGTCACCCTATGTTATAACCGTTGCATGATGAATGCCATCCGACATAATTATCCATCACTGATCCATTGCCTACAAGCTTTTCACATATTGATCTTTGCTAAGTTACTTTTCCGTTGCTACTGTTACAATCACTACAAAACTGTTACTGTCACGTTTGCCATTGTTACCGTTACTTCCATACTACTTTGCTACTAAATTCTTTGCTGCAGATATTAAGTATTTCAGGTGTGGTTGAATTGACAACTCAGCTGCTAATACTCAAGAATATTCTTTGGCTCCCCTTGTGTTTAATCAATAAATTTGGAGTTGCCCGGCTCCTCTTCAGAGTTGGGGGGATAGGGCTTCACGGAGAGGCAAGGACTGCCGGCAAGGGCGAGCCTGGAGGAGAGGTTGGGCTTGACGGGGGGCTAGGGTCCACCCCATGAACCTTCTGTCGCTTGGCGGGGGACGCCTTGGCCTGGGAAAGGCGAGAGGATTGGTGACGTGCTACTTCGCGCCCGCCGCCCTTAGAAGTCGTCTTCTTCACCTTCGGGGGACCTCGCGAAGACGCGGGGGGCGTTGACTCTCGGTTGGCGCATAAACGGAGGCGGCGACCCGGCTCCGGAGCTTGGGGCCCCTCTTCGAGCCCCTCCTCTTCCTCCTCCGGACCCTTCGCCTCCTCTGCCTCGCCCTCCCCCTAGGTCCATGTTGCTGCGACTTGGGAGACACTGGCCCCGGCAAGCCCCATACCGGCAGACTCCTCCGGAGCAACATTTTAGCTCTCTTCCTCGGAAGAGCCGTCGTCACTGGACTCCTCCTCCTCCTCTTCTCCGGAGGCTTCTCCCCTGGCGGTCCTGACAGTCTTGTCTTTCGCGATTCGTCCGGAGATATAGGCTATCTCCGCCTCCCTGGTTGGCGCGGTCAAGTTGTCCTCCGGTTTGAAGGCTCTCTCGTCCAAGCTGGAGACCCACTCCATCTCGCTCTCCAGGGCGGGCAGCTCCCAATCAGACTTAACACTGGAAGCATTGCAATCTGGCATCCATTGGAGGGTCTGGTTCCTGGCAGAATTGCGGTGCAACGGGACGACTCCCGCCGGCAGATGATATGTCCCGAGGCGGCCAAACAACTGATCACACAGCCAGCCATGGTCGTAAGCAGTCAAGTTATTGGCGGGACCCGGGTACAGGCGCATCCAATCGGCGGGACCATTGAACTCCCAAGCAAACCTGTCTCTCTTCTACAAATGTGCGATGCGGCGACGGAGGAAGTCTGCCCCCACATGCTCAATGGTCAGCCCGACAGCCTTGAGGCGAACAATCATGTTCAGCGCCAGGCGGAGCTTGTTGTCAGTTGGGCCCAGCTTCCCCCAGTCGCTGTCGCGCGTAGCACATTCAGTCCGCGCCCGACAGAATGTGGGGACCTTGTCGTCCTTGATCCAGCACCAATCGCCCCTCCATTCTTCCCACTTCCCGCGCAGCTATCCGGAAAGGTAATCGAATCATCCTTTTTGCCCCGGGGGATCCAGCTTATGTTCCCCGAGCGGTGAGATTTGTCCTCAATCCGAGGAAGGAAGAAGTGCTTGAACAAGTCTACATTGGGGGCGACTCCAACAAAGTTCTCGCACAAATGGGCAAAAATCGCCATGCACGACATTGCATTGGGTGTAAAATCCAGGATATGAAATCCATATGCCGCCATCATGGCGCAGAAGAAATCAGAGAAGGGAGGAACAAGGCCGCAGTAAAAGTACGCACAAAAGAAGTGGTACGAATCTGAAGGCTTCTTCTCCTTGGGGCTATCCGGCAAGACCTGGGGTGCTCTGTGCCCCTTCATCGCCCTCCCCCACATATAGGCATACCTCTTGATCAGGGTGTTGCCATCCAGGCTCGACGGAGAGATAACCACATCTCCCTGTCGCCGCCTCTCGAGCTCTTCCGCTTTCTTCTTCCTCTCCTCAGCCACTAGGTCTGTGGATGCGGCCGCCTGCTTCCCCTTGTTGGCAGATGTTTTCCGCCCCATCCTTGAAGCCTTCGAGAGCGGCGGATGATCTGGCGGCACTCGGTAAACCGAGAGTGGCGGTGAAAGCAGTTTCTTGGCTTGAGGAGGAAGATGAAGGATGGAGAAAAGGATGCGAATGAGCAGCGCCCCTGTGTGTTGTTCTTTTTATTTTAGGGGACCCGCACGGGGGCTGGCTCTTCGCAATCTTTTCGGAAAACTGTCGTTTTATTACTGGCAGTTCTTTTTATTCTCCTACGGCTACCGTTCCACGACCCCAGGACCTGCGATAATTGCGTGGAGTGGACGAGGGTGGAAGGACAGAATCCCTCCGACGCGTGTCCGTGCACTGTTTGGGGCCTAACCCAACGTGCCATGCGACACGTATGGCTCAGGCCCGGGGGCTTCTACCGGGGTATACAAACAGGGGTGTTCATTCCCCCTGACTTGTGCATGGACAAACAACATCCGGCCCCCGCGAGCAAAACCCGTTGGGAAGGCTACCTCATCTCCAAGCAGGCATTTAAGAACCAGCATCCGGTAGCAGCGACCTGCGGAAGGCTAAGCAAGCGCCGGCAACACCAGCACAACGGCCCAAGAGGGGCCCAAAACGCGCCAGCCACGCCCCCGGTGCTTGCCGGGGGTCGAGGCGCGCACATCTCCGGAAGACCCGGCAAGCCATCCCCCGGCAGGCGCGAGCTAACCAGCCACCGCATTGCTACGTCAGTCACTTGTCGATGCGGTGTCGAGCCCTCAAGCGGCTAATCATCTCTCGCTAAACACGTGGCGACACACCGGGAGGCAAGTTATAGTCAGTTGACAACCGCCCTGCAGTGTGTCAAGACCGTAAGCAACTACCAGCCAAGCAGTGGTAAGAGCTTGCTGGGAACGCACCCCCGAGCGCCACCTAGGCTGGTAATCATGGTATTTTGTCCTAAATGCCAGAGTTAGGTATGATAGCTCTGCTAAGCTATCCAATCGACAGGTAATGACTGTTTTGCCATCGTGGTAACCCCTTGCACTATAAAAGGAGGCCCAAGGCTACCTAGCTCAAGATTCGGACCTTTGGACAATTGTACTCGCGTAGTAGCTCACCCCGACAGCAGCTCTTGCCGGGGTTAGGCGCTGCACGTTCTTCGTGTTCCTCTGATCAATCCACCAAAAGCAGGAGTAGGGTTTTACGCTTAGTAGCGGCCCGAACCTGGGTAAAATGCTTGTGTCATGATCGTCATGTCGTCTCATGCTCTCTGCTCTTTGTGCAACGTGACCCCCCTTGCCGAACCACAAAGGGGCCTCTGGTCCCATAGGTGATCATGAGCATCCGTGCCCCAACAATAGATCTTGTGTGTGTGCGTAGGAAATTTTTTGTTTCCCATGCAACGTTCCCCAACAAATACTTCTGTTCCAGCTTGCGCACCAAGAAAATCATGCACAAGGACATATCGCATGTGGAGGAGTCATCACCATGCTGGCCAACTCCCTTGGCCTCAAGTACAACCATCTCCGCCCCATTTTCAGTAACTACCTTGTTAATATTAGAGTTCTTTCTAGTGCTGCAATGGTAGTGGTTCACCGTGGTCGTCATTGCATTCGAATTCATGGAGTTTGATACTTGTTACATACTCCTATGCCTAACCATTTCTCCATAGAAGATGGACTTTTGCATTATGTGGCACAGGAAGGAGAAGCAGCTTTTGACCAAGAGGCCCTGAAGCAAAACAAGTTGATGAAGACGACCGTGCCACCGACGAAGAAGAGGAGCATCACCAAGATGAGCAGCCACAATAAGAAGCCTACAATCCTACATGGACCTTTATAGTCTTCAGGGATCCATCAATGACATGAACAACCTCGCCGAGTTCCTTTGAAGCACGTCCGCCTACATGAACACCAGCTTCTCCAACTGGAGCCAAGGATGGGTGATGTCTACTATGCAACTTCATTCATATATACTCCATTGGGCCTCCAAGCATAGATATTGGTAGGACAGTAGCAAATTTCCCTCAAATGAATGACCTAAGTTTTATCAACCGTGGGAGGTGTAGGATGAAGATGGTCTCTCTCAAACAATCCTGCAATCAATTACAACATATCTCTTTTATCCCCAACACACCCATTACAAATGGTAAATTGTATAGGTGCACTAGTTCAGCGAAGAGATAGTGATAAGTGTAGGATGGATAGTAGATATAGGTTTTTGTAATCTAAAATAATAAAAACAGCAAGGTATCAAGTGATGAAAATGAGCACAAATGGCATTGCAATGCTTGAAAACAAGGCCTAGGGTTCATACTTTGACTGGTGCAATCTCTCAACATCACTAACATAATTGAATCATAAGACAATGCCTCAACGTGAGATAAAGAATCACACCAAAGTTCCTATCTATATCGGAGAACATAAGATGAAATTGTTGTAGGTAGCAAAATCACCTCAAATTTATCTTTCCAATCAATCTATTGATCCACCCCTAAGTGTCACGAATAGCCCTACATATCGTACTACGATAACACCATATGATATTCATCAATCAACTATAATGTCACCTAGACACCCCCAATGTTACCACGAGTATCTGCGAGTTAATTATTCGGCAAGCATCAAACAATGTCAGACCCAAAATATTCAATCCAACGTAAAGAACTTCAAAGAGTAGGACTCAATTCATCACAACAAAGATAGAGAGGGAAGAACATCATACGATCCAACTATATTAACAAAGTTCATGGTACGTCAAGATCGTTACCTATCATGATCATGAGGGAGAGAGATCAAATACATATCTACTGGTACATACCCTCAGCCCCGAGAGTGAACTACTCCCACCTCATCATGGAGGCAATGGGGATGACGAAGACGGCCTCTGGTGATGGCTTCCCCCTCCGGTAGGGTGCCAGAACAGGGTTTGGGATGAGATCGCTTCCGACCAAAGGTTTGCGGAGGCGGAGTAAAACTTCTAGGGTTAACTTTCGTGTTTTTTTCAATATATAAGAATTTTCAGCGTTGGAATCATGCTAGGAGGGATCACAGGGGGCCCACAAGGCACCTGGGTGCACCCTACGCCCCAGGGCGCGTTGGGGTGCCTTGTGGCCACCTTGGGGGTCTTCTGGTCCTCCCATGAAGCTTTGGGAGTCTCTTATGTTCTAGAAAAAATCGTCAAAAAGTTTTGTCGTGTTTGGACTTCGTTTAGTATGGATTACCTGGAAAACAAAAAACAAGCACAAAACAACAACTCGCACTGGGCACTATATTAACATGTTAGTCCATAAAAATAATATATAAGTGCAGCAAAATCATGTAGAACTCATGTAATATAGTATGACTTCATAAATTGTAGATATGTTGGAGACGTATCAATGTGCTCCTGACCAGCCACCGCCACAATGATCTCACCGGTTTGGGCTTGCAAAAGCTTAAGATTGGGGGAGGTCATTACCACGTCTACAACAAGATGTCGCAGTTTTATTTTTAATAAGTTGTAATGAGGTTGTACTTCAGCTCGCTGAGCTTCAAACACTCGTGTTGGTTTGTTCCAACACTTTGCTTTTTATTTGCTTTCGTTTTTCATTTTATTTTCACTGTTTGTCATTTTTAGATTGCGAGTTAGCTTTCAGAAACCCAAAAATACAATAAGTTTTGATTTGCTCTTTTCTTTTGCCTTTAGATTTCGTTTGCATTCTTGTTTATATTTTAAAGGAGTTGATCTACACCGGACAACGAGGAATGCAAGCTTAAGGAAGAGAAGTGTGTACATTCATGATCGTGAAGGTATGTGCTACGACTCTCGCCTTTTCCACTTGCATTACTTAGAATAGATGTAGTGGTAGTGTGTCTGATGTGTGCAAAGCTTTTGTTATAGTAGCAAGAGGATATGCTGCCACACTGGAGATTCAGTCCACTTTGACCAGAAAAATCCGTGAAGCCCAGAAGTTGGACAAGGAAATAGCTGAGATAAAGCAAAGAATGAAGGATGGGAAAGCTAAAGGCTTTCGCGAGGATGAACACGGAACCCTATGGTTTGAGGACCGTATCTATGTGCCTAATGACCCAGAACTCGGGAAGTTGATACTTCAAGAAGCCCATGATTCGCCATATTCAATACACCCAGGTAACACCAAGATGTATCTGGACTTGAAGGAAAGTTTCTGGTGGACAGGTATGAAGAAGGATATTGTCGAGCATGTCGCGGTATGTGATGTTTGTCAACGAGTAAAGGCAGAACATCAGAAACCAGCAGGGTTACTTCAACCTTTGCCGATACCCGAGTGGAAATGGGAGAATCTTGGTATGGATTTCATCACAGGATTACCCAGGACCCGTTCAGGTTATGATTCCATCTGGGTAGTGGTCGATCGCTTGACCAAGGTGGCTCATTTCATTCCAGTGAAGACCACCTATACCAGTGCTAAGTTAGCCAAGATATATATGACCAGGATCGTATGTCTGCATGGAGTTCCGAGGAGTATTGTTTCAGATAGAGGAACACAATTTACCTCAATGTTTTGGCATCAGTTACATGAAACTTTGGGTACAAGGCTGGAGTTCAGTACAGCTTTTCATCCGCAGATAGATGGACAGACCGAGAGAGTCAACCAGATTCTGGAGGACATGTTGAGAGCTTGTGCGCTAGACTATGGGTCTAGTTGGGATGACAACTTGCCTTACACAGAGTTCTCGTACAACAACAGTTATCAAACTAGTCTGAAGATTGCCCCTTTCGAAGCCTTATACGGAAGGAGGTGCAGAACACCATTGTTGTGGGATGGTGTTGGAGACCGAAAACTTTTTGGTCCCGATCTTATCCGAGATTCTGAAGAGAAGGTCAAGCTGATTCGTGACCGACTCAAGATAGCCCAGTCCAGACAGAAGAGCTATGCTGATAGCAAACACAAGGAGGTGACATACGAAGTGGGAGACCGAGCATATCTCCGTGTGTCCCCACTTTGAGGAATCAAGAGGTTTGGTGTTAAAGGGAAGTTGGCACCCAGATTTATAGGCCCCTACAAAATTCTTGAACGTAGAGGCGAAGTGGCATATAAGCTGGAATTGCCGGAGTGCTTGTCCGGAGTTCACGATGTATTCCATGTTTCCCAACTGAAGGAATGTTATGCTGAGATGGATGATATCCCTTTGAGAGACACAGTGCCCCTAGAGGCCATACAGCTTGACACTGATTTAACATATGAGGAGAAGCCCGTCAGGATCCTCGAGACTGCCAATTGAGTTACCCGCAGCAAGATCATCAAGTTCTGCAAGGTTCTGTGGAGTCACCACACCGAGGAAGAAGCCACCTGGGAACGAGAAGAAGATCTTCGTCGAGACCACCCGCACCTATTTTCTGGCCAACCCGAATCGAGGGCGAGATTCATCTTAAGGTGGGTAGGTTTGTAACATCCCAAAATTTCATTTTGGAATGTTATGAAATATAGTTAAGCATCACATCATATTGTTGCATATGAATTGAGAGTGAAATGAAAGTTTGTAGTTTCTCTTTTGAATTGTTGAAAGTCCCTTGAATTTTATTTTTTGCATCTGCTTTTCAGAATTTTGCAAACCTCTGAAAATGTGAAAAAGTGAGAGGAGAAACATGACTCTCCAAACCAGAGGTATTTTGTGAAATTTTTGAACCACAAAACCCAGGGGGTTATTTGAAAATTATTTGCAAAAAAAAAACCAAATTGGGCATTTCTGAAAATACTGTTTTAAAAAGTATTTTATTTCGGCCGTGGAAAAATGTCCATCGTGTAGAATTTATTTTTCTGAGAATTTTGGTATATAATACCTCTATATTTGACCTTATCTACTTTTTCCTTTTCTTTGTTTTATTTCCTGTTTTTGAATATTAGGAAAATATTTTAAAAACGGAATCGTATCCGAGGCCCATTTGGAAACAGATCGGCCCACCGCCACCCTCGCCAGATCCGAAATCTTTTCGGATCGGCCACCGATCGCCTCGCCTGCTCTTTTTCTCTCGCTGACACGCGGGACCCACCACCGCTCCTTTCCTTCCCGTCACCCTTCTCCTTCCTTCTCCCTCCCCTTCCTTCTGTCGCCGGATTTTGATCGGATCCGATCGGATCTCCCTCCCCTTTCCTTCCCCGAGCCTCCTGACCTCTCCTATAAATAGAGGAGCTCGTCCTCGCTCGATTTTTGCCCAAGCCCCCGTAAGTCCCTCGCCAGAACGCCGTGCCCGCATCGCCGGAGTTCCACCCGAAGCTCCCGAAGCTCCGGAGCTCGTAGCGCTCACCCCGACGCCCCCTCGCCTCGCCGTCGCCACCAACGGACGCCGGAGGTTCGCCGCAGTCGCCTTGACTCATCCCCGACGCCGGAGGACCACTGGAGACGCCGCCCGCATCGAACCCGAAGCTCCGCCGCCGTCGGACATCGCCGGAGCACCGCCACCGCCGCTGTGAGCACCCCACCCCCTCCTCAGCCTTCGGATCTAGATTGTACGGCTCAGATTAGATCACTTAAAACCCTCGAACCAATTTGTTTTATGTAGCAACCGTTCACTCGTTAACAACCGCACGCGCACACCTCAGCCACTCAGAGCATGCCACGTAGCCCGTGCGTAGTTTGGTTTTATTTTCTTTTTCTGTTTTGTTTTCTGAAAACAGAGAAGTTCTGTTTTTAAAACCTTAATAACTTTTTATCTGTTTACTGTTTTTGAGTTATTCTTTTTGCAGTAGTTCACAAATTTTATGTAGTTTATGCCAGTAGCTTTAGATTTCAAATTCTGGACTTTTAAATTTGAATTCTTTTGAATTTTCTCAAATCACTAGAATCTGATTTCCATGATTTTAAAATTAGATTTCTGAGTGAAACTTTTTGCCACTGTTTTGTATTAGTTAGTTTTATCATCCTGTTCAATTTGAGAATTTTTAGTATAATTAAAATAGAGTTTTTAGCAAAAGAGATTCTGTTTAGTTTCTTTTAGGGTTAATTTGATTTAATTTGTTTTAGTTTTGATTTTGATTCTGTTTTATTTTAACTTTCTGTTATATTTCTTTTAGCTTCTATTGTTTAGCATTAGGTGATTTATTTTCTATTAATAAAAATATTTTTTTTATTGTTTTGTTCTTTGTTTTAGTAGGAAAACATTATTTCCACTTTATGTGGTGTTTTCTAATAAGTTTATAATAGTTCTTTTTGCATAAAAGATTTATGGTGAAATACTTTCTGTTTTCTAATAAAATTTTACTTTTCTTTTCTGTTATTTATTTATTAGTGGCTGAAAACACTTCTTGTCTTGTTTTGTTTTAGTAGAAGTTTTGCCACAAAAATTTGATAGGCTTTCTATTGTTTTGGTTGTCTTTTCTTTTGTTTGTGCCATTGTTTTGTTTTAGTATTATTAGTTTACTTTGCTGTTAGTGTAAGTTGTGTTATTGTTATGCTGATTGTGTGCAATGTTTGATTGGTTAGATCATCCGGAGTGCGAGGCTTGTTATCTAGAGTCAGTCGAGTACGAAGATCGTCAGCAAGGCAAGTTCACGGTGATCATGTTATTACCTATGTTTTCAAATTGCATTAGTTCAATCTTCCACCCATTGCATGCAAAGTAGGTACTTGGAAACTTGGTTACTTAAGTAGTATCATGTGGTAGGCACCCCAATTCCCTTGTTACTTTGGACCGGGACGTTATTTTATTTTGCTATGCTTTTAGTAGACGGGGTTGGTTGTGTTATTCATGAGAGAGTTGTGAGATAAATTATTTCAAGACCTACATGATGATCAAGACTTCAAGACTTCAAGTTTTCAACATACCTCTGGGTGGATTGGACATGCATCTGGCAGCCTGATATCTATCATGGTTATGCCCGGGAATCCTGGTATCTAGCTGTGATCATCCCGACGGATTGCCACCCAGGCTCAAAGAGATGGATGGATACTTCAAGGCCGGAAAGCTTACGTGTGCAACCGCAAGTCAATATGGGCTCTGGCTTGGTTGACCCTAGTCGTGACTCTGGTAGGTCAGTGCTACGAGACGTAGAAGAATGGTAGGATTGGATGGGCACTGACTTCAATATCGGAGGATCGCTCTGGAAGACCATGTTTCGATCATCTCGTTCTCAAACACCAGGCAGTGCGAGGACACAACGGGAGGGATCGATTCTTGCGAGTAAAGTGTACAAACCTCTGCAGAGTGTCAAACTAATCGATTAGCCGTGTCCCCGGTTATGGACAACATGAGCACCGGAGATGATACTATCAGCCAGTCTCAACACAAATAATATTAATGATGTGGGTTATATTGATAACTTGGGTATGAGAAATGGTTGGTGGAACCTTCTCATTAAACAACCAACATTGTAGTAATAATTTTCACTTTGCCCCTCTCTTGTTGTAGGAAAAATTTGCTTTACGCTAAACTTAAACTTACAGCCCCACCTGCCATATATGCATGTAGTATAGTTGATATTTTCATCCCCTCTCTTTTGTGACTTGCCGGCATATTCAATATGCTGACCTACACGGCTGCAACGTATCATGTTGCAGAGTACTTTTCTGACCAGGAGTGAGGATACGCTCTACGCTCGGTGAGATGCCCTTGGAGTCAGATGGACTCAACTACCTTTGAAGCTTCCGCAAGATTTTGATTAGTTTATCTCATGAGTTGGCCTTCAGCCACTTTATTGTAATCCTTATTGTAATAAAGGACTCGATATGAGATTTCGATTAATAAAGCAGTTGTGATTGAACTCTTGATATATATATATGGATGTACCATGTGTGTACCAGCATGATATTGGGATGGTACGGAAACACCGAAGATTCGACCGTTTCGGGTCGGGTCGCTACAACGATCCAATCTGGGGCACCGAGGCTAGCTCAACTGAGCATGAATACCAGGTCCCCTTTGACAGGATCGGCGCTACGGTTTCCGAGTTGGACATCTGCACCAACATCAACGAACCGGCTCAGCGTGCACGGCCCGGCCAGGATCAAACCGGCCGGCATCATGTGTTCGTCGGCTTTACTCAGGGAGTTTGCCTCTTTAATGAGCCGGCGGGCAGTGGCGACATCCTCGTCAACTCAGATGGCGAGTCTTCCATGGGAGAAACTGAATCGATCTGTCCTCTCTATGATGGCAGGCTCGGGGGATCTTTGGAGATTGAAGCCCCTGAGGAATTTCATGAGTCTCGCCAGGTAGTTGTCTACATGGCAGGAACCACGGTGGCTCGAAACCCGTCCGCGGCTGGAGCGGCGGGTGGTTCTGGCAAGATGCCGGCTCAAGCCTTGACAAATTTAATGGCTGAGATGGCAAAGCTCGTGGAGAGTCCTCTCACTGCGGAAAATCAAGAAGAACGCAACACGGAGTTGACCAAACTACGTGACCAGATGACCGAGGTATAGAGGGAAATCGATGCTGAGAACGCCAGGATGGCAGAGCTACAGGCTCGCATACATAATGAGCAGAGCGCCTTAAGGCCGAGGCTTGGCAGTTAGGACTTCAGAGAGATGCATGTGAGGCAGTTTACCAGAGGAGACACCAGAGCCGGCTACCAACGAGCCTCAAGCTGCAGCAACTTTTTAATACCCCCCAGCAGACTCCGGGGGCTCGGCAGCCGCTCGGAAATCAACAAAACGAGTCGCCTCAGCCACCATGAACTCACTCGCCGCCACAACGTTTCCAGACGCCACGGGATCACTTTTCTAACCCTGTTGACAATGTGCTGGCGGCGACCCGGCACCTGGAAGCACTACCTATTCATGGAAATACCCCTGTTGATGTTGAGGCCAGAAACGCCATAGAGATTGTAAAAATAACAGTAGTGCAGCAAGAAAGTAGTCTTATAGCCACGATCAGATGCACTCCACCCCATATGCCAGCCACAGCAAAAGTCGCCATGTGGAGTCCCCGGTTGTTTCTAACAGCGGGCGCAGGGAGCAGCCCCAGGTTTCCCCGACCCGGCCTATGCCATCAGGTGCCCAGGCGATTGTCGATGCAGCCAGGAGCGCATGACATGCAGAGGCGGAATCGGCAGCACGGGCGATTCAACAACTCCATCCTCAACCGGTGACTGTGGGGGCTGGGACAAACAGTAGGACGATTGGGATAACTTGCTTATCCCCGGTCCTTCGTGCCGAGCGTATGCCCAAGGACTTCAAAGGACCTCGTAAGGTGCCGAATTACACGGCGGACCTTGAGCCGACAGCTTGGATCGAAAGCTACGAGTTGGCAATTGATATGTTAGATGTCAGTGACGTTGTGTGCGCCAAGTACTTAACCATGATGCTAGAAGGACCGGCTCGAACATGGCTGAAGAATCTGCCACCCAATTCCATCAACACTTGGTCAGAGCTTAAGGAGCGCTTCATCAAGAACTTTCAGGGAACATGCAAGAAGCCAATGACGATAGTAGATCTTTAGCATTGCGTCCGGCGCGTAGATGAGTCAGCCCATCATTGGACTCGCCGGTTTGCAGAAATCATACACTCATCAGATAGCATCACGGCGGCTCAAGCCGTCCTAATCCTAGAAAAGAACTGCCAATTTCAGCCGCTAGTCTAGAAGCTCGGGCGACTCAAGCGAAAAGTATAGGATATGGGTAACTTAATGGATGTCCTCACTAGGTATGCAGAGTCAGACTTCACGAAGGATCCTGGCTCAGATGAGGACAAGACTAGCGAAGGAAAGAAAGGTGAAGGTGGTAAAGGCCAGCATAATCAAGGTGGTAACCAGGGAAGCCAGAATAACAATGGCAAGCGGAAGCAGCCAGATGGTGGGTCAGACTTTGTTGCCAACACCAATGTTGGTTTCAAAAACCAACACCATAATGGTCGCCCTGGGGGGACTTATCATGGGAATAAGCCTCGTAATTACGAGGAGGCGGTCAAGGGACC
This sequence comes from Elymus sibiricus, assembly GCA_039707655.1. Classification (NCBI taxonomy): domain Eukaryota; kingdom Viridiplantae; phylum Streptophyta; class Magnoliopsida; order Poales; family Poaceae; genus Elymus; species Elymus sibiricus. Next base: position 507,166,570 of record CM077665.1, read on the forward strand.
GTGTCCCAAACATAGTACCCAGGACAATCCGGCTACCCGCTCATAGGAAAACGGTTACATCATGCAGGAATTCGCAATCAAGCCTTCCAGAATCATCAAGGGGGTAACGGTGGTGGACACCCGGGTCAGCATGGTCCTGGCGGGTCACAAGGCGGCTCAGGAGCTGGTTTTCAACATCAGGTGAATAACGGCAATGGACAACATCCTGTCCCGGGAAATCAACATAACAACCAAGGTGGTTTCCAGAGTAACCCCAAGCAGTTGAATAATGGTCAGTACCACTAGTACCTGATTCCTCAAAAATAATCCATATTATGCGAAGAAATCTACGAGAAGGATCATAAACCTCCGAGAAGAAAATAAACCGGCCTTGGAGCACTGCTCACCTGCGGTCATATTATGCTGGCTCTTTTGCTCTTTGTAATTCACCCCCCCTGCAAATTTTGTATATACTTCTTTATGTTTCAAATATAATAAAGCCGTCACACCCGAAACTTGGAGTTTCTATCGTTTCAGCCTACAAACAGAGCATGAGTCTTTATTTTCTGAAACATTTGGCACTTGGGGGCTTCCAACTCACTGAGTTCAGCTTTCTCACCCTTGTGACCCGGCAAAACGCCAAAATACATTGGGAGTTTGGGGTCTTCCAACTCACCGACTTCAGCTTTCTCACCCTCTTGAGCCGGCAAAAAATGCCACAAATGGATAAACCTGCTTGTATGCTTGATGCGACTCCGATCAGGTGACCCCGTGTACTCTTGCAAGTCAATCCTTTTTTGGACCCTGAACTTCTCAAGGTTAAAACACCGGCTTGAGTCATGTGAGAGCCTGTCACATCCCTAGCTTTACCCCTTGCTTGTGCTAGCTAAGATGTGCATCATGTCTAAATTTTGCATCAACATGAAATGGGGATCAACAGAAAACCTAGCACCTTACCTAAATTAAACAAATTCAAATGTTTGAGATTTTCAACGAATCCAAAATGCCCATCATAATGCCATTAAAAATGTTCACTGTTACTGGTAAATGTTGGCAACAACATATCAGGGGACATTTTATTTTTCACAACAATCATAGTATTTTAAAATAATCTGTTAATGCTACTGAAATCAATAAGTAAAGCACTATAAATATGTTAGTGACTCCAAATATTCTGAAACTATTTATGGGACTTTGAAATACTTAGTTGATGACCCATAAATTGTTTCAGGGTTTTTGAGCTAAAGTTTTGTGCCCAAACAAAATAAACAAATGTCAAAAATAAACAGAAAACAGAAAGAAATAGAAAAGAGGAGAGAGAGAGAGAGCCTTACCTGAGGCCCAGGACAGGCCGGCCCATCCGGATCGTCATCCTCCTGGTGCCTCCTGGAGGCTGGGCGTGTGGCCACCGCGTGCGTGCGGCCGTGCCTCCACGTCAGCAGCTGCCTGCCTGGCTCACCAGGGCCAGTGCGACGCGGCGATAAGCATCCCGCGGCCGCCTGGATCCCATGACCACAAGGGCGCCACCGTAGCGCCGCTCCTCCAGCCGCTCCCCCTCGCCTCTGACTAGCCCCCGAGCTCCGCCTCGTCGCCCTCGACCTCCACGCCGACTAGCGCATCGCTAGGAGCTCCCCATCGCCGTCCAGAGGTTGTCTTCCACCTCTGGTCACCGGAGATTACCGCCGTCCGTTCGTCGCCTACAGGTCGTCCCCGAGCACGATTTCAACGGCTACGACCTCCCTGTAAGCTCTAGGTTCCATTCCCCCTCTTCTTGCGGTCGATTGCATGCCGTAGCCCTCGATTCCTCCGAGTCCCGAGGAGCTCCGCCGCACGAGCTCGACGCCGGCGACGTTCCGGTGCCCCTGTGGTCCTCCCGAGGCCACCATCGAGTTCGCGGAGCTGCGTATATGTTGTAGGAGCCAAGCACTTGCTTTGGTAGCACGCTATATCGTCGTTCTCGACGACAACCGATTGCCGACCGCCGCGGACCTCGACATCGTCGATGATTCCGGTGCCCCCGCGACCACCTGACCCCTGAAATAGATGCGGACGAGCGATGGCTTCGTTCTAGTGGTCCTTGCGCGTCCAGCCGTCGCCATTTGCACGATTCCGGCACGAAGCCGCCGTCGGTATGGAAGCCGCCAACAAGACTCTAAGCAGACGCTGACAGTGGGCCCTGGCTCAGGTCATTAGCAGCCTAACCCCACCACTTAATCTCTAAGCAGACGCTGACAGTGGGCCCTGGCTCAGGTCAAAGCCAGGGTCAATGCGGGATTTAACCCTGTGTCAATGATAGCAGGGTCCCACCCGTCAGTGACCGTAGCTAGCCCTGAGAGACTGACCAGTGGTCCCCACATGTCAGGTTTGACCTGGCAACGGCCTGTTGACTGCTGACGCAATGCTGATGCAGTGCTGACGCAATAAGTGATTTTCTGATTTAAATTAATTCCAGAAAATTGTTAAAACTTCTAAAATTCATAGGAATTAATCTGTAGCTCAGATTAAAATAATTTGCATATGAAAAATCATCAAAAAAATCCAAAGAATCCAATGGTGCTATTATCATGCATGCTAGAGCAACCTAAATAGGAGAACATTGACATTTTACAATAGGACATTATTCGGAATGTCACATGGAGTATAATGTTGAACCTATATTCAACTCCACTCCATTTAAACCTGATGATAGGTGCATCAACTCATCCTTAACATGTTAGCATGTCATGATCATGCATCATATTGTTGCACTTGCTTGTATTGATTGTTACTATATTGTATAGCGGTAGGTCCTGCTCCCGAGGATACGCGTGAGTATCCAGCTGAAGGGCAGAACCCTACCACCAACCTGCAAGGCAAGTAACCCCATTGATCATTTCGATAACATGCCACTCTCTCGCTCCTGCTATTGTTTATTACATTAGGACAAACGCTTCTACTATCTATTTGTTGCGGTAGTTGAACCCATTCCTCTGCATGACCTGCCATTGTCACAGTAAATAGCTAAACCAAGAAACCTAGCATACCTGGTAGATGCTTGAGCCATGATGTGCTTTACCATGCTTGATTTCTATGCTTAGAGTTGTGTCAGGTCTGATTCATCTGGGTGATGAACCGGAGTGAAACGGTGTAGTTCTGATGTGATGAGCTAAATGATGAACCTGATTTGGTAAAGGTAGCGATGAGAGGCTATGTAGGAGTACATAGCTGGTTGTCTCATTGGGACCATTCTTAGGAACTGAGTTCCGTGTTTGTGATCCAAGAATAGTTACTACCACACGTTGGGATACTTAATTGACCCTCTTGACCTATTGATCTACTAGTCCTCGATCCAGGAGTTGCAAGTAGTTTCTGGTGTTTATAGCATTGCTGGAGGCCGTGCGTAGTGCTGACCCTAGGGGTGGGCTACGACGCGGTAGGCAGTGGCACGGTGTACCAAGGGTCACCCGGATGGTGGGCTTGGGAACCCTGCGCACATCGTTTGGGGCCGTAGCGGAAACTTCGGCCGGACTTCCGTGCAGGTTCAGTCTCAAATAGGTAATAGCCTGGACTAGGGTCTTGTGTGATTGACGGTCGTCGCCGACTCCCTCGCTGGGCTTCCGCTTGAAGGTTGCCGAGGTGCCTATTTTTATGAGCACACAGTGATAAGTGGAGAGAGCGTGTGTGAAGAAGTGCACCCCTGTAGGGTAATGAATCTGTTCGAATAGCCGTGTCCTCGGATATGGACTACTTGGAGAAATTATGATGTCCATAGATAACTTAATGGTTACTCTTAAAAGACTCAAGACAAGTGTGAGTATCGTGCATGGGACTCTTGAAGGTGACGGGAGCGGATCCATGGTGGTGTATTGAAGTGGTGTTAGTGGACTCGTGTGCGCTATCTCAAAACTTGTTCAAAGAACTAGTAGTCGTAGTATAGGCTAGCCAAGAGTCAAAGCTGGCTTGCTGCATAAACCCCACTACCCCCTTGTTGGAACATGATCATGAATAGCTTAGGTCTTCTTTAAAGACTTGCTGAGTACGTTTGTACTCACGTTCGCTTAATAAATGTTGCAGATGAGAATATGGACCCTTCTGGTGGGTTCTACCTAGATGTCGATGACGCCGAGTAGCTGGTATCCCAGCTACGATCTGATGCCCTGGGTTGGGCTGTAGATAGTCAGGCTTTATGCCTTTTTACCTTTTCAACTGTCTATACTCAGATAGCTTAGCTTCCGCTTGGTTTGTAAGAACTTGTTTGTATGACTTGAGTGTCGGGTCATGTGACCCCTACCTGTATGAACCTATTATGCAAGGCTCTTCCGAGTCTTCTAAATAAATGTTGTGTTGTTGTATGGTTATGTTGTGATGACATAGTTGTATCTATGCATATCGGACATGTCGTTCGTACGTGTGACATGTAACGGTATGTATGGGATTCGACACCTAGTTGTGTGCCTTTAGTAGTACTCTTTACGGGGAAATGCCTCTTTGTGCTTCCAACGAGCCTTGGTAGCTTGCTACTGCTCCGAAGACATTGATTGACCGGCATGTATCCTTCTTGGTGTTGTGTCTGTCCCTTCGGGGAAATGTCTCGCAGTGTAATGGAGTCTATGTAGCCTGCTATGACTCGTCTACGCGTAATTGATGACATTTATGTCCCACGGCATAATGAACTCCCTGTAGCTTGCTATGACTCGTCTACACACGCTGAGACCAACACCTGCATTGTTGGGTTACGTATGCCTGTCCCTGTACGGATGTGCCACTTGGGTTCTACGACTAGTCATGTCGACCCGGGTTCTTGGACATTTGAATGCTAGCGACATGCTCATATCCGTGAGCCAAAAGGCGCAAACGGTCCCGGCCAAGGTAAGGTGGCAGCCATGGGTTACTGTGCGTGAGGCCGCAAAGTGGTGTGACATGTTACATGCTGGATTCATGTGGCTTAGGATCGGGGTCCCGACAGTGTTGGTATCAGAGCCTGACTGACTGTAGGATTACCAAGCCAAACTGGTCGAAGTTGAGTCTAGAAATGCTTTAGTTATGTAAGGGAATTGATTGTGGAAGGGAACGTAAGGCTCTCTTTTTCTCCTCTTCCCGAGTCATTCTATTCTGAGTCACCCTCTTCTTTTCTATGGGGTTAAGAGCTAGGCTTCTTATCTATCTCCCAGGATGACGAGTTACTAACCATGGACTTGTAGACTAAATTGCTTGAGAGTCAACTACAGTTTTCAAGTATTGCTTCGGTGTGACAATCTTTTGGTTAGAATCTTGAAGCTAGAAAGTTGAGTGGTTATGCTATCCAATCTTTTTCAAGATTTCTCAAAATTGTTTTTGAGCATTTTCAGCCGTTATGCTGTCCGATTTTTGCTAGCATCTCTAATGCATTTTTGCATTATCCTCTGTTTCAGATGTCTTCTCGTCCTTCTCGTCAGGTGGTCCATTTGACCAGGTGCATCGATGTACCGGGTCACACGGCTATGTTGGTCAGAGTCATGATGGAGACCGGTTACCACTGGTACCTTGAGTACACAGTGGAGGAGCAGTACCACGACTTCAATCAAAGCCAGTACCTCTGTATTGTTAGGATTTATCCATCATACCTTGGAGCTGCGGAGCCGCTCTATTGGGCTTATGGACTAGGTGTCACCATTGATATGGCAGTTCAGGAGGCCGTCTACACAATGTTGACCATTCATGAGAGCTCACCATAGATTGTTGCAGAACACCAAGTTTTGCTATGTCCCAGCGACACTAGGAGGAGAGGATGGATATCTTTGTGCAGCCTATTGTGATCACTCTCATGAGGATCCCAGGCTTCAGGTGACTGCTCAGTTGTTGGAGAACAGGGATCGGGATGCACGTGCTCTTCGCATGGAGCTTTATGCTACACGTGCACGTCTTTGGACAGCCTTGACGCAGCTAGCTCCAGTCGTTCAGACTCGTTATGGAGATATGAGTATGCTGAGCCCGCTTCGGACTCATCTACCAGCTCGCGTAGACTAGCCTGATGTTGGAGGCATCACTCCTCTTCGAGGACCTCTGTTGCCGCCAGCTAGGGGACCTAGGCCACATCCGTGTCCCTATGGTTTCCAGGGATCTCAGGCTAGGGTGTTTCCAGACCCTCAGGTTCAGCTTCCAGGTCATGGAGATAACCTGTATGAGATGTTCTACGCAGACGCTTGAGTTCGCGAGTGGAGGTAGTAGTGTTGTAGCAGTTGTATACCCACAGTCCTGCGTGTCTGGCGGTTATGACTAAGGAGAGAGTTGAGTTCTGGAGGTGTAGAAAAATAATGTATAGGAAGCTTGTAATGCCTCCGATGAGTTGTATCATCTTTCCGTACCTTGTACTTCATCTTGGGTTTGTACTGAACTATATCATGGTGTGTATGAATCATGGTGTATATATGGCAGTTTGCTTGTACCATGTTGTTCGGGTGTTTACCCCTTCATTCCATGTTGTTCAGTATATTCCACATCTTTTATCTTAGAGTTGAGGTCTTCCTTGTCTAAGATTTGGGTTTTGTTTTCCCCAGGATGGTTTCCACTAGGAACAACCCCGCTCCTGCTTTTGAGAAGGGCGAGGGCAGCCAAGCAAGACAAGAGAACCTGCCTCACCTGCCATCTTTGGCGGAAGTGATGCTTGAGGCAGAAAGGAATAAGAGGGACACCAACCGACTGCTGGAGCGAATTGAGCAAAACACTACCCGACAGCAACGCAATGATGCAGTGTCTCTCAATGACTTTGTGAAGTTGTACCCGCCAAAGTTCCATCATTCTGTTGATCCGCTCGACGCAGATGATTGGCTGGCAAGCATGTCTCGTAAGATTCGTTCTGCTAATGTAGCTGAGGCGGACAAAGTGACTTTTGCCGCATATTTCCTTGAAGGACCCGCCAATCTGTGGTGGGAGAATTATGAGGCCATGCGTCCTGCTGGCCCAGCAGCAACTTGGGCTGATTTTAGTGAAGCTTTCCGCACTCACCATATTCCAGAAGGCCTAATGAACCGTAAGAGGGAAGAATTCTATGCCTTCACCCAGGGTAAGCTGACAGTGGATGCTTACATCCGTGACTTCGGTAACCTCGCCCGCTATGCACCAGAGGAGGTGTCGACTGATGCCAAGAAGCAAGCTAGGTTCCGCAAGGGACTCAGCCCCGAGCTCCATCGTGATCTGCGCATGCATGAGTGCGCTTCTTTCCAGGCTCTTGTCAACAAGGCTATCAATGCCGAGACTGGAAAGACTGACTACGAGGCAACCAAGAAGCATTCTCGTGACTTTGGATCCTCATCCGGCTCAGGTTCCCATAAGCGCCGGGTGTGGATGCCCAACACTGCCCTGCCATCAAGGTACATTGCGAGGCCATCCTATGAGGCGCCTCGCCCAAATCAAGCCAACCCTCTAGCCAAGACCAATAGTGGTCCTGCCGCTAATGCTACTCCGAGGTCTTCAACTGTGATCTGCTACAAGTGTGGAGAGCCTAGACACTATTCTCGTGAGTGTCCTCAGAACAATGCTAAGCCTGCTGGACGTGGTAAGCCGGGCAAGGCTTATTACGTGAAGCCAACTCCTGCTCGTGGTCGAGTGAACAAAGTCACCCTTGAAGAAGCCCATGATGACCCCGACGTTGTCCTTGGTATGCTCCATGTCAATAGTCATCCAGCATCTGTTCTTTTTGACACTGGTGCATCTCATTCTTTCATCTCAGAAAGTTATGCACAGTTGCATAACATGTCTTTTTGTGATATGCCCACTCCATTAGTAGTTCAGACTCCTGGATTGAAATGGCAAACTTCTAGAGTGAGCCATGACAATGAGATTCTTGTCGATAGGCTAGTTTTCCTAGCTTCCTTGATAGCTCTGAAGTCTTTGGACATCAACATCATTTTGGGTATGGACTGGATGTCAGCTCATTATGCCAAAATTGATACTCATACTAGGAATGTTCAACTTACACATCCTTCGGGTGAAATAGTCACTTTCTCAACTCGAGTGGCTAAGCGCCAACTCTATTTCCTCAATGCTAGCCTTCTTCCAGAGCTTGAGGATATTCCGGTGGTCCGTGACTTTTCGGATGTCTTCCCAGAAGAACTGCCAGGCATTCCACCTGTTAGGGATGTAGAGTTTGTGATAGACCTCATTCCAGGGACTGTCCCAATAGCCAGAAGACCCTATAAGATGGCACCCTTAGAACTAGCCAAGCTAAAGAAACAACTCGATGAGGCCTTGAAAAAGGGATTCATCTGCCCTAGTTCTTCTCCTTGGGCTTGCCCCGTCCTCTTCGTCAAGAAGAAGGATGGAACGGACCGGATGGTTGTAGATTATCGACCAGTGAACCTAGTCACAATCAAGAACAAGTATCCGCTCCCCAGGATCAACGACTTGTATGATCAACTCGTTAGATCCTCAGTCTTCTCCAAAATGGATTTGAGGTTGGGATACCATCAAATCAGAATCAAGAACGGGGACATTCCAAAAATGGCTTTTGTTACTCGTTATGGCCAATACGAGTACACCGTCATGTCCTTCGGTTTAACCAATGCCCCAGCCACTTTCTCTCGTTTGATGAATTCGATCTTCATGCAGTACTTGGATAAATTCTTCGTGGTTTATCTTGACGATATACTCATTTACTCGAAGAACGAACAAGAACATGACGAGCATCTAAGGCTGGTATTGATGAAACTTAGAGAGCATCGCCTGTATGCCAAATTCTCCAAGTGTGAATTTTGGTTACCAGAAGTGACCTATCTGGCAAGGGCATTGCTGTCAATCCCGAGCGAGTTCAGGCCGTCCTTGATTGGACTCAACCTGAATCGGTTAAGCAAGTTCGGTGTTTCCTTGGCTTAGCGAGCTATTGTCGCCGCTTTGTTGAGAACTTCTCCAAGGTTGCAAAGCCTCTTACTGAACTCCTCAAGAAAGATAAAAAGTTCGAGTGGACCCCACAATGTGAGCACAGTTTTCAAGCACTGAAAAGACGCCTGACTTCTGCACCCGTATTGGTGCCACCAGATTTTTCTCAGGACTTTGTTATCTATTGCGACGCCTCGCAACAAGGATTAGGTTGCATTCTCATGCAAGATCGTCATGTGATTGCATACGAATCTCCACAGTTGCGTCCACATGAGGATAATTATCCAACGCATTATCTTGAGCTTGCAGCTGTAGTCCATGCACTTAAAACATGGCGACATTACCCTTTGGGTAATCGTTGCGAGATATACACTGATCACCAAAGTCTGAAATATATCTTCACCCAACCAGATTTGAATCTCAGGCAAAGACGTTGGGTTGCGTTGATCACAGATTACGACTTAGGGATAACTTACACCCCGAGGAAAGCCAATGTGATGGCTGATGCACTAAGTCGTAAGTCTTATTGTACCAATCTGATGTTACAACAAAGTCAAGCGCTTCACTATGAGGAATTTCGGAAGTTAAATCTTCACATTGTTCCTCAAGGTTTCCTTTCAACCGTAGTGGCGAAACCTAACCTTAGGGATCAAATTGTAGCTGTTCAGAGGTATGATAAGTGTATATCTTTGATCAAGGAGAATATTGCTAGCAGGAAAGCTAAAGATTTCTCCATTGATGAACAAGGTGTTGTGTTCTTCCAGAACCGCTTGCTGGTTCCTAAGAGAAAACGTTTGCGATAGCTGATCCTTAAGGAGGCCCATGATTCTCCTCTCACAATTCATCCTGGTAGTACCAAAATGTATCAGGACCCACGCCAGAGGTTCTGGTGGACCAGAATGAAGAGAGAAATTGCTCAGTTTGTTGCTAACTGCGATGTTTGTCGTCGCGTTAAAGAAGAACATCAAAGGCCTGCTGGCACCCTTCAACCCTTAGCTATTCCTGAATGGAAGTGGGACATGGTCGGTATGGATTTCATCACCGGTATTCCCAGGACCAAGAGAGGGAATAATGCTATCTTTGTGGTCATTGACCGTCTTTCCAAAGTGGCTCATTTTCTTCCGGTTCGAGAGAGTATAACTGCTAGTCAGCTAGCGGATTTATACATTTCTCGGATAGTGTCTCTTCATGGTATTCCTTTGGAGATCAATTCAGACCGTGGACGTATCTTTACTTCCCGATTTTGGGAGAGTTTCTAAAATGCTATGGGGACTCATCTCTCTTTTAGCACTGCTTTCCATCCGCAGCCAAGTGGTCAAGTAGAGCGAGTCAATCAAATTCTGGAAGACATGCTCAGAACTTATGTTATCTCTTTCGGCATGAATTGGGAGAAATGTCTTCCGTTCGTCGAATTTGCTTATAACAATAGTTATCAGTCAAGCTTGGGCAAAGCCCCTTTTGAAGTTCTCTATGGACGAAAGTGTCGAACACCTCTTAACTGGTCAGAAACCGGAGAGAGGCAACTCTTTGGTCCGGATATGATCCAGGTTGCAGAAGAGCAAGTTCGCATTACTCGTGAAAAGTTGAAAACCGCCCAATCTCGTCAAAAGAGCCAATATGATCGCCATCATAAGGCTGTGACTTTTGAAGTTGACGAGAAGGCTTACCTTCGGGTTACACCACTGAAGGGTACCCATCGATTCGTATCAAGGGCAAGTTGGCTCCTAGTTACATTGGTCCTTTTCACATTCTTGCCAAACGAGGAGAAGTTGCCTACCAATTGGAACTTCCGCCGCATCTTTCCAAGGTTCATGATGTCTTCCACGTCTCGCAACTCAGGCGTTGCTTCTCGGACCCTGTCCGCGAAGTGGACCACGAAACGCTTGATCTCCAAGATAACCTTACATATCGAGAGCACCCTGTTCGTATCCTCGATCAAGCTGAGCGTACCACTCGACGTCGAAACATCAAGTTTCTCAAGGTTCAGTGGTCACATCACTCCGAGAAGGAAGCCACATGGGAAAGAGAGGGTCATCTTCGACTAGAGTACCCCGCGCTCTTCCCGACGACTTCCAAATCTCGGGACGAGATTCTTTTGAGTGGGGGTGAGTTGTCACATACCTAGCTTTACCCCTTGCTTGTGCTAGCTAAGATGTGCATCATGTCTAAATTTTGCATCAACATGAAATGGGGATCAACAGAAACCCTAGCACCTCACCTAAATTAAACAAATTCAAATGTTTGAGATTTTCAACGAATCCAAAATGCCCATCATAATGCCATTAAAAATGTTCACTATTACTGGTAAATGTTGGCAACAACATATCAGGGGACATTTTATTTTTCTCAACAATCATAGCATTTTAAAATAATTTGTTAATGCTACTGAAATCAATAAGTAAAGCACTATAAATATGTTAGCGACTCCAAATATTCTGAAACTATTTACGGGACTTTGAAATACTTAGTTTATGACCCATAAATTGTTTCAGGGTTTTTGACCTAAAGTTTTGTGCCCAAACAAAATAAACAAATGTCAAAAAAATCAGAAAACAGAAAGAAATAGAAAAGAGAAGAGAGAGAGCCTTACCTCAGGCCTAGGACAGGCCGGCCCATCCGGATCGTCGTCCTCCTGGCGCCTCCAGGAGGATGGGTGTGTGGCCACCGCGCGCGCATGGCCGTGCCGCCACGCCGGTAGCTGCCTGCCTGGTTTACCAGGGCTAGCGTGACGCAGGTATAAGCATCCTGCGGCCGCCTGGATCGCTCCTCCTCCATTCGCCCCTCTCCCCTCTCCTCGCTGCTCTCTGCTCCGCCATGGCCGCAAGGTCGCCGCCGTAGCGCCGCTCCTCCAGCCGCTCCCCCTCGCCTCTGACTAGCCCCCGAGCTCCGCCTCATCGCCGTCGACCTCCACGCCGACCAGCGCATCGCCAGGAGCTCCCCATCGCCGCCCAGAGGTCGTCTTCCACCTCTGGTCACCGGAGATTGCTGTCGTCCGTTCGTCGCCTACAGGCCGTCCCCGAGCACGATTTCAACGGCTACGACCTCCCTGTAAGCTCTAGGTTCCATTCCCCCTCTACTCACGGTTGATTGCATGCCGTAGCCCTCGATTCCTCCGAGTCCCGAGGAGCTCTGCCGCACGAGCTCGATGCCAGCGACGTTCCGGTGCCCCTGTGGTCCTCCTGAGGCCACCATCGAGTTCGCGGAGCTGCGTAGATGTTGTAGGAGCCAAGCACTTGCTCCGTAGCGTGCTATATTGTCATTCTCGACGACAACCGATAGCCGGACGCCGCGGACCTCGACGCCATCGATGATTCCGGCGCCCCCGCGACCACCTGACCCCTGAAATGGATGCGGACGAGCGTTGGCTTCATTCTGGTGGTCCTTGCGCGTCCAGCCGTCGCCGTTTGCGCGATTCCGACATGAAGCCGCCGTCGGTATGGTCGCCGCCGGCGAGACTCCGGCGCCACCGATGTGGCAAGGTCATTAGCAGCCTAACCCCACCACTTAATCTCTAAGCAGACGTTGACAGTGGGCCCTGGCTCACGTCAACGCCAGGGTCTAGGCGGGATTTGACCCTGTGTCAATGACAGCAGGGTCCCACCCGTCAGTGACCGTAGCTAGCCCTGAGAGACTGACCAGTGGTCCCCACATGTCAGGTTTGACCTGGCAATGGCCTGTTGACTGCTGACGCAATGCTGATGCAGTGGTGACGCAATAAGTGATTTTCTGATTTAAATTAATTCCAGAAAATGGTTAAAACTTCTAAAATTCATAGGAATTAATCTGTAGCTCAGATTAAAATAATTTATATATGAAAAATCATCAGAAAAATCCAAAGAATCCAATGGTGCTATTATCATGCAAGCTAGAGCAACCTAAATAGGAGAACATTGACATTTTACAATAGGACATTATTCGGAATGTCACATGGAGTATGATGTTGAACCTATATTCAACTCCACTCCATTTAAACCTGATGATAGGTGCATCAACTCATCCTTAACATGTTGCCATGTCATGATCATGCATCATATTGTTCCACTTGCTTGTATTGATTGTTACTATGTTGTATCGTGGTAGGTCCTTCTCCCGAGGATACTCGTGAGTATCCAGCTGAAGGGCAGAACCCTACCACCAACCTGCAAGGCAAGCAACCCCATTGATCATTTCAATAACATCCCACTCTCTTGCTCCTGCTCTTGTTTATTGCATTAGGACAAACTCTTCTACTGTCTATTTGTTGCGGTAGTTGAACCCATTCCTCTGCATGACCTGTCATTGTCAAAGTAAATAGCTAAACCAAGCAACCTAGCATACCTGGTAGATGCTTGAGCCATGATGTGATTTACCATGCTTGCTTGCTATGCTTAGAGTTGTGTCAGGTCTGATTCATCTGGGTGATGAACCGGAGTGAAACGGTGTAGTTCTGATGTGATGAGCTAAATGATGAACCTAATTTGGTAAAGGTAGCGATGAGAGGCTATGTAGGAGTACATAGTGGGTTGTCTCAATGGGACCGTTCTTAGGAACTGAGTTCCGTGTTTGTGATCCAAGAATAGTTACTACCACACGTTGGGATACTTAATTGACCCTCTCGACCTATTGATCTACTAGTCCTCGGTCCAGGAGTTGCAAGTACTTCCTGGTGTTTATAGCAATGCTGGAAGTGCATAGTGCTGACCCTAGGGGTGGGATACGACCCGGTAAGCAGTGGCATGGTGTACCAAGGGTCACCCGGATGGTGGGCTTGGGAACCCTGCGCACATCGTTTGGGGCCGTAGCGGAAACTTTGGACGGACTTCCGTGCGGGTTCAGTCTCAAATAGGCGATAGCCTGGACTAGGGTCTTGTGTGATTGACGGTCGTGGCCAACTCCCTCGCTGGGCTTCCGCTTGAAGGTTGCCGAGGTGCCTGTTTTTATGAGCACACAGCGATAAGTGGCGAGAGCGTGTGTGAAGAAGTGCACCCTTGCAGGGTAATGAATCTGTTCGAATAGCCGCGTCCTCGGATATGGACTACTTGGAGAACTTATGCTGTTCATAGATAACTTAATGGTTACTCTTAAAAGACTCAAGATAAGTGTGAGTACCGTGGATGGCACTCTCGTAGGTGACGGGAGCAGATCCATGGTGGTGTATTGAAGTGGTGTTAGTGGACTCGTGTGCGCTATCTCAAAACTTGTTCAAAGAACTGGTAGTCGTAGTATAGGCAAGCCAAGAGTCAAAGCTGGCTTGCTGCATAAACCCCACTACCCCCTTGTTGGAACATGAGCATGAATAGCTTAGGTCTGCTTTAAAGACTTGCTGAGTACATTTGTACTCATGTTTTCTTAATAAATGTTGCAGATGAGAATATGGACCCTTCTGGTGGGTTCTACCTAGACGTCGACGACGCCGAGTAGCTGGTATCCCAGCTACGATCTGATGCTCTGGGTTGGGCTGTAGATAGTCAGGCTTTATGCCTTTTTACCTTTTCAACTGTCTGTACTCAGACAGCTTAGCTTCTGCTTGGTTTGTAAGAACTTGTTTGTATGACTTGAGTGTCGGGTCATGTGACCCCTACCTGTATGAACCTATTATGCAAGGCTCTTCTGAGTCTTGTAAATAAATTGTTGTATGGTTATGTTGTGATGTCATAGTTGTATCTATGCATATCGGACATGTCGTGTGTACGTGTGACGTGTAACGGTATGTATGGGATTCGACACCTAGTTGTGTGCCTTTAGTACTACTCTTTACGGGGAAATGCCTCTTTGTGCTTCCAATGAGCCTTGGTAGCTTGCTACTGCTCCGGACACATTGATTGAACGGCATGTATCCTTCTTGCTGCTGTGTCTGTCCCTTCGGGGAAATGTCTCGCTGTGTAATGGAGTCCATGTAGCCTGCTATGACTCGTCTATGCGCAGTTGATGACATTTATGTCCCACGGCGTAATGAGTCCATGTAGCTTGCTATGACTCGTCTACACACGCTGAGACCGACACCTGCATTGTTGGGTTACGTATGCCTGTCCCTGTACGGATGTGCCACTTGGGTTCTACGACTAGTCATGTCGACCCAGGTTCTTGGACATTTGAATGCTAGCGACATACTCATATCCGTGAGCCAAAGGCGCAAACGGTCCCGGCCAAGGTAAGGTGGCAGCCGTGGGTTACCGTGCGTGAGGCCGCAAAGTGGTGTGACATGTTACAGGCTGGATTCATGTGGCTTAGGATTGGGGTCCCGACAGAGCCGGCATACAGAAAGCTAGGATAAACCATATGTTATCATACCCGCTTCATGGAAGCAAGACTCGAGCCTCAAAAGCCTGTCTTTATGTCGAGACTCGAAAGACAGCATTTTTTATAATTTGTTATCATATGCATACATCATTTTACCTGGCATCATTGCATCATGCATGCATATTTATATATTTGTTTATGAAAAGCCTGTTTTCAAAACCAGGTAACATCGTAAACTTTTGCAGAAAAATAAATTTTCGGTTTATTCCTCATCATGGTTTATTATAACCAGGATCAAATGATTGGAATTTCCAAACCAGCTTAGAAAGAGCTGATCTATCTCGCTGAGCCTCGAAAGCCAGTCTCCTCTTGCCGAGCCTCGCTAGGCCGTCTTATTAACGGTACTTGATATTGTTATAAAACTATTATTATTAACTCACAAGTTTCGTAGGTAAAACATTATTTTATTACCGGCTCACACATGAGCGTCTGGGCTATCAACCATTGTCATATTATGATCGTTTCAATCGTTATCTTCTTTGATATTATTCAAACAAGACTTGAGCTTCAAAAGCCAAGTTTCTTTGCCGGCTCAATCTTTGGCCCGCCCTCTCTGTTTCAGTCAAAAGACTCATTGAGCACGGCAGAGATACTCAAAGACAAGCAAGAGAGTAGCACAATCAACAGTTATCGAAAACAGATCAAAGGATCAAAGTTTCTTAAGTCCCTTCACAAATGCAAACATGCGCCAAGGCATGACAGAACTTTTCGAGAAGTTTTAAATCTACTCCTATTACAGCCTCATCTCAGGAGCCACAAAATATTCATTGTTTCTGCCCAACACTTGGGGCTAGAAAGACCGGGCGACTTAAATTGTTTTTGCATATCACCTCTGTGACTCGCCCTCTGCGCCATTCGGGTTGACCTCAGGCTGACCTCTCACCTGAGCCGCCTCTGGGTTATCCTCCACTGGATCTTCCGGCTCTTCGATCTGAAGGTTATCCACATCCCAGTTGCAATGGATCAAGGCATGGAAAATGCCTTCGTTATTCAGGATGGAGGACGGGTCAACGTCAGGAGGATCAGGTTCACCGGCACAAAGGAAGGTGGCCGAACTCGTGAGTTGTTTGCATCGTAAGCCGCCTGATAACTCTTTAGCTCCATTTCAGCGACAAGTTGTGTGGCCAACACGCGAGATGTCTTGACACATTTAATATAGTCAGCATCACCGAAAGCCGAGCCATCATCCGTGAGCTCAGGAAACCCTTTAGCGATTTCTGCCGGATCAAGTTCCTCTGAATAGGAAAAAGCCCGGCTCAAAGAAGATGTTGCACTGGCTCGGGCGGCTGACCTTTTCAACTCTTCAACTTGTTTGGGAATCATTGAGAGAAACCTCAGCACATCCTTGATGAGCTTCACCGGCTCTTTGTTCCCCATAACTGCCTTGATGGCGAGATAGCTTCCAGCATAGAGTTGCTCGGTCAATGTATATATGGCCTTCAGCATAAGCAAGCTGTTATCTTCGAGGTTACATGTTCGTGGGTCTACAAAACAATTTAAGTGTGTGAATCGCCAAATGGCTTATCTACGAACATAAGTATCTTTGCAAAGTTACTACAAGATACTTACCAAAGATAGCCTTGGTCATATGGGCAATGTGCCGCTTTAAACCGGATAGCTCTTCCTTGATGGGTTTCAACTGGCCCCGGCATTTTCTGTGCACTCCAATAAGGCGGCTTTCTCATCTTCAAATGATTTATTTTGCTTTTCAAGGTGGGCCTTGGTTTTCTCCAATTCTTCCAAAGCAAGGCGAAGTTTCTCCTCAATAGCAGTTTGGGCGTGTTGCCCTACTTCCAGATCTTTCTTCAAACCGGTCACACTTGACTTTGCTGCTTGTAGAGCTTTCTGCATAATAAGAGCCATGATATTCAATGGTCATAAGCCGGTAGCAGGATGCAGTATCATATGACAAAGAAAAATTATAACAAGTCTCAAACAGATTGCAAAACAATATATTTGACACTTGGGGGCTAATACATGTCAGCTTTTCCAAAGCAAGGATATGGAGAAGACCCGACTCATCTCAAGAAGATGAGCCGGCCCTTGGGGGCTATAGGTTGAATTCTTCATAATTATTAACAAGACCCGACTCATCTCAAGAAGATGAGCCGGCCCTTGGGGGCTACAGGTCGAATTCTTCATAATTATTAACAAGACCGGACTCATCTCAAGAAGATGAGCCGGCCCTTGGGGGCTAGAGGTCGATTTCTTCATAATTATTAACAAGACCCGACTCATCTCAAGAAGATGATCCGGCCCTTGGGGGCTACAGGTCAAATTCTTCGTAATTATTAACAAGACCCGACTCATCTCAAGAAGATGAGCCGGCCCTTTGGGGGCTATAAAAGAATATATGGAGTACACAACAAAGAGGAACATACCTCGTATTTGTTTTTCATCATGCTGATAAGGCCGACTTCCATCTTCCGGCTCGTAGCAAGACGGTCCAAATAACCAGCATGTAGTTCTTCAGCACTCATGTTCTCATAACTTGGAAGCTCCATCTTGGCTTTTCCCTTCTCAGGCAGTACTGTTTCATCTTTGGCAACAAGTTTTGCCAGCATTCTGGAGACCTCGGGAACGGTATAACTCGACCCAGTAATGATGGCCTCCTCGTTTTTATCACAAGGATCATCTTTAGTTGTCTTTGGAGGACTAGGCGGGTTAAGATTGGCCGCCGGGTCAACTTCAGTGTCCATAACATCAGTGCTTGCTGGCTCAGGATGAGGGGGTAAATCAGTTTGGGCCTCTTGATGATCTTCAGGCTAATCGGCATGAACTTCAGGGGTTACCAAACCAGGTTTCCCCGGCTTAGGGGCCTCGGGATCAGTGGACGGCTCGCCAGCTTTTCTCTTCTTGGCCATGGCTTGAGCCCTACAAAAAAAGAAGACATAATCAAGAATGTGCAAAAAAGTTCGTATAGGCAGAGATATGACAAAAGAGAATTTACCTAGGGTTGATGACTAATGGTGGCATCTTAGAGGCGGTTGAGTCGTCTGACGAAGGTGGCGACTCCTAATAAACAAAATCAGAATGATTAAAAGACTGCTATACTAAACCAGCTTCGGAAGAAAAGGAGTTGGACTGAAAGGTACCTCATTTGGTGGCTTGCGGGCGACTGGTTTATTGGGTAAGCCGACTGTAAGACCACCATTACCTCTCCGTGTTTTGCGCCTTGATGTATGTTGATTTTTCTTCAAAGTAAAATTGGGATCCAAATAAGCATCCGGATGAGAGAAGCTTACTTTCCAAATAACCCGCCTTGTTCTTGTTGGAAGCAAGGATTCTGAGCCAGAGGAAAGGGAAATTACCTCAACATCGCCAGCCCGGTTCGTCTCAACATCACCCAAAGAAAGGAGATATCAGGTAGATTCAATAAAATATAGTTAAAGGAAATTGATTCCTACCTCCGATCGAACATCGGCTGCTGCTGATTCGCCCATAAGGGACGGCTCTTCTACGACCGCCTTATCTTTCTTTGAACTTGGAAGGGCCTTAGTTTTCTTGGCTGCGGTTTTTGCTCGCTTCTTGTCCCAAAATGAAGACTTAGCCTGCAAAGTTGACGGTCAAAAATAACAGGTAAGGATTTGGAATTTAGAAGAAGACATTTATACAAGTTAGACATAAAGTTGCCGAAGATTCTTACTAGAGGAGCCGGGTTAAGAGCGTAAAAGGGCTTCAGTTCGTCTTTGTTGCAATCATCTTGACTTTCATGCAGTAGCTTCTTCATGATCTGATTTATTTCTCAGCACCCAAAGTTAAATTGCTATATCTTTGGGCGTCGTCTAAGTCATCGGAGTAAGCGCACATCAGATTGTCACGACGGCTTAGTGGCAAGATGCTCCAGGACACCCAACACCGGGTCAAATCAATTCCAGTTAACCCATTGGCTACTAAGGCCCTCAGCTTTGGATATATAGGAGCGTGTTGAGCGCGTTCTTCTGGAGGAGCCCAGCCAGGGAATTCGAGGTCCGTGGGAAGACGATTTGGCCTGTAACCCAGGAAAGGGTTCTCATCAGCTGGAGCCATATTCCGGCAATAGAACCAAGTTTTATTCATCCTTTAGGGTGGCTTGGCAGAATGGCACCAGGAAAGGCAACAACTCTCCTCCTCTGTATTGCGACCCCGCCAAGCTCTAGACTGGGGCCATCAGCACATTCAGTGTGGCGATTCAAGTAGAAAAATTCCATAAAGAGGGAGACAAAGGGTTCTATCTGCAGATACGCCTCACAGAGCACTTGGAACTGACAAAGATTGGATATGGAGTTGGGACCCAGATCCTGAGGGTGAATATGGAAGAAATGTAGAACATCTCGAAAGAATTTTGACCTAGGAGGAGAAAAGCCTCTGAGAAGATGATCCAAGAATACTACCACTTCCCCTTCTTTCGGTTTCGGGATTTCCTCTCCAAGGGCAACCAGCCAGCTAATTACTTGTTTAGGCGGCAAAAACCCCTGATCTTGGTAATCTTTTAGAATGAGTTTAGAAACTAGGGAGGCCACCCAGTTGCAGGTGTTGGATTTCGACATAAAAAATTTCCTGGATAAAGTAAAAAGGGCGGCTTAAGCATATGGTTAAAATAAGGTGACCTAATCATGTACAATGGATAAGTCGCCTCATGAGAAGCCAGCATATCGATACAACAGTCTATCACATGGCGGGTACCATTATTGAGTCAGCGAAAATAAGGGGACTTACGCTAAATCAAAGACCTCTATTTTTTTCCTAAGTATGGGACAAACAAGTTTCTACCAGAATGGCTATAATTACGGATCTACAAATGGTTCGGAAAGGGAAAATATTTTCTAAACCTAGCAACAAGGCATGGGAGCAGCGATGGTTTAATGTACAAAAACCTTAAGGAGGGTTTGAAGATGTTATGCGAGAAATGAATCTGTCATTTAAACCACTCTGTTTCTATGATAAAGCTCGTGGAATCTATACAGGAACAAGCAATGGCAATAAGCAAAGAGGGAACTACCGGAGTATTCAAGAACTTCAACGAACTACTGTGGATCTGAAAAGGAAGAATGATTTACTTGAAGGATGCCGAGAGCAGTGGAGATGGTCGGCTGGACCTCGACGAAGACGTGGCGTCGTTGCAGTACCGAAAGTGGTCACCGGCGACAGATGAGCGGTGGTACTGGTGCGACGAAACCTTCGGGCGCGAGGAAGAAGTAGCGAGAAGGGTGAGGTGAAAGTGAAAGAAGGGACCCTCCAGTGAATATTTAAAAGGGGAAAACCCCGAAAGGGCAACCGGGGGGCGCGAAGATCAAGGAGACGCAGTAAATTTTGGAAAACAAAGACACCTCGATTTTCAAGATATACGGATACACCCAGATTCGCTGTGATGTCATCATTGGCTTCCTGGATTTCTGGCGGATGACGCCACTAAATGGACAACACAAGAAAACTGACAAGTTTGGAATTATTACGAGTCGTTACTTTGAGGTCCATGAAGAACACAGATGCAGGGAGATGGTAAGCCGCCAAGAGAAGGTAAGGGAAATTGACATGAATGAATTCAAATAAATTTGGGGCCTAATGTCGGGGATATAACCCCGCGATAGAACCCGTCCTACTGGGTCGGGTCAATGTAATGGTGGCTCTGGAATTATATTCAAGATGGGCCATGTCGTGAACATAGGGCGAACAAAGCGGTTGCCGATAAGACACCGGGCGGCCCAAGCACGTGGAGACGGCGACTCACGGCCCACTGGGCAGAATACGCCAGAAGGTTCCTTGCTTGAGAGGCAAGGTGTGTTAGAGACATTATAGGTTACGACTTGTGATATGACTTGGACTCTATTGTAAACCCTAGGGTCTCGACCTGTATATAAAGGCGAGCCCCTAGGACTGAAAGATTTAAATTAGACACCCTCGAAAGCTAGGCTAGCCATTCCGCACCCTTGTAATCGAGATCATCATCAATATAGACGCAAAGCAAGACGTAGGCTATTACCTCCATCGGAGGGACTGAACTAGGGTAAACTCGCCTCCCGTTCCCGTTTAACCCCTTTGAGTTGCCACCTAGCGGCAATGGCCTCACACTAAGTCCGTGCACGAGGACATCTGCCGTGACAAAACCACGACAGGAACCATCAATGTTAATTTTGGTGATGTGTCTCATGAATTTAATTTCTCCAAATTTCGTAGACAACCTCGTTATAAAGAATTATCTAGTAAGGATGAAATAATTGGTCTTGCTTCTATTGCCCTACCTCCTACCCATCCACTAGAACAATATTTGCTTGACCATGAAAATGATATGCACTTGCATGAAAGAAGTGAAATAGATAAAATTTTCTTTGAACAACAACCTCTCCTAAAACACAATTTGCCTATTGAAACTCTAGGAGGTCCTCCTCGACCTAAAGGTGATCCTATGTTTGAATTAAAACAACTGCCTGACACTTTGAAGTATGCTTATCTTAATGAGAAAAAGATATATCATGTCATTATTAGTGCTAACCTTTCAGAACATGAAGAAGAAAGATTATTAAAAATTCTGAGGAAGCACCGGGCTGCTATTGGATATACTCTTGATGATCTTAAGGGCATTAGTCCCACTCTATGTCAGCACAAGATTAATATGGAACCTGATGCTAAACCCGTTGTTGATCACCAATGACGATTGAATCCTAAGATGAAAGAAGTGGTAAGAACTGAAATAATAAAGCTTCTGGAAGCAGGTATAATTTATCCCATAGCTGATAGTAGATGGGTAAGTCCCGTTCATTGTGTCCCTAAGAAGGGAGGTATTACTGTTGTTCCTAATGATAAAAAAGAACTTCCCCCACAGAGAATTGTCACTGGCTATAGAATGGTAATTGATTTTAAAAAAAAGCTACTAGAAAAGATCATTACCCTCTGCCTTTCATTGATCAAATCCTAGAAAGATTATCTAAGCAGACACACTTTTTTTCTAGATGGATATTCTGTTTTCTCTCAAATACATGTATCACAACCTGATCAAGAGAAACCCACCTTTACTTGTCCTTTTGGAACCTATGCTTATAGACGTATGCCTTTTGGTTTATGCAATGCACCTGCTACCTTTCAAAGATGTATGGCTGTTATATTCTTTGATTTTTCTACAAAGATTGTGGAGGTTTTCATGGATGATTTTTCTGTTTACGGAACTTCTTTTTATGATTGCTTAAGCAACCTTGATTGAGTTTTGCAGAGATGTGAACAAACTAATCTTGTCTTGAATTGGGAGAAGTGCCACTTTATGGTTAATGAAGGTATTGTCTTGGGGCATAAAATAACTGAACGAGGTATTGAGGTGGATAAAGCTAAAGTTGATGCAATTGAGAAAATGCCATGTCCTAAAGATATTAAAGGTATTCGGAGTTTCCTTGGTCATGTTGGTTTCTATAGGAGGTTTATTAAAGACTTTTCTAAAATTTCTAAGCCTCTTACTAATATTTTACAAAAGGATATTCCATTTGTCTTTGATGATGATTGTGTAGAAGCCTTTGAAACACTCAAGAAAGCCTTAACTACTGCACCCATTGTTCAACCACCTGATTGGAACTTGCCTTTTGAAATTATGTGTGATGCCAGTGATTGTGCTGTTAGTGCTGTTCTAGGACAAAGAGATGATAAGAAATTAAATGTTATCCATTATGCTAGCAAAACTCTAGACAGTGCCCAAAGAAGATATGCTACTACAGAAAAAGATTTTTTAGCAGTTGTGTTTGCTTGTGATAAATTTAGATCTTACATTGTTGATTCCAAAGTTATTGTTCACACTGATCATGCTGCTATAAAATATCTTATGGAAAAGAAAGATGCTAAACCTAGACTCATTAGGTGGGTTCTCTTGCTTCAAGAATTTGATTTACATATCACTGATAGGAAAGGAGCTGAGAACCCCCGTGGCTGATAACTTGTCTAGGTTGGAAAATATTCTTGATGACCCACTACCTATTGATGATAGTTTTCCTGATGAACAGTTAGCTGCAGTAAATGTTTCTCAAAACACTCCTTGGTATGCTGATTATGCCAACTACATTATTGCTAAATATTTACCACCTAGTTTCACATACCAACAAAATAAAAATTCTTCTACGATTTAAGACATTACATTTGGGATGACCCACATCTTTATAAAGAAGGGGTAGATGGTATTATTAGACGTTGAGTACCTGAGCATGAACAGGAACAAATCCTATGGAAATGTCATTCCCCGTGGCTCATAAGGTATTGCAATCTGGTTTCTATTGGCCTACTCTCTTCAAGGACGCCCGTAAGTTTGTCTTGTATTATGATGAATGTCAAAGAATTAGTAATATCGGTAAGCATCAGGAAATGCCTATGAATTATTCACTTGTTGTTGAACCATTTGATGTTTAGGGTTTTGATTATATGGGACCTTTTCCTTCCTCTAATGGGTATACTCATATTTTGGTTGCTGTTGATTATGTTACTAAGTGGGTAGAAGCTATTCCAACTAGTAGTGCTAATCATAACACCTCCATTAAAATGCTTAAAGAAGTTATTTTCCCGAGGTTTGGAGTCCCTAGATATTTAATGACTCATGGTGGTTCACACTTTATTCATGGTGCTTTCCGTAAAATGCTTGCTAAATATGATGTTAACCATAGAATAGCATCACCCTATCATGCTCAATCTAGTGGTCAAGTTGAACTTAGCAATAGAGAAATAAAATTAATATTACAAAAAACTGTCAATAGGTCCTGAAAAAAATGGTCTAAGAAACTAGATGGTGCACTTTGGGCCTATAGAACAGCTTATAAAAATCCTATGGGTATGTCTCCATACAAAATGGTATATGGAAAAGCTTGTCATTTGCCTCTAGAGTTAGAACATAAAGCATTTTGGGCAATTAAAGAACTCAATTATGATTTCAAACTTGCCGGTGAAAAGAGGTTATTTGATATTAGCTCACTAGATGAATGGAGAACCCAAGGTTATGAACATGCCAAACTATTCAAAGAAAAAGTTAAAAGATGGCATGACAAAAGAATCCAAATGTGGGAATTCAAAGTTGGAGAATATGTTCTTTTGTACAATTCTCATTTTAGATTTTTTGCAGGAAAGCTTCTCTCCAAATGGGAAGGGCCATATATTATCGAAGAGGTATTCTGGAGCTATCAAGATTAATAATGCCGAAGGTACTAACACGAAGGTGGTCAATGGACAAAGAATTAAACACTATATCTCAGGTACGCCTATTAATGTTGAAAGCAATATCATCCAAACCATGACACCGGACGAACACATAAAAGAAACCTTCCGGAACACTCCAGAATCCTGAAAAATAGGACATACGTGATACGATAAGTAAACGGACTCCGAAAAATCCGCAAAACTATTTTCTATTAGTTTTGGAATATTACAAAAATTAGGAAAATAATAAATAAATAGGAAAGCAACTGAGATGAGCACGATACACCAGGGCCCGCCTGCCTTCCCTGGCGCACCCTGGTGGTTTGTGCCCTACTCGGGCACCTTCCCGACTCCGTTTTCCTTCCGTATTCTTGTTTCTCAAGATAAAAAATATTTATATATACCCCCGGACGTGACCATCGAATCGTAGAAAAATCCTTTGTGCTTGTTTCGTGTTGTTTTTCTGCCAGATCTAAAAATATGTCGTCTCAAGATTCAGAGGGGGGGAGCTATGTTGTTGTATATATTACCCTAAGGTCTATGGAGAGGTGGATCATTATGGATGGACCACGGATGAGGAGGAAGATGCCAACATGAAGGAAACAAAGGATGATAGCTCTAAGGAAGAGGATGACCCACTACCTCAGCCTGGAGACATGCATGTGGAATTTAAGAAGTCTAGCCTCCCTAAAAGACACAAACCTAAGGTTCAATTTATTCCATCTTGTTTTCTGCAGGAAAGCAAGGCGGCACTATGCAAAAATATATTAAAGCTTGAGTTAGAGAATGAGGATCTAAGGGAGGAAAATTTTATGCTTGAGTATAAGCTGAAGAAGAAGACTTCTTCATCACCACCTTCATCATCCTCACCACCAAAGGGGACTTGAGTACACGGGTATGGGCACTTTTATTTACCTTTACCAATTTTAGTTCGATCCTTAGCTCTTTCGTGATCTAGTTGAATAAAAGTTTAGTATGATCTATTTTCGAGTGCTAGTTTCGTGATCTATCTATCTATGTAATCGAGTGAGAGTTATATAATAAAGTTTAGTTTGAGTTTGTGCTTCTTTACTTTTATGTTGCAAACAAAATAAAAAAGGGAAATAATGAAAAAGATCATATGCTAATCTTATGGTAAGTAATGACACCACATGAGGAAAAGTATAAGTAGTAAAATTTATTGGAGGTTGACAAACATAGCATTGTTCAATGATGCAACTCATGAAAGAATTAATAAGGGAAGAGAAGATTCACATGCAAATACACTATATTGGACATCTTTTATGATTGTGAGCCCCAATTAAATATTATATGCCAAAATTGTTGAGGTTGGACAATGAAGACAACGTAATGATTTATGCTTGTTCACATTCACATAGAAGTTATATTGTAATAGATCCTTCAACATGTGGTGCTTGCTCAATATCTTTGCTAGCCAATAACTCCGCACTAAGTAGAGATACTACTTGTGCATCCAAAAACTTGAAACCCAAACTCATGTTTTGAGAGTCCACCATACCTACCTATGGATTGAGTAAGATCCTTCAAGAAAGTTGTCATCGGTGCACTAAGGCAATAAAAATTGCTTCTAAATGTGTTTGATCAATTAGTGTAAGCGAAAATTGAGAGTTGTACGAACTTGTGATGGCAAAGTAATAAAAGCGACGGACTGCATAATAAAGGTTGCTATCATAAGGGGCAATATAATGTGACGTTCTTTTGCATTAAGGGATTGAGCATACAAAACAAAAAGCGCATGACAACCTCTGCTTCCCTCTGTGAAGGGCCTATCTTTTACTTTTATGTATCTACTTTTATGCAAGAGTCAAAGTATTCTTCCCTATTCCTTTTTACTTTTTCTTTTTGCAAGCATCATGTAGTGAGGAATGATCTAGGCACATATATCCAGTTGGATGTGAGTGAGCATGAGTTATTATTGTTGACATCAGCCTTGAGGTGAATACGTTGGGAGCCGAAACTATAAGCCCCTATCTTTCTATGTGTCCGGTTGAAACTTTTTGTTCATGGGTATGCTATAAGTGTTAGCAATCATAGAAGATTAAATGATGGTTGAGTATGTGGACTTGCTAAAAGGCTCCCACACGAGACCCTTCCTGAAAATATGATAAATTGTAGTTGCAAAGTTGACTGAGAACATAGTTTGTTGGTTTTAAATAAGGTTTATGCTTTATACTTCTATGTTGTGATGAATGGTTACTTGTTCATGAGAAGTTATATGATGAAGTTATATAATAAAAGTTATATGAAAAATTCCTATGACAAAGTTTTTTGCTATTATGATAATAAGCATGATGCTACTATGTCTGTATTTTGTTTTTATCGACACCTCTCTCTCAAACCATGTGGACATGTTTTTCGATATCGGCTTTCGCATGAGGACAAGCGAGGTCTAAGCTTGGGGGAGTTGATACGTCCATTTTAGATCATGATTTCCTACTGTTATTTATAATGTTTTTAGGCATAATAATAATTTATGAAGTAATTCTAATGCCTTTTCTCTCATAATATGCAAGGTTTACACAAAGAGGGAGAATACCGGTAGCTGAAATTCTGGACCTGAAAAAGCATATCAGAGACACCTATTCTGCACATCTCCTATTAAGCTGAAACTTCACGGAGAATTATGTTGGAATATATAAAAAATACTGGAGCAAATAACTACCGGAGGGGGACCACTTGATGACCACAAGACACCAGGGCACGCCAGGCCCCCCAAGCGCGCCCTGGTGGGTTGTGGCCAGCCCGGCCCACCTCTGGTGCCCATCTTCTGGTACTTAAGGTATTTTGACCAAGAAAAAATAAGGGGAGGACTTTCGGGATAGAACGCCGCCGCCTCGAGGCGGAACTTGGGCAGGAGCACTTTTGCGCTCCGACGGAGCGACTCCGTCGAGGGAACTTCCCTCCCGGAGGGGGAAATCGAAGCCATCGTCATCACCAACAACCCTCTCATCTTTGGGAGGCCAATCTTCATCAACATCTTCAACAGCACCATCTCCTCTCAAACCCTAGTTCATCCCTTGTGTTCAATCTTTGTACCGGAACCTCGGATTGGTACCTGTGGGTGACTAGTAGTGTTGATTACATCTTGTAGTTGATTGCTATATGGTTTATTTGGTGGAAGATTATATGTTCAGATCCATTATGCTATTTAATACCCCTCTGATCTTGAGCATGAATATCATTTGTGAGTAGTTACCTTTGTTCTTGAGGTCACGAGAGAAGTCATGTTGCAAGTAATCATGTGAAGTTGATATGTGTTCGATATTTTGATGATATGTATGTTGTGATTCCCTTAGTGGTGTCATCTGAACGTCGACTACATGGCACTTCACCATATTTGGGCCTAAGGGAATGCATTGTGGAGTAGTTATTAGATGATGGGTTGCTAGAGTGACAAAAGCTTAAACCCTAGTTTATGCGCTACTTCGTAATTAAGGGGCTGATTTGGATCCAAATGTTTAATGCTATGGTTAGATTTTATCTTAAAACTTTTCTCGTAGTTGCAGATGCTTGCGAGGGGGTTAATCATAAGTGTAAGGTTTGT
This sequence comes from Elymus sibiricus, assembly GCA_039707655.1. Taxonomy (NCBI): domain Eukaryota; kingdom Viridiplantae; phylum Streptophyta; class Magnoliopsida; order Poales; family Poaceae; genus Elymus; species Elymus sibiricus. The sequence goes on from CM077665.1 coordinate 507,194,363, forward strand.
TCAAGTAAGAACATAACCTAAGCACAGGTCCACCCACATATCAAATTATCAAAGTAGAGAACGCAAATCAAACCAACATGATACAAGTGACTAGATGAAATTCCCGTGTACCCTCAAGAAAGCTTTGCTTATTATAAGAGACCTTTTTGGCCTGTCCTTTGCCACAAAAGGATTGGGCTATCTTGCTGCACTTTATTTACCATTACTGTTACTTGCTCGTTACCAATTATCTTGCTATCAAACTACCTGTTACCTATAATTTCAGTGCTTGCAGAAATTACCTTGCTGAAAACCACTTGTCATTTCCTTCTGCTCCTTGTTGGGTTCGACACTCTTACTTATCGAAAGGACTACGATTGACCCCCTATACTTGTGGGTCATCACTCCGCAAGAAGAACGTTCTCAACTTGCCTCTATATATCCAAAAACGAGGGCCCTGCTAGCCAACGGGTTGACCGGGGTTGATTTAACCCGATGTTGGGTATCCTAGAGGATCTTACCATTAAGTCGCTGTGGCGACTTAATGTATAACTACTCTGGTGACTTAAATGATGCACAAAGGTATAGCAATGAGACCTTGGAAACTGATGAGATAAATCGGATTGTGAAAAAGCTGCTGGGAGAAACCCAAGACGCTTGCAAGAAAACTGGACTGAAACCTTTCAGCGTTCTTAACCTGGCTCCTCCAGTAAGAAACCTTGATAACTATTTTATCCATTTTATATACTTTTATAAACTTCAAAGCTCTATTTGCCATTTCTATTGATAATCTTGCAGGCAAATTCTTCTTTCTAGGGCAAAAAGCGAGGAAAAACTCTGGCAAGTAAGCCTAAAGCCGCCGCAAGTAAGAAGAAGAGTAAGTTGGCTGAAAATGAGCCTCCAACCAGGGGCGAATCACCAACAACTGATGTGCAGTCAGAGGTAGAACTTGACTCCCTTGGGCGTCTCTTTATTTGAACTTGCCGGCGCCTCTTACTCCCAGGGTGACGCTGCCACAAGCCGGACCAAAGATGTTGAGGTAATCTCCCTCTCTTCCGGCTCAGAATCCTTGTCTCCAAGGAAAACAAGGCGGGTCATTCGGAAAGTACGTTTTGCTCACCCGGATGCTCATTTAGATCCTAATTTTATTTTGAAGAAAACTCAGCATGAATCATGGCGCCACACTCGGAGCAGCTCCGGTGACCTTGTGGCCGGCTTGCCTGATAAATCAACCGCCCGCAAACGACAGCATGAGCTGCCTCATAGCCCAACTCCCTCTCTTCCAAAAGCCGCCTTTTCCGATAGCCTCTTATTCCTTCTGATTCAAATTACCAGGAGTCTTCTCCTTCATTGGGCGCCTCAACTGCCACGAAGCTATCGCCCCTTGCTATTAACCAAGGGTAAATTTCTTTCTTATACCATATATTATTTATTCATGCTTAGTATTGTATATGCTTCATTCTACTATCTTATTTGCAGGGCCAAATCCAAGAATAAGAAGCGCAAGGTTGGCGACTCATCAACAAATCCTAATATCCCTGAGCTGGAGGATCCCACCTTGGTATGATGCTCATACTGAAAATCGTGGGGACCATGACAACCAAGATGAACACCCTCAACATATTGAGCCAGCAAGCACTGAGGCTATGGACGCTGAAGCTAACCTGGCAGATGATCTTAATCCGCCTAGCCCCCCTAAAGCTGTTGAAGACGCTTCCCATGAGAAGACCAACCAAGATGTTATTATCACTGGGGTGGGGTACAATTCTCCAAAGGTCTCCAATGTGCTGACCAAGCATATTGCCAAGGATGAGACGCCACTGCTTTATAAGGGGAAGGCTAAGCTCGAACTTCCCAATTATGAGGGCCTCAGTGCTGACGAACTGCATGCCGGATATTTAAGTCGCCTCTCCACAAGCCGGGATATGGAAATCAACCTGGTTGGCATGATGAAAAGAAAATATGAGGTATGCTCAACTTAATCTTGTACAGTTATATATCCTTGTATAGCCCCCAAGGGCCAGCTCATCCTCATGAGATGAGTCGGGTCTTGTGAATGTAGAACCTTTGAAGGATCAATCTATAGCCCCCAAGGGCCGGATCATTTTTATAAGATGAGCCGGGTCTTCTTTAACATATCCTGTTCAAAAGAAAACGACCTGTAGCCCCCAAGGGCCGACTCATCTTCTTGACATGAGCCGGGTCTTCCTGAGTTAATATGTCAGAAGAAGCAACCTGTAGCCCCCAAGGTCCGGCTTATCTTCTTGAGATGAGCCGGGTCTTCCGTATCATGTATTTATAACAAAACTGATATGCATTGGCCCCCAAGTGTCAAGTATATTGCTTGCAATCTGCTTGAGACTTTTTAAATTTTTGCCTGTGATAACCCTCAACTGTGATAATACTCATTATGCAGGAATCTTTGAAAGTAACCGAGTCGGATGTGAGTAGCTTGAAAAAACATCTGGAATCTAAGCAAGCCGCCCGATCTCTGGCTGAACTGAAATTGCAAACTTCTTTGGAAGAAATTGAAAAAATCAAGGCGGGTTTTAAAGAAGAGAAGGAATCCTTCGACTCTGAAAAGGCCGCCTTAATCAAGCGCGCAGAAGACGCTGAAGGGAAACTGAAACCCATGATTGAAGAGTTAGCTAGCTTGAAGTGGCACATTAATCACATGGCCCAAGCCGTCTTTGGTAAGAATTTCTTCTGAGCTCAAATAATGATGTATGAATAAAACTCGCGTGATGACTCACACACTTGTATTGCTTGCAGGTGCTAGAACTCTTAATCTTCAAAGGAATAGCTTGATGCAACTAAAAGCTGTATACTCTTTGGCGCAGCAACTATACGTTGAAACCTCTGCACTATCAAAGCCGTCATGGGTGATAAAGAGCCAGTAAAGGTCATCAAGGATGTGTTGAGACGCCTTTCAACCCTTCCGAAGCAACTCGACGAGCTGAAAAGATCAGCTGCCCGAGCAGGTGCCACGATGTCTTTGAGCCGGGCTTTGGCCTATTCAGCGGACCTGGACCCTGTAGAGATGGCCCGGGGATTTCCTCAATATAAAGATGACGGGTCAGAATTCACCGTTGGTGATTATGCTAACTGTGTAAAGGCGTCTCGAGTGCTGGCCAGCCGTATAGTCGCTGAGATGCATCTGAAGAAGTACTAGCCGCTTACAACGATGATAACTCACGAGTTCAGCCGTCGACCTTTGAAGCTGTGGATTTAAGTCCTCAATGTCGTAAGCATATCTTTGCCCCTGACATTGACCCGTCCCCCATCTTGCACGAAGAAGCTGTTTTCCAAGCTTTAATGCATGTTAACTAGGATGTGGACAACCTTCAGATCCAAGACACAAAAGAAACCGTGAAAGATAACCCGGAGGCATCATCTGCAGGAGGTTTGCCCGGAGCTAACCCGGACGGTACAGAGGCTGAGTTACAGAAGTGATCTGTACTCAGAAACTTTGATTTGAAAAGTTGGGCTCTCCTGTAGCCATGTAATAGCTTAGACAAACACCTGGTTGCCTGTGTTGTGCCTTCGTGCACACCTTAACTTTTGATCCAACCTTCTTTTGAGGATGAAGGATTGGTATGTCAACAAGTCTGGCCTCTTGCTTCTATTACTCTGTTTTAGAGCCATACAACTTGTTGTCTGCACATGTTTACTTGATAACTCGCCTGTACATGCATGTATGTGTAGAAAGTATATATGCAAAACAAATTCTACCAAATAATATTTGAAGTAGAAATATCCGGCGAGTCATCGACCAGCCACTTATAGCCAAGAAGAAATTGTAGATTAAAAATCTGGCGACTCATGGTCGAAGTAAAACTCAGTAATGAGCATGAATAACCCGGAGCCCTTTTGACCCGGAAATTTTGTAGATAGAAAATTTCTTGAAAACAGAAATATACTATCCCCATATATGTATGGAGTGAATTATGAGTCGCCTTTCGAGGCTCAAGTCTTGCTTTAATGAAGTTGGCTTGATAGCCTTGGTTTATCCTTGCTTTCTGTAAGCTGGCTCTCACGTGATCCAAGCCGGTGTTTTAACCTGGATAAGTTCAGGGTCCATACGGATTGACTTATCAAGAGTACACGGGGTCTCCTTTGCGTAGTAGCATCTTGCGAACATGCAGGTTTAACCAATATATTGTGGCGTTTATGGCCAGGTTAAGAGGGTGAGAAAGCTAAACTCGGTGAGTTGGAAGCCCCCAAGTAACCAATGTATTGTGGCGTTTTGCCAGGTCAAGAGGGTGAGAAAGCTAAACTCAATGAGTTGGAAGCCCCCGATTGCCCAATATGTTGTGGTGTTTTGCCGGGTCACAAAGGTGAGAAAGCTAAACTCAATGAGTTGGAAGCCCCCAAGTGGCCAATATGTTATGGCGTTGCGCTGGGTCAAGAGGGTGAGAAAGCTAAACTGAATGAGTTGGAAGCCCCCAAGTGACCAATATGATGTGGCGTTGCACAGGGTCAAGAGGGTGAGAAAGCTAAACTCAATGACTTGGAAGCCCCCAAGTGACCAATGATCAGTTAATAAAAGCACATGCACAATATATGAGATGAAATGACAAAGGCCCCGAGTTGCAAGGATGGCGGTTTTCTTATGCTTGATCATAAAAGTATATACATGATGTAAGTATGAACAATGTTTGAAGCAAGTGGCTTAACTGTAGTCAGGCCGAAGATGAGCAATGTTCCAGGACCTATTGGTCTCCACCTCCGAAGTGCGCGACATGTTGTGTTCGCGTATATCAATGAGATAATATGACCCATTATGAGATTTTTGCTAACCACAAAGGGCCCTTCCATGGAGGTGAAAGCTTATGCATGCCTGTCGGATCTTGAATCAAACGGAGCACTAAGTTGCCCTCTTGGAAACTGCGGCTGCGAATTCTTCGATTGTGATACCGACGAAGGTCTTGCTGATAATTTGCAGATCGAGCCGCCGCAAGATCACTTTACTCCTCCAAGGCGTCTAGAGAATTTTCTCGAGCCGTCTCATTGTCCATCTCAACATAAACCGCCACTCGGGGCGAGTCATGACGTATATCACTTGGAAGAACCGCCTCTGCGCCGTAAACCACAAAGAACGGCGTGTAACCCGTTGATCTGTTGGGGTAGTCCTTATGCTCCAGAGAACTGCAGGAAGCTCTTCAACCCAACAACCCAGAGTGCGCTCCAAAGGAACCATGAGCCGGGGTTTGATCCCTCGTAATATTTCCAGGTTAGCTCGTTCTGCCTTGTCATTGGATTGTGGATAAGCCACAGATGAAACATCAAGCCAGATATGCTCCTTCTGACATAACTTCCTCATAGCTCCTTTAGATAAATTTGCTCCATTATCAATGATGATACTATGAGGATAACCAAACCGAAAGATCAGCCTTTTCACAAACTGGATTGCAGTGGCCGCCTCACAATTGCTAACAGGCTCTGCTTCAACCCACTTGGTGAACTTGTCAACTGCCACCAGAAGGTGAATCTTTTCGTCCTTAGACCTCTTGAATGGCCCAACCATATCAAGCTCCCAGACCGCGAATGGCCAAGTTATTGGGATCATCCTCAATTCTTGAGCCGGCACATGAGCTTGCCGTGCAAATTTCTGACAACCATCAGACTTGCGAACAATATCCTCCGCGTCAGCATGAACAGATAACCAAAAAAACCTGTGCCTGAAGGCCTTGGCCACCAAAGATCATGACCCGGCGTGATGACCAAAATCTCTTGCATGAATTTCCTTCAGAATCTCCCTGCCCTCATCAGGGGAAACACAGCGCTGAAACACGCAAGTGACACTGCATCGATGCCACTCGCAATTGACGATGGTCATGGATTTAGATCGTCGGATGATCTGCCGGGCCAGAAGTTCCTCCTCTAGAAGCTCACCCCGGGTTAAATACGCCAGATAAGGTACTGTCCAATCTGGAGTTGCACATAAAGCCACCATCAACTGCCCTTCCGGGTCTGGGATAGCCAAATCTTCCTTTGAAGGTAACTTGACAGAAGGATTATGCAACACATCTAGGAACACATTGGGGGGAACTGGCTTACACTGAGAACCTAGCCGAGATAAATCATCAGCAGCCTCATTAAGCCATCGGTCTATGTGATCCACTTGATATCCTTTAAAGTGTCCAGCAATGGTAGTCACAGCCTGACGGTAAGCCGCCATGAGCGGGTCTTTAGAGTCCCACGTCCCTGAAACTTGCTGCGCCACAAGGTGTGAGTCGCCCAAGCACCTGACCCGTCTTAAGTTCATTTCCTTAGCCATGCGAAGTCCATGTAGCAAAGCCTCATACTCAGCTACATTGTTAGTACAGGGAAACATAAGTCGTAGGACATAACAAAACTTGTCACCTCGTGGGGAAGACAAAATAACTCCAGCCCCTGAGCCTTCCAATTGCCTGGACCCGTATGTATTATCTGGTTTTTCCTCAGGCGTCTGTAGCTCTGTCCAGTCATTAATGAATTCTACCAAGGCTTGAGACTTGATAGCAGTCCTGGGCACATATTTCAAATGATGTGGCCCAAGCTCAATTGCCCACTTAGCAACCTGTCATGTAGCTTCTCTGTTTTGGATGATATCTCCCAGAGGAGCTGAACTGACCACAATGATTGGATGCCCAAGGAAATATTGTTTTAACTTACGACTAGCCATGAACACGCCAAACACCAATTTTTGCCAGTGTGGATATCTCTGCTTGGATTCTGATAAAACTTCACTGATATAAAAACCGGCCGTTCGACTGGGTACTACTTCTCTGCCTCCTTGCATTCCATGACAACTGCCACGTAGACAGCCCAATTATTAGCCGCCACGTATAGGAGCTTAGGCTCTTTGTCAATTGGAGCCGCCAGGATGGGCGGCTCAGCCAACTGCCTCTTAAGTGTCTCAAAAGCCTCATTAGCAGCATCACTCCAGACAAAATTATCAGTCTTCTTCATCATCTGGTATAGAGGAATCGCCTTTTCTCCCAGGCGGCTTATGACTCGATTTAGGGGTGCAATACGACCTGCCAGGCGCTGCACATCATTGATGCAGGCTGACTTAGCCAAAGAAGTGATAGCCTTAATGTTGTCTCGGTTAGCTTCAATGCCCCTTTCTGAAACCAGAAATCCTAGCAGCTTTCCTGCAGGTACACCAAAAACACACTTGGCCGGGTTAAGCATCATCTTGTACACACGAAGATTGTCAAAGGTCTCCTTCAAATCCGCAAGCAAGGTTTCCTTCTTCCTGGATTTGACATAAGCATGAACATTGCATCCAATCTGCCCATGGAGGCAATTCTGAACACAGTGCTGGTATGTCGCCTGAGCACTCTTGAGTCCAAAAGGCATAGATACATAACACAAAGCTCCAAAGGGCGTGATAAAAGTTGTTTTATCCTGGTCTACAACTGCCATCTTTATCTGATGATAACCAGAATAAGCATCCAGGAAACACAGACGCTCACAACCCGCCGTTGCATCAATGTCCTGGTCAATACGGGGGAGAGCAAAGGGATCAGCAGGGCAAGCCTTATTGAGATCTGTATTATCCACACACATATGCCATGTGCCATTTTTCTTGAGTACAACTCCTGGGTTAACCAACCACTAGGGGTGAAAAACTTCCACTATGAACCCGACAGCTAGGAGCCGGGCCACTTCTTCTCCAATGGCCTTATGCCTCTCCTCGTTAAAACGACGGAGGAATTGCTTGATTGGCTTCATCTTAGGATCCACATTAAGGTGGTGCTCAACGAGTTCTATTGGTACACCTGGCATGTCAGAAGGTTTCCATGCAAAGTTGTCCTGAGTCTCAAGGATGAACTCGATGAGCGCGCTTTCCTATTTGGGATCCATTCCTGTCCCATTGGTGAACTGTTGAGAAGAGTCGTGCTACTTCTTGAGCTTGCGTTGGTTTTCCCTTGAAGAGGAAAGTGTGATGCAGCAAAGTAGATAAGTATTTCCCTCAGTTATTGAGAACCAAGGTATCAATCCAGTAGGAGGAACAAGCAAGGCCCCAAATCTATGCACCTGCACAAACAATCAAACTCTTGCACCCAACGCTATAAAGGGGTTGTCAATCCCTTCATGGTTACTTGCAAGGATGATATCTAATAGAGATAGATATAAAAGATTACTAAAACGAAAAGCAAAGTAAATAGATCTGAAAATATAATATGGAAAATAGACCCGGGGGCCATAGGTTTCACTAGAGGCTTCTCTCTTGAAGGAAAATAATACGGTGGGTGAACAAATTACTGTCGAGCAATTGATAGAAAAGCGCATAGTTATAACGATATCCAAGGCAATGATTATGCATATAGGCATCACGTCCGTATCAAGTAGACCGAAACGATTCTGCATCTACTACCATTACTCCACACATTGACCGACTCCTGCCTGCATCTAGAGTATTAAGTTCATGAAGAACAGAGTAACGCATTAAGTAAGATGACATGATGTAGAGGAATAAACTCAAGCAATACGATGAAAACCCCATATTTTCATCCTTGATGGCAACAATACAAATACGTGCCTCGCTACCCCTACTTTGTCACTGGGTGAGGACACCGCAAGATTGAACCCAAAACTAAGCACTTCTCCCATTGCAAGAATTACCAATCTAGTTCGCCAAACGAAACCAATAACTCGAAGAGACTTGCAAAGATATGAAATCTTGCATATAAGAATTCAGAAAACACTCAAATAATATTCATAGATAATCTGATCATAAATCCACAATTCATCGGATCTCGACAAACACACCCAAAAGAGTATTACATCGGATAGATCTCCATGAAGATCATGGAAAACATGGTATTGAAGAACATAGAGAGAGAAGAAGCCATCTAGCTACTAGCTATGGACCCGAAGGTCTATGGTGAACTACTCACGCATCATCGGAGGAGTAATGGAGTTGATGTAGATGCCCTTCATGATCGAATCCCCCTCCGGCAGATTACCGGAAAAGGCCCCAAGATGGGATCTCACGGGAACAGAGGCTTGCGGCGGCGGAAAAGTATTATCGTGGATCTTTTTGGTATAGGGGGAATATTTGGGAATTTATAGGACGAAGATTAGGGTTAGGAGGGCCTGCAGGGGGCCACAAGCCAGGGGGCGCCCCCCCCAGGGGCCGCGCCCTGCAGGCTTGTGATCTCCCGGTAGGTTTACTGCCCCCCCTCTCCAAGTCTGGTAGGTTTCTTCTAGTCCAAGAAAAATCATCGCGAAAGTTTTATTCCGTTTGGACTCTGTTTGATATTCCTTATCTGCAATACTCAAAAACAAGGAAAAACAGAAACTGGCACTGGGCACTAGGTTAATTGGTTAGTCCCAAAAATAATATAAAATAGCATATTAATGCATATAAAACAATCAAAATAGATAATATAATAGCATGGAACAATAAAAAATTATAGATAGGTTGGAGACGTATCAAGCATCCCCAAGCTTAATTCCTGCTCGTCCTCGAGTAGGTAAATGATAAAAATAGAAATTTTGATGTGGAATGCTACCTAACATATTTATCCATGTAATATTCTTTATTGTGGCATGAATGTTCAGATCCATAAGATTCAAAACAAAAGCTTAATATTGACATAAAAACAGTAATACTTCAAGCATACTAACAAAGCAATTATGTCCTTTCAAAATAACATGGCCTCAGAAAGTTATCCCTACAAAATCATATGGTCTGGCAATGCTCCATCTTCCGCACACAAAGTATTTAAATCATACACAACCCCGATGACAAGTCAAGAAATTGTCTCACACCTTTTATGTTCTCAAACTTTTTCAACTCTCATGCAATACATGAGCGTGAGCCACGGATATAGCACTATAGGTGGAATAGAATATGATGGAGGTTGTGAGGGAAAAAGGAGAAGGCGTATCAACGGGCTATGGAGATGCCCATCAATAGATATCAATGTGAGTGAGTAGGGATTGCCATGCAACGGATGCACTAGAGCTATAAGTGTATGAAAGCTCAAAAAGAAACTAAGTGGGTGTGCATCCAACTCGCTTGCTCACGAAGACCTAGGGTAATTTGAGGAAGCCCATCATTGGAATATACAAGCCAAGTTATATAATGAAAAATTCACACTAGTATATGAAAGTGACAAAATAGGAGACTCTCTATCATGAAGATCATGGTGCTACTTTGAAACACAAGTGTGGAAAAAGGATAGTAGCATTGTCCCTTCTCTCTTTTCTCTCATTTTTTTTGGTGGGCATCTTTGGCCTCTTTTTTTTATTGGGCTTCATTGGCCTCTTTTATTATTTGTAAAGTCCGGAGACTCATCCCAACTTGTGAGGGAATCATAGCTTCCATCATCCTTTCCTCTCATGGGACAATGCTCTAATAATGATGATCATCACACTTTTATTTACTTATAACTCAAAAAATTACAACTCGACACCTAGAACAAAATATGACTCTATATGAATGCTTCCGGCGGTGTACCAGGATGGGCAACGATCTAGCATAGCAAATGACATCAAAAAAGGACAAGCCATGAAAACATCATGCTAGTTATCTTACAATCATGCAAAGCAATATGAAAATGATGGTGCGTGTCATAATAAACGGAACGGTGGAAGTTGCATGGAAATATATCTCGGAATGGCTATGGAAATGCCATAATAGGTAGGTATGGTGGCTGTTTTGAGGAAGGTATATGGTGGCTGTTTTGAGGAAGGTGGGTTTAATGCACCGGCGAAAGTTGCGCGGTACTAGAGAGGCTAGCAATGGTGGAAGGGTGAGAGTGCGTATAATCCATGGACTCACATTAGTCATAAAGAACTCACACACTTGTTGCAAAAGTCTATTAGTTATCGAAGCAAAGTATTAGACGCATGATCCTAGGGGAGAGGTTGGTAGGAGTTAACCATCGCGTGCTCCCGACCCTGACACAAAGGATGACAATCACTAAACAAATCATGCTCCGACTTCGTTACATAACGGTTCACCATACGTGCATGCTACGGGAATCACAAACCTTAACACAAGTATTTCTACCAATCCACAATTACTTCACTAGCATGACTCTAATATCACCATCTTTATATCTCAAAACTATATGCAAGGAATCAAGCTTCTCATAGTATTCAATGCACTTAATATGAAAGTTTTTATTATATCCCTCTTGGATGCCCATTATATTAGAACTAAATTCATAACCTAAACCAATTACCATGCTGTTTAAAGACTCTCAAAATAATATAAGTGAGGTACGAGAGTTCAATTATTTCTATAAAATAAAACACCACCGTGCTCTAAAAAGATATAAGTGAAGCACTAGAGCAAAATTGCCTAGCTCAAAAGATATAAGTGAAGCACATAGATTATTCTAATAAATTCACGATTAATGTGTGTCTCTCTCAAAATATGTGTGCAGCAATGATGATTGTGGCAAACTAAAAAGCAAAGACTCATATCATACAAGACGCTCCAAGCAAAACACATATCATGTGGTGAATAAAAATATAGCCTCAAGTAAATTTACCGATGGATTGAAGACGAAAGAGGGGATGCCTTCCGGGGCATCCCCAAGCTTAGGCTCTTTGGTATCCTTGAATATGACTTGGGGTGCCTTGGGCATCCCCAAGCTTAGGCTCTTGCCACTCCTTATTCCATAGTCCATCAAATCTTTACCCAAAACTTGAAAACTTCACAACACAAAACTCAACAGAAAACTCGTGAGATCCGTTAGTATAAGAAAAATAAATCACCACTTTAGGTACTGTTGTGAACTCATTCTTTATTTTTATTGGTGTAATATCTACTGTATTCCAACTTCTCCATGGTTCATACCCCCCGATACAACCCATAGATACATCAAAATAAGCAAACAACACAAAGAAAACAGAATCTGTCAAAAACAGAACAGTCTATAGCAATCTGTGAACTTCGAATACTTCTGTAACTCCAAAAATTCTGAAAAATTAGGAAAATCAGGGAAATTTATATATCAATCTGGTGTAACAATTTCAGACTCATTCAACGCTCTGGTGAATTTATAAAATTCCTGGACTGAGAGCAAAAGTTTCTGTTTTTCAGCAAGATCAAATCAACAATCACCGTAGACCATCCCAAAGGTCTTACTTGGCTCAAACACTAATTAAAACACCAAAACACAATTAATATAGAGGAATAATGTGTAAAACACTCAAGAACATAAACAAAAAATGAAAACATAAAATAAAATTGGGTTGCCTCCCAACAAGCGCTATTGTTTAACGCCCCTAGCTAGGCATAATGATTTCAATGATGCTCACATAAAAAGTAGTAATTGAAATATGCAAGAAAGCATCATGAATCTCACGACAAGCACGTTTAAGTCTAACCTACTTCCTATGCATAGGGATTTTGTGAGCAAACAATTTATGGGAACAAGAATCAACTAGCATAGGAAGGCAAAACAAGCATAACTTCAAAACTTTGAACACATAGAGAGGAAACTTGATATTATTGCAATTCCTACAAGTATATGTTCTTCCCTCACAATAAATTTCAGTATCTTCATAACAAAATTCAACAATATAGCTATCATAAACAATACTCTCTTTATGATCAACATGCATAAAGTTTTTATCATCTTCCAAAATAGTGGGATTATCATCAACTAAAGTTATGACCTATCCAAACCCACCTTTATCAAAAAATTCATAAGATTGAACACTCTCCAAATATGTGGGATTCTTTTTACCTAAAGTTGACGCTCTCCCAAACCCACTTTCGATACTATTGCAAACATATTCAACATGAGGCTTAAATAAATTTTCAAGATCATAAGAAGCATTATCACCCCAATCATGATCATTGCAATAAGAAGTAGACATGACAAAATTATCATCCCCAAGCTTGTGGTTTTGCATATCATTAACATAATTGACATTAATAGAATTTATAGTAACATCATTGCAATCATACTTTTCAATCAAGGATCTGTCATGAATCACCTTATAAATTTCTTCTTTCAACACTTCATCAAAAAATTTAGATTCATGATTTTCAAACAAAACTTCATAGAGATAATAAAGTGCACTCAACTCACTAGCAATTGGTTCATCATAATTTGGCCTTTTGAAAAGATTAGCAAGTGGATGAGGATCCATATCAACAGATTTTTAGCAAGCGAAGATGCAAGCAAATAGAAGGCACATGGCAACACAAGCAAACAAAAAGAGATCCGGTGAGAAAAAGGAGAATAAAATGGCAAATTGGTGAAGTGGGCGAGTGGAAAACGAGAGGCAAATGGAAATAATGTAAATGCAAGAGATGAGTTTGTGACAGGTACTTGGTAGGCTTGTCTTGACTTGCTATGTATCCTCCCCGGCAACGACGCCAGAAATCCTTCTTGCTACTTCTTGAGCTTGCGTTGGTTTTCCCTTGAAGAGGAAAGGGTGATGCAGCAAAGTAGATAAGTATTTACCTCGGTTGTTGAGAACCAAGGTATCAATCCAGTAGGAGGAACAAGCAAGGCCCCAAATCTATGCACCTGCACAAACATTCAAACTCTTGCACCCAACGCTATAAAGGGGTTGTCAATCCCTTCACGGTTACTTGCAAGGATGAGATCTAATAGAGATAGATATAAAATATTACTAAAACGAAAAGCAAAGTAAATAGATCTGAAAATATAATATGGAAAATAGACCTGGGGGCCATAGGTTTCACTAGAGGCTTCTCTCTTGAAGGAAAATAATACGGTGGGTGAACAAATTACTGTCGAGCAATTGATAGAAAAGCGCATAGTTATAACGATATCCAAGGCAATGATTATGCATATAGGCATCACGTCCGTATCAAGTAGACCGAAATGATTCTGCATCTACTACTATTACTCCACACATCTACCGACTCCTGTCTGCATCTAGAGTATTAAGTTCATGAAGAACAGAGTAACGCATTAAGTAAGATGACATGATGTAGAGGAATAAACTCAAGCAATATGATGAAAACCCCATCTTTTTATCCTTGATGGCAACAATACAAATACGTGCCTCGCTACCCCTACTTTGTCACTGGGTGAGGACGCCACAAGATTGAACCCAAAACTAAGCACTTCTCCCATTGCAAGAATTACCAATCTAGTTGGCCAAACCAAACCAATAACTCGAAGAGACTTGCAAAGATATGAAATCATGCATATAAGAATTCAGAAAAAAACTCAAATAATATTCATAGATAATCTGATCATAAACCCACAATTCATCGGATCTCGACAAACACGCCGCAAAAGAGTATTACATCGGATAGATCTCCATGAAGATCATGGAAAACATGGTATTGAAGAACATAGAGAGAGAAGAAGCCATCTAGCACTAGCTATGGACCCAAAGGTCTGTGGTGAACTACTCACGCATCATCGGAGGGGCAATGGAGTTGATGTACATGCCCTCCGTGATCGAATGCCCCTCCGGCAGATTACCGGAAAAGGCCCCAAGATGGGATCTCACGGGAACAGAGGCTTGCGGCAGCGGAAAAGTATTATCGTGGCTCTTTTTGGTATTGGGGGAATATTTGGGAATTTATACGACGAAGATTAGGGTTAGGAGGGCCTGCAGGGGGGCACAAGCCAGGGGGCGCCCCCCCCCCCTGGGGCCGCGCCCTGTAGGTTTGTGATTTCCTGGCAGGTCTCCTGCCCCCCTCTCCAAGTCTGGTAGGTTTCTTCTGGTCCAAGAAAAATCATCACGAAAGTTTTATTCCGTTTGGACTCCGTTTGATATTCCTTATCTGCAATACTCAAAAACAAGGAAAAAACAGAAACTGGCACTGGGCACTAGGTTAATAGGTTAGTCCCAAAAATAATATAAAATAGCATATTAATGCATATAAAACATCCAAAATAGATAATATAATAGCATGGAACAATCAAAAATTATAGATACGTTGGAGACGTATCAAGTCTCAAGGGATAAATTCAACTTGCTTTGTGTCCTTAGCCAATTGGAACTTGAAGGGAGGGTCCTTCTCAGTGGTGGGCTTCTTGAGGGTGGTCATATCAGTCGGGTCAACATTATCTTGATAGAACTTGAGCTCCTCAGAAGGACAAGCCGACTCAGCATATGCTGCATCTCCTTCCTCGCACTCTTGGGCTATTTTTCTGCTGCCATTCACAGTTATGGTACCTTTTGGACCCGGCATCTTGAGCTTGAGGTAAATATAATAGGGCCGGGCCATGAAATGAGCATAAGCCGGCCACCCAAAAAGGGCGTGGTAAGGGCTCTTGATCTTAACTACCTCAAACCACTACGTCTCTGCCCTGTACTTAAATTCATCGCCAAAAGCCACCTCCAGCACAATCTTTCCCACAAGATAAGCTGACTTGCCTAGCACGACTCCATGAAAGACAGTAGAGGACGGCCTAAGGTCCTTCTCTGTCAAATTCATCCGCTGAAAAGTGTCATAGTACAATATGTTGATACTGCTGCCACCATCCATAAGTACCTTAGTAAATTTGTAACCGCCCACTTGAGGGGCTACCACCAGGGCCAGATGACCCGGATTGTCCACACGGGGCAGGTGATCCGCCCGGCTCCATGTGATTGTATGCTCAGACCAATTCAAATACTTTGGCACTGCCGGCTCAACCATGTGAATCACCCTTTTGCTGACCTTCTGGTCACGCTTGCAAGTGCCCGTAGTAAACACATGGTATTGGCCACCATTCAATTGCTTGGGATTACTCTAATACCCTGACTGATTGTGCTGCTACTGATTACCGTGATCAGACTATTGATTATGACCACCATGGTTCCCTTGGCCCTGATAGCCAGAGCTTGAGCCGCCATTGCCAAACCCGGCTCCCTAGAATCCTCCAGAGATTGACCTGGCTGGGGGCCCATTGCCATTGCCGTGATGTTGAAACGCCTGGTTCCTGAACTCTCGCATGATATGACAGTCCTTCCATGCGTGAGTGGATGGCTTGTTAGGATAACTATGCTTTGGACACGGCCCGTTAAGAGCCTCTTCATAATTTCTGGGCTTCCCTCCGGTGTATGGTTGCTTTCCATTGCCACGCTGATTTTTGAACCTTGTATTGGTGTTAGCCACAAAATCTGACGCGCCATCTGAGAATTTGTGCTTTCCACCATTGCCCTGGTTGTTATTATTATGCACTAGGGCACTCTGTTGCTGGCTCTTACCACCATCGTTCTTCTTACCTTTTCCAGATTTGTCATCGTCTGAATTAGGGTCCTTCGTGATGTCTGATTCCGCATACCTAGTAAGGGCATCCATGAGATTGCCCATATCCTAGCACTTACGCTTAAGCCGCCCTAACTTTTGCTTAAGAGGCTGGAAGTGACAGTTCTTCTCTAGAATCAGAACAGCTTGAGCCGTCGCAGTATTATCTGAGGAGTGAATGATGGTGGTGACCCGACGAGCCCAATGATGGGCCGACTCATCCTCACGCTGCACACAATGTTCCAGATCCACAATCGTCATAGGCAGCTTACAAGTCCCCTGAAAATTCCTGATGAAACGCTCCTTCAATTCTGCCCAGGTGCTGATGGAGTTGGGGGCAGATTCTTTAACCATGTACGAGTCGGCCCCTCCAACATCATAGTGAAGTACTTAGCACAAACTGCATCGCTGACATCCAACATGTCCATAGCAAACTCATAGGTCTCAATCTAAGCCACCGGATCAAGATCCGCCGTGTAGTTTGGTACCTTACGAGGTCCCTTGAAATCCTTAGGCATGCGCTCAGCACGTAGAGCCGACACAAGGCACGGAACTCCGATCGTTCTGGTACTTGATCCGGCAGCTACCGAAGGTGGAGGGGTCACCTCTGGCGGCTGATAAGCCCTCTGGTTCACTGCTTCTGCTTCTTGACAGGCCCTCGCCTCGTCCATAACTGCCTGAGCATCCGTAGGACACCGCTCACTACTAGAGACTGCTGGCGACTCTACGCGTCGGCTGTAACTACGACTTGGCAAAGGAGTTGAATGCACGCGTTGCCGACTGTACGAATAATTAGCTTGCTGGGCGATTGCTGTTTGTAACAGCTCAATGGCGTTTCGGGCCTCAACCACCATTGGCGATTCACCATCAATAGGGAGCGCAGTAAGCTGGGTTGCCGCTGCCACCATGTTATCCACTGGGTTGGAGAAGTGCCCCGGCGGTGTCACAAAACGCTGCGGCGTCATCTGGACGGGGGGCGGGTTTGGGCTTGGTTGTTCCCTCTGGGCCGGCTCTGGCTGGTGAGGTTGAGCCGCCACCCCGCCCCTAGGTATCTCAGCAGTCAATTGGGGTATAATTGGCGCTCCTGGAGTACTTGGGCCCGCTCCGGGAGAGTTAAACAAATGCTTCGGATCATAGACCAAAGGCAAACGGCTCTGGTGCCTCCTCCGAAGGACTGCATCGGATGCGCTTTGATCCAGGCTGATCCGCCATGCTTCCACCCTCAGACGTTCTGCTTCTGCATTAACCTGGGCTTGCAGTGCAACTGTCCGTGTGTTCTCAGCATTAATATCTTCCTGGGCCTTGGTCATCTTCTCCCTTATCTTTGCAATCTCCGCATTGCACTCTGCTTGATTTTCCACAGTGACCTCGGTCCGCAGCAAGGTTGTCAGAGTAGCCATCAGTTCAGACAGAACGTGAGCCGGCGGCCTGATTGAACCAGACCCCCCCCCCCGGAAGCTGGCGCTGATGGCTTAATTGTTGTTGTCACTCCAGCCGCCATAGATTGGAGAGCCGTCACCGTTCCACCCATGAATATGGCGGCTCGGCACGACGGCTCGTAAAGTTCCAGAATACTATTGCCATCGGACCAGCCCCCAAGCCCACCGTCTTCAAGTTGATAGATAGCCTCGGTCTCTCCGGTCGAGGACTCGTCACCTGAGTAGACTGGAGTCTCTCCCCCAGACAAGGAGTTTTCTTCAAGTTCGGCGCCCTGCACAAGACCAACAAAGACATGCTTCTGGCCGGCTTGAATCCGGGCGGGTTGCGCGTGCCGATCCGACTCGATGAGGTTGGTGCAGATGTCCGGCTCGGGCCCTGATCCACCGATCTTGCCGACGAAAACATGAATCTTGCCGAAGGGGACCCGGTACCCATACACAATTGAGTCGGCCTCGGGACCCCAGCCAGCGTCGTCGATGTAGAGCTTACCGCAGCGACTCTTCGTCATCCTGCCAATGGCATATCCCTCGATCCCTGGGAGAGAGCCCTTCAAGAACTCCAAACGATCGTGCGCTAGGCCCACGGTGGGCGCCAACTGTCATGGTTTTATCACGGCAGCTGTCCTAGTGTGAGGACTTAGACGTGAGGCCATCGCAACTAGGTGATTAGCTTGTCGGGGTTGATCAGAATCGAGAGACGCGGGTTTACCCAGGTTTGGCCCCTCCGATGGAGGTAAAAGCCTACGTCCTGCTTTGTATGTATTGGATGATCAATTACAAGTGAGCGGATTCGCTTGACCTAGCTATTAATTGATTGTAACTTAAGTCTATTGGCCTCAAGGATTCGCCTTTATATACAAGTCGAGACCCCGGGCTTACAAGAGTCCGAGTCGTGTTGTGACTCGTGACCGACTATGTTTCTAACTCGCCTTGCCTTCCAAGCAAGGAAACTCTCGGCGGCTGTCTACCTCCTGGGCCCTGAGCCGCCGTCTTCGGTTACTGGGCCGCCAACCGGCTTACCTGGTGAGCCGCCTTACCAGTCTCGTACCTCAGCATCGCGGCCCACTTAATATGTTACCTTATAAGCCGCCATCAGGATGACCTGGCCCAATATGGCAGGTTATATCATGGGGTTATATCCCCAACAGGGGTCCTATTGGAAACTAAGGGATATTAAGGCCTCCTTTTAATAGAGAACCGAAACAAAGCATTAACACATGGTGAATACATGAACTCCTCAAACTACGGCAATCACCGGAAAGAATCCCAATTATTGTCACCTTGGAGTATGCGGATCAAGACACGTAATAGGTGCATACAACTTGCAAGATAGGATCTAAATCAATCTTATATTCGTGAAAACATAATATGTTCACAGCTGAAATCGTGGCACTCGGGCCGTAGTGATAAGCATTAAGCATAGCAAAGTCATAGCAACATCAATCTCAGAACATAGTGGACACTAGGGATCAAGCCCTATCAAACTTAACTCGATTACATCATCAATCTCATCCAATCCCACCACAGTCCAGCAAGCCTACAAAGGAATTACTCACTCCCGGTGGTGAGCATCATGGCGGTGTTGATGGAGAAGGGTTGGTGATGATGACAGCGACGATTTCCCCTCTCCGGAGCCCCAAACGGACTCCAGATCAGCCCTGCCGAGGAAGAACAGGAGGTCGCAGCGGCTCCATCTCGTGAAACACGATGAAAACTTCTCTGTCATGTTTTTCTCCGAAGATGTGAGTTTATAGGACTGGAATTAGGGTCGAAGGAGCCACGAGGGCCCCACAAGCCATCAGGGCGCGGCCTAGGGGGGGGGGCAAGCCTTGATGTGTGGTGGCCCCCTGGCACACCCCCTCCGGTAGGTCTTCGCTCCATAATTCATTATAATTCTCAAAAATAATTCACAAAAATTTCTTCCAATTCCGAGAATTTTTATTTCTGCACAAAAATAACACCAAGGTAGTTCTGCTGAAAACAGCGTCAGTCTGGGTTAGTTTCATTCAAATCATGCAAATTAGAGGTCAAAACCAGAGCAAAAGTGTTTGTAAAAGTAGATACGTTGGAGACGTATCATCCACTGGCTTGCATCCACGAGGTATCTCAGCTTCAGATCATCTCCATCGGCGGGCTTTTTCCTCTCTGTGTGCCAACGCATGAGCTTTGCTTCTTTAGGATCTACGAAATAACGTTGCAGATGGGGAGTGATCGGTAAGTACCATACAACTTTATGGGGAGATTTCTTTCCGGCCTTCTTGCATTGAGAAGCATTGCAAACCGGACAGCTGGTTTTTTCCGCATGCTCCTTCCGATAAATGACGCAATCGTTGATGCATGCAAGGTATCTAATGTGCGGCAGATCAAGAGGTCACACGATCTTCTTGGCCTGATCCACGCTAGTAGGACAAAGATTCCCCGCGGGAAGAACCTTCTTTAGGTAGTTGAGAAGCTCATCAAGGCTTATGTCGGTCCATTTGTTTTTAGCCTTCGTCTTTAGAAGATCGAGCGTGAAACTCAAGCGGGCCTCCTCAGGATCGCAACCATCATACAATGGAGTGTTCGAGTCTACCTCCAGTTGCTCCAGCTTGGCCTCCTCTCTAGAAGCAGCTTTGTCGGTACTCGTCTCCTTGCGAAGCAGGTCTCGAACATGAGGGTCCCGCACGATTGAACTTAGTAGCGACGAAGGCTGCGGCGTGTCCATGTCTTCTACGCCGACATGTCCGTCCTCTTCTCCGCTGTCATGTTCGGCCTCTTCTCCGCTGCCATGCATGTCCGGCCCCTTCTCCGCCTCCATTGTCGGTCATCTCTTCATGTGGACTCATGTCATCATTGGATGTGCCGTCGGCGTCCTCATCATCATCTTCTTCAATTATCCACTGAGTATAGCCATCCATGAAACCAGTCATGAGCAGGTGCGCCTTCAAACGACCATGCTCAGAGGGGTCGAGCCAAACTCCTCCTTTGCATCTTCGACACGGACATAAGATCTCTGTCCGGTTATTTTCATTCATGTCCTGCACCGCCGATCGCAACCATCTTTCCACCATTGTTTCACTGACCATCATGATCGCATGCATGGTAATAATAAGCAAATTCATTATAAAAATGCATGCATGCATCAAAGTCATACAAAAATTCGGCATGACCTTCCCTAAAAATAGGACATATAGAGTTTGCCCGAAATTCGCCGAAACGGAAATAAATCGACATTTCGGCAAAACATAGGCAACTCAAGCACAATTCAGCGGCAACTCATGCCACATGCACAATTATAGGTCAATATATCGCACACACACAAATATTTCCATTCTTGCAAAGCAAAAAATTTCACTCACCTATCTCAAGATAGAGATCGATCGAGCACGGTGATGTGGTCGATCTGTGTGTCTCCACACTCCTACCTACCTAGCTAGCTAGTGATCAAACATGGACAAAGATTACTTCTTGGCATGGCTAGATCTAGTTAGGGAGGTAGCTAGATAGGTCACTTCATTAAATAGGTAGATCTATCTAGCTAGTTGGGGAAAGAGATGTCTCTAACTAATGGAGGTGGAGGAAAAGTGGGGAAAAAGAGAAATGGGTTGCATTAATGGAGGTGGTTTAGTAGTTAGGGGCATTAAAGAGAGAGAAAGGGAGCTAGAAGAAAGAGAGTAATGGGGGAGGAGAAGTAGTGTGGAAGAAGCAAAGTGAGGGAGAGAGGAGGGGGGAGGGGAAAGTGAAGGGAGAGAGGAGAAGGGAGGGGGAAAGGGGGGGAGAAGTTGGCAGCCTGCGCCTTAGCAGTAGCGCGGGCGAGGAAAACGCGCTACTGATAAACTGTTAGCAGTAGCACCGGGATACGGGAACCACTACTGCTAAGGGGGGTCCACAATGTGGCACATCACAGATTTAGTTGCAGCGACGGGTCTGCCACACGCGCTACTGCTAACGCTTTAGCAGTAGCGCGCTTCCACCGGGACACGCTACTACTCTTATAAGCCTGGTCACCCCGGTGTGGTTCGCATAGCCGTAGCGCGTTTTGTGAGGGACGCGCTACTGTTAATGATATAGCAGTAGCGCCCTTGCAGCTAGCGCGCTACTGCAACTTAGCTGTAGCGCCATCAGTAAAAGTGCGCTACTGATAAGGTTCTGTGTATAAGCTTTCTCCTAGTAGTGTAGGCATAACACATCCACGATCAGCCAAAACCACATGTGAAACCACCTGAGGATGAAAACAGACTGTTATCAACAGCTAGAGTTTGCAATTCAAACAGTTCTAGAGTTATAGGTTGAAAAGTGAACTTTTGCCCAAGTTCCGGATTGAGAAGGATAGCTACAAATGATGCTCAATTACTTCACAAGATTTTTTTAGAATTCACTAGATTTCTTAAGAGAGATGGTACTGTTAGACTGTCTGCTGCCAACTTTTGCATTCATTATCCATGCATCCGGCAATACTTATAATCTTGTTTTTAAATCACATTACATCCAACATTTAAAGATACTCCAATGATCAATATCAAATTATCAATGTTATTGGTTTCTGTAAGCCATGCATTAAATTATATTCAAGATAATCAACATACTTTTTTCTTTTGCAGGTTCAGGAGGTTGAAAAATGAGTTTTAGTAGATATTATGTCCCTAAATTTTAATATAAGTCCTTTTAGTCTCCAAAATGTCAATATTCATTAACTATTTATGCTTTCCTTTGAGTAATTTTAATTAAGATTGGCAGCGCGCTTATCTAATTGGATAGAAATTATTTATTGGAGTAGATGTTTTCACGCATTCAATCCAACTTTGTATGCACTGCAAAACTTACTACCCCCTCTGTCCTAGAATATAGGGAGTAGTTCCAGTAACAAAAGGGAATATAGGGTGTAGTTTGATTGCCTTGAGTTTTGATCGTATGTCCCTTGTTCAATATTTGCTTGATGGTTAAAGGACCATAATATGAAAGTGTTTTTGGATATGTAGTGGTGTATATTCTGTGTAATATAAACTAAACTCACTTTTGTTCAGGGGGGGCTTGTACGAAACATGACCCATTTGAAAAATGGGGCTCTCAAGGCGGCAAGTTCAAGAACTATCGAATCACGCAGAAAGAACATGTAAAAACTTGTCTTCTCATTATCCATTTATTTGTGCTTCCTCGGCACTAGCATTGCTACAGTGCTCTCATTCTGAGGTTTCATGGCCTTCTTTTAGGTGGAGGAGCAAAGGAGAGCATGCGGCTCACAAGTGCCAAGCTAGTGGGCTAGTGGCATGGTGGTGAGTCTATTTGTGGAAATCTTTGCTTGAATTTTATCCCTAGGTTTGTAAAATTGTCTCAAAGTATCTATGTGTTGTTGCCTAATCAGCTATCAAATGTAGGCTCATACAAATTCTCCTATTATCTGATACACACACGAATAACTGAAAGATGTAGAAATTCCACCACTTATGATAACTACTCGTTCAAAAGAGCAACCTACAATTGGTACCGGGTCGTACAGAGTCAAGAGAAAGTTAAACGGGATAAGGTAGAGCCACCTGTCCTGTACCACGTCATGCAGCACCTATGCAGATAGAGCATCCTCTTCAGGGCATGAATATGATTTTCATCAATCTGAATAGTTTTTTTTTTGGAAAAGGAGGTTAAATCCCCGGCCTCTGCATCAATCGATGCATGCAGCCATCTTTATTAATTATTCCACAAAGGTCTGACAAGAACATACATCAATCCATCCAAAGCCACCACTCACACCTACAAACTCGATAATATGGAGTGCTCTCACTCCACATATATAAAACCGGTGTCGTCGCCAATCCATCCACATAACGTATCGGGAACAACAGCCAGTGCAGCAGACCTAAAGCGCACACCACATGCACACGTTTTAGAAGCCGCCATCATCATCGGACCACTGACCCATCTTCAGGAGAGAGATCCGCATCATCCTTGCCAGTCCGAACATCCGTCGACGCCACCACGGCGCCCAACAGCGCCACCGCCCTGCGCTCATCCGTCCACACGCGAAGACTCTGGAAGATCTGTCGTGCGTAGCACCTGCCAACCAGGCATGACTCAGCGTAGCACCTGTCGACCAGGCATGACTTGACAACTCCACCGAAACTCCGTGCAAGACGAAGCCGCTCCACCTCCTGCCTCTGTCTGCCAGCGCTGCTCCACAAACGATGCTCCCAAGAGAGAAACGGCACCGCAGTACCACCATCGTCCGATCTGGAAGACCAGATCCTAGGGTTTACCCCGAAGCAGTGCCCACCACCAGCAACCGTCAAGGACCCACACAGTGCCCACCACCACTCAGCCCTCAAGGCGATGCCTTCAGGAAGGTCACGGCGTCAAGGACGCCGCCGCCGCCCACCGGAGTTAGGTTTTTCACCCGAGAGGCAAGGAGGGGGAGTGGAGGAGCAGACGTAGAACGACGTCTCCAAGAAGAAAAACGGCACCCTTGAGCGTCGTCGTCGGCGCGGCCGGCCGGGGCCGACCAAGGGGGTTCCCCCAATTCGAATCTCCTCCACCAGCTTCACCCGCGGCCAGGGTCCCGGCAACCTCGCCAGCACCGCCAGGAACCCGCAGGAGAGAGGCCCACAGATCAGGGCCGGAGGACAGTGGCCAGATCTGACATTGCAGGCCGCCAGAGCAGCCACGCCAGGCCCTGGTCTACCGAAGATCCGTCGGCCGTCCGACCAGATCACCGGCACCATGTCAGCCCCATCGCTCGCCGCACCACGGAGGGACCTCGCCGGAAGGGCCGCCGCCCCAAATCCAATCGCTCTCCACCATCGGGGCGGAGCAGCAAGGCCCCCCCGCCGCAGTGCCCAGCTACGCCACGGGCTTGCCCGACGCCAGCCTCATGCGGCGGCGAGGGAGGGAGGGAGAGGAGGCGGTACGCCGGCGGCGGGAAGGGGGTCGCCCCCAGAGTCGCCCGAAAGGGGGGGGGGGCGCGGGGGTTGGGAGGGGGTTCGTTGGCCACCTCAGCTACCTAGTTTATTCATCAATCTGAATAGTTAGTGTACGTTCTTCAATAACTTCCTCCTTTGATGATTCTTGCTACAGCCCTGAGACTCCAACTACGTTAAACCAATAGGACATGGCATATGATGAACCTAGCCATGCTATCACTTAAGGGGGGCGGGGAAAGTATGAGTTATTCTTTTCGTGAAAGAAGGGCCACGTTAGGGGATGTGAAGTTTCTACAGCTGAGCTCATTTGCTCCTGATGTGAACAGTAAAATGAATAAAATAGAATAACATTTTAAAAAATTCTGAAATTTTTTGATGGCATACTTTAACAAATGTTTGCTGTGCATGTAAAATTTCATCACGCAATGACATTGGTGGAAGGCGTGGTAAAAAAACAAAATCGATGTCTGTAAATGTTACTTTCAAACGCATTTTGGAGCTCTGATTTTGGTTTTTTGCCATGACTTCCAACAATGTGATTTCGTGACGAAATTTTGCATGCACAACAAACATTTCTTAAAGTTTGCCACAAAAAGTTTTCAGAATTTTTTAAAATGTTTATTATTTTTTATTTATTTTACTGTTCACACAAGGAGCATATGAGCTCACGTGTAGAAAGGTACTTTCGCATGTTAGGTCATGTGGTCGAATCCGTAGTTCTAGTTATATAGGGCTTTCTCGCCCTTTTTAAATTCTGTTTGATAGTTTTCATTCATCTCTTGTCTCTTAGGGGGTTTATCTATGAAATTTTTTGGTTCCATATGTCAAACTAAACCACATCCGTAAGTCACTCAAGGGAATTCTCGACAGAGGAATCACAAAACCTATCCCGCTCATGCATATCCTGTTTGAAGAGGAGAAGACACCAAAAGATGTGCACCATACCCAAATGGTGAGGCATGTGCCCTAGGCACCATCTTTACACCTCTAAGACTTCAGTTACACCTTGGAAAAAGGTCTAGGGAAGAATAATAACAATAGAAGGACCCGATGTCCAGACACGACGTGGACCTCTAGTCATCAGCATGCTACCATCATCACCATTGCCTCCTTAAACCCTCCCCAGGCTTCCACAACTTCCTGGTTCTTCCCTAAGGGACTACTGGCCACCTAATAAGCATCACAGCCTTCAAGAGTAACACCACCCCGATGCCTTCATTTTGACATGAACACTTGCATTATTGCTCAAGTGAATCTCTCAAATCCCCACCGCTCTCACTCTCAAATATATCCTTTCATATATTTAAGTGCTGGAGAAACATCGATCCATCATTTAGCGCGCGCGCACACACACACATCCTTAAATGGACATATATATATATATATAGATGAAACATCGACCGAAGGGAATGTGTACCTTAAATGGGCAACCTCTCAGAAAATAATTGTCACGAAACATTCGTCGCTCACACAGTTACTAGGTGAATATGGTTCATAATAACGTGTGGATTTAAAATCCAAACGACCAAGATAGAAACCACTAGCCAAGAGGCTGCACTCATCTATACCGGGTGGTACCAAACCATTCTGGAACCACATGAAGATCGCAGCATCGGAAGTACAACATATCTTGACGTTACCACATATAGAACACTTGGTGGTTCCACATCACAATTTTGGTCTCTATGCATCTGAAATCCACTAGGTTAGAGGTATGGAGGCATACACCCTTGGTTAATTCATTGGTCCCAGATGACTATGCATGAAAGGCAATGGAAGAACATGATGGAAATATTGCAAAGTCCCATATCACACTAGTAGAGAAATGCTTGTACACAACCTACCCTGGTGGCGCGCTACACACACACACACTATCTACGCCACCGATATTTTTTCAAAATAGAAGTGACATGGCAAATATTTGCATGCCGGCATTATTTCCTTACTGGTAGAGTGGCTCAACATGCACATGCCATCGGTGTGTGGGACCCAGTGTGTTGACCAGACATAAGTTGGTACTGGCATGGCAAAAACCTGCATGCCACGAATACTGTCACTACTGGTGTCGTGGCTCTTAACAGGCATACCATAAATATTTTATGTCTGGTCAGCTACGAGTAAGGTACATACTTCTGGCGGCATGTCATGCTTCTGCTCGCCACAAGTAAAGTACTTACTAGTGGTGTATCAGCTGGGCTACACCCCATTGGTATGGTGCGCCAAAAATTGAGTTGTGGCAGCATCCTCCTTTTTCTTCCTCCTCTACACTTCACTTCATCCTCCCCTTTCTCTTCTTTCTCTTACCTCACTTCTCCATAGCTAGCTCCTCTCTTAGATTTCTTCTCCCCCCCCCCCCCCCTTTCCATCTCACCTTTCACTTAACCCTCGCTCCTTTCTTAGTTTTTCTTCTTCCCTTCATTTGATAGCTACTGTTGAATATATGAGCAAATTACTACAATATTTAATCCGATAAGCAGAAAATAAATCATGACAGCAAGAGCATAGATTAAATTAATCATGCAGACTAGCATCGTAAACGAGTAGATCGAATCTACGGCACAGACTAGACACATAAATTCTAGCATGATCTCAAACAGAGAAGACAAGACCGCCAGTGTTGATGTTGTCGGCCATGTCGTTGAGGAAGAGGCTGCCGAGATCGGGGAAGAAGTCGTCGTCGAGGAAGACGTCGCTGCCAGCAGTCGCGCGAGTGCGCTCCCCAAAAACCTGATCGCCCCTCTCCCGTACAGGATCACGAGAGGCGGGGTTCCGGAGGCCTGCTGTCCCTTCTCGCGGTGCACGCCGGAAGGAGGGATGGAGAAGACTTGTATGGCGGCGCAATGCTCTGGAACGGTGCGAAACCATATGTTGTGACGGCGGCTAGGGACCTCGCGTATATATATGCACGGCAGGGTAGAGAGACGTGGACTAGACCCACGTCCGAGTCGGTTACAGCCCACGATCCGACGTCTCAGATCGTGGCGCGTCTGTTAAGGACTCTCCGTTCCTGACCGGCAAAAATAAGCGCGTAGGTATGAGCTCGGCTCGGCTCAATCCCGCAACCCGCGTCGCATCGTGACGAGGCGTGGCGAGGCGAGCGAGGAGGAGGAGTGCGCGAGGGCCTCTTCTCTTCCCATTCTCTTACAAGTGCTAGAAGAGCTCACCTTATAAAGAGGTGTAGCTCTCTCTCTACTAGCGGGGTGGGACTAAACTTTAGTCCCACCCACACCACACCAACAGCCAACACAAATGGGCCATGAGAATTTCAGATTTTTGAATGGGCTTTGGGCCAAAGGCCTGATAGCAAAAATCCCAACAATCCCCCACAAAGTCTCATTGGCACATTTCATCATTTCTTAGTTCCAAAACATTGTTTTATATACCGGTCTTGATGGAGACTGTTAAGTTGAACTTCCATTTAGAAATTTATACTACACTAGATCACGACTTGAATAGTGGACTATGCCTTGAACTACAAGTTTTCTGCGAGTCTAGTTTCACACAAATCCTTGACCGGTACTGGGCTACCGCAAGGCTTCCCCGCGGGTGGAGCGTATACGTCATACTCCAAGGCCTTTCATGAATTTATTAGAGAACACCCAATTCTCACAGACTGCGACGTTTACAGTCAAATTCATATAGGTGTGTTCCTCAGGAGATGTTCTGCAGGACAACATCTCTGCTTACCCAAATAAGCCACTTGGAACACATTAAGATAGGTATCAACCTGCCATGCAGATTATGAGAGTATTGCATCTTCACGGAGTGGGATAGCAAATATAGGGATACTCTCATTCTAGCTGTCCAACAGCTTGTCTCCCACTTCTACTTCAAGGGATCTCCGATCACATAGAGTGGGTTACCACTATGGACAGCTCATATGGTGGGTCTCAAACCCATCTCCATCGATGCATTTTCTATCACATTACGTGATAAACCCTTTGTGAAGGGATCTGCCAAGTTTTTAGACGTTTGGATATAATCCAACGCAATAACTCCGGAGTTCTTCATTTTTCTGACAGATTTCAATCTCCTCTTCACATGCCTTGAGGACTTCATATTATCCTTTGAACTATTTATCTTTATGATCACAGTTTGATTATCACAGTTCATCAGGATAGCGGGTATTGGTTTTTCAACCATAGGTAAGTCCATCAAGAGCTGACGAAGCCAATCTGCTTCAACTGTGGCTGTGTCTAATGCTGTGAGTTCTGCTTCCATAGTTGACCTCGTTAAGATGGTCTGCTTGCAAGACTTCCAGGAAACAGCGCCACCACCAAGTGTAAAAACATAACCACTTGTGGCTTTAATCTCATCAGCATCAGATATCCAGTTTGAGTCACTATAACCCTCCAATACCCTCGGGTACCCGGTATAGTGAATCCCATAGCTCGCAGTGCCTTTCAAATAGCGCATAACTCTCTCAAGCGCATGCCAATGATCATCTCCCGGGTTTGATACAAACCGGCTTAGTTTGCTCACAGCAAACGAGATGTCAGGCCTCGTGGCACTAGCCAAGTACATAAGCGCCAATAATCTGAGAATACCTCAGTTGATCTCTAGCAATTCATCGATTCTTTCGAAGCAACACACTAGCGTCATATGGAGTTGGAGAAGGCTTGCAGTCGCTATACCCAAAACGACTCAAGACCTTTTCCACATAGTGAGATTGAAGCAGTGTAATCCCACCATTCTCATCTCTCATCAGCTTGATGTTCAGAATAACATCAGCTACTCCTAGATCCTTCATCTCAAAACAGCGAGATAAGAAATCCTTAACCTCCTTTATTAGATCAAGGTTGGTTCCAAAGATCAGTATGTCATCGACATACAGACAGAGAATAACTCCTTCGCCCCCACCATGGCGATAGTATACACACTTGTCAGCTTCGTTTACAACAAAGCCTGAAGAAGTTAATGTCCTTTCGAACTTCTCATGCCACTGCTTAGGAGCTTGCTTAAGGCCATATAAAGACTTCAATAACTTGCACACTTTTCCTTCCTGACCAGGTACTATAAAACCATCAGGCTAATCCATGTAAATTTCCTCATCCAACTCTCCATTGAGGAAAGCCATCTTAACGTCCATTTGATGAACGAGAAGACTATGTGAGGCAGCCAGTGATAGTAGCACCCGAATAGTGGTCAGTCTAGCCACAGGTGAGTAAGTATCAAAGAAGTCTTCACCTTCTTTCTGGGTATAACCCTTGGCCACAAGCCGTGCCTTGTACTTTTCAATTGTACCATCAGGTCTAAGCTTTTTCTTGAACACCCACTTACATCCCACGGGTTTGCACCCGTAAGGACGATCAGTGACTTCCCAGGTTTCATTAGCTAAGATGGAGTCCATCTCGCTATGGACAGCTCCTTCCAGTAGTCAGCATCAGAAGATGCATAGGCTTCTGAAAGAGTCCTGGGTGTGTCATCCACGAGGTACACAATGAAATCATCACCAAAAGACTTTGCAGTCCTTCGTCTCTTACTCCTTACAGGAGTTTCATTGTCATCCTCCTCAGGATTCTCAACGTGTTCCATCGCAATGGTGGGTTCAGGAATTACAGAAAATTCCTGAGTAGATAGAGTAGGTATCTCTTGATTTGATGAGTTAGGCATATCCTTCATAGGAAATATGTCCTCAAAGAAAGTCGCATCATTCGACTCCATAATCGTACCAACATGCATGTCAGGTACCTCAGATTTTATTATCAAATTCTATAGCCAATGCTATGAAAAGCATAGCCCAGAAGAACACAATCCACGGTTTTTGGTCCAAGCTTACGCTTCTTGGGAATTGGTATATTGACTTTCGCCAAACAACCCAAAGTACGTAGATAAGAGAGTTTCAACCTTTTCCTTTCTCATTCCTCAAATGGAGTAATGGTTTTATGCTTTGTGGGAACTCGGTTTAGGACATGACATGCAGTCATTAGCGCCTCCCCCCACCATGCCTTGGAAAGACCCGATGTGTCTAACATGGCGTTAACCAAATCAGTTAGAGTTCGGTTCTTCCTTTCAGCCACCCCGTTTGATTGAGGTGAGTAGGGAGGCGTCCTCTCATGGATTATACCATGTTCCGCACAAAATGAATCAAATTCATTGGAAAAATACTCTCCACCATGATCAGACCTAAGCCGTTTAATTTTCCGATCAAGTTGGTTTTCTGCTTCACCTTTATAGTTTTTGAAGAAGTTTAAAGCCTCATCTTTTGATTTCAGAAGATACACATAACAATATCTAGTGGAGTCATCAATCAACGTCATGAAATATTTCTTTCCACCTTTTGTCAACACGCCATTCATCTCGCAAAGATCAGAATGGATAAGCTCTAGTGGCGCTAAGTCTCTCGCCTCTGCAGTCTTATGAGACTTGCGAGGTTGCTTAGCTCGCACACACACTTGGCACTTGGAGCCCTTGACAGTAGTGAATTTCGGAATTAAACTCATATTGGCTAGCCGCGTCATGCAACCAAAGTTAATATGACAAAGTCACGAATGCCAAATATTAGACTCATTATCGTGGCAAACATTATTAATAACTTTAGTGCAAATATCTGACAAAGACAGGCGGAACAAGCCTCCGCACTCATAGCCTTTTCCAACAAATTGTCCATACTTAGAAATAACAATTTTATTGGACTCGAAAACCAACTTAAAACCATCTCGACACAAACGGGAACCGCTGACGAGATTTTTATTGATGGAGGGCACATGATGAACGTTCTTCAGACGCACGATCTTCCCCGAAGTAAACTTCAGATCGACCGTACCGACCCCTCGAACAGTGGCATGTGACCCGTTCCCCATCAGCACGGGAGAAGTCCCTGTGACCTGGTAAGAAGAAAACATAGAGGCATCAGCACAAACATGTACATTTGCACCGGTGTCAATTAACCAATCTGGAGAATGACAAACTGAAAGGATGGTAGGAAAAATACCGTTACCAGAATCCTTCATATCAGTATCGCCGATGACAACATTAGCGGACTTGCCGCTCTTCTCATGTTCGCGCTCCTCATAGCGGTTAGGACATCTCGGAGCCCAGTGATTAGGATCACCGCAGACATGGCATAGTCCCTTCCCCTTCTTATGAGAATTCTTCTTGAAGTTGGTAGATTGTGACGGCTTGTTCTTTGCAACAAACTTGCATTTGCCCTGAGATTTGTTCTTGTTGTTTTGGGGCTTGTTGAGATGGAAGTTCTTCTTCTGCACCACGTGGGCACTAGAAGCTCCCTCAATAGCTCGAGCACGTGTGTCTTTTGCTCTCGCCTTTTCTTCAACATCAAGAGTTCCAATGAGATCTGAAACAGAAAACTCCTGTCTCTTGTGTTTCAAAGAAGTAGCAAAATTGTTCCACGAAGGTGGAAGCTTGGCAATGATGCCTCTGGCCACAAACTTGTCCGGCAACACACACTTGAAGTACTCAAGCTCCTTCGCGAGAGACTATATCTCATGAGCTTGTTGAACAATAGAGCGCTCATCAGTCATCTTGTAGTCATAGAATTGCTCCATGACGTACAACTCGCTGCCAGCATCCGAGGCCCCAAACTTGGCCTCGAGCGCAGCCCACATGTCCTTGCCGTTGTCAAACGACATATACGAATCCACAATGGAATCGTCAAGAACACTCAGAAGGGCACCCTTGAAGAGGGTATCGATCTTCTCAAAAGCTTCCTGCTGTACAGGATTAAGATCGCCCTCGGGCTTACCCTTGGTGGCGTCATAGCAGTACATGGTCTGAAACCAGTAGACTGCTCTCGTGCGCCACCTCTTATATTGAACCCCCTTGAAGGTGGGCGGCTTCAGATGCGCAGCAAAACCACTTGGAGTAAATTGCCTATAATCAGGTTTTTGGATTGTTGAATATATGAGCAAATTACTACAATATTTAATCCGAGTAAGCAGAAAATAAATCATGACAGCAAGAGCATAGATTAAACTAATCATGCAGACTAGCATCGTAAACGAGTAGATCGAATCTATGGCACAAACTAGACACATAAATTCTAGCATGATCTCAAACAGAGAAGACAAGATTACATACGGAGCAGCGGGAGTAGAACCGCCAGTGTTGATGTTGTCGGCCATGTCATTGAGGAAGAGGCTGCCGAGATCGGGGAAGAAGTCGTCGTCGAGGAAGACGTCGCTGCCAGCAGTCGCACGAGTGCGCTCCCCAAAAACCTGATTGCCCCTCTCCGGTACTGGATCACGAGAGGCGGGGTTCCGGAGGCCTGCTGTCCCTTCTCGCGGTGCACGCCGGAAGGAGGGATGGAGAAGACTTGTATGGCGGCGCAATGCTCTGGAACGGTGCGAAACCATATGTTGTGACGGCGGCTAGGGTTGGCAGGGACCTCGCGTATATATATGCACGGCAGGGTAGAGAGACGTGGACTAGACCCACGTCCGAGTCGGTTACAGCCCATGATCCGACGTCTCAGATCGTGACGCGTCTGTTAAGGACTCTCCGTTCCTGACCGGCAAAAATAAGCGCGTAGGTATGAGCTCGGCTCGGCTCAATCCCGCAACCCGCGTCGCGTCGCGTCGCGTCGTGACGAGGCATGGCGTGGCGAGGCAAGCGAGGAGGTGGAGTGCGCGAGGGCCTCTTCTCTTCCCATTCTCTTACAAGTGCTAGAAGAGCTCACCTTATAAAGACGTGTAGCTCTCTCTCCACTAGCGGGGTGGGACTAAACTTTAGTCCCACCCATACCACACCAACAGCCAACACAAATGGGCCATGAGAATTTCAGATTTTTGAATGGGCTTTGGGCCAAAGGCCTGATAGCAAAAAATCCAACAGCTACATCTCCTGTTTTCTTCCTACTC
Organism: Elymus sibiricus; assembly: GCA_039707655.1. Classification (NCBI taxonomy): domain Eukaryota; kingdom Viridiplantae; phylum Streptophyta; class Magnoliopsida; order Poales; family Poaceae; genus Elymus; species Elymus sibiricus. The sequence continues at coordinate 507,227,676 of CM077665.1, forward strand.
CAGTCCCTCCCCACTTCTTTACTCTCCTAGCTATGTGGTTGGGAATGTACCCATCAGAGCTTGGAGAATCGACATGAGCCCAACGAGTGCATCAAGACAATGCATCTGGGCTATACAATGATGTGATCATCAGCTTGAAATGGTGTACTATCGATGGAGTAGTGACTTCACATTGCAATCATGGATCACATCGGCACGTAGTGCTTGCGCTCATTTTTTGAAAAGGGATGCTTTATTACTTTAAAGATTTAAGCATTACACCCGGCCTCTGCATAAGTAAGATGCACACAGCCAAACAATGTCATCTCATTCAAACGTAAAATAAAAAGGCGAAATATAAAGAAACAGGAAGAGTCCGTATAACGCCTAAAGCAGAAGATGGCCAGTCCTAAGATCATGCTGCCACCCATGTTGGATAAAAGTATCCCTCGCCGTAGGATTCAATCGTGTACACACCTTCGAAAAACCTGCATAAGAGAAGTAATTTCTACATAGCCAAAGTGACCAAATAACGGCAAGCGCACCCACCCTGAGAAGAGTTCTAAATTTGCGATCAATCCCATGTAGTCAATTGCCAAATGCATTACGAAAACTACAAGCAGGATATAAGCCAGTAGCTATTTGGATGATTAACCATATAGAACAAGCCAATTTTCATTGAAAGAATAATTGTTTTATTGTCTCATCATGGTGACAAAATATACATTGCAGACTTTCATGCCAATTTCTCTTAGTAAGGTTATGTTTAGTAAGAATGACTCCGTGACAAAGATACCATGCACAGATTTTATTCTTAAGCGATATCTTCATCTTCCAGATCTTCTTATTATTCTCAACTGGCACATCAAACTAGATTAACGTTCCATACATAGACTCTACTAAGAACTTTCCATTTCCATGTAAGTTCCATTGGAAAACAACAGACACGTGTGATAATTGCACTGTGGACAGGCCAAGAATCATGTTGCCAAAATATAATGCCCTTTTGCTTCATGCATACAAACCCCGCACTTGTGGCCAACCATGCGTCGCACAACAATGCATACTCCCACATAGAGTACCCCACCATTGTGCTTCCTTCATGTTAAACAAGGAGAAAGTAAGAAAAAATCAATCGCATTTGGCCGAACACTTGTCAGGCATGGGTCCGCCATGGACGACGTTGGTACACTAGTAGAAAACAGGGCTTTGGTTCTAGCCGGATCGGAGCATTAGTCCCGGTCGCGCTACGAACCGGGACTAATGTGAGCATCAGTCCCGGTTCGAGAGGCTAGGACGCCGGCCGGGCCTCGGCAGGCATCAGTCCCGGTTCGGCTGGGACCTTTAGTCCCGGTTGAATACACCAACTGGGACGAAAGGTGGTTGGGGCCCTGTAAGCCCCTTTCGTCCCGGTTGATGTCTCCAACCGGGACTAAAGGTTTGTCTTCAGTCCCAGTTCTAGACACCAACCGGGACTAAAAGTTTGCCTATATATACCCTCGACCATGCCCGCCCTCTCCTCTGTTTTTTGCTCGCAGAAGGTGGGAGGTGTGTGCAACTTTGCTCTTCCTTCCTATGCACATGAGGTGTTCAATGAAATGCCCGAGCCACACTTAAGCTTTCTCCTCTGTTCTTCCTCCAACCCCGTCCTCACCGCCGTCGATCGCCCGCGCTGATCTCGTCACCGGCACCACCGTGGTCAGCCTCTTGTTCTTATATATTTTTTAAAAAAAATTCTTACTTGTATGTTTTAGATAGTTACTTGTATAATTCTCTTACTTGTATTATTGTTTGTTATTATATACTGCCATGGTTTTGATATCCACCCCCGTCGGCTCTCGTCCGATCTATGATTCGGATGTGGTATATTATCCTTTATAACTATTTGTTTTATTTAGTTATTATGATAAATATGGCGACCAACTTGACATAGATATTTTTACGTAGGAGGTATGTGAACCGGAAATTCCAACCGACCCACTTGTCGATAGGTTAAATTTAGTTGAAAAAGAAAGCAATTATTTGAAAGAAAAATTGAAAAGAGTTGAAGAAGAGAAGATGAAATTGGAGTTGCGTGTTGTCGATGTCGTCGATCTACACAAGATCCAGATGGATACAATGCGCTTGAAGATTAGAAAGATTAAAAAATATGCCATTGATAGTGAGGCTTGGTATCATTATGTTGTTGGATCAATTGTTACCTTAGTTGCGATTTTGATCGCATTTGTTGTTGCATTTAAATGTTTTACATAGTTGTATGTTAGTTTCAATGTATGTTTTAATTAGATGCTCTAGAGAGCTCTATGTTGTTCTATGAGAACTATATGTATGAACTTTATGTATTTATTATTTTAGTAATAACATTTGATCACTACTGTACTTTGGTTTTAATGCGATGATGAACTTGTATTAATTTTGTCACTTCTCTATTCATGATGTTCTGTAATGGTTTTTGTAATACTTAATTATATAATGCATGCAGATGAACCGGTAATGAACGGTTTGGTTTAAGTGCAGATGGCATTAATCCTTTTGCGGAGCAGAGCAGCAACCATAGCACCTGGTCCGTGACTCTATGTATCTATAACCTTCCTCCTTGGTTATGCATGAAGCGGAAGTTCATTATGATGCTAGTGCTCATCCAAGGCCCTAAGCAACCCGGCAACAACATTGATGTGTACCTAAGGCCATTAGTTGAAGAACTTTTACAGTTGTGGGATAAAAAAGGTGTACATGTGTGGGATGAGCACAAACAACAGGAATTTGACCTACGAGCATTCCTGTTTGTAACCATCAATGATTGGCCTGCTCTTAGTAACCTTTCAGGACAGACAAACAAGGGATACAACGCATGCACGCACTGTTTAGATGATACCCAAAGTATATATTTGCACAAATGCAAGAAGAATGTGTACCTGGGACATCGTCGATTTCTTCCGACCAAGCATGCCTTAAGAAAGAAAGGCAAGCATTTCTAAGGTGAGGCAGATCACCGGAAGAAGCATGTCCTCCGTACTGGCGATGATATAATTGATATGGTCAAGGATTTACAAGTAATCTTTGGAAAGGGTCCTGGTGGACAATCTGTTCCGAATGATAATGAGGGACATGCACCCAAGTGGAAGAAGAAATCTATATTTTGGGACCTACCCTGTTGGAAAGACCTAGAGGTCCGCTCTGCAATCGACGTAATGCACGTTACGAAGAATGTTTGCGTGAACCTGCTAGGCTTCTTGGGCGTGTATGGGAAGACAAAAGATACACCGGAGGCACGGGAGGACCAGCAACGTGTGAACGAGAAAGACGGCATGCATCCAAAGCAGTATCTATGTGTTGTTGCCTAATCAGCTATCAAATGTAGGCTCGTGCAAATTCTCCGATTATCTAATACACACACGAATAACTGAAAGATGTAGAAATTCCACCACTTATGATAACTACTCGTTCAAAAGAGCAACCTACAATTGGTATCGGGTCGTATAGAGTCAAGAGAAAGTTAAACGGGATAAGGTAGAGCCACATGTCCTCTACCACGTCATGCAGCAGCTATGCAGATAGAGCATCCTCTTCAGGGCATGAATATGATTTTCATCAATCTGAATAGTTTTTTTTTTGAAAAGGAGGTTAAACCCCGGCCTCTGCATCAATCGATGCATGCAGCCATCTTTATTAATTATTCCACAAAGGTCTGACAAGAACATACATCAATCCATCCAAAGCCACCGCTCACACCTACAAACTCGATAATATGGAGTGCTCTCACTCCAAATATCTAAAACTGATGTCGTCGCCAATCCATCCACATAACGTATCGGGAACAATAGCCGGTGCAGCAGACCTTAAGCGCACACCACATGCACACGTTTTAGAAGCCGCCATCATCATCGGACCACTGACCCATCTTCAGGAGAGAGATCCGCATCATCCTTGCTAGTCCGAACATCCGTCGACGCCACCACGGCGCCCAACAGCGCCACCGCCCAGTGCTCATCCGTCCACACGCGAAGACTCTAGAAGATCTGTCATGCGTAGCACCTACCAACCAGGCATGACACAGCGTAGAACCTGTTGACCAGGCATGACTTGACAACTCCACCGAAACTCCGTGCAAGACGAACCCGCTCCACCTCCTGCCTCTGTCTGCCAGCGCTGCTTCACAAACGATGCTCCCAAGAGAGAAACGGCACCGCAGTACCACCATCGTCCGATCTGGAAGACCAGATCCTAGGGTTTACCCCGAAGCAGTGCCCACCACCAGCAACCGTCAAGGACCCACACAGTGCCCACCACCACTTAGCCCTCAAGGCGACGCCTTCAGGAAGATCGCGGAGTCAAGGACGCCGCCGCCGCCCACCGAAGTTAGGTTTTTCACCCGAGAGGCAAGGAGGGGGGAGTGCAGGAGCAGACGTAGACCGACGTCTCCAAGAAGAAAAACGGCGCCCTTGAGCGTCGTCGTCGGTGCAGCCGGCCGGGGCCGACCAAGGGGGTTCCCCCAATTTGAATCTCCTCCACTAGCTTCACCTGTGGCCAGGGTCTCGGCAACCTAGCCAGCACCGCCAGGAACCCGCAGGAGAGAGGCCCACAGATCAGGGCCGGAGGACAGCGGCCAGATCTGGCATCGCCGGCCGCCAGAGCAGCCACGCCAGTCCCTGGCCTACCGAAGATCCGTCGGCCCTCTGACCAGATCACCGGCACCACGCCAGCCCCATCGTTCGCCGCACCACGGAGGGACCTCGCCGGAAGGGTCGTCGCCCCACATCCAATCGCTCTCCACCATCGGGAGCGGAGCACCAAGGGCCCCGCCGCCGCAGTGCCCAGCTGCGCCATGGGCTTGCCCGACGCCAGCCTCATGCGGAGGCGAGGGAGGGAGGGATAGGAGGCGGTACACTGGCGACAGGAAGGGGGTCGCCCCCGAGTCGCCCGAAAGGGGGGCACGAGGGTTGGGAGGGGGTTCGTTGGCCACCTCAGCTACCTAGTTTATTCATCACTCTGAATAGTTAGTGTCCGTTCTTCAATAACATCCTCCTTTGATGATTCTTGCTATAGCCCTGATGTCGGTGTCAAAACCGGCGGATCTCGGGTAGGGGGTCCCGAGCTGTGAGACTAGGATCGATGGTAACAGGAGACGAGGGAGACGATGTTTTACCCAGGTTCGGGCCCTCCTTTGGAGGTAATACCCTACGTCCTGCTTGATTATATTGATGATATAAGGGTTACAGATTTGATCTACCTCGAGATCGTATGACTAAACCCTAGATGAGTTCTGTTGGCCTACAACCTAAAACCCTCCGGTTTATATAGACACCGAGGGTACCTAGGGTTTACACATGGTCGGTTACACGTCGAAGGGATAAACATGCCTATTCACTACTCCAAACGTGGAGGATACGCCACGATCCTCAAAGCTTCCTTCCTGGAGACAGGGTCTTCGATCAATCTAGTGCTCGGCAAGCGGCCCATATAGTCCGGCCCATAAGAAATAGGTCGGCCTCCCAAGGACCCCCTAAACCAGGACTCCCTCAGTAGCCCCCGAACTAGCCTCCAACGCCAAGGGTCTTTAGCTTCAGCTGCTTCATATGATCAGAGTCTTCGGCTTGCGAGGCGAGTTCCTTTCTCCAAATAGTGACCGGCCGAGTGTTAGTTCGGCCTCCGACGACGTGTAACTTTCCCGATAATAAATCGTCCGAACACAGTGAATAATTCGGCCCTAAAGGCCAAACGTCAAGGAGTAAATAGTCTCCCCTGACAACCTTTCTGACGAAAGATCACGGCCCACCACGACCATTAAACCAGCCGAAAAGACTCGATTCGCGGTTCGAGGCTGTTTTCATCAGCACGATCCATCAATGCACCGGTCGTGCTCCGTTTCACACGGGATATGTTTAATCATGCGCGCATGACGGCACGCACGTCTTGGGAAGCGGAGGAATTCACGGCGCAACGAAGGGAGGCCAACCGACGATAAGCCCAATAAAAGGGAAAGAAAACCCCAGGGCTTAACCACGCTTCCCATTCGCATCCCTGCTTCCCCCATCTCCGGAGCTTCCAGAGCCCAGATCTAGGTTTTCCACCCTTCCTCCTCCGAGCTCTGCCATGGTCGGCTCAGGCTCCAGCGGCAAGTGGGAGGCTTCCACAGTCACAGACCAGGACATCTGGGACCTCAAGGATGCCGGCTACCTCCTCGCCAACAACTTCCACTGCGCTGCAGAGGAGGGCCAGGTGATCCCCACCCCCAAACCAGGCGAGAGGGTGGTCTTCATTCCTCATTTCATCCGAGGATTGAGCTTCCCGCTCCACCCCTTTGTTAGGGGCCTCATGTTCTTCTATGGACTCGACTTCCACGACCTCCCACCGAACTCTTTCATGCATATATCGGCCTTCATCATCGTCTGCGAGGCGTTCTTGCGGGTCGAACCATACTTCAGACTATGGCTCAAGATCTTCAACATCAAGTCGAAGTGTGTCGCAGGCGCACACGCGGACTGCGGCGGGGCGGTCATCAGCAAGCTTCCCCGCGCAGTGTGGCCATCCGGCACCTTCATCGACACCATCAAGACTTGGCAAAAAGAGTGGTTTTACATCACCGAGCCAAGGGAGGAGGGCGGAACTGTTCCTGCCGAATTCAGATCCGCCCCCCCCCCCTCCCGACCAGATTGACCTCCTGGGTCCGAAAGGGCCTCGACTGGGGGTCGGATACAGAGGTGGATGACCTGCAAAGGGGCATCGCCTCTATGATCAAAGACAAAATCGAGCTGACCAACGTGGTCCAAATTATGCTCCGGCGGCGTATACTACCCTGCCAGCGCCGGGGCTCTCCTATGTGGACTTATCGGACTGATGACGATCCCACGATCCGTCAGCTCTTCCGTACCACTCGGGAGAAGCTATGGAAGGCGTTGTTCAAGGCGCAGGAGAAGTGGCCAGCCAAGAAGGAGGACCAGGGCCTTTGCGCCGACAAACTCCCTTCCGAGGTATGACATAGTTTTTATTTGATCGGCTTCGTTTTCCCCGAAGAAACTCTAAGTGCTTTCCGATCACTTCCACGGGAATGGTTGAGCAAGGCCACGGGCATCAAATGCCTGGCTCCACAGCCCAAAGACCCTAGGTCCCCGCTGCTATCGGAGATGCTCGTCGTGGCGCCTTACAAGGCGCCAGAGAAGAAGGAGCAGAAGAAAAACCAGGCCGAACAGGCCTGCGCATCAGGGACCAACCAGGGGCTGTGTCCGAAGAAACCCACGCCTCCTCGAATCAAGAGGAGGAGCACGAGGGTGAGGGGGGAGGCGATTCCCCCCTCACAGGAAAGAGGGCGGCGTCATCGGACGCCTCAGAGGATATACCTCCTCCTGCCCAGAAGAAAGCACGTCGGACACAGGTAGCTCTGTCCGACGATAGTTCGGACTCAGATACCGAGTCCGAGGACTTCGAGAGGGTTCCACGAAGGAACATCAGGGTCAAGCCCCCAGCTCGAAGGTACAGATCCGAAGACCTCCTGAGCTTTTAGTTCTAAGTTTTGAGTGTTATTAACATGTGAGCGCTTATTGTCTTGCAGCCCACCATGTGTTCTCCCCACCGATCAAGTTTCGAACGGGGAGACCCCGCCCGCCGAGCTAGCGGAGAGCGGGAACGCGTCGCACCCCTCTCCTCCGGGCGCCGCGAAGGATCCCGCGGAGGTGTCATCCCAACAGGCTCCTTTGGAGCCGGACACTGGGGGTGGGGGTGACGACGTCATGGTCAAGGCTAACACCTCGGCCGCCGAAGACCCGGACACTAAGGAGACCGGACGCGGAGATGCCCAGTCACCTCCAAGGCCGTCTCCGGAGCGCACCATGCCTCCGGAGGTACCGGTTCAATCTCCGGTTGGAGATCGGGTCAACCGATCCCCACCGGCGCCGCCGACCACTAGGTGGTCGGCTATGGGGGAGGCTCTATCAAGCGCCTCCATCTCCGGGGAGCACCGCACCCTTATGGGTGCGGTATTGCAGAGCATTCAGTCCGTAGACAGCGGACTGAAGGAGGCCTTCAACGGTCTCCTGACGGGCTTTCAGGTGAGCCACGTAATGCTTTGTTTGTGAAATATTAATTTCTTTTGTGTTATCATTATATACATGGCAGCCCCCGAGCCCTAGGTGAGTTTGGAAAAACTTACCTGGAGGTCAATCATAGATCATTATCCGAACTATGTACATGACAATATTAGCTCAGAATGTCCTAACATCCCTTAAAAGGACCGGACACAGGATCATATTTATGACAATTAGGAAGATTTGAACCCATGTAACTTGATATGGTTATGTTTTTTACAGGCTTCGTCGACGGCGGTGGCTGCCAATGCTGCCGAGCAGGACAAGCTAAATCGGAAGCTCAAGAGCTCCGAAGACGAGCTTGACGCTCTGAACAAGAGGTTCGACGAGGCGCAAGGTAAGCCGGATTGGAGTATCCAAATTCTCCATTACCGTACTGTCAACGCAGTATTGTTGATATGTTTAATGCTTACGCAGCCTCGGTGAAGGAAATCGAGAAGCTCAAGGCCGAGCTTGAGAAGGCGAAGCAGGAGGCTGCGGTTGAGAAGGCGGCGGCCAAAGAAGCGGCTACCGCGCTATCCGCCTTAAGAGCCACCAGCGACAAGCACGAGGCTCAGGTGGAGAAAATCCAACAAGAGCTCAAGGACGCCGGCCAAAAGTGCGAGGCCCTTGAGCGAAAAGGCAAGGAGCAGGCCGCCGAACTATCCACCCTAAAAACCAATCTCCAAAAGGAGCGGGTGGATAGGCGGTCTTTTGAAGAGGAAGTTAGCCAGGTCAAGGCTACCGTGGATGGTAAGCCATTTTCATTGCAGTGTGTCTTCGGGGATAGCAAGTTCGAATTGCATACCCAAGTATGGCTTTCCTCAGGCACCTGCTTGGACCTCCGAAAGAGCACAGCGGACGCAAGCCAGTTCTATGCTTCGCAGGGAGAGGAGGATGAAGCTCGGCTGTTTTGGGCGCAGTTCGGAGCCCCTAAGCGCTCCCCTCTACTTGTTGAGCAGCTGAAGCAGCTGATGGAGCTACATCGGATGGCGGACCCGGCCATGAAAGATCTCTGCATCCGGCTATGGCCCAACGAGCCACTGTCGGGCAGCTACTTCGGCCTGGTGCAGAAGCTGAGCGATGCCTCGCCGCGGATCGACGCACTAAGGCGGTCCTCCTGCATCGAGGGAGCTCGGATGGCCTTCGCAAAGGCCAAGGTGCACTGGCTGGGGCTAGATCCGATGAAGATAGCCACCGCCCCTCCGCCTCCTGGAAAGGAGCATAGGCGCCCCGAGCTGTACTTCTCCGGAGTAATGGAGGGTGCTCGGGCGATAGAGTCTCAGTGTTCGAAGGAGAACATGTATGAGTAGATTTATTGTAATATGTTTGAAGACTTTTTAATGGTTTAATGTTATGATACATAATTTATCATGCTCTTAATGTTTTGCGTTCCTTATTAACTCCTGTGTGGCCGTTAAAACTGAAAGTAGCGAGTCGTCGGCTTCAGCCCCATGTAGATACTACATGGGGTGCCTCTACCAATGCACTATAATCCTTAGCCGAGCTATCGGAACCCGAGGGTGGTGGAGTGCGGCGGACCAGGCAATCAGACAATAATGCTTTATTGCTTTCACTTAGCCATAGGGGCATGAAAAGGGCTGCGAGGGGCTTATGACTAGCCCCCGGTGTTTTGTGATGTCCGGATGAACCGCGGCTAAGGCCAATATCACATGGTTTGAAGAACAAACCCCTCGTGTGACACGGAATATCCTCTGACGAGGATTCTAAGTATAACACTTTAAGCTCAGATTCACAGACCGGTTCTCGCATACTATGACAGTCCGTTTTCGGATTTCTCCTCTGAGGTGCTTGACCAGGCTAGCCGGAAACACAATCGCAGAGGTTCTCCCTTTGCCCTTTTAGCCGAACGAGCGGAACGTAAAGGGGCATTCACAGGAGTCGGGCAACCCAACTTATTGACCCAAGACATTGTTCAGAACCAATGCATATAAAAGTGAATTCCAAGACGCCGAACGCATAATCAATTGTACATAAGGCGATTTTTATTTGTAAACCCGAGCCCCCGGTCTATTAGCCGGTTACATCGTAATATACCGAACAGTCTCGCAAGAAGAGGGAGAAAATAGAGGGTGTGTCAAAAAAGGACAGCGAAGCGATCATATACAAAGGATCTGTATTTTGCTCAACAACTCTTATATCGTTCAAATTGCCGATGCGACTGTTTACAGGTATTTGAATATAAAATATGAATTTTACAGGAGGGGTTGTACCAGGGGTCTTCGATGGGTGACCTGACGTCCTCGATGTGCCATGTCGCTTGTCTGCTCCTGCATCTCCTAAGGAGTTGTATACCGCTATTGGGTTTGTTGTTCGGCGAGCGGATTTTTTGGGGGAAAATCTTGAGAAATCGCCGAAGTGTGAATGAGCTTTTTGCCCTGGTAGGTACTTTAATGTTACCCGTGGTATGTCGAAGACTTTTAACGGCGATAGTTCGGTCTAGCCGAACACTTACCCTTTGATAGCGTTTCCCCACCACCGCCCATGGGATTTTAAGCGCGAAGTTATGCCTCCTCGGCACGTACTTCGCTGGTCCTAGGGCCGTGCGATGGGGGGCGAGTCCCTATTTATGGGGAGAAGAAGGTTCTGGGACTTCGGGTTGAAACCGAGCTCACTTCCCAGCCTTTTGTGCCTTTACGGCAGATGTCGGCGTTTGCCGATCATCAGTGTAATGGAATTCGGCCGCCAGGGCCAACGCATGTTCCTCAGTTCGGAGGGAGCGCTCCGTGTTGCCGTTCACAGTAATGACCCCCTTGGGGCCGGGCATTTTGAGCTTGAGGTATGCGTAGTGTGGGACGGCGTTAAAGCGAGCGAACGATGTACGGCCGAGCAGGGCGTGATAGCCGCTGCGGAAAGGTACGATGTCGAAGATCAATTCCTCGCTTCGGAAGTTATCGGGCGAGCCGAACACTACTTCCAGGCTTACAGAGCCCGTGCACCAGGCCTCAACGCCTGGGATCACTCCTTTAAAGGTAGTGTTGCTGGGTTTGATCCTTGACGGATCTATGCCCATCTTTTTCACCGTGTCTGAGTAAATCAGATTGAGGCTACTTCCTCCGTCCATTAGGACTTTAGTGACGTGATACCCGTCTATGATGGGGTCTAGGACGAGGGCGGCCGAACCCCCATGACGGATATTGGTCGGGTGATCACGTCGATCGAAGGTGATCGGGTATGCCGACCATGGGTTATACTTCGGGGCTACATGCTCTACGGCGTAGACATCCCGAAGGGCGTGCTTCCTCTCCTTTTTGGGTATATGGGTGGCGTATATCATGTTTACTGTTTTTACCTCTGGAGGGAATTTCTTTTGTCCGCCACCGATCGGACCGTGGGGCTCATCCTCATCCTCGCTGCGTGGGCTCTTGCCCTGATCCTCGGATGCGAGTTTGCCGGCCTGTTTGAATACCCAACAGTTACGGTTGGTGTGGTTGGCGGGCTTCTCTTGAATACCGTGGATCTGGCAAGGCCTCTCCAGGATCTTGTCCAGCGGGGTGGGTCCATCGCGATTGCCTTTAGGAGGCTTCTTCCGCTGCCCAGGTTGGGAATTGCAGAATCCGGCATTGACGGCCCTGTCATCGGCATCACTGTTGTTGTGCTGGCGCTTGTTCTTGTTGCGCTTTGGTTTCCCGTTTCCATTCCAAACTTCGGAGGTTCCGGGGTCTTCGGGGTTGTGGCTACGTCTTGCTAGCCAGTTATCCTCGCCCGCTCAAAAGCGAGTCATGAGTGATGTAAGGGCGGACATTGTCCTTGGTTTATCCTGGCCGAGCTGACGAGCCAGCCACTCATCCTGAATATTGTGGCTGAAAGAGGCTATTGCTTCGGCGTCCGGGCAGTCAACGATCTGGTTTTTCTTGGTCAAGAACCGATTCCAGAATAGCCGCACGGATTCTCCTGGCTTCTGGACGACGTTACTTAGGTCGGAGGAGTCCGGCGGCCGAACATAAGTGCCCTGGAAGTTAGATCGGAATGCCTCTTCTAGATCTTCCCAGCACCCAATGGAGTTTTCAGGGAGGCTATTTAACCAGTGCCGAGCTGGCCCCTTAAGCTTCAGGGGTAGGTACTTGATGGCGTGGAGGTCATCTCCTCGCGCCATGTGAATGTGGAGGAGGAAATCCTCAATCCATACGGTTGGGTCAGTTGTCCCATCGTATTGGTCTATGTGTACGGGTTTAAACCCCTCCGGGAACTGATGCTACATCACCTCGTCCGTGAAGCACAATGGGTGGGCAGCGCCTCTAACCTGAGCTATGATGCGCCGGTGATCGGTGTCTGTCCTGGCCCGGTTTTGTTCCCTTCCGTTATGGTTGCGGTCGAGCCACGGCCGGTACCCTTCCCGTCTATCGGGTGAGTATCCTCTGGATCCGTAGATGGATCTCATACGACCTGCTCTATCGTCCAGGTCGTGTCGCAGGTCGAACCTGTCATTGGGCTCTAGTGGCTCCTTTCCCCGTCTACGGGGTATCGTCGGCCTATAGCCGGTGTTGTCAGTCGTCCTGTCTCGTCCTCGAGGAGGGCGGTCTGGCTTGTCGTATGGGGTATGTTTGGGAGACGGCGTATCAGAGAGCTCGTCGTCGAATTGTGGCAGCAGCCTTCTACGCGGATAGCTCTTAGGTTGGTCCGATAGACCGGTACCGTATCCTTCCTCAGCTGAGAGGACTCTCGTCCATCGATCGTTGAGGTCGTCTTGTTCGGCTTTAAGCTGCCGTTCTTTTGCTTTCAGGCTGCGGGCTATAGCTATAAGCTGCTGCCTGAACAGTTCCTGATCTTCGGGATTATCAGGGATGGCGAAGTCATCGGCTTCCGCATTGACGGGGTTATTACCCCCGGGTAGGCCAAAGCTATGGGGTCCTTCCCCCGCTCGAAGAAAATCAACACCGCCGGCTGGGCCGCGGCCGGCTGGCGGCTCTCCGGTTCCCTCAAGACCGGCTGGCGGGGAGCCGGCTGGCCCGCTGTCAGCTCTCTCAGGGCCGGCCGGGCGAGGAGCCGGCCGCCTGGCTAAACAGCCGGCCACTCCTACTCTGCCTCCACGACCGACCTACGGGCGGACCAACGCCCGTCCTGTCCCTCTGCGCAAACGGTGCAGCGACAAGACAAGACCCCCTCGACCGACCTATGGGCGGACCAACGCCCGTCCCGTCGCACTGCGCGTCAGCCAGCGACCAGGCGCGACCCCCTTCATCCGCCCTGACGTGGCTACAGTGGCTGCTAACGGCGGCCGACCACGACAGGGCTTCCAACAGTACCGGCACGCCCCCGTAACCACTTCATTACCTGTCGGGCGTGGCTACAGTGCAGCCGGCCGCGCCGCTGACTTCGCCCGACAGGCGCAAGACGACGCCCCAACGGGCCGCCCGTGCCGCGATATGACCGGCGCGGGGATCCACCAAGCGGGTCCCGCCGGCTCCTGACGAACTCGACAGCCGGCGGGCCCTACCGGCGACAGGACCCCACAGCCAGCTGCCCCCACTGCCGGCTAAGAGAGGCTGCCGGCTGGGGCCCCCCGAGACCTTCTATTCCTATTGTAACCCAAGGGGTTGGTCTATAAAACCCCCCGGGCCTCCTCCATGCAGCGGGGTTCACGGTTTTTACCTAGTCACTCTCCCCACAGACGTAGGAGGGCAGCAAGGGCAAGCCAGCTCCTTCTTCCTCCTCTGTCCATACAGCTTCAGGAGCACCATTGTAACCACCCCATTGTCTTAACTAGACCAAGCAGGACTAGGGGTATTACCTCCAACGGAGGGCCCTGAACCTGGGTACATCGTGTGTCCGCCACCGCTTGTGCCTAACCCCGCTCCCGGAGCCCGTCGGCGTCCTTCGGCCCCTCTCGATAAGCCTACCCATGGCATCTGCCGTGACGAAACCACGACACGCATTGTCCTCCCCCTCAACAGAGCGGAGGTAATCGTCGTCCTCGGGATCACATAGATCATCGGGATTGCGCCGGTCTTCCGGCCTCTCCTGTCCCTCTAACGGGTGTTCGGGGACTTCGGGATTGTCGTGGTCTTCCGGGGTGTCTCCGTCCCCGGTGCCATCGATAGCTCTTCTTCCCTTTTTCCCTTCGGACCATTTATGCGGCTTTCGACGTCTTGACGGCGCTTCATCCGACTTGTCGCCGTCATTCTTCGGAGTGTCCACCATGTAGACGTCGTATGTGGAGGTGGCAGTCCACCGCCCGGTGTTAACGGGGGTGAGGGCGTGATCCTCCTCATCCATGTAATCTGCCTCCTCAGAGGCATAGTCCAACATGTCGGTTAAATCCTCGACAGTGGCTACTAAGTGGGTAGTGGGTGGGACAAAAAAATCGTCCTGACCCGTCTTAGGCCCGATTCGAGCATAGATCGGGGTGGGGTCGTCGGCAATCTTCATCGACGAGATCCGATCTAGGGCCTCGTTGAGTATCAAGAGCTCGATCGGGTCGGCCTGTTCATAGCTTCCGGAGTTAACCTCCGATGCGTCCGCGCAGGGGGAGTGTTCGGTAAGAACAGGTGTCCGGACATCTGGCACTACGACCGGGTCCGTACTGAAAGTTGGGTCCTCGCCAGGGCAGATCCCGTGGGCAGGACCGAAAGATGGGTCTGAGGTTAAAGCCTTAGAGTCTTCGGGCGTGGCAGGCAAAACTACGAGCCCGGTTAGTGACAGGTCACCCCGAGAGTTTACGGAGAACTCTAGGTTCCCGAATCTGATCTCTTGATCGGGGGCGAAACTTCCAACACGGCCTAGATGGCCGGTCGGGTCGGCGTGCAGCACAATGCTGCCGAAAGCAAAGATCTGTCCGGGGACGAAAGTGCCCGTATTGCGGACCTCTTCATTGATGACAAGGCGAGCCATCGATTCCTTTGACGATCACAGCGGAACTCTCAATGAAAGCACCAATGTCGGTGTCAAAACCGGCGGATCTCGGGTAGGGGGTTCCGAGCTGTGAGACTAGGATCGATGGTAACAGGAGACGAGGGAGACGATGTTTTACCCAGGTTCGGGCCCTCCTATGGAGGTAATACCCTACGTCCTGCTTGATTATATTGATGATATAAGGGTTACAGAGTTGATCTACCTCGAGATAGTATGACTAAACCCTAGATGAGTTCTGTTGGCCTACAAACTAAAACCCTCCGGCTTATATAGACACCGAGGGTACCTAGGGTTTACACATGGTCGGTTACACGTCGAAGGGATAAACATGCCTATTCACTATTCCAAACGTGGAGGATACGCCACGATCCTCAAAGCTTCCTTCCTGGAGACAGGGTCTTCGATCAATCCAGTGCTCGGCAAGCGGCCCATATAGTCCGGCCCATAAGAAATAGGTCGACCTCCCGAGGACCCCCTAAACCAGGACTCCCTCACCTGAGACTCCAACTACGTTAAACCAATAGGACATGGCATATGATGAACCTAGCCATGCTATCACTTAAGGGGGGCGGGGAAAGTATGAGTTGTTCTTTTCGTGAAAGAAGGGCCACGTTAGAGGATGTGAAGTTTCTACAGCTGAGCTCATTTGCTCCTGATGTGAAAAGTAAAATGAATAAAATAGAATAACATTTTAAAAATTTCTGAATAAGGTTATGTTTAGTAAGAATGACTCCGTGACAAAGATACCATGCACAGATTTTATTCTTAAGCGCTGTCTTCATCTTCTAGATCTTCTTATTATTCTCAACTGGCACATCAAACTAGATTAACGTTCCATACATAGACTCTACTAAGAACTTTCCATTTCCATGTAAGTTCCATTGGAAAACATCAGACACGTGTGATAATTGCACTGTGGATAGGCCAAGAATCTTGTTGCCAAAATATAATGCCCTTTTGCTTCATGCATACAAACCCCGCACTTGTGGCCAACCATGCGTCGCACAACAATGCATACTCCCTCATAGAGTACCCCACCATTGTGCTTCCTTCATGTTAAACAAGGAGAAAGTAAGAAAAAATCAATCGCATTTGGTCAAACACTCTTCGGTACACTAGTAGAAAACAGGGCTTTGGTTCTAGCCGGATCGAAGCATTAGTCCCGGTCGCGCTACGAACCGGGACTAATGTGAGCATTAGTCCCGGTTCGAGAGGCTAGGACGCCGGCCGGGCCTCGGCAGGCATCAGTCCCGGTTCGGCTGGGACCTTTAGTCCCGGTTGAAGACACCAACCGGGACTAAAGGTGGCTGGGGCCCTGTAAGACCCTTTCGTCCCGGTTGATGTCTCCAACCGGGACTAAAGGTTTGTCTTCTGTCCCGGTTCTAGACACCAACCGGGACTAAAAGTTTGCCTATATATACCCTCGACCATGCCCGCCCTCTCCTCTGTTTTTCGCTCGCAGAAGGTGGGAGGTGTGTGCTACTTTGCTCTTCCTTCCTATGCACATGAGGTGTTCAATGAAATGCCCGAGCCACACTTAAGCTTTCTCCTCTGTTCTTCCTCCAACCCCGTCCTCACCGCCGTCTATCGCCCGGGCTGATCTCGTCGCCGGCACCACCGTGTTCAGCCTCTTGTTCTTATATTTTTTTTAAAAAAAATTATTAATTGTATGTTTTAGATAGTTACTTTTATAATTTTATTACTTGTATTATTGTTTGTTATTATATAGTGCCATACTTTTGATATCCGCCCCCGTCGGCTCTCGTCCGATCTATGATTCGGATGTGGTATATTATCCTTTATAACTATTTGTTTCATTTAGTTATTATGACAATTATGGCGACCAACTTGACATAGATATTTTTACGTAGGAGGTATGTGAACCGGAAATTCCAGCCGACCCTCTTGTCGAGAGGTTAAATTTAGTTGAAAAAGAAAGCAATTATTTGAAAGAAAAATTGAAAAGAGTTGAAGAAGAGAAAATGAAATTGGAGTTGCATGTTGTCGATGTCGTCGATCTACACAAGATCCACATGGATGCAATGCGCTTGAAGATTAGAAAGATTAGAAAATATGCCATTTATAGTGAGGCTTGGTATCATTATGTTGTTGGATCAATTGTTACCTTAGTTGCGATTTTGATCGCATTTGTTGTTGCATTTAAATGTTTTACATAGTTGTATGTTAGTTTCAATGTATGTTTTAATTAGATGCTCTAGAGAGCTCTATGTTGTTCTATGAGAACTATATGTATGAACTTTATGTATTTATTTTTTTAGTAATAACATTTGATCACTACTGTACTTTGGTTTTAATGCGATGATGAACTTGTATTAATTTGGTCACTTCTCTATTCATGATGTTTTGTAATGGTTTTTGTAATACTTAATTATATAATGCTCGCAGATGAACCGGTAATGAACGGTTTGGTTTAAGTTCAGATGGCATTAATCCTTTTGGGGACTAGAGCAGCAACCATAGCACCTGGCCCATGACTCTATGTATCTATAACCTTCCTCCTTGGTTGTGCATGAAGCGGAAGCTCATTATGATGCTAGTGCTCATCCAAGGCCCTAAGCAACCCGGCAACGACATTGATGTGTACCTAAGGCCATTAGTTGAAGAACTTTTACAGTTGTGGGATAAAAAGGTGTACATGTGTGGGATGAGCACAAACAGCAGGAATTTGACCTACGAGCATTGCTGTTTGTAACCATCAATGATTGGCGTGCTCTTAGTAACCTTTCAGGACAGACAAACAAGGGATACAACACATGCACGCATAGTTTAGATGATACCCAAAGTATATATTTGGAAAAATGCAAGAAGAATGTGTACCTGGGACATCGTCGATTTCTTCCGACCAAGCATGCCTTAAGAAAGAAAGGCAAGCATTTCTAAGGTGAGGCAGGTCACCGGAAGAAGCACGTCCTCTGTACTGGTGATGATATAGTTGATATGGTCAAGGATTTACAAGTAATCTTTGGAAAGGGTCCTGGCGGACAATCTGTTCCGAATGACACTGAGGGACACGCACCCATGTGGAAGAATAAATCTATATTTTGGGACCTACCCTATTGGAAAGGCCTAGAGGTCCGCTCTGCAATCGACGTGATGCACGTGACGAAGAATGTTTGCGTGAACCTGTTAGGCTTCTTGGGCGTGTATGGGAAGACAAAAGATACACCGGAGGTACGGGAGGACCAGCAACGTGTGAACGAAATAGACGGCATGCATCCAAAGTAGTATCAAGGTCCTGCCAGATATGCTCTTACCAAAGCAGAGAAGGAAATCTTCTTTGAATGCCTGCTCAGTATCAAGGTCCCGTCTGGCTTCTCATAGAATATAAAGGGAATAATAAACATGGCAGAGAAAAAATTCCAGAATCTAAAGTCTCTTGACTGCCACGTGATTATGACGCAACTGCTTCCGGTTGCATTGAGGGGGCTTCTACCAGAAAATGTTCGATTAGCCATTGTGAAGCTATGTGCATTCCTCAATGCAATTTCTCAGAAGGTAATCGATCCAGAAATCCTACCAAGATTACAGAATGATTTGGTCTAATGTCTTGTCAGTTTCGAGTTGGTGTTCCCACCATCCTTCTTCAATATTATGACGCATGTCCTAGTTCACCTAGTCAACGAGATTGCCATTCTGGGTCCTGTATTTCTACACAATATGTTTCCCTTTGAGAGATTCATGGGAGTCTTAAAGAAATATGTTCGTAACCGTGCTAAGCCAGAAGGAAGCATCTCCACAGGCCATCAAACAGAGGAGGTCATTGGGTTTTGTGTTGTATTTATTCCTAACCTTAAGCCGATTAGTGTCCCTCAATCGCGGTATGAGGGGAGACTGAGTGGAAAAGGCACGCTAGGAGCGGATTCAATAATATGTAGGGACGGGCATTCTTGGGCGCAAGCACACTACACAGTTCTACAGAATTCTACCTTGGTGGCCCCGTATATCAATGAACACAAGAATATTCTACGCTCCAAACACCCGCAGCAGTCTGACGATTGGATTACACGTGAACACATCGGGACTTTCGGCGGTTGGTTGCAAATACATCTCATGCGTAACAACACTATTGGAGATGAGCTGTACTTGTTGGCCAGGACAGCATCTTTGACTGTATTGACTTACCAAGGATCCGAGATAAATGGGAATACATTTTACACTATCGCCCAAGATAAAATTAGCACAAAGCAAAACAGTGGTGTCCACTTTGATGCAGCAATCACCAATAGGGCAAAGGACACATATTATGGTTACATAGGGGAGATATGGGAACTTGACTATGGACATGAATCTAAGGTCCCTTTGTTTCGGTGCAAATGGGTCAATCTGTCAGGAGGCGGGGTATGACGCCCCCATTCTCGTCCGTATGCTAATCAATCACGCAATGCGTACGGCCAAGATTAGGGACTCACTGATTAGTACCACAACACGACAAAAGACACAAATATAAAGTCATACAGCTTAATATTACAAGCCAGGGGCCTCGAGGGCTCGAATATAAAGCTCCGACAAGCACAAGTCAGCGAAAGCAGAAATATCTGAGTACAGACATAAGTTAGACAAGTTTTGCCTTAAGAAGGCTAGCACAAACATAAGCAGCGGATCGAAAGAGGCGAGGCCTCCTGCCTGGGAACCTCCTAACTACTCCTGGACGCCAGAGAAGTCCATGTCATAGTAGGCTCCATCCTGGTAGCAGTAGCCTCCGTCGGGGTAGCTGTGGTCGTCCACCGGGTAAGCTGGATCATGCGTCTCTTGGGCTCCATCGTCTGGTCGCGGCATCGTATCCAGAGGGAAAAGGGGGAGCAAAGCAACGGTGAGTACTCATCCAAAGTACTCGCAAGACTTACATCAGATCTATGCTAGATATGCACCAGTATCAAAGGAATGGGGCTATATCTTTGGACTAGACTACAGAAATGCCAGAGGAGGGAAGAAGGCCTAGTCCTATCGAAGACTAGCATCTTCACCATCTTGTAGCAATAGAAGAGAGTAGACCTGCAGCTCATATATAGTCATATTGTTGTAACAAATTTTATTAAGTAACACGCCTAGAGATCCTTCCTCGACTCCCAGCGAGGAAGCAATCTCGGAGCCACAATTCATTTTTAATTAAATTATGATTATAGTTGTAGTAGGTCAGAGCACAACTCCAAGTCGTCCTGTTACCGTGGACACGGCTATTCGAATAGTTTACTTCCCTGCAGAGGTGCACCACATTCCCCAACACGCTCGATAAGCTCCGGCCGGATACAATTTTCTGGTCATACCCGGCCTCGGCAGATCGACACGACGTAGTCCTACCTAGGCTCAACAGAGAGGCCAGCACACCGGTCTACATCCTAATGGCTCGGGGTCTTGGGCCATCGCCCTCGCCATCCTGCACGTTACGCCATCGGCCGGGACTAGTCCTAGCATGCCTTAGTAACAAGCGCCATGCGTTCCAGACCACCCGGGCGCGAGTCGAAAAATGTGGCATCTGAAGAGCTTTCGGGAGAATGTACGCCGCCAAGCAGCCCATACTGATTGCCCCGCGTGGTGGTTAGTGCGTATAAGGCCAACGACCCTACTCAGATTAAATACTCAACCCATTATCAATTTATTAGTGCGGGGCAAGCTCGAACCATAAGTGCAGTCCGTCGCCCCGCCAAGAACACTCGAGTGCCTTCCGGCGCACCCCACCAAGTCTCCAGATGCCTTGCGGCGCATCCCACCAATATCTCTCGCGGGTACCCTTGGGGCCGACCCGTCTTTAACATGTTTCAGTCACCCGGTCATAGTAACTGTGAGGCTATACTCCAAGTGGAGATCCGAGGAATCACCCTCGATGAATCCCACTCGAGGTAGGAGTAAGACAAGAGTCGCTACCGGTAAATGGAAAGGAGGAATCACCCTCGATACCCATTATCGATAGCTACACCACAGAATTAACACCGGGAGTGCTAAGTGAGGTATCACCCTCGGCACTCGGTAGTAGCTCTGCAGTGCCCTACTCAAGGGGTGTGTAGTGATGTGACGGTAACGGCTTGTCAGTCATGATGACTGAGTCTTCTGTCTTCAAGTCCCCGGTGTCGTCGATGAAAGCAGGGGCAACTGGGACTAAGGGGTCTCAGGGGTTCACTGATCCACCTATACTAAGCATTTGATATGATAACAGGTGAAGTAACAGTTCATCAAAAACAGGCTATGCATCAGAATAGGAGCTATCTATTACAGTAGCAAAATCTAATGCAAGCATAAGAGGGAGAGAGATGGGTGATATCGGAATGCTCAAGGGGGTTTGCTTGCCTTGTTGCTCTGCTGCAAAAGGCTGGTCGTCAGGGGCGTAGTCGATCACGGCAGCAGCGTCAGTCTCGGGCTCTACCGGTAAGAAGAGGGGGAAGAAACAATAAATACAAAGCACACAGATGCAACATGATGCATGACATGGCAATTCGCAGTGTTAGGGGTGATCTAACGCAGTACTACACGTCTCAGACGAAGCGGGAGAATACCTGGCGATATTTCTCGGGTCTGTTGATTTACCGGATAAACGAATCGGAGGGGGAAAGTTCCATGTTTGCGGTGTTAGAGGCACGTGCCAGCTAGGATGCAGTGCAGGGTTGCCTAAATTCATGTCTAAGTCATACCAGTTATTTCTAGGATTTAATCTGGATTTATTAATCAGTAGACATGCACTATTCACCTATCCGAAACAGGCAAAAGTTGCATGTTCAGATAGCTAGGGGCATGTGACAGATGAATGGATGGCACCATTGCATTCTTTGGATTTTTCTGATCAAGTTTCATATATGAATTATTTTCATCTGAGCTACGGTTTAAAAGTTATGATTTTATAAAGTTTTATTAGTTTTCTGGAATTATTTTAATTAAATAATTCGACATTATCCAGAATAGTGAATGTTGATGTCAGCATGACATCGGCATTGCATCAGCAGGACAGTGGGTCCCACCTGTCATAGAGACAGAGGCATTTCAGTTTCTTAGATTTATTTAAACAGAGTTAATTAGGCATGGGGGGCCACATGTCAGTGATTGATTAGCAATTTAATTAATTTCATTTTACTAATCTAATTTTCCATAACATAGCTGACAGGGGTGGCCCACCTGTCATATACACAGGGGGCCTGGGGCCCACATGTCAGTGGCTGGGGCCAGCCCAGTCAGCAGTTGACCCTGGTTAACGGGTCAACTGGGACCTGGGGACCCACCTGGCAGTGACCCTGGGGGTGGCCCCAGGTCAACCCTGCCGGCGGCGGCCGCGTTTGGTCGCCGGAGGAGCTCCGGCGAGCGCCAGAGAGACGGCCGGGGCTCGGGTTTCGTCCACAGGCGACCATTTGGCACGCGGACGGTCGCGTTCGAACGGGTATTCAACGCCGCGTCGAATGGTGGCGGTGGCACAGACGGAGGTGGCCCGTAACGACGACGGCGAGTTCACCGGCGGACGGCGGCGTTCGGGCGTCGTCGGGTTCGAAGCAGCAGCGCGCACGCGAGCAATTGGAAGGGCCAGGCACGACCTACGCGGTGCGGTGAGTTCAACGGACGCAAGCCCGGGACCAATTGGTCACCGGAGCCTCGCCGGCGATGAGCCGAGGCGGAGGCGCGTTCGGGTGCTCGTCGTTGTCGGCGCTAGGGGGCACTAGCGGACGCGTGCGGGTGCTCGTCGTGCTCCTGGAAGCACCAGGAGCTCGACGGTGGGCTCAGAGGAGCAAGACGGCGACGGTGGCCACGAGCACGAGCTCAACGGCGGCGACACGTTCGGGCACGACGGGGAACGGCGTCTACGGCGAGCTAGCGGGCACGAGGAGGGGCAGAGGAGGATGGGGAGGCTCACTGTGAGGTGTGGCCGTTCAACGTGGGCTCGGGGAGGCTCGACGACGGCGAATCGACGGTGACGAGCTCGGGTGCCCGAGGTTGAAGACGACGGTGCGAGGGTGGTCCAGGGGCGTAGGAGCTCGGGCTCGCAGACGGGGAGGAAGAGGAGGTCGTGGCGGAGCTGCTAGGCGTCTCCGCGGGGCTCGGGGGTGGCTGCGGCCGCGGCTAGCCGGCAGCCATGGCGACGGCGGCGCTCGGATCTGGAGGGGGAGAGCAAGCGAGAGGGGGAGAATGGGGAGGAGGGCGTCCAGGGGGAGGCCTGGGCGCGGCCTTATCCCCTCGCCCGAACTGCCCCCGTCGTCGTGGCGAGCGGTGGCCGGCGCGGGCGAGCATCGGCCACGGGGACGATGACACGCGAGGGGGAGCAGGTGAGCTGGGCTGGGCCTGGCCGGTTTGGCCCAGTTGGCCAGGGCCTTCCCCCCCCCCCCCTTTTCTTTCCTTTCTTTTTAGTTTTTTTATCTTAAATCTCACTGTTTTATTTATTTTAGTCAACTTTTCTTTATAGCAAAAATGTGCCCTATGGCCCAAATATTATCTTGCAATATTACTTGGGCCTGCAACAAATTTGGTGAATTTTTAGAATATGATTGCATTTTCCAAATGGATTTAATATCATTTTTAATGCATTTTTGCCACTGTTATTCATGGTGGAGGCCACACCAGAAACTTGGTGATGTTGTTTTCCTTAATATCATTTGTTTTGGATTTTACCTCAATTATGCAACATTTTATTTATGCTGATTGAGTATTTAAATTTATCACAAAATCTTAGGGCATTTGAATTGAAATTTGAACTAGAATTTGAACTTCAACTTGATCAAACTCCACTTAGCAAAATGATTAGGCACTGTTCATGATCATTACTGTAGCCTAATTACAATTATCACTGTAGCATAAGCCCAGGGTGTCACAATTCTCCCCTACTAACAAGAATTCTCGTCCCGAGAATTAAGAAGTAGAAGGGAAGATCCCGGGGTATTCTGCACGAAGATGATCTTCGCGTTCCCAAGTGGCTTCATCTTCAGAGTGATTCGCCCACTGCACTTTGAAGAACTTGGAAACCTTCTCACGAGTCCGGCATTTAGTTTCATCGAGAATGCGGACTGGTTGCTCCTTGTAAGAAAGGTCTTGCTGTAGCTCCAACATATCATGATCCACTGCTCGGATAGGGTCCTTGAAGCAGCGACGAAGTTGTGACACGTGGAACACGTCGTGAACCTGAGAAAGGTTTGGCGGTAGTTACAACTGATATGCCACTTTACCACGCCGTTCGAGAACAGTGAAAGGACCAATATATCGAGGTGCCAGCTTACCCTTGATTCCGAATCGGTGTGTTCCTCTCATTGGCATGACCCGAAGATAAGCCTTTTCGCCAGGTTGATAGACCATATCCTTGTGATGACGGTCATACTGACTCTTCTGACGAGACTGAGCAGCCTTAAGATTTGCTTGTATGATGCGGACTTGTTCTTCGGCATGCTGGATTATATCCGGACCAATAAGTGTACGTTCCCCAGTTTCTGACCAATTCAGAGGGGTCCGACACTTACGTCCATATAACACTTCAAAGGGAGCCATCTTCAGACTAGCTTGATAGCTATTGTTGTAGGAGAACTCAGCAAACGGAAGAGATTCCTCCCATTTCTTGCCGAAAGAAATGACACAAGCTCGAAGCATGTCTTCGAGGATCTGATTGACTCTTGCAACTTGTCCCTGGGATTGAGGGTGAAAAGCGGTGCTGAAGAACAAACGAGTCCCCATATCTTCCTGGAAACTTGCCCAGAATCTTGAAGTGAATAAACTGCCACGGTCCGAACTGATAATCAGAGGAATACCGTGGAGTGAAACAATCCTGGACATGTAAAGATCTGCCAGCTAACTAGCAGTAATAGTTTCCTTGACAGCCAGAAAATGTGCAACTTTGGACAATCGGTCAATGACGACAAGAATAGCATCATTACCTTTCTGTGACCTGGGAAATCCAGTAATGAAGTCCATTTCAACATGATCCCATTTCCATTCAGGAATAGAAATAGGTTGTAGAGTTCCAGCAGGCTTTTGATGTTCTGCTTTGATCCAACGACAAATGTCACATTCTGAAACATAACGAGCAATGTCTTGCTTCATTTTAGACCACCAGAATCTTTGACGAATGTCTTGGTACATCTTGGTACTACCCGGATGAATAGACAGAGGAGTATCGTGAGCTTCCTCCATTATTTTAGCGGTCATATCCAGGTTCTTCTTCTTTGTGGGGACGAACAATCGACCCTTAAAGTACAGGGCGCCATCCTCAGCCACGGTGAAGAATGAGGATTTACCCTCTTCCAGGTATCGTTTAATCCTTTCAACTTCACTGCAATAGAGTTGCATAGTTTTGATACTGCCCTCGAGATCTGGCACAGCAACCAAGTTACACAGAGAACCCTGGCTAACAACACGAAGGTTCATCTTGCAAAACTCCTCAGTAGGAGGAGCGAGATAACCCTGAGGGACTATATGGAGGTTCAGCTTGCTAAATTCTTCTTGAAGCAGGGGGTGAACCTTGTGAACCTGGAGGTAGTTGCAGTATGACTTGCGACTCAAGGCGTCAGCCATTACATTAGCCTTGCCAGGGGTATATGAAATACCGAAATCATAATCTGTGAGGGATTCCATCCATCTTCGCTGGCGGAGGTTCAAATCCGGTTGGGTAAACAAGTACTTTAGACGTTGATGGTCTGTATAGATCTCGCAACGATTACCAACAAGGTAATGTCACCAATTCAATAGAGCATAGACCACTGCAGCTAACTCAAGATCATGAACTGGATAGTTCTCTTCATGAGGACGTAACTGTCTTGAGGCATAAGCAACTACTCTGCGCTCTTGCATTAGGACACAGCCTAATCCTTGACGGGAAGCATCACAATATATGGCAAAGTCCTTACGAGTATCCGGAGGAGCAAGCACTGGGGCAGACGTCAGCTTGTCCTTAAGTGCCTGGAAGCTCTCCTGACATTTTTCTGTCCACTCATATTTAACACCTTTGTGAACCAAATTGGTTAAGGGCTTTGCAATCTTGGAGAAGTTCTCGATGAATCGACGGCAATAGCTGGCGAGACCGAGAAAACTTCTGACTTGCTTGACATTCTTCGGGGGAGTCCAATCAAGAATAGCTTGAACTCGTTTAGGGTTGACGGCAATACCATCCTTGGAGATCACATGACCAAGGTAAGTCACTTAATCTAGCCAGAACTCACACTTAGAGAACTTCGCATATAGTTGATGTTCTCGAAGCCTTTCAAGTACAAGACGAAGATGTTCGGCATGCTCTTCTTCATTCTTGGAATATACCAGTATGTCATCCAGATATACCACGACAAACTTGTCGAGATAATCCATGAAGATGTAATTCATCAACCGAGAGAAGGTTGCTGGGGCATTCGTTAAGCCGAAAGACATGACAGTGTACTCGTATGAACCATAGCGAGTAACAAATGCTGTCTTCGGTATATCTTCTTCACGAACACGGATTTGATGGTAGCCCAACCTTAAGTCAAGTTTAGAGAACACTGATGATCCAGCAAGCTGATCATACAGGTCATTGATCCGGGGAAGCGGATATTTGTTCTGAATTGTTGCTTGGTTAACAGGCCAGTAATCTTGAACCAATCGATTCGTACCATCCTTCTTCTTGACAAAGAGAGAAGGGGCTCCCCAAGCTGAGGAACTAGGACGAATAAAACCCTTGTGAAGCGATTTGTCAATTTCCTCCTTAAGCTCGAGAAGTTCATGAGGAGGCATTTTATAAGGCCGCTTAGCAATAGGGGTGGTGCCTGGTTTCAAGTCGATGACGAACTCGACTGCTCTAGCAGGGGGAATGCCTGGAAGCTCTTTGGGAAACACATCTGGGAAGTCTCGAACCACTGGAATGCTTTCTATCCCCTCGAGAGGTGAAGCATTCAATGCGTTCATGAAATGAATCTGGGTCTCGGCATTACGAACGAGACGAGCGGTATGAACCACCAGCTCGTTGGAAGGGTGCAGAAGATGCACGGTCTTAGTGGCACAAACGACTGAAGCACTATGTGCTATCATCCATTCCATTCCCAAGAGCAAGTCAATATTGGAAGACGCCAACACTATGGGCGAGACGAGGAACTCTAGTCCTTCAATCTCCACGGCGACGTTGGGACATATCAAAGAGGTCCGACAATTTCCCGCGGGGGTGGACACCATTACTTGAATGTCCATGTTCTCGCTCTTAAGGTTATGCTTACATGCAAATTCTTCCGACATGAATGAATGCGATGACCCAGTATCAAATAATACGGATGCAGGTATTGAGTTAACAAGAAGTGTACCCATCACAGTAGAAGGCTGATCATGAACTTCATTCAGATCAACATTGTTAGCCTGAGCATGACTAGTGTTAGGCCTGGCGTTGTTGTTGCGGGGCTGGTTGGTAGGCAATGCAAGTTGATTCTGACCCTGCCTACAGTCTCTAGCACGGTGACCTGGACGGCCACACTTGAAGCACAGCCCATCCTCAGGACGGAATGATGGAGGCTGAGGTGCTCTTGGCGGTACAACTCTTGGCTGTCTTGGCGGTGGAGGAGGCAGACGAGGCGCCACATAGGATGGCCTCGGTGCATAAGCAGGTGGACGGTAATTGTTGGGGATCCAGATCCTTTGCTTCTGAGGACGTGGGCCCGAAGATGAACCCACGTCAACCTTGCGCTTAGTGTGATCCTTGTACCTCTGCAGACCTGTCTCAATCTGAATAGCCTTATTCACCAAGGTGGCGAAATCAGGGAACTCGTGAGCCAGAAGAGCAAGGTGAATATCTGGTTGAAGACCTTCACGGAATTTCTCCTGCCTGTGAGCATCAGTTGCAATGTCTTCCTCAGCATAGCGAGATAAGTCCAGAAATTCCCATTGATAAGCGTCCACAGTCTTGCTGTCCTGGACTAAGTTGCGGAATTCACGCTTCTTCTTGTCCATCGTTCCCTGGGGAATATGGCGAGCACGGAAAGCAGCTTGGAACTCTGGCCAGGTGATGATTGTTCCAACAGGCTGAGAACGCCTGTGGCTGTCCCACCATTGAGCAGCGGAACCCTTCAAAAAGTAGGAGGCAAAGGTGACATAACTAGCCTCTGGGGCGCCTGAAGCTTCCAGCTCATAAGTGATGGCACGGAGCCAGTCATCGGCGTCAAGCGGCTGAGTTGAGCTGCGGAAGATCATAGGGTTGAGGCGCATGAAGTCTTGCAGAGTCACTGGGGCTGGCGGCTGATTCATGTTCGGCCTTGGGAAATGGTCCATCAGTCCTTGCATAAACTGACGATTCAGCTCAAACTGTTGCATCATACCAGCCATGTAGTCCGGTGGTGGTGGTGGCTCAGGCGTACCACGACCACGACCAGCTGGCCTAACCATTCTGTCAAATTTAGTAGTGGTAGTTTAGCATTTGGTAATTGCAAAATCAAGGAATCATCCATGAAGTAAATTGCACAAAGAAGGAAGTGCAATAGATACAACATAGTAGTTCAAACTTCAACATTCAGATCCATGCATACGTCTATTACAAACCATAAGTTCGTTACAAAATAGACGATAGATCCGGCATGAAATTAACCTAGACAGCTAGGCGGCACGCAGGCACGCGGTGGAGGGATACAACAACGCATCAGCGTCGGGGACAACGAAAGTAGCCGGGGAACTGCAGGTGACCCTGAAATCTGGTGAAGGAGTACTGCATCCCGTGCACACCCTGATGCAGGATCTGCATATCAACCGGGAGCCTAGGCCCAAGTGCGGGAGCACGACCTCCAACAGCAGGCCACTCGAGACCTGGAGGAAACACAGTCGGACGCGGGTGAAGAACAAACTCCGTATGCATTCCCGCGATGACTGCTGGCCTCAACTGCTCCAAGGCTCGGTAAAGACGAGCATGGGTGGCATACAGCTCAAAGTTAAGAGCCCTGACAGTGCGATCCAGTGCCTCAGTGTACTGCATCAGAACTCGTGGGTCGTAGCGACGACTCACATAGGGGGCG
Source organism: Elymus sibiricus (assembly GCA_039707655.1). Lineage (NCBI taxonomy): Eukaryota > Viridiplantae > Streptophyta > Magnoliopsida > Poales > Poaceae > Elymus > Elymus sibiricus. The sequence continues at coordinate 507,256,516 of CM077665.1, forward strand.
CAAATAGCAGTGTAAGATCGATCAGTACGCTGTCGAGCGAAAGGGATCAAGACCTCAGCGTCGGCCGCAGTATCAACTCCAGTAGGGACATACGGGATGTATCGATATGCTGAATCATCCAAGCTGGGGTTCGCTGCACGGAGACGAACAATAGCAGCATAGGCAGCATGATGTACTGCCATCTCAATAGTCACTCCAATGCCACGGAAGGTGTGTAGCTCAGCGATGGAGCGATCCCGCTTATCCCAGATAACCATCTCGGCCTCATACTGCACCTGGTTGAACTTGTGGTAGTCCTCGTAAACAGTGTACTCGGGGTACCAACGATAACCCAGTGTCTTCAAGAGGCCGTTCAGAATGGCCGGGAACCCAGTCGTATCGTGCGCATAGGTCAGACGGACGATCTGCCTAGCGGGACGTATCTGCAACAACGAGATTCAAGATGTCAAATGACAGTGCGTGTAACATACTTTCAAAGAAGACAATTTTCGACGAAACAATTCTCCGGTGGATGTGACCACGAGAACCTAATGTTAGATTTAGTAAAATCTTTAACCCGAAGAGGAGAGAGATCATAATCCCAGAGTATAGACGAGGAATAAAAGATCCTAATACCACCCGATTGGCGACGTGGGCCCGTAAGCCACAGAGCCAAGTTAGTAAAACAGTTTTCTTTGACTAGACTCAACTTCGGCCAAGGATGTGGAAAGGGGGCTACCTACAGGCAGTCGGCTCTGATACCAACTTGTGACGCCCCCATTCTCGTCCGTACGCTAATCAATCACGCAATGCGTATGGCCAAGATTAGGGACTCACTGATTAGTACCACAACACGACAAAAGACACAAATATAAAGTCATACAGCTTAATATTACAAGCCAGGGGCCTCGAGGGCTCGAATATAAAGCTCCGACAAGCACAAGTCAGCGAAAGCAGAAATATCTGAGTACAGACATAAGTTAGACAAGTTTTGCCTTAAGAAGGCTAGCACAAACATAAGCAGCGGATCGAAAGAGGCGAGGCCTCCTGCCTGGGAACCTCCTAACTACTCCTGGACGCCAGAGAAGTCCACGTCGTAGTAGGCTCCATCCTGGTAGCAGTAGCCTCCGTCGGGGTAGCTGTAGTCGTCCACCGGGTAAGCTGGATCCTGCGTCTCCTGGGCTCCATCGTCTGGTCGCGGCATCGTATCCAGAGGGAAAAGGGGGAGCAAAGCAACGGTGAGTACTCATCCAAAGTACTCACAAGACTTACATCAGATCTATGCTAGATATGCACCAGTATCAAAGGAATGGGGCTATATCTTTGGACTAGACTGCAGAAATGCCAGAGGAGGGAAGAAGGCCTAGTCCTATCGAAGACTAGCATCTTCAGCATCTTGCAGCAATAGAAGAGAGTAGACCTGCAGCTCATATATAGTCATATTGTTGTAACAAATTTTATTAAGTAACACGCCCAGAGATCCTTCCTCGACTCCCAGCGAGGAAGCAATCTCGGAGCCACAATTCATTTTTAATTAAATTATGATTATAGTTGTAGTAGGTCAGAGCACAACTCCAAGTCGTCCTGTTACCGTGGACACGGCTATTCGAATAGTTTACTTCCCTGCAGGGGTGCACCACATTCCCCAACACACTCGATAAGCTCCGGTCGGATACAATTTTCTGGTCATACCCGGCCTCGGCAGATCGACACGACGTAGTCCTACCTAGGCTCAACAGAGAGGCCAGGACGCCGGTCTACATCCTAATGGCTCGGGGTCTTGGGCCATCGCCATCGCCATCCTGCACGTTACGCCATCGGTCGGGACCAGTCCTAGCATGCCTTAGTAACAAGCGCCATGCGTTCCAGACCACCCGGGCGTGAGTCGAAAAATGTGGCATCTGAAGAGCTTTCAGGAGAATGTACACCGCCGAGCAGCCCATACTGATTACCTCGCGTGGTGGTTAGTGCGTATAAGGCCAATGACCTTACTCAGATTAAATACTCAACTCATTATCAATTTATTAGTGCGGGGCAAGCTCGAACCATAAGTGCAGTCCGTCGCCCCGCCAAGAACACTCGAGTGCCTTCCGGCGCACCCCACCAAGTCTCCGGATGCCTTGCGGCGCATCCCACCAATATCTCTCGCGGGTACCCTTGGGGCCGACCCGTCTTTAACATGTTTCAATCACCCGGTCATAGTAACTGTGAGGCTATACTCCAAGTGGAGATCCGAGGAATCACCCTCAATGAATCCCACTCGAGGTAGGAGTAAGACAAGAGTCGCTACCGGTAAATGAAAAGGAGGAATCACCCTCGATACCCATTATCGATAGCTACGCCACAGAATTAACACCGGGAGTGCTAAGTGAGGTATCACCCTCGGCACTCGGTAGTAGCTCTACAGTGCCCTACTCAAGGGGTGTGTAGTGATGTGACGGTAACGGCTTGTCAGCCATGATGACTGAGTCTTCTGTCTTCAAGTCCTCGGTGTCGTCGATGAAAGCAGGGGCAACTAGGACTAAGGGATCTCAGGGGTTCACTGATCCACCTATACTAAGCATTTGATATGATAACAGGTGAAGTAACAGTTCATCAAAAACAGGCTATGCATCAGAATAGGAGCTATCTATTACAGTAGCAAAATCTAATGCAAGCATAAGAGGGAGAGAGATGGGTGATATCAGAATGCTCAAGGGGGTTTGCTTGCCTTGTTGCTCTGCTGCAAAAGGCTGGTCGTCAGGGGCGTAGTCGATCACGGCAGCAGCGTCAGTCTCGGGCTCTACCGGTAAGAAGAGGGGGAAGAAACAATAAATATAAAGCACACAGATGCAACATGATGCATGACATGGCAATTCGCAGTGTTAGGGGTGATCTAACGCAGTACTACACGTCTCAGACGAAGCGGGAGAATACCTGGCGATATTTCCCGGGTCTGTTGATTTACCGGATAGACGAATCGGAGGGGGAAAGTTCCATGTTTGCGGTGTTAGAGGCACGTGCCAGCTAGGATGCAGTGCAGGGTTGCCTAAATTCATGTCTAAGTCATACCAGTTATTTCTAGGATTTAATCTGGATTTATTAATCAGTAGACATGCACTATTCACCTATCCGAAACAGACAAAAGTTGCATGTTCAAATAGCTAGGGGCATGTGACAGATGAATGGATGGCACCATTGCATTCTTTGGATTTTTCTGATCAAGTTTCATATATAAATTATTTTCATCTGAGCTACGGTTTAAAAGTTATGATTTTATAAATTTTTATTAGTTTTCTAGAATTATTTTAATTAAATAATTCGACATTATCCAGAATAGTGAATGACATCAGCATTGCATCAGCAGGACAGTGGGTCCCACCTGTCATAGAGACAGAGGCATTTCAGTTTATTAGATTTATTTAAACAGAGTTAATTAGGCAGTGGGGGCCACATGTCAGTGACTGATTAGCAATTTAATTAATTTCATTTTACTAATCTAATTTTCCATAACAGAGCTGACAGGGGTGGCCCACCTGTCATATACACAGGGGGCCTGGGCCCCACATGTCAGTGGCTGGGGCCAGCCCAGTCAGCAGTTGACCGTGGTCAACGGGTCAACTGGGACCTGGGGACCCACCTGGCAGTGACCCTGGGGGTGGCCCCAGGTCAACCCTGCCAGCGGCGGCCGCGTTTGGTCGTCGGAGGAGCTCCGGCGAGCGCCAGAGAGATGGCCGGGGCTCGGGTTTCGTCCACAGGCGACCATTTGGCACGCGGCCGGTCGCGTTCGAACGGGCGTTCAACGCCGCGTCGAATGGTGGCGGTGGCACAGATGGAGGTGGCCCGTAACGACGACGGCGAGCTCACCGGCGGACGGCGGCGTTCGGGCGTTGCCGGGTTCGAAGCAGCAGCACGCACGCGAGCAATTGGAAGGGCCAGGCACGACCTACGCGGTGCGGTGAGTTCAATGGACGCAAGCCCAGGACCAATTGGTCACCGGAGCCTCGCCGGCGATGAGCCGAGGCGGAGGCGCGTTCGGGTGCTCGTCGTTGCCGGCGCTAGGGGGCACTAGCGGACGCGTGCGGGTGCTCGTCGTGCTCCTGGAAGCACCAGGAGCTCGACGGTGGGCTCAGAGGAGCAAGACGGCGACGGTGGCCACGAGCACGAGCTCAACGGCGGCGACGCGTTCGGGCACGACGGGGAACGGCGTCTACGGCGAGCTAGCGGGCACGAGGAGGGGCAGAGGAGGATGGGGAGGCTCACTGTGAGGTGTGGCCGTTCAACGTGGGCTCGGGGGAGGCTCGACGACGGCGAATCGACGGTGACGAGCTCGGGTGCCCGAGGTTGAAGACGACGGCGCAAGGGCGTTCCAGGGGCGTAGGAGATCGGGCTTGCGGTCAGGGAGGAAGAGGAGGTCGTGGCGGAGCTGCTGGGCGTCTCCGCGGGGCTCGGGGGTGGCTGCGGCCGCGGCTAGCCGGCAGCCATGGCGACGGCGGCGCTCGGATCTGGAGGGGGAGAGCGAGCGAGAGGGGGAGAATGGGGAGGAGGGCGTCCAGGGGGAGGCCTGGGCGCGGCCTTATCCCCTCGCCCCAACTGCCCCCGTCTCCGTGGCGAGCGGTGGCCGGCGCGGGCGAGCATCGGCCACGGGGACGGTGACACGCGAGGGGGAGCAGGTGAGCTGGGCTGGGCCTGGCCGGTTCGGCCCAGTTGGCCAGGGCCTTTCCCCCCCCCCCCTTTTCTTTCCTTTCTTTTTAGTTTTTTTTATCTTAAATCTCACTGTTTTATTTATTTTAGTCAACTTTTCTTTCTAGCAAAAATGTGCCCTATGGCCCAAATATTATCTTGCAATATTACTTGGGCCTGCAACAAATTTGGTGAATTTTTAGAATATGATTGCATTTTCCAAATGGATTTAATATCATTTTTAATGCATTTTTGCCACTGTTATTGATGGTGGGGGCCACACCAGAAACTTGGTGATGTTGTTTTCCTTAATATCATTTGTTTTGGATTTTACCTCAATTATGCAACATTTTATTTATGCTGGTTGAGGATTTAAATTTATCACAAAATCTTAGGGCATTTGAATTGAAATTTGAACTGGAATTTGAACTTCAACTTGATCAAACTCCACTTAGCAAAATGATTAGGCACTGTTCATGATCATTACTGTAGCTTAATTACAATGATCACTGTAGCATAAGCCCAGGGTGTCACACGGGGTACAGGTAGACCCGTAGTACGGAATGACAACAGTGGATCTCAACAATCTTGGGTACACAGACGAACCATTCGTCCTAGCCAATGATGTCGCATAGGTTTTCTATGTGAAGAGCATGTCTACCAAACCGAGAAAAAGAAAAGATAAGGAAGCGAATACATGATACGATGAGCCAAAGCGCCACATAGTTCTTTCAGGGAAAAGAAACATCATGGGAGTGGAGGACAAGACAGACATGTCTGAAGATTATGAAAAGTTTCATGAAATTCCTCCCTTCAAAGTGAAGGCTGACCCAAGCATCCTGTTAAACGATGAACATTATCCATGGTTACGTTGCAATAAGCAAGGGACACACGCGAAGAAAAAGTGAAGACTTTCTCTCTAGTGAAGACAACATATCAGATGGTACGATTGTTCAAGTAACTGTTCGACATATACAAGATAACCGAATATTTTGCACATTTGATTCTGGGTTGAAAGACATAGTTATGCTCCACAACTATTCTGATGATGGCTTTGATCTAGAATATCACTACAGTTACATGTCAAAAAATGAAATCCCTTTGTAATAGATGAGTTTTTGTCCGAAACCATGATACTTCGAAAGAGATTGTCCAGTTTGTACACGAAGTGCATCCAGTTTTTGTTGTAACCCTCTAAACTTTGTAGCACATGCTATGTGGGTGAAATTATGATACCATGCCAAGTTTCAACCTTTTCAGAGTTAATTTGTAGTGCTTTTCAATTTCAAGGTCATTTAGCTCAAAATAAATCATTAAATGCATGAAAAATGGCAAATGGAGTCAGAAAAGGGTTGAAAATTGATGATGTGGCTTTGAATGGTGCATATTGAACGCACAAAAAGTCTGGAGTTAAAATATGTTAAAAATGAAATCCCTTTGTAATACATGAGTTTTCGTCCGAAACCCTCATACTTCGAAAGAGATTGTCCAGTTTGTGCGCGAAGTGCATCCAGTTTTTGTCGTAACCCTCTAAACTCTTTAGCACATGCTATGTGGGTGAAATTATGATACCATGCCAAGTTTTAACTTTTTCAGAGTTCATTTGTAGTGCTTTTCAATTTCAGGGTCATTTAGCTCAAAATAAATCATTAAATGCATGAAAAATAGAAAATGAAGTCAGAAAAGGGTTGAAAATTGATGATGTGGCTTTGAATGGTGCATATTGAACGCACAAAAAGTTTAGAGTTAAAATATGTTAAAAAAAATGAAATCCCTTTGTAATAGATGAGTTTTTGTCCGAAACCCTGATACTTCGAAAGAGATTGTCCAGTTTGTACACGAAGTGAATCCAGTTTTTGCCGTAACCCTCTAAACTTTTTAGCACATGCTATGTGGGTGAAATTATGATACCATGCCAAGTTTCAACCTTTTCAGAGTTCATTTGCTGTGCTTTTCAATTTCAGGGTCATTAGCTCAAAATAAATCATTAAATGCATGAAAAATAGCAAATGAAGTCAGAAAATGGTTGAAAATTGATGATTTGGCTTTGAATGGTGCATATTGAATGAACAAAAAGTCTGGAGTTAAAATATGTTAAAAAATGAAATCCCTTTGTAATAAATGAGTTTTTGTCCGAAACCCTGATACTTCGAAAGAGATTGTCCAGTTTGTACACGAAGTGCATCCAGTTTTTGCCGTAACCCTCTAGACTTTTTAGCACATGCTATGTGGGTGAAATTATGATACCATGCCACATTTCAACTTTTTCAGAGTTCATTTGTAGTGCTTTTCAACTTCAGGGTCTTTTAGCTCAAAAAAATCATTAAATGCATGAAAATACTAATTACTTAACTGAAAAGAAAATACTAATTACTTAACAGAAAAGTATTTTATAATATTCTTCATTTGTAGTGCTTTTTAATTTCATGGTCATTTAGCTAAAAAAATCATTAAAATAATCAACTAAAAAGCTTTAATAAAACTCTAATAGCAAAAAGAATCAACTAAAAAGAATCAATTATAATATTTTGTTATGATCAACTAAAACAAAACTATAATATTCTTCAATAGAAAAAAGAATCAACTAAAAAGCTTTTATAAACCTCTAGTTATGATCAAAATAATATTAACTTAAAATTATATAAAATTTATGCAACTAAAATTATCAAAATATTTTTTGTTAAAAACTTCAATAGCAAAAAGAATTTTCATAAAGTAATTTGTTAAAAACTTCAATAGCAAAAAAAATCATAAAGAATTTTCATAAACTATTTTTTGTTAAAAACTTTAATATGCAAAAAATAACATAAAAAATAAAAAAATGGCCGCCTACTAGGCCACCACGGCCTGCATACGACTAGAAACCCAACTATACATGGGTCAGGATGCAGGCCCGCGAGGCAAGTAGGCCCAACAGGGCAGGGCAGAGAGGAAATTTAGGCCCACGGCCTGCTTTAGAGAGGAGCTCGAGTTGGCAACCGCAGCGGGGCTTATAAACCACTGCGAGCGTGCTTCGCTTGGCTTATAAACCGCCCCTCGGTCGTGCCAGGAACAGGCCTTTAGTCCCGGTCCGACCCACCAACCGGGACTAAAGCCCTTTGCTTCCCGCCCTTTCGCCTGGTGAAATTCACCTTTAGTCCCGGTTGGTGGCGCCTTTAGTCCCGGTTGGAGCCACCAACCGGGACTAAAGATGGGGCTATATAAAGGGGACTTAGAAAAATTTCCAAATCCATCTGCTTTCTTCGATCTCCTCCTCTCCCCCGACGGCGTCAACAACCACCTCGACGCCGCCAGGCTACCGGACCTCGCTGTCGCCTCCCCAAGCCCTGCCCCGACGCCGTCCCTCGCTCCCCTCGCCTCGCCCTGCCCCGATGCCGTCACCGCGCCCTGCCCTGACGCCGCCGTCGCCGCGCCCTGCCCCGACGTCGCCGTCACCGCACCCCTGCCCCGACGCCGTCCCCCGAGCGCTCCCCTCGTCGCCGGCCGGCCCTCCAGCTCCATCGCTCGCCGCCCCCAGTGAGCTCCTCCGCTGCGTGCTCTTCTTGCCGCCGCCGCCGCTGCATTGCTGTTTTTTTTGTTCATACAATTTTTTGTTCATAGAAATTTGTGTTCATAGAAATTTTTGTCTTTAGAGTTTAGAGTTTAGTATGGAGCAGTGTGTTATTCAAAGTGATTGTTTTGTGCAGCATACAATTATTATTAGGAGATATACATGTTCATTAGTTTGTTCGATGGAGCGTTGTCGATCTCCTACAATAATATCATATAGCACTGTTGTTATGTATATAATACTATTGACGTCTAATTCACCGGTCTTACCTAGTGAACCGAAGGGACTTTATTTATTCGGGAGACGGCATAGGTCAATGGGGTAGAATAATGGATAGTTCGATCTCCTGCATAGCGATTGTTTTTAACGCTCTCGGGAATTCAAATTGAAGAACAAAATTTTTGCAAAGTATCCTCTGTTTTCTGCCACCCTAAACCCTATATTGGATAATTGATCTTCATATAAATGAAGCATAAAAGTTTAGCAATCACTTAGAAATTTACATGTTGTTCATTGACTTCGACATGAGGGGGAGGGGGGTCGTTAAAACATAACCCCGATAATTTCGGTATAACTTCGACATGAGGGGGGAGTAGTCCTCGACGATCGTCTGAAACTGACTGTTATAAAACTTGTCAACTTTGCATGATGTTTGCCACTAATCCATTGCTCATATGCATATGATTCCTTGTTGTGATTAGGTCTATGTTTGCCACTAATCCATCTCTCATGGTTGTATATTGCCATGTTGTGATATTTGCAGAAACTATGGACAGAGACTTAGAAAAGAAGAGTTGTTGGTGGATATAATCCGCGACGGAGGTGATGATATCACCTTGTCGTTTCTCAACGACACCGATGGTGAGGGAAGAGATGATGATGACTCTGATGATCGAATGGAGGAGGGAGGAGATGACGGCTCCGGTGATCGAATGGAGGAGGAAGGAGATGACGGCTCTGCCGGTGTTGGAGCCTTAACTGTTGCAAAGTCCGTCGAGGTATATATATATTAATTAAGACTCTGCTGACTAGATGCATTAATTGTTTTGTATGTACATATATTAACACTTCTTTCTTCTTTTAGCCCTCCGGATCGAACCAAACTTCTGTAAAGAGACGAGGCCCGAAGAAAAAGTTGGGCCAGGAAGAAAGGTTCACGATCGAAGAAGTCGCTCCAGATGGCCAACCGATTTCTCCCAAGCGGACCAAAGACAAATTTATACATCATTGCGGAGTTATTGTTAGGGACAGCGTCCCGATCAGCATCCAAGAATGGAATAAGAAGAAGGACGGTGAAGTTTCTTATGTCGACGATAGACAGAAAGATGAGCTTTGGAACTCACTGATGACAAATTTCAGCCTACCGCCAGAAGAGGATCTAAATAACCCAGTTATACAGCGAAAAGTCAAGGCGTTTGCTCTTAAAAAGATGGCAGAACTATTCAAGAACTAGAAAAAACTATTGAACAAAAAGTTTGTCGAGAAAGACGAGACTCCAGAATTCACCGGTTAATATGCGAAGATAACAGATCACTGGCCCGCATTTGTGGTGTACAAGAAATCAGAGAAAGCTAAGAAAAGTTCACATACAAATAAGATAAATGATGCAAAGAAGAAGTATCACCATGTTACGGGGTCAGGTGGCTACAATGTTGCCCGGCCTAAGTGGGACAAAGCTAAGAACGACCTGCTTGCTAAAGGGGTCCAACCAGCGACATTGAACTGGCCCGATCGGTGTAGGACTTGGTTCTTCAGGCATGGGGGAACTTTGAACCCAGAAACAGGGAAGTGTGTTTTCACGAAAGCTCAACTTGAAACACCCGTCAAAATGATTCAGGAAGTAATCGAGGAAGTGCAGGAAGGGAGGTTCCATCCCGATAGAGAGAAGGACGAGCTGTCAAAGGCCTTGGGAATCCTGAACACCCTGGGCAAACTAGAGGCACATCAGGCTCCATTGCGTGGAAGTATGGGTTTCCGGACAGCACTGATTATAGAAGCCGAGGAAGAAAGAAGAAAGAGGAAGCACACCAGATGCATAAGATGGAAGAAAGATTCGCGTTGCTAGAGGAACATACCAGTCAGCGAGCTATTGCCGGCCCACCATCTCAGCAGCACGAAGATCCTTCATTCGATACTGCCCACCAAGCTACCCCACCATCTCAGCGGAAAAGCAGTGTGGCTTCCACGAAGCTCGTTCAGCCTGATATCACGGCTCCTCGCTACCCCGTGGATGGTATCACAGAGAGGGAACATTGTGAGCTAATTGCGAAATGCCATAACCTAACCTTGAAGGTGGCGGTCGGCTATGTCTTACCTCCTCGGCCTGATGGAACTTTCCATTTTGCTTCGATTCCAGATGGCTTTGCTGTTGTCGGCATGGATGAAGTTATGAACGGATTTGAGGGGCTAGAGCTTGAATACCCTACAGGTGAAGGGGAGATTCATCTGGAAAATGCCGCCAGGACTACCTGTCTATGGAGAAAGGAAATCATCATGCTTCCAAACTGGACGCCGCCTCAGCAGACTCAGCCGAAGGAAGCCCCTCAGCAGAATCCTCCTCCGCCTCAGCTGTCTCCGTCGCGTCAGCGGACTCCGCCTCATCCGCCGAATCAGCGGACTCCGCCTCCTCGGCCGCATTAGAGGACTCCGACTCCTCCGCCACGTCAGCTAACTCCGTCGCCTCAGCAACGGCGGAAGAGAGCCGCCGCCACTTCGGCGGCTAGCAGCAGTACAACAACGAAGAAATCCAGAGCAGGCCCAAGCATCAAGAAGGCTCCTCCCAAGTTACCCTACGACATGACTTTGGAGGAAACCAACGAGATCATGGCTGAAGAAGTGAAGCGCCAGCTTGCACCGAAACGTCCAGCTCCAAAGGAGAAAGTAGATCCAGTAAAAGCGAAGCGAACTCTGGATGCCCTTAAGCAACCACCACCGCCTCCGCCGCAATCAAACTTTGACCGCTGTATTGAAAAGACATTTGATTAAGCGAAACGGTCGGGAAGATTAAGTAGAAGTGGTAAACGAAGTGGGAAAATAATTCCCCAGCTAGGCGAACAAGAAAAGCAATCGTGCCCCCCCCCCCCGCTCAAGGTGTTTACTGATATCGCTAATGATCCGGAGATAGTGGCCGGTGGTCTTGCTATCACTCTTGGTGATTACTTAGGCGATGAGGTACAGTTCGAAAAGGCTGAGGTAGTAGCAGCCTTAAGATACGAGCACGGGAAGCCTCTCGTCAGACCTGAGCAGCTCCTGCGTCTACCAACGATGATGCGAAAAATTGCATGACTGGTACTTGAAAGCCTGCAAGGACGGGACCGACAGTATCTTCGTGGGAATTAAAGATGAGCACTACTTCAATGGAATCCAGGAGTTGTACATTGAATTTGAAGAAATTTTTCAGTTATACAATCAAGATGCCCTCGACAAAACTATTGTCTGTAAGTATTTTTTCTGTAATTAAATCTTTAGCTCAGTTCGTTCATTGCATGTATAATTATCCTCACACTATATTATGCAGATTGAAGATCCTCGAATGCAAAAAAAGACAAATCTATGACATTGGGTTCATTAACCCAAATACCGTAAATGAATATACGTTACAAAAAAATCCCCGATGATACAGAGAAAAACTTTCTACAGGCGTTACTTGGACAACAAAACAGAAGGGAAATACTATTTTCTTACATTTCCAGTGAGTGTTACTGTCTTGTGCACATTTTGTTTCGCTTACTCGAGGTTAAGTGTAATTGATGAGTTATGCGTACACAGTTTCCACTTTATTTTGCTATCCATTCAGCTTGAGGAGGGACGAGTAATTGTCTTGGACTCGAGACGTAAAGAGCCTAAGGAGTGGGCGGACATGAGTCAAATGCTCCAGAAGTAAGTTCAGTCATTACCGCACCATATCGGCAACTTTCGTTCATTTTCTGATATCAAGTAATCATTTTCTTTGCCGGGCAGGGTTTGGAAAAAGTTCACCAACCAGGTTAGGGGTGTATCGAAAAAGGAGCTGCAATTTTCACACCCCAAAGTAAGTACTACTAGCTAGTTCCGCGCATCTCTCATTGATTCTAGTTTCAATACCATTATCATGCTTGATTATCATTTTGATTGAACTCTATTCTCGTAAAGTGCTTGTGACAGGCACCCGGGAATAATTTATGTGGATACTACGTTGCGAGTTTATTCGCTACTCGACCTCTGAGCGGGGCACATCTAAGGAACTATTTGAAGTACGTAAACAATATTCACATTTTTATTTTATTACCATCAATTGTGTTGAGTTTCATTCATATATATATATATATATATATATATATATATATATATATATATATATATATATATATATATATATATATATATTGACCCCCTTCTTTAAATTAGATCTGGCGGAAGCGGAACGAACTCCTACCAACTGATCGCATACGAGCAATTCAAGAGGAATTGGCGGGATTCTTTGTTGAGCATGTCATACCTACAGACGTAGAATACCATCGGGATTTGCAATGCAATTTTGGTAATTAGATATTAGGGATCGTAAGAGATTTTATATTGTATATATGCATGAACGTGTACTATATGTAGTAGCGTCGAATAGATATACGAAAACTTGTTGTTCGACCAAGCACAGAGAAAGAGAGGTCACTTCTCTCTATATATTGATCATGACGATGTTGTGTAATGGTTCCTTCATTGCTATATGTAGTATCTAGCGTCGAGTTGAATGAAAAGCATAAAATAAAAATGAAAACCCTAAATGTAAAAGAATTGAATGGTAAACACAAAAAGAAAAGGGGAAACACAATATGAAACCCCAAAACCCTCCAAAACCCCTAAACCCCTCCTTTAAAAAAAACAAAAAACCCCAGCGCCTGGCACGTGCTGACGCGTGGCTGCCTTCTAGTCCCGGTTGGTGTTACCAACCGGGACTAGAGGTCCTCATGCCTAGGCGCCCACAGCGGCCACGTGGAGCTCCTTTAGTCCCGGTTCGTAACCCAACCGGGACTAAAAGTGGGGGCCTTTAGTCCCGACTGTTTAGTCCCGGTTGCAGAACCGGGACTAAAGGCCCTCTGAAACCGGGATTGAAGCCATGTTTTCTACTAGTGGTAGGGGGCGCGCGATGCCAGGTGTGCGGACGAATCCGAGGGTGCAACGACGCTAAGTACTAGGCGCCTGGGTGGAGCTGCGGTGATCCGGTAAGAACTGGGCCGGAATGATGTCGAGGCAGCGGCAGACTTGGTGGGTGCGGATACAAAGCAGGGGGAGAACAGAGCAAGGGAAAAGGGCTCGGAGAGAGGGGGGGATGTGGGCCGTGTGCGTCAGAGTCCGATGTGGCGGGTATCCAGACTCCCTCAAACCTGCCCCAGTTTTGTTTCTGGTTTGGCTGAATTCAAATGTGCGGACCAGCTGTCCAGAAATTTAGCGGCGTTTATGATGGGCTCAGGCGAGCCGGTGGTAGTGCAAGCCTTGGCGTAGAAGATGTAGTGTATCATGGCAAAAGCTACACGATCCACGAGGACGACAAAGGCGGTGCCGGCGGCGAAGATGCCCCTGCGCAGCATGGTGCACCCGGGCGGATGTCCGTGTAGTAGCCGCTGATGTACTTGCTGTGGTTGCGTTTCGAAACGACCCAGATAGCAGAGGCACACCTGCGCGATCACGAACGTCAGCCTGCACCGGTTACAAGTCCAGACTTTCAGAAAGCAGTTCACAGAGTCGTTGCAGGTAGAGGTAAATACGTGAAGCAGCTGGACCTAGCCCAACTCCGCCGCCAGCCGAATTCGCACCAAATCGACGCTGCCGCTGCCCGCCCGATAGCCGTCGGGCCCGCCGCGACCCCTCCCCCCTGCCACCCGTCGATTCACTTGCGGCCGCCGCCGAATCGAAGCATTTCCGTCGGTCCGGCTGGCCTAAATGCCTTTCCTGCAGAGGTCTACGATGGGCTAGGATTCTTCCTAGCCTAGACCCCCGTCGGAGTTAGGGAGGCGCGCCATGCCGCCCGCCCACGGCCGCGAGCCTCGGCCGTTCTTCCAGTCGTGCGAAGCCAGCCGCCTGCCACGCCGAGCTCCCACCTTCTTCTCTGCCGACCTGCGGCCATCTCCTCTGCCAAGCAGTCGCCGCCCCCGCACCCGCCGCCGTCGACCGGCTGCCCAACCCGCAGCTGGCCGATTTTACATGTCTAGTTTGCATTTTCTATTGGAGTTGCCCTTTTACATCTCCGTTTTGCACCATCCGTTAGAGTTAGCCCTTTTTTTAAGATGCAGAAAGCATTTTTTGAAGATGTAAATTTTTACATCTCCTTTTTTACATCTTGAAATTTGCATCTTCAATAGAAGATGCTCTAACAGCGACTTGGTTTCTCCCAACTAGCTAGCTAGGAAAGACAAAAGGCATTTGTGGACTTCACCTTAGCTTCCATCACATACGGAGCAAACAAGATTTAGCTGTTCTATATACTAAAAAAAAGCACATCACATTGTTCTAGCAGTGTTACTTGGAGTTTGCGGTACAAATTAATTACATAGCTTGTACATACATCATACAAAATGTAATAACAAAAGGCCAAACACAACGGATATATAACAACATCAAATTCGACTGAGTTCTGAAATGAAATATAATAATAGAAACATGAAACCTTTCAAGGGGTTCCAGAGGATTCGTCTCGCTCAAGTATGCCGGCATGTGTAAGGAGTGTCCAGAGGTGCGTGATGAACTCTCCACCCCTTGTCAGCGTCTCCAGGTGCGCCGTGGCGTCGCTCGACGGCGTGACGTACAGCATCATTTCGGCCCAGAACTCCGAGAGGACCTTCCACCGCAGCCTCGGATCGGGGATCCTGTGGATCAGCTGCCTCCCTAGATGAGCGCCCAGCGCAATGAGGCGTTTGTCTTCCTGGCTACTATTCCATGACATCATGGTGTCGTACGGTTGCTGAATTAACTTAGTACCTTGAAGCAGTGTAGTAGCGGCTTCGTCAACCAATGCATCAAATATTGCTTCCGTGTTGAAGGCGTGACCTGGCAGCAAATTAGGTGCGAATGCTACCAAGTATGCACAATATTTGGACAGGTTGGAAGCTACGGAAACGTAGGTTCTCATCTCGACCTCTTCACCTTCACCACCAAGCATTCGTTTGTGCTCACATAGAGTTGTGGCAATGTGCCAGATCAATATTGAGTGAGTCACCGTTGGTAGACCAGTGCATGCCCACATGAGTTGCTCAGCTCGATTGGCTCTCAGTGATGTGACTCCATTTGTAAGCCGGCCAGAACTTCGAACCAATGAATCTATCACTGCTTTCTTGACCTCATTGGTCAGATCAATGGTCTCCTGATGGCGGGCTATTTTTGTCTTCTCGACAAGGCCAAAACTCAGAGAACAGAGAGCATTCTTATACTTTGCTCTATAATTGAATTTGTGCAGCAGAGAGTATTGTCCCACCTTATTCTGCCAGGGGCGAAAAGTCTTCATCTGATTCACAATGAATGAAATTCTCTTCTCAATCTTTGGATTATTCTGCCATGCAGGTTTCTTGACATAATTGGA
Source organism: Elymus sibiricus (assembly GCA_039707655.1). Classification (NCBI taxonomy): domain Eukaryota; kingdom Viridiplantae; phylum Streptophyta; class Magnoliopsida; order Poales; family Poaceae; genus Elymus; species Elymus sibiricus. Next base: position 507,272,256 of record CM077665.1, read on the forward strand.
AATCAAGTGTACCTTGCACCAGTCTGAAGCAACGTAAAAGTACAGCTGCAGTACCTGCAACACTGCAATTCCAAGTACTATTATCATGGTTACCAAAGCATCATAGTTTCTTGGACTGCTGTTGCTATATGTTTGCTTGTCTGGCGGTGGCTGAAAACGCTTGAAAAGCAAATAAGCCAGCCACATGCAAAACGGGAATGACAAGGCAGGCAAGATGATTGCATAAGAACGGCTGTCGTGACTAGAGAATAGTACATAGTACTTGCTGTAGAAGAAGTCATGCACAAATCCTAGTTCCACCTCGATGACTCTGAAGGCTCGCTCATATCTGTCATCACCCTCACCAGAGAGTAGTCCTTGGAACACGAACGCACGTGTCTTCTCAAGCTTTGATTCGGCCAAATGGAAGCCCGCGAACCTACGGTTGAGCATCTTGGACAGGGCCATGGAGAGGCATATATCCTTTAACCGTGAACTCTCTAGATACTGAGGATGCAACAATTTCGCTTTGCAAGTCCAGATTTGTTCCACCGTGACTAACATGGGATCATCTAGTCTGAATCTTGTGATGTAGTCCGGTGAAGGCCTTTGCATCCTGATATCATTTTCTCCAGTAACAACATAGCCGTACCCATGCATGGCTCTGGGGTTTGGCACAAGGCTGTTTTGCTGCTCGTGCTCATACTTCATATAGTCTGCCACCCATTTTGTGCAAGCGGGAAGGTCGTAAGATTTGCTCGCGAGCTGGAAGGACTTTGTTAGTGTTGAAGTAGTGAATAAAGCAATAACATAGATGATCCATAGCGGGATACTGAGTTGTCTTTCCCCATATTTAGTAACTAGGAAGCCAAACCAGAAGAACTGGACAAGTTGTTGGATGTATATCCTCTTCCAGTTATCATTGTCATGCAAGCTATAGGCTGAGAGGGAATCAACACTTCCTAGGACCAGAAGCAAGCAGACTACCCACACAGCAAATAAGCTGCTGCCACCGTATTGGTAATTCTGCATGAGTCCAATGGTGTAGCTCACCAAGGTGTAGGACACAGTGTAGGCTGCCCAAACAATGAGCTTGACAACCTCATGGCTACACCGACGACGGTATGAACCGAGTATAAGGAGGAGGAACAAGCTGACAATGCCAATGAGCACGAGCGTCTCAATGCGGATCAACTGGGACCTTGGGCTATTGATCCCCGTGATGTTTGCCATTACTCCCATGGTCAACTTAGCAGCTGGGTTGATTTGTTTTTAATCCCTTGAATATCAGTGACTGGCCTGACTTCCTTAATCCATATTACCAAGTGTTATATCCATATGTTTATCTTCATTCACATATGTTACCTGTGGAAGATTCCGTGAAATAAAAATACACCATAACTAATAGAGATCAAAGACCAGATACATCATAAAGTCATATAGTTAATATTTACTATCTTGACGCTCCCCTTACCATTAGTCAATATAGTGACGCTTACTTACATGCAAACCAGTTTCCAGACAGTTAATCAACGAAGGGTTAGGCCCCGCTTCGTCCCCGCTAGGGCAACTCGGGCGGCGCCCAAACCCTAGCCGTCGGGGCGCGCACTCCCTCCTTCCCTCCCTCCGTCGCCGACGGGGGACGCCGTCGTGCTATGCTTGGGGGCTGACGGTGGTGGCGGGGGACTCCCTCTCTCCCGCGTCTCAAGGGTGGTGCGGGGCCCCTACACGTGTGGAGGCGCGGCCGATCTATTGCAGCGGCGGCGATGGCTGTGGCGACGACGGCGGTGGCCGGCCTGCCTTGTCACGTCGGGCAGCTCTGTTATGGGCGGCGGCGGCTAGCTATGTTGCGGCGGCGCACAATCTGGCTTCGGATCGGCGGCGGCGTGGAGGGCCTGGTGGACTGCTCGGCGGCACCTCTGGTCAGATCTGATCTGGCCGGTGCAGCCAGCGCGCGGTGGTGGTCATCTCCTCCGTCGAGGTGGTCGGCTTGAGGTTGGGTGTTCGGATCTCAAGATCCATCTGTTGGAAATATGCCCTAGAGGCAATAATAAAAGTAGTTATTATTATATTTCCTTGTTCATGATAATCGTTTATTATCCATGCTATAATTGTATTGATTGGAAACTCAAATACATGTGTGGGTACATAGACAACACTGTGTCCTTAGTAAGCCTCTAGTTAACTAACTCGTTGATCAAAGGATGGTAAAGCTTTCCTGACCATGGACATGAGATGTCATTTGATAACGGGATCACATCATTAGGAGAATGATGTGATGGACAAGACCCAAACTATAAACGTAGCATATGATCGTGTCAGTTTATTGCTATTGTTTTCTGCATGTCAAGTATCTGTTCCTATGACCATGAGATCATGCAACTCACTGACACCGGAGGAATACCTTGTGTGTATCAAACGTCGCAACGTAACTGGGTGACTATAAAGATGCTCTACAGGTATCTCCAAAGGTGTCCGTTGAGTTGGCATGGATCAAGACTGGGATTTGTTACTCCGTGTGACGGAGAGGTATCTCAGGGCCCACTCGGTAATACAACATCACTATAAGCCTTGCAAGCAATGTGACTAAGGTGTTAGCCACGGGATCTTGTATTACGGAACGAGTAAAGAGACTTGCCGGTAACGAGATTGAACTAGGTATAGAGATACCAACGATCGAATCTCGGGCAAGTAACATACCAAAGAACAAAGGGAACAACATACGGGATTAACTGAATCCTTGACATAGAGGTTCGACCGATATAGATCTTCATAGAATATGTAGGAACCAATATGGGCATCCAGGTCCCGCTATTGGTTATTGGCCGTAGAGGTGTCTCGGTCATGTCTACATAGTTCTCGAACCCGCAGGGTCTACACACTTAACATTTGGTGACGATTAATATAGTTGAGTTATCGTTGGTGACCGAAGGTTGTTCGGAGTCTCGGATAAGATCCCGGACATGACGAGGATCTCCGGAAGAGTCCGGAGGTAAAGATTGATATATGTGATAATGGTGTTTTGATCTCCGAAAAGGGTTCCGGAATTCACCGGAAGTGGTTCCGGATGTTCACCGAAGTGTTCGGGTGCAGCAACACTTTATATGGGCCAAAGGGGTATAGCCCACGAGATATTGGAAAGTGCAAAAGGAGTTTTGCTGCTGCCTTAAGCAGTAAGGCAGTACTGCCGCTTAAGCGGTACTACCGCTTGGGTGAAGCGGTACTACCGCTCAAGCGGTACTACCGCTTGTGCGCGGTGCTGCAGGGATCCGAGTTGGACTCTTTCCTTGCGGGCCAAACCGATCTTGTGCGGGCAAAACCGACCTTGTAGAGGTTTTTCCTCCAAGTTTAGACCCCAGGGCTCAACATATAAATAGAGGGGCAGGGCTAGCACACGGGATACATCAGGATTTCCCAAGCCGTGTGCCGGCAACCCTAGCCCTCTAGTTCCTCCGTCATAATCTCCGTGGCGCTTGGCGAAGCCCTGCAGAGATTGTTCCTCACCACCATCACCACGCCGTCGTGCTGCTGGAACTCATCTACTACTTCACCATCGCTCGCTGGATCGAGGAGGTGAAGGCGTCATCAAGCCGCACGTGTGTTGAACGCGGAGGTGCCGTCCGTTCGGCACTAGATCGGAAGGATCGTGATTGGATCGCGGGACGCTCGGCGATTTGGATCGCGAAGACGTTCGACTACATCAACCGCGTTTCTTAACGCTTCCGCTTAGCGATCTACAAGGGTATGTAGATTCAATCTCCCTCTCGTAGATGCTCATCACCATGGATAGGTCTTGCGTGTGCGTAGGAAATTTTTGTTTCCCATGCAACGTTCCCCAACAGTGGCATCTGAGCTAGGTCTATGCGTAGATGAGATCTCGAGTAGAACACAAAGGAGTTGTGGGCGTGGGTGTATACGTATTGCTTGCCGTTACTAGTTGATACTTGATTCGGCGGTATTGTGAGATGAAGCGGCCTGGACCGACATTACGCGTACGCTTACGCGAGACTGGTTTCACCGCTACGTGCACTTGTTGCATAAAGGTGACTGGCAGGTGCCTGTCTCTCTCACTTTAGTTGAATCGGTTCAATGAAGAGGGTTATTTTAGAAGATCAAAAAGCAATCACTACACCACATTGTGGTTTTGCGTAGGTAAGAATCGTTCTTGCTAGATACCCGTAGCAGCCACGTAAAACTTGCAACAACAATTAGAGGACGTCTAACTTGTTTTTGCAGGGTATGTTGTGATGTGATATGGCCAATTACATGATGAGATATATGTGATGTATGAGATGATCATGTGTTGTATAGAATATCACGACTTGCATGTCGATGAGTACGGCAACTGGCAGGAGCCATAGAGTTGTCTTTAATTATTTTCGCCGTTTTGCTTTACTTTATCGCTATGAGTTAGCAATAGTCGTGGAAGCAACAGTTGGCGCGACAACCTCATGGCGACACGTTGATGGAGATCAAGATGATGGAGATCATGGTGTCATGCCGGTGACGATGGAGATCATGCCGGTGCTTTGGAGATGGAGATCAAAAGCACAAGTTCATGGCCATATCATCTCACTTATGATTTGCATGTGATGTTAATCCTTTTATGCATCTTATTTTGCTTAGGACGATGATAGCATTATAAGGTGATCGCTCACTTAAATTTCAAGATAAAATTGTGTTCTCCCCGAGTGTGCACCGTTGCGAAAGTTCGTCGTTTCGAGACACCACGTGATGATCGGGTGTGATAGACTCTACGTTCGCATACAACGGGTGCAAGTCAGTGTTGCACGTGCGGAACACTCGGGTTAAACTTGACGAGCCTAGCATGTACAGACATGGCCTCGGAACACAAGAGACCGAAAGGTCGAACATGAGTCATATAGTAGATATGATCAACATGAAGATGTTCACCATTGAAACCACCTCAACTCACGTGATGATCGGACTTGAGTTGGTTGATTTGGATCATGTGACACTCGAATGACCGGAGGGATGTCAATTTGAGTGGGAGTTTTTAAGTAATATGATTAACTAAACTCATTATCTTGAACAATAGTCTAAGTTGTCTTTGCACTATTTATGTTGTAGATCATGGCTCGCGCAGTAGCACCCCTGAATTTTAATGCGTTCCTAGAGAAAGCTAAGTTGAAAGATGATGGAAGTAACTTGGTGGACTGGGCCCGTAATCTAAGGATTATCCTTACGGCTTCCCAGAAGGCTTATGTCCTTGATGCACCGCTTGGTGATCCACCCGCTCCAGTTGAGTCTCCAGACGTTGTGAATGTCTGGCAGGCTCGTTCTGATGATTACTCAATAGTTCAATGTGCAATGTTGTATGGCTTAGAACCGGGACTTCAAAGACGTTTTGAACGTCATGGAGCATATGATATGTTCCAGGAGTTGAAGTTTATCTTTCAGAAGAATGCCCGGATCGAGAGGTATGAGACCTCCGATAAGTTCTATGCTTGCAAGATGGAGGAGAACGGGTCTGTCAGTGATCACATACTCAGAATGTCTGGGTACTCCACCCGTCTGGCTGAATTGGGGATACCACTTCCGCCAGAGGCTATCACTGACAGAGTTCTTCAATCATTGCCACCTAGCTACAAGAGCTTCGTGTTGAACTATAACATGCACGGTATGAACAAGTCAGCCGCCGAGCTGTTTGCGATGTTGAAAGTCGCTGAGTCTGAGATTCAGAAGGAGCATCAAGTGTTGATGGTCAATAAAACCACTAGTTTCAAGAAGAATGGCAAGGGTAAGAAGGGTAACTCCAAAAAGAGTGGCAAAGCAGTTGCCCCTCCCGTGAAGAAACCCAAGGCTGGACCCAAGCCAGAAACTGAGTGCTTTCATTGCAAGGGAACTGGTCACTGGAAGCGGAACTGCCCCAAGTATTTGGCTGACAAGAAGGCGGCCAACAACAAACAAGGTATATATGATATACATGTTATTGATGTGTACCTTACCAACTCTCGTTGTAGTGCCTGGGTATTTGATACCGGTGCGGTTGCTCATATTTGCAACTCAAAACAGGAACTGCGGAATAGACGGAGGCTGGCAAAGGACGAAGTGACGATGCGCGTGGGAAATGGTTCCAAGGTTGATGTGATCGCCGTCGGCACGCTCGCTCTTCGATTACCATCGGGATTAGTGATGAACCTGAATAATTGTTATTTAGTGCCTGCGTTAAGCATGAACATTATATCTGGATCTTGTTTATTGCGAGACGGTTACTCATTTAAATCTGAGAATAATGGTTGTTCTATTTATATGAGTAATATCTTTTATGGTCATGCACCCAATGTGAGGGGTTTATTCTTATTGAATCTCGATAGTGATGATACACATGTTCATAACATTGATGCCAAAAGATGTAGAGTTGATAATGATAATACCACTTTCTTGTGGCACTGCCGTTTAGGTCATATTGGCGTAAAACGCATGAAGAAGCTCCATGCTGATGGAGTTTTGGAGTCACTTGATTTTGAATCACTTGACACATGTGAGCCATGCCTCATGGGCAAGATGACTAAGACGTCGTTCTCTGGTACGATGGAACGGGCAAGTGACTTGTTGGAAATCATACATACTGATGTGTGCGGTCCGATGAGCATTGAGGCGCGCGGTGGTTATCGTTACTTTCTCACCTTCACTGATGACTTAAGTAGATATGGGTATATTTACTTAATGAAACACAAGTCTGAAACGTTTGAAAAGTTCAAGCAATTTCAGAGTGAAGTTGAGAATCATCGTAACAAGAAGATTAAATTCCTACGATCTGATCGAGGAGGAGAATATCTGAGTTATGAGTTTGGCAGTCACTTAAGACAGTGTGGAATTGTTTCACAATTGACACCGCCTGGAACACCACAGCGTAATGGTGTGTCCGAACGTCGTAATCGAACCTTATTGGATATGGTGCGATCTATGATGTCTCTTGCCGATTTGCCACTATCGTTTTGGGGTTATGCATTAGAGACAGCTGCATTCACTTTAAATAGGGCACCATCGAAATCCGTTGAGACGACGCCATATGAATTGTGGTTTGGCAAGAAGCCAAAATTGTCGTTTCTTAAAGTTTGGGGATGTGATGCTTATGTCAAAAACCTTCAGCCTGAAAAGCTGGAACCCAAAGCGGAGAAATGCGTCTTCATAGGATATCCAAAAGAGACAGTTGGGTATACCTTCTATCTCAGATCCGAAGGCAAAGTGTTTGTCGCTAAAAACGGAACATTTCTTGAGAAAGAGTTTCTCTCGAAAGAATTGAGTGGGAGGAAGATAGAACTTGATGACGTTATTGAACCTTTAGTTCAACCAGAGAGTAGCGCAGCACAAAAAGATGTTTCTGTAGAGCCTACATCAGTTGAAGAGGAAGTTCATGATGAAGATCATGAAGCTTCGAATCAAGTTGCTATCGAACCTCGTAGGTCGACAACGACGCGTACTGCTCCTGAGTGGTACGGCAACCCTGTCTTAGAGGTCATGTTGTTGGACAACGATGAACCTACGAGCTATGGAGAAGCGATGATGGGCCCGGATTCCGAGAAATGGTTAGAGGCCATGAAATCCGAGATGGGATCCATGTATGAAAACAAAGTGTGGACTTTGGAAGTATTACCTGAAGGGCGTAAGGTCATTCAGAACAAATGGATCTTTAAGAGGAAGACAGACGCGGACGGTAATGTCACCGTCTATAAAGCTCGACTTGTGGCAAAGGGTTTTTCGCAAGTTCAAGGAGTTGACTACGATGAGACCTTCTCACCAGTAGCGATGCTTAAGTCCGTCAGAATCATGTTAGCAATAGTTGCCTTTTTCGATTATGAAATTTGGTAGATGGATGTCAAAACAGCATTCCTTAACGGTTTCCTTAAGGAAGAGTTGTATATGATGCAACCAGAAGGTTTTGTCGATCCAGAGAATGCTGACAAAGTTTGCAAACTCCAGCGATCCATTTATGGACTGGTGCAAGCATCTCGGAGTTGGAATCTTCGCTTTGATGAGGTGATCAAAGCGTTCGGGTTTATACAAGTTTACGGAGAAGCTTGTATTTACAAGAAAGTGAGTGGGAGCTCTATAGCGTTTCTAATATTATATGTGGATGACATATTGCTGATTGGAAACAATATAGAAATGTTGGAAAGCGTAAAGGAATATTTGAACAAGAGTTTTTCAATGAAGGGCCTAGGAGAAGCTGCTTTCATATTAGGCATCAAGATCTATAGAGATAGACCAAGACGCTTAATAGGACTTTCACAAAGCACATACCTTGATAAGATTTTGAAGAAGTTCAAAATGGATCAGTCCAAGAAGGGGTTCTTGCCTGTTTTGCAAGGTATGAAGTTGAGTAAGACTCAATGCCCAGTGACTACAGAAGATAGAGAAAAGATGAGTGTCGTCCCCTATGCTTCAGCCATAGGCTCTATCATGTATGCAATGCTGTGCACAAGACCCGATGTCAGCCTTGCCATAAGTATGGCCGGAAGGTTTCAAAGTGATCCAGGAATGGAACACTGGACGGCGGTCAAAAATATCCTGAAGTACCTGAAAAGGACTAAGGACATGTTTCTCGTTTATGGAGGTGATCAAGAGCTCGTCGTAAAGGGTTACTGTAAGAACATGTGCTGCCCCCATGTTTGGTTTTGGTAATTGATGACAATCTCTATGGACTAATGGTTGCCTTGAGTTATATTTGAAGGGTTTGTCCATAGGATTTGCTTGTAGACCATTTGTTGGTCTCAAGGTGATTTGAAGAAGATTTTGTGTTGACCAAGGTGCTATTCAAGGATTTATCCAAAGATTGGTCATGTTGATCAAGACTAAATACGAAGAGTGATTCAAGTTGATCAACACACAAAGCGTAGAAGATGTACCAAGCGAGATCAAGTGATCTCATGGTGTGGTAAGCATTGTCCATTACGCTTTGTGTACTAACCCGTGTTCTATGTGAGAGTTCTTTGTGGGGTTAGGTTTGTTTCCATGGGCGTGCAAGATTGCGGTGTGCAAGTTCAAGTGGAGCATCACGAAGAGATCACATGCTTGAAGCTTGCCGTCCATTGTGGTGACAATGGACTTGTGAAGATGTGCCGAAGAGTGGCTCACCCATAGTGGAGTATGGGGGAGCAATCTACTAGTCTTCATCGAGCCGGCGCAATCAAGAAAGGTGGTCCAACTTGAGGAGGTCAAGATCATCATCATCTAGCTCAAGTGGACTATGCGCAAGGCAAAGGTTTGCCCTTGATAGGTTTTCTATTTTACCGGTCTCATGGTGGTAGTTGGGAGACCGGGTTTTAGGATCGATAGCCGTACTATCAAGGGGGGCTCTCAAGTGAGTAGCTTTATCGTATCATTCGTAGAGAGCTCAAACCATTGCATCCTTGCATCATCTTTCTTGGTTTGTGTTTGGTGTTTCTCTTTGTGAGTCTTTGAGCTTTTGGTCATCTTCATGACAAGCTCGAGTTCATCGAAAACGGAGTTCATATATGCATCTTCTATGATGTTTTCGATGTTGGAGTTTATGCCGGTTCTTCATTCATAGAGGTTTCTCATCTCTATATGTTAGGCATATCTCGCTGTTTGGATAGTACTCGTTGTCTTCTATCCAACAAGCTTGAGTTTGCTCAATTCGGAGCTCATTTGCAGAAGTTATGGCAGTTCTGGTTTTATTTGTATCCTCTGTTTTCTGTGGATTTTCAGTAGCTTGCAAGCGGTAGTACCGCTGGTGCCCATGGTAGTACCGCTTATGCGGTAGTACCGCTGGTACTTCCGTGGCACTACCGCTTGGGGTTTCCCCGAGCGTGCAACTCTCTGTTGCCAGTTTGCCATTCACGGTAGTAGAGCGGTAGTAGCACGGTAGTACCGCTATGGCGGTACTACCGCCCTTACTACCGCCGCCACTACCGCTTGCGGGGTTTCCTTCTGTGCACGTCTCTGTTGCCGTTTTCTGTTAAACGGTAGTAGTGCGGCTGTAGTGCGGTAGTACCGCTCAGAGCGGTAGTACCGCTCTGCTGGGCAGTAGTACCGCTTGGTGCGGTACTTCCGCCCTGCACTACCGCTGCTCTACCGCTTGTGTTTCGCAGAGTGTGCAAGTTTCTGTTGCTCGTTTCGGTTTAGCGGTAGTACCGCTTGGGTGGACGGTAGTACCGCTTGGTGCGGCACTACCGCTCCAGTCCCGTGTTCTCGCCTGCTGTTTTTGAATTACTACCGCTTAAGCGGTAGTACCGCTCGCAAGAGCGGTAGTACCGCTTGTACATGTCCAGCACGGGTAACGGTTGGATTTGGGGTGGCCCTATAAAAGGGGTCTTCTTCCCCAACGGTTATCTTATCCTTTGAGCTCATTTCTCCCCCCATTGTTGACCTTCTTGAGCTTGCCTATCTCTCAATCCCTCCAATGATTCTTGCTCCTTCTTGAGGGAAAAGAGAGAGGAGATCTAGATCCACATTTCCACCAATCACTTTCTCCTCTAAGTGAGGGGAACCCCTTGGATCTAGATCTTGGAGTTCTTGGTGTTCTCCTTGTTCTTCCTCTCACTTTCCTCCATAGCTTTTGTTGCTTTGGTGGGATTTGAGAGAGAGGGACTTGAGCACTTCGTGTGTTCTTGCCATTGCATTAGTTGCATCGGTTTGAGTTCTCCACGGTGATACGTGGAAGTTAGTAGTTGAGAAGCTTATTACTCTTGGGTGTTTGAGCACCCTAGAGCTTGTTCCTCTTGGGTGCCTTGGCGCCCTAGACGGCTTGGTGGTGCCTCGGAGCTCAATCATTGTGGTGTAAAGCTCCGGGCAAGCGTCGGGGTCTCCAATTAGGTTGTGGAGATCGCCCCGAGCAATTTGACGGGTACCGGTGACCGCCCCCAAGGGTTGCCAAAGTGTACGGGTTCGGTGACCGCCCTCAAGGGTTGCCATTTGTACGGGTTCGGTGACCGCCCTCAAGGGTCCCTTAGTGGAATCACGGCACCTTGCATTGTGCGAGGGCGTGAGGAGAATACGGTGGCCCTAGTGGCATTGTTGGGGAGCATTGTGCCTCCACACCGCTCTAACGGAGATTAGCATCCGCAAAGGTGTGAACTTCGGGATACATCGTCGTCTCCGCGTGCCTCGGTTATCTCTTACCCGAGCCCTTTACTTATGCACTTTACTTTGTGATAGCCATATTGTTTCTTGTTATATATCTTGCTATCACTTAGTTATTTATCTTGCTTAGCATAAGTTGTTGGTGCACATAGGTGAGCCTAGTCGATTTAGGTTTTGTGCTTGACAAATTAAACACTAGTTTTATTCCGCATTTGTTCAAGCCTAAACCGTAATTATTTTAAAGCGCCTATTCACCCCCCCCCCTCTAGGCGACATCCACGATCTTTCAGTTACGTCGATGCAAGCTTTGACACTGATCCGGATGACTCTAAGTCGCAAACCGGATACGTATTTATTCTCAATGGAGGTGCGGTTAGCTGGTGCAGTTCCAAGCAAAGCGTGGTAGCTGATTCTACATGCGAAGCGGAGTACATCGCTGCCTCGGAGGCGGCGAAGGAAGGTGTCTGGATGAAGGAGTTCATGACAGATCTTGGAGTAGTGCCTAGTGCACTTAACCCAATGACTCTGTTCTGTGATAATACTGGTGCCATTGCTCTAGCCAAGGAACCAAGATTTCACAAGAGGACCAGACACATAAAGCGACGTTTCAATTCCATCCGCGATTACATCAAGGAGGACGACATAAATATTTGCAAAGTACATACGGATCTGAATGTTGCAGATCCGATGACTAAACCTCTTCCAAGGGCTAAACATGAACAACACCAGAACTGCATGGGTGTTCGATTCATTACAATGTAAATCACATAGTGATGTGAACTAGATTATTGACTCTAGTGCAAGTGGGAGACTGTCGGAAATATGCCCTAGAGGCAATAATAAAAGTAGTTATTATTATATTTCCTTGCTCATGATAATCGTTTATTATCCATGCTATAATTGTATTGATTGGAAACTCAAATACATGTGTGGGTACATAGACAACACTGTGTCCTTAGTAAGCCTCTAGTTAACTAACTCGTTGATCAAAGGATGGTAAAGCTTTCCTGACCATGGACATGAGATGTCATTTGATAACGGGATCACATCATTAGGAGAATGATGTGATGGACAAGACCCAAACTATAAACGTAGCATATGATCGTGTCAGTTTATTGCTATTGTTTTCTGCATGTCAAGTATCTGTTCCTATGACCATGAGATCATGCAACTCACTGACACCGGAGGAATACCTTGTGTGTATCAAACGTCGCAACGTAACTGGGTGACTATAAAGATGCTCTACAGGTATCTCCAAAGGTGTCCGTTGAGTTGGCATGGATCAAGACTGGGATTTGTTACTCCGTGTGACGGAGAGGTATCTCAAGGCCCACTCGGTAATACAACATCACTATAAGCCTTGCAAGCAATGTGACTAAGGTGTTAGCCACGGGATCTTGTATTACGGAACGAGTAAAGAGACTTGCCGGTAACGAGATTGAACTAGGTATAGAGATACCAACGATCGAATCTCGGGCAAGTAACATACCAAAGAACAAAGGGAACAACATACGGGATTAACTGAATCCTTGACATAGAGGTTCGACCGATATAGATCTTCGTAGAATATGTAGGAACCAATATGGGCATCCAGGTCCTGCTATTGGTTATTGGCCGTAGAGGTGTCTCGGTCATGTCTACATAGTTCTCGAACCCGCAGGGTCTACACACTTAACGTTTGGTGACGATTAATATAGTTGAGTTATCGTTGGTGACCGAAGGTTGTTCGGAGTCTCGGATAAGATCCCGGACATGACGAGGATCTCCGGAAGAGTCCGGAGGTAAAGATTGATATATGTGATAATGGTGTTTTGATCTCCGAAAAGGGTTCCGGAATTCACCGGAAGTGGTTCCGGATGTTCACCGAAGTGTTCGGGTGCAGCAACACTTTATATGGGCCAAAGGGGTATAGCCCACGAGATATTGGAAAGTGCAAAAGGAGTTTTGCTGCTGCCTTAAGCAGTAAGGCAGTACTGCCGCTTAAGCGGTACTACCGCTTGGGTGAAGCGGTACTACCGCTCAAGCGGTACTACCGCTTGTGCGCGGTGCTGCAGGGATCCGAGTTGGACTCTTTCCTTGCGGGCCAAACCGATCTTGTGCGGGCAAAACCGACCTTGTAGAGGTTTTTCCTCCAAGTTTAGACCCCAGGGCTCAACATATAAATAGAGGGGCAGGGCTAGCACACGGGATACATCAGGATTTCCCAAGCCGTGTGCCGGCAACCCTAGCCCTCTAGTTCCTCCGTCATAATCTCCGTGGCGCTTGGCGAAGCCCTGCAGAGATTGTTCCTCACCACCATCACCACGCCGTCATGCTGCTGGAACTCATCTACTACTTCACCATCGCTCGCTGGATCGAGGAGGTGAAGGCGTCATCAAGCCGCACGTGTGTTGAACGCGGAGGTGCCGTCCGTTCGGCACTAGATCGGAAGGATCATGATTGGATCGCGGGACGCTCGGCGATTTGGATCGCGAAGACGTTCGACTACATCAACCGCGTTTCTTAACGCTTCCGCTTAGCGATCTACAAGGGTATGTAGATTCAATCTCCCTCTCGTAGATGCTCATCACCATGGATAGGTCTTGCGTGTGCGTAGGAAAATTTTTGTTTCCCATGCAACGTTCCCCAACACCATCATCTAGTCCCGGCTGCGAGTCGGGGAGTCACAGTTGCCGGTGAAAACCGAGCCGACGGCAGGCGATGGCGGCGTTTTGCGTCGTTACCTTGATGAAGGCATCATCGTGTAACTACTGTCGACCCATTCGTGCTGCTCCGGGAAAAATCCTAGGATCTGGTCTTCCAGATCAGACGATGGAGGCACTACGGTGTCATTTATCTCTTGGGAGCATCGTTTGTGGAGCAGCATTCGAAGACAGAGGCAGGAGGTGGATCGGCTTTGTCTTGAACAGAGCTTCGGTGGAGATGTCAAGTCATGCCTGCCCGACAGGTGATACGCGGTGTCATGCCTGTTCGGCAGGTGCTACGCACAACAGATCTTCCCGAGTCTCCTCGTCGGGATGGACGAGCGCAGGGCGGTGGCGCCGTGGTGGCGTCGACGGATGACCGGACTAGTAAGGATGATGCGGATCTCTCTCTTGAAGATGGGACTTCTAAAACGCGTGCATGTGGTGTACGCTTTAGGTCTGCTGCACCAGCTGTTTGTTCCGATACATTATATGGATGGATCGGTGACGACATCGGTTTTATATATGGAGACTGAGAGTACTCCACTTTATCAAGTTTGTAGATGTGAGTGGTGACTTCGGATGGTTTGATGTATGTTCTTGACAGACCTTCGTAGAATAATTAATAAAGATGGATGTATGCATCGATTGATGCAAAGCCCAGGGGTTTAACCTCCTTTTTAAAAAAAGGCAAACAAATAGTGAAGTAGGAAAGCTCTAAGGCCACTTCCGGTGCATTGTCACTTAGCAACCTTGCTACGAGATGGATGACTTTAGAGCATCTACAGCCGGACCCCTCAAACCCGCCTCAAACGCCCAGGCAGGCCACCTGGTCACGAAAAAACGACCCGGAAGAGCCTTTCAAACCGGCCTCAAACGCCCGGGCTGACCGGCACCCCCATATCCAGCCCAAATATGGGGCGGATATGGGGGAGCCCGGGCACACCCACCACATCGACCTGACGGCATGGCCCCACATGGACTCGTCGGGAAACCCGACGGTCTGACGGCCGCCTCGATCGTCGGCACGGTGTGAACGCCGCGTAGCGCCGCTTTGGCTCCCCGTCCGAGGTCGGGGCCAGCTATTTAAGCCAGTCGGCACCCCCAGCCTCAGCACATCCGCCTCCTCCCTCTCTCCGCCGCCACCCGAGCACATCTGCCTCCTCTCGTCCGCCGGCTCATCGCCACCTACGCGCAACTCACGCCGGAGCGGCGCTTGTAAATCGAGGCGGAGATCCAGGCTCGCTGCACCGCCCGCATCACTACGGGTATCCCTCCGGACTCGTCGGAGATGGAGGAGGAGGAGGAGGGGCAGGAGGAGGAGCAGCAGGAGGCCATGGAGGACGACGATCCGGAGGAGGAGGCTCCCGGATTGAGCATGGAGGAGGCGGAGGCGGAGTTCGCCGTCGCCCAATCGGAGGAGATGGCGGAGCAGCAGTCCATCATGGATTCCATCCGGGATGAGGCGTAGGTGGAGGCCAACCGCCGGCTCATCCGGCAGAGGCAGGCGGAGGCCGATGGCCTCTTCGACGAGCTGGAGGCGGAGATCTAGGCGGAGGAGGCCGCAGCGGAGCAGCCGGAGGGGGCGGAGCTGCGGCAGGCGGCCATTTATCCGCCGGAGGGCTCGGAGATCGTCGACATCTCCGACGAGGAGTAGATAGGTTCTACGTAGTCCGTAGGTTTGGTATCTTGCATGCTTTTGTATGGATTTGAGGATCCTAATATGAGATGTCCGGTTGTAGAATCAATTATTTGGGACGTGACCGGTAAGTGTCCATGGACGCGCCCGGACGTGTCCGCGGGCGTTTGAGGGGCCGGATTTGCAAGGTCCGGCTGTAGATGCTCTTAGAGACAACTATCCAATGCATTTCCTCATTTAATTGATTGATTCAGTGATCATACTTGCATTTCAACTCTGGCTTGTTTTTTTTTTTTTTTGAAACCGAAACTCTGGTTTGTTGTGGCATGAACTAACATTAATATTCAGGTTCACATAGATAACTTAGCAAGCGACATCTTGTTGTGGCAAACATGCATTAAACGGAAATAAGATTCACGTTAAATGAGCTGCAGGTTAAACTGGGAGAGTTGACACAGCAAGACAGGTCACATATTTGGTTAGCTTGTGTTGAAGTGAAAGTTAAATCTGCAGGCAAGATTTACGTGATGCAAGTCACCTGCAGGTACATATTATAGGCTGCTTCCCTGCTGGGATGCTTGTTTCGGGCATGATTCAAGAACAACAGCAGCAAAGAACTAGTACAATGTATGGTATGTAATTCTTTCTTTGATCCCAAAGAACTAAAGCCGACACAAAGGTGCAGCAAAAGCTTGCAGAAGGAAGTGGAGTTTTTGAGCTCGAGCTCATTTGAGCCCGGTGAACAGTAAAATCCGAAAAAAATCAAAATAAATTCAAAAAATTCTGAATTTTTTTTTGGTGGAAACATTTACATAAGTTTTACGTGCTCCCAAAATTTCATATTGAAATCACATTCCTGGAAATCGTGGCAGGACAAATAAAATTGATGCTCCAAATGTGTTATTTTCAAAAGCATTTTGGAGTGCTGATTTTTTTTTTGACACGACGTCCACGAATGTCTTTTGAAGATAAAATTTTGTGAGGACGGAAAACTTTTGGCAATGTTTGCACCAAAAAAAATTAGATTTTTTGAATGTTTTTTTCATTTTTGTTGGATTTTACTGTTCGCCTGAGCTCGGGAGCAGAAGATGACTTTCCCAATAGGTTTATATTCTTTCACTACGGCTCAAGAAGCACCTTTTTTTTTAGGATTATTACTCCAGGAGCACCCAGGAGGCGCGGCAGCTACGTCTCGCCTGTACCGAGACGTAATAGATTTTGCCTACATCGCAGGTATACTGGGCCGACAAATATAGTAGCTGCGTGCAGGGAGGGGCGTTTTGGCTCCCGGGTCCAAGTGCTCTCGCTATCATGGTCGTCCAGGTAAGCTGTGGGATTCGTGCTAGGCATTATTAAGGTTGATATACGGGGACAGAATAAGAAAGAATACACATGTACGTATGTGTGTCAGGCAACAGCCGACAGGGCATGTGCAGACGCCGTTAACGTGGGGAGCTACCAGCCGTCAACTGGACACGCAAGTCAGTCCAGCCAAAAATGAATGCGCCCCCATCCACCGATTATGTGCACTGTTCGAGAGGAAGGGGATCGAGTGGGAAAACAGAGCCTGTGTGGGCGGCGGCGGCGGAGCGCGGCGTCGACGGTGTGCCCACACGGTGCCTGCTTGCTCGCAGTTGAGCGTGTCCCCGTGTGATCTCGGATTTGCGACGACGCAACCATGGCGATGGATTTCCCGTCTCTCCGGTGGACAGGTAAAAATTCCTTTTTGGACGCATCTAGTTCTTCGTTCGAATTACTAAATCCAGCATCCATAAGAAAGCTTAGAGATTCGATTGAATGAACGCAGGCTGCCATCTTCCCCGATGAGACCTCCAGCGCGAGACTCTGATGGAGTTGATTGGCAGGGCAGGTGGGTGAGGGGTGAGGATCAGCGAATGGATCTCGTGGGGCTGTGGTCTGTGGAGTTGGCCACAGCTCACCTTGGCAGTTCATGAGTGACGAGACTAGTGTTGGTGCCGCTGGCGCGGCCATGTCTGGATCCAGAAGAGGTACGCCATGGAGATGAGATCTAATTTTTTCCACTGGAAAGAACCGCACTTTACTGACTAATTTTTATTTTGTAGGTGCAGGTTCCACCTCCGCCCAGAGTTCGAGCTACAAGACGACAGCGGGGAGGCAGTAGCTGGTGTTGATGCTGAAGGTGACCGCGGCGGCGAGGTTGTTGCAGAGAAAGATCCTGAAGCAGTTCCTCTGCCAAGCGATTCCGGTCCAGTTGTTCGGGAAGAGTACGAGCAGTCCGTGGTGATTTGGAAGAACGATGAATATCCAGACGATGAAGATGGAGTGTCAAGCTACAAGCGTCAGCGTTTGTGCTAGTTGCAGTGGAGTGAGTGGCTGAAATGAATCACCTAGGGAGGGTCCAGTGTTTGTTCGTGTGTGTGGTCTAATGTTTAATTATGGAACAATCAGCTTAAATCTGTGAGCGTTAATTTTTGCCTGAATTGATTACGTTTGCAGCTTACTTGAGCGTGGACTAATAACTTAGGGATTATTATTGGGTTATAAAATAAATAGCGCGTCAAGTGCATTGTGCTGGGCGTGGGAACCGCTTCATTTTATTAGTGATGGTTTGCCTGTTGTTAATTAATACCTATGCTTTGCACGCATGCAGTATAATTATAGAAAGTTAATTTGCTAAGGCACATGCATGCAGAGTGACCAGCTGAAGCTTGTGCTTCTGTACCAGCGACGGCGTTAGAGAGCCAGCGCATTTAGGGGTCCCGTTGCGTGGGCCATGGGCACTGTTTTTATATTAAAAATACGAAACCAAATACGAGGCTGTGCCCAAATCCCAAGGCACCTATGTGGTCCTGATTGCGGGAGCATCTGGACCCCAGAGCCAAATTGCATTTCCGTTGCGTGCAAGTTTTTATCTTTGGTTTTTTTTCACTATTTTGCATTGTTTCTTTTTAGTTTTCTATGGTTTGCTGATGTTTTTTCCTTTTGCTTTTTTCATTTGGTTAGTTACTGTTTCTTTGTCTCTTTCTATCATTTTAACCTTTTTTCACGGTTTATTTATTTATTTTTCTATTTTTCAACACATCTCTAATTTTTTAATACATATTATTTATTTTTCATATACACCAAAATGTTCTTTGTACACGTTAAAAAATTTAAAATACATAATTAATATTTTTTCAAATATATGTTTTGGTGTCTACTTTTTTATACTTATTAATTTTATATACATTTAAAATATGTTTTTTATGTTTTAAAATTTATCAGATACATAATTAATATATATATATTTCAAATACATGTGTTTGAACATTATTTTTGAAAAAGTGCTAAACATTTTTCAAATAAATGTTGATTTTGTTTTATTGTACAAAAAATTAAACTATGCGACCAATTCTTTTACATTATATAAACGTTTTTAAAATGTCACAAACATGCTTTCAAAACACATGAACATTCTTTTAGATGTAACGTGCATTTTTTTGAATAGTATGGAACATTTTGAATTATACGAACAAGTTGTAAATTGTATAACATTTTTTGAAAATATCACATACACTTTCTGAAATGTGCTAGCGTTATTTAAATATTACATTAATTTTTTCAATGGTACAAATAAATTCTAAAAGTTGAGGAACATTTTTTCACACTGGAAGAACATTTTTTAAATTGCGATGAACACTTCAAAAAATTAACTAAATTATTCTTTTCGTAATATATGTGTTTAATATTTTTTTAAATATCAGAAAAAGTAAAAAAAAAAGAGGAAACACCTCTACGGCTCTATACGGTATGCCATGCTATGTACCGCACCTGATGTGTGCCTTGCCACGTGTTTGGCAAGGGGGTACAAGAGTGATCCAGAAGTGGATCATTGGACAGCGGTCCAAATTATCCTTAGTAACTAGTGTTGGAAATATGCCCTAGAGGCAATAATAATTTAGTTATTATCATATTTCTTTGTTCATGATAATCGTTTATTATCCATGCTATAATTGTATTGATTGGAAACTCAAATACATGTGTGGGTACATAGACAACACTGTGTCCCTAGTATGCCTCTAATAGACTAGCTCGTTGATCAAAGATGGTCAAGGTTTCCTAGCCATAGACATGAGATGTCATTTGATAACGGGATCACATCATTAGGAGAATGATGTGATGGACAAGACCCAAACTATAAACGTAGCATATGATCGTGTCAGTTTATTGCTATTGTTTTCTGCATGTCAAGTATCTGTTCCTATGACCATGAGATCATGCAACTCACTGACACCGGAGGAATACCTTGTGTGTATCAAACGTCGCAACGTAACTGGGTGACTATAAAGATGCTCTACAGGTATCTCCAAAGGTGTCCGTTGAGTTGGCATGGATCAAGACTGGGATTTGTTACTCCGTGTGACGGAGAGGTATCTCAAGGCCCACTCGGTAATACAACATCACTATAAGCCTTGCAAGCAATGTGACTAAGGTGTTAGCCACGGGATCTTGTATTACGGAACGAGTAAAGAGACTTGCCGGTAACGAGATTGAACTAGGTATAGAGATACCAACGATCGAATCTCGGGCAAGTAACATACCAAAGAACAAAGGGAACAACATACGGGATTAACTGAATCCTTGACATAGAGGTTCGACCGATATAGATCTTCGTAGAATATGTAGGAACCAATATGGACATCCAGGTCCCGCTATTGGTTATTGGCCGTAGAGGTGTCTCGGTCATGTCTACATAGTTCTCGAACCCGCAGGGTCTACACACTTAACGTTTGGTGACGATTAATATAGTTGAGTTATCGTTGGTGACCGAAGGTTGTTCGGAGTCTCGGATAAGATCCCGGACATGACGAGGATCTCCGGAAGAGTCCGGAGGTAAAGATTGATATATGTGATAATGGTGTTTTGATCTCCGAAAAGGGTTCCGGAATTCACCGGAAGTGGTTCCGGATGTTCACCGAAGTGTTCGGGTGCAGCAACACTTTATATGGGCCAAAGGGGTATAGCCCACGAGATATTGGAAAGTGCAAAAGGAGTTTTGCTGCTGCCTTAAGCAGTAAGGCAGTACTGCCGCTTAAGCGGTACTACCGCTTGGGTGAAGCGGTACTACCGCTCAAGCGGTACTACCGCTTGTGCGCGGTGCTGCAGGGATCCGAGTTGGACTCTTTCCTTGCGGGCCAAACCGATCTTGTGTGGGCAAAACCGACCTTGTAGAGGTTTTTCCTCCAAGTTTAGACCCCAGGGCTCAACATATAAATAGAGGGGCAGGGCTAGCACACGGGATACATCAGGATTTCCCAAGCCGTGTGCCGGCAACCCTAGCCCTCTAGTTCCTCCGTCATAATCTCCGTGGCGCTTGGCGAAGCCCTGCAGAGATTGTTCCTCACCACCATCACCACGCCGTCATGCTGCTGGAACTCATCTACTACTTCACCATCGCTCGCTGGATCGAGGAGGTGAAGGCGTCATCAAGCCGCACGTGTGTTGAACGCGGAGGTGCCGTCCGTTCGGCACTAGATCGGAAGGATCGTGATTGGATCGCGGGACGCTCGGCGATTTGGATCGCGAAGACGTTCGACTACATCAACCGCGTTTCTTAACGCTTCCGCTTAGCGATCTACAAGGGTATGTAGATTCAATCTCCCTCTCGTAGATGCTCATCACCATGGATAGGTCTTGCGTGTGCGTAGGAAAATTTTTGTTTCCCATGCAACGTTCCCCAACACCATCATCTAGTCCCGGCTGCGAGTCGGGGAGTCACAGTTGCCGGTGAAAACCGAGCCGACGGCAGGCGATGGCGGCGTTTTGCGTCGTTACCTTGATGAAGGCATCGTCGTGTAACTACTGTCGACCCATTCGTGCTGCTCCGGGAAAAATCCTAGGATCTGGTCTTCCAGATCAGACGATGGAGGCACTACGGTGTCATTTATCTCTTGGGAGCATCGTTTGTGGAGCAGCATTCGAAGACAGAGGCAGGAGGTGGATCGGCTTTGTCTTGAACAGAGCTTCGGTGGAGATGTCAAGTCATGCCTGCCCGACAGGTGATACGCGGTGTCATGCCTGTTCGGCAGGTGCTACGCACAACAGATCTTCCCGAGTCTCCTCGTCGGGATGGACGAGCGCAGGGCGGTGGCGCCGTGGTGGCGTCGACGGATGACCGGACTGGTAAGGATGATGCGGATCTCTCTCTTGAAGATGGGACTTCTAAAACGCGTGCATGTGGTGTACGCTTTAGGTCTGCTGCACCAGCTGTTTGTTCCGATACATTATATGGATGGATCGGTGACGACATCGGTTTTATATATGGAGACTGAGAGTACTCCACTTTATCAAGTTTGTAGATGTGAGTGGTGACTTCGGATGGTTTGATGTATGTTCTTGACAGACCTTCGTAGAATAATTAATAAAGATGGATGTATGCATCGATTGATGCAAAGCCCAGGGGTTTAACCTCCTTTTTAAAAAAAGGCAAACAAATAGTGAAGTAGGAAAGCTCTAAGGCCACTTCCGGTGCATTGTCACTTAGCAACCTTGCTATGAGATGGATGACTTTAGAGCATCTACAGCCGGACCCCTCAAACCCGCCTCAAACGCCCAGGCAGGCCACCTGGTCACGAAAAAACGACCCGGAAGAGCCTTTCAAACCGGCCTCAAACGCCCGGGCTGACCGGCACCCCCATATCCAGCCCAAATATGGGGCGGATATGGGGGAGCCCGGGCACACCCACCACATCGACCTGACGGCATGGCCCCACATGGACTCGTCGGGAAACCCGACGGTCTGACGGCCGCCTCGATCGTCGGCACGGTGTGAACGCCGCGTAGCGCCGCTTTGGCTCCCCGTCCGAGGTCGGGGCCAGCTATTTAAGCCAGTCGGCACCCCCAGCCTCAGCACATCCGCCTCCTCCCTCTCTCCGCCGCCACCCGAGCACATCTGCCTCCTCTCGTCCGCCGGCTCATCGCCACCTACGCGCAACTCACGCCGGAGCGGCGCTTGTAAATCGAGGCGGAGATCCAGGCTCGCTGCACCGCCCGCATCACTACGGGTATCCCTCCGGACTCGTCGGAGATGGAGGAGGAGGAGGAGGGGCAGGAGGAGGAGTAGCAGGAGGCCATGGAGGACGACGATCCGGAGGAGGAGGCTCCCGGATTGAGCATGGAGGAGGCGGAGGCGGAGTTCGCCGTCGCCCAATCGGAGGAGATGGCGGAGCAGCAGTCCATCATGGATTCCATCCGGGATGAGGCGTAGGTGGAGGCCAACCGCCGGCTCATCCGGCAGAGGCAGGCGGAGGCCGATGGCCTCTTCGACGAGCTGGAGGCGGAGATCTAGGCGGAGGAGGCCGCAGCGGAGCAGCCGGAGGGGGCGGAGCTGCGGCAGGCGGCCATTTATCCGCCGGAGGGCTCGGAGATCGTCGACATCTCCGACGAGGAGTAGATAGGTTCTACGTAGTCCGTAGGTTTGGTATCTTGCATGCTTTTGTATGGATTTGAGGATCCTAATATGAGATGTCCGGTTGTAGAATCAATTATTTGGGGCGTGACCGGTAAGTGTCCATGGACGCGCCCGGACGTGTCCGCGGGCGTTTGAGGGGCCGGATTTGCAAGGTCCGGCTGTAGATGCTCTTAGAGACAACTATCCAATGCATTTCCTCATTTAATTGATTGATTCAGTGATCATACTTGCATTTCAACTCTGGCTTGTTTTTTTTTTTTTTTTGAAACCGAAACTCTGGTTTGTTGTGGCATGAACTAACATTAATATTCAGGTTCACATAGATAACTTAGCAAGCGACATCTTGTTGTGGCAAACATGCATTAAACGGAAATAAGATTCACGTTAAATGAGCTGCAGGTTAAACTGGGAGAGTTGACACAGCAAGACAGGTCACATATTTGGTTAGCTTGTGTTGAAGTGAAAGTTAAATCTGCAGGCAAGATTTACGTGATGCAAGTCACCTGCAGGTACATATTATAGGCTGCTTCCCTGCTGGGATGCTTGTTTCGGGCATGATTCAAGAACAACAGCAGCAAAGAACTAGTACAATGTATGGTATGTAATTCTTTCTTTGATCCCAAAGAACTAAAGCCGACACAAAGGTGCAGCAAAAGCTTGCAGAAGGAAGTGGAGTTTTTGAGCTCGAGCTCATTTGAGCCCGGTGAACAGTAAAATCCGAAAAAAATCAAAATAAATTCAAAAAATTCTGAATTTTTTTTTGGTGGAAACATTTACATAAGTTTTACGTGCTCCCAAAATTTCATATTGAAATCACATTCCTGGAAATCGTGGCAGGACAAATAAAATTGATGCTCCAAATGTGTTATTTTCAAAAGCATTTTGGAGTGCTGATTTTTTTTTTTGACACGACGTCCACGAATGTCTTTTGAAGATAAAATTTTGTGAGGACGGAAAACTTTTGGCAATGTTTGCACCAAAAAAAATTAGATTTTTGAATGTTTTTTTCATTTTTGTTGGATTTTACTGTTCGCCTGAGCTCGGGAGCAGAAGATGACTTTCCCAATAGGTTTATATTCTTTCACTACGGCTCAAGAAGCACCTTTTTTTTTAGGATTATTACTCCAGGAGCACCCAGGAGGCGCGGCAGCTACGTCTCGCCTGTACCGAGACGTAATAGATTTTGCCTACATCGCAGGTATACTGGGCCGACAAATATAGTAGCTGCGTGCAGGGAGGGGCGTTTTGGCTCCCGGGTCCAAGTGCTCTCGCTATCATGGTCGTCCAGGTAAGCTGTGGGATTCGTGCTAGGCATTATTAAGGTTGATATACGGGGACAGAATAAGAAAGAATACACATGTACGTATGTGTGTCAGGCAACAGCCGACAGGGCATGTGCAGACGCCGTTAACGTGGGGAGCTACCAGCCGTCAACTGGACCCGCAAGTCAGTCCAGCCAAAAATGAATGCGCCCCCATCCACCGATTATGTGCACTGTTCGAGAGGAAGGGGATCGAGTGGGAAAACAGAGCCTGTGTGGGCGGCGGCGGCGGAGCGCGGCGTCGACGGTGTGCCCGCACGGTGCCTGCTTGCTCGCAGTTGAGCGTGTCCCCGTGTGATCTCGGATTTGCGACGACGCAACCATGGCGATGGATTTCCCGTCTCTCCGGTGGACAGGTAAAAATTCCTTTTTGGACGCATCTAGTTCTTCGTTCGAATTACTAAATCCAGCATCCATAAGAAAGCTTAGAGATTCGATTGAATGAACGCAGGCTGCCATCTTCCCCGATGAGACCTCCAGCGCGAGACTCTGATGGAGTTGATTGGCAGGGCAGGTGGGTGAGGGGTGAGGATCAGCGAATGGATCTCGTGGGGCTGTGGTCTGTGGAGTTGGCCACAGCTCACCTTGGCAGTTCATGAGTGACGAGACTAGTGTTGGTGCCGCTGGCGCGGCCATGTCTGGATCCAGAAGAGGTACGCCATGGAGATGAGATCTGATTTTTTCCACTGGAAAGAACCGCACTTTACTGACTAATTTTTATTTTGTAGGTGCAGGTTCCACCTCCGCCCAGAGTTCGAGCTACAAGACGACAGCGGGGAGGCAGTAGCTGGTGTTGATGCTGAAGGTGACCGCGGCGGCGAGGTTGTTGCAGAGAAAGATCCTGAAGCAGTTCCTCTGCCAAGCGATTCCGGTCCAGTTGTTCTGGAAGAGTACGAGCAGTCCGTGGTGGTTTGGAAGAACGATGAATATCCAGACGATGAAGATGGAGTGTCAAGCTACAAGCGTCAGCGTTTGTGCTAGTTGCAGTGGAGTGAGTGGCTGAAATGAATCACCTAGGGAGGGTCCAGTGTTTGTTCGTGTGTGTGGTCTAATGTTTAATTATGGAACAATCAGCTTAAATCTGTGAGCGTTAATTTTTGCCTGAATTGATTACGTTTGCAGCTTACTTGAGCGTGGACTAATAACTTAGGGATTATTATTGGGTTATAAAATAAATAGCGCGTCAAGTGCATTGTGCTGGGCGTGGGAACCGCTTCATTTTATTAGTGATGGTTTGCCTGTTGTTAATTAATACCTATGCTTTGCACGCATGCAGTATAATTATAGAAAGTTAATTTGCTAAGGCACATGCATGCAGAGTGACCAGCTGAAGCTTGTGCTTCTGTACCAGCGACGGCGTTAGAGAGCCAGCGCATTTAGGGGTCCCGTTGCGTGGGCCATGGGCACTGTTTTTATATTAAAAATACGAAACCAAATACGAGGCTGTGCCCAAATCCCAAGGCACCTATGTGGTCCTGATTGCGGGAGCATCTGGACCCCAGAGCCAAATTGCATTTCCGTTGCGTGCAAGTTTTTATCTTTGGTTTTTTTTCACTATTTTGCATTGTTTCTTTTTAGTTTTCTATGGTTTGCTGATGTTTTTTCCTTTTGCTTTTTTCATTTGGTTAGTTACTGTTTCTTTGTCTCTTTCTATCATTTTAACCTTTTTTCACGGTTTATTTATTTATTTTTCTATTTTTCAACACATCTCTAATTTTTTAATACATATTATTTATTTTTCATATACACCAAAATGTTCTTTGTACACGTTAAAAAATTTAAAATACATAATTAATATTTTTTCAAATATATGTTTTGGTGTCTACTTTTTTATACTTATTAATTTTATATACATTTAAAATATGTTTTTTATGTTTTAAAATTTATCAGATACATAATTAATATATATATATTTCAAATACATGTGTTTGAACATTATTTTTGAAAAAGTGCTAAACATTTTTCAAATAAATGTTGATTTTGTTTTATTGTACAAAAAATTAAACTATGCGACCAATTCTTTTACATTATATAAACGTTTTTAAAATGTCACAAACATGCTTTCAAAACACATGAACATTCTTTTAGATGTAACGTGCATTTTTTTGAATAGTATGGAACATTTTGAATTATACGAACAAGTTGTAAATTGTATAACATTTTTTGAAAATATCACATACACTTTCTGAAATGTGCTAGCGTTATTTAAATATTACATTAATTTTTTCAATGGTACAAATAAATTCTAAAAGTTGAGGAACATTTTTTCACACTGGAAGAACATTTTTTAAATTGCGATGAACACTTCAAAAAATTAACTAAATTATTCTTTTCGTAATATATGTGTTTAATATTTTTTAAAATATCAGAAAAAGTAAAAAAAAAAGAGGAAACACCTCTACGGCTCTATACGGTATGCCATGCTATGTACCGCACCTGATGTGTGCCTTGCCACGTGTTTGGCAAGGGGGTACAAGAGTGATCCAGAAGTGGATCATTGGACAGCGGTCCAAATTATCCTTAGTAACTAGTGTTGGAAATATGCCCTAGAGGCAATAATAATTTAGTTATTATCATATTTCTTTGTTCATGATAATCGTTTATTATCCATGCTATAATTGTATTGATTGGAAACTCAAATACATGTGTGGGTACATAGACAACACTGTGTCCCTAGTATGCCTCTAATAGACTAGCTCGTTGATCAAAGATGGTCAAGGTTTTCTAGCCATAGACATGAGATGTCATTTGATAACGGGATCACATCATTAGGAGAATGATGTGATGGACAAGACCCAAACTATAAACGTAGCATATGATCGTGTCAGTTTATTGCTATTGTTTTCTGCATGTCAAGTATCTGTTCCTATGACCATGAGATCATGCAACTCACTGACACCGGAGGAATACCTTGTGTGTATCAAACGTCGCAACGTAACTGGGTGACTATAAAGATGCTCTACAGGTATCTCCAAAGGTGTCCGTTGAGTTGGCATGGATCAAGACTGGGATTTGTTACTCCGTGTGACGGAGAGGTATCTCAAGGCCCACTCGGTAATACAACATCACTATAAGCCTTGCAAGCAATGTGACTAAGGTGTTAGCCACGGGATCTTGTATTACGGAACGAGTAAAGAGACTTGCCGGTAACGAGATTGAACTAGGTATAGAGATACCAACGATCGAATCTCGGGCAAGTAACATACCAAAGAACAAAGGGAACAACATACGGGATTAACTGAATCCTTGACATAGAGGTTCGACCGATATAGATCTTCGTAGAATATGTAGGAACCAATATGGACATCCAGGTCCCGCTATTGGTTATTGGCCGTAGAGGTGTCTCGGTCATGTCTACATAGTTCTCGAACCCGCAGGGTCTACACACTTAACGTTTGGTGACGATTAATATAGTTGAGTTATCGTTGGTGACCGAAGGTTGTTCGGAGTCTCGGATAAGATCCCGGACATGACGAGGATCTCCGGAAGAGTCCGGAGGTAAAGATTGATATATGTGATAATGGTGTTTTGATCTCCGAAAAGGGTTCCGGAATTCACCGGAAGTGGTTCCGGATGTTCACCGAAGTGTTCGGGTGCAGCAACACTTTATATGGGCCAAAGGGGTATAGCCCACGAGATATTGGAAAGTGCAAAAGGAGTTTTGCTGCTGCCTTAAGCAGTAAGGCAGTACTGCCGCTTAAGCGGTACTACCGCTTGGGTGAAGCGGTACTACCGCTCAAGCGGTACTACCGCTTGTGCGCGGTGCTGCAGGGATCCGAGTTGGACTCTTTCCTTGCGGGCCAAACCGATCTTGTGCGGGCAAAACCGACCTTGTAGAGGTTTTTCCTCCAAGTTTAGACCCCAGGGCTCAACATATAAATAGAGGGGCAGGGCTAGCACACGGGATACATCAGGATTTCCCAAGCCGTGTGCCGGCAACCCTAGCCCTCTAGTTCCTCCGTCATAATCTCCGTGGCGCTTGGCGAAGCCCTGCAGAGATTGTTCCTCACCACCATCACCACGCCGTCATGCTGCTGGAACTCATCTACTACTTCACCATCGCTCGCTGGATCGAGGAGGTGAAGGCATCATCAAGCCGCACGTGTGTTGAACGCGGAGGTGCCGTCCGTTCGGCACTAGATCGGAAGGATCGTGATTGGATCGCGGGACGCTCGGCGATTTGGATCGCGAAGACGTTCGACTACATCAACCGCGTTTCTTAACGCTTCCGCTTAGCGATCTACAAGGGTATGTAGATTCAATCTCCCTCTCGTAGATGCTCATCACCATGGATAGGTCTTGCGTGTGCGTAGGAAAATTTTTGTTTCCCATGCAACGTTCCCCAACACCATCATCTAGTCCCGGCTGCGAGTCGGGGAGTCACAGTTGCCGGTGAAAACCGAGCCGACGGCAGGCGATGGCGGCGTTTTGCGTCGTTACCTTGATGAAGGCATCGTCGTGTAACTACTGTCGACCCATTCGTGCTACTCCGGGAAAAATCCTAGGATCTGGTCTTCCAGATCAGACGATGGAGGCACTACGGTGTCATTTATCTCTTGGGAGCATCGTTTGTGGAGCAGCATTCGAAGACAGAGGCAGGAGGTGGATCGGCTTTGTCTTGAACAGAGCTTCGGTGGAGATGTCAAGTCATGCCTGCCCGACAGGTGATACGCGGTGTCATGCCTGTTCGGCAGGTGCTACGCACAACAGATCTTCCCGAGTCTCCTCGTCGGGATGGACGAGCGCAGGGCGGTGGCGCCGTGGTGGCGTCGACGGATGACCGGACTGGTAAGGATGATGCGGATCTCTCTCTTGAAGATGGGACTTCTAAAACGCGTGCATGTGGTGTACGCTTTAGGTCTGCTGCACCAGCTGTTTGTTCCGATACATTATATGGATGGATCGGTGACGACATCGGTTTTATATATGGAGACTGAGAGTACTCCACTTTATCAAGTTTGTAGATGTGAGTGGTGACTTCGGATGGTTTGATGTATGTTCTTGACAGACCTTCGTAGAATAATTAATAAAGATGGATGTATGCATCGATTGATGCAAAGCCCAGGGGTTTAACCTCCTTTTTAAAAAAAGGCAAACAAATAGTGAAGTAGGAAAGCTCTAAGGCCACTTCCGGTGCATTGTCACTTAGCAACCTTGCTACGAGATGGATGACTTTAGAGCATCTACAGCCGGACCCCTCAAACCCGCCTCAAACGCCCGGGCAGGCCACCTGGTCACGAAAAAACGACCCGGAAGAGCCTTTCAAACCGGCCTCAAACGCCCGGGCTGACCGGCACCCCCATATCCAGCCCAAATATGGGGCGGATATGGGGGAGCCCGGGCACACCCACCACATCGACCTGACGGCATGGCCCCACATGGACTCGTCGGGAAACCCGACGGTCTGACGGCCGCCTCGATCGTCGGCACGGTGTGAACGCCGCGTAGCGCCGCTTTGGCTCCCCGTCCGAGGTCGGGGCCAGCTATTTAAGCCAGTCGGCACCCCCAGCCTCAGCACATCCGCCTCCTCCCTCTCTCCGCCGCCACCCGAGCACATCTGCCTCCTCTCGTCCGCCGGCTCATCGCCACCTACGCGCAACTCACGCCGGAGCGGCGCTTGTAAATCGAGGCGGAGATCCAGGCTCGCTGCACCGCCCGCATCACTACGGGTATCCCTCCGGACTCGTCGGAGATGGAGGAGGAGGAGGAGGGGCAGGAGGAGGAGCAGCAGGAGGCCATGGAGGACGACGATCCGGAGGAGGAGGCTCCCGGATTGAGCATGGAGGAGGCGGAGGCGGAGTTCGCCGTCGCCCAATCGGAGGAGATGGCGGAGCAGCAGTCCATCATGGATTCCATCCGGGATGAGGCGTAGGTGGAGGCCAACCGCCGGCTCATCCGGCAGAGGCAGGCGGAGGCCGATGGCCTCTTCGACGAGCTGGAGGCGGAGATCTAGGCGGAGGAGGCCGCAGCGGAGCAGCCGGAGGGGGCGGAGCTGCGGCAGGCGGCCATTTATCCGCCGGAGGGCTCGGAGATCGTCGACATCTCCGACGAGGAGTAGATAGGTTCTACGTAGTCCGTAGGTTTGGTATCTTGCATGCTTTTGTATGGATTTGAGGATCCTAATATGAGATGTCCGGTTGTAGAATCAATTATTTGGGGCGTGACCGGTAAGTGTCCATGGACGCGCCCGGACGTGTCCGCGGGCGTTTGAGGGGCCGGATTTGCAAGGTCCGGCTGTAGATGCTCTTAGAGACAACTATCCAATGCATTTCCTCATTTAATTGATTGATTCAGTGATCATACTTGCATTTCAACTCTGGCTTGTTTTTTTTTTTTTTTTGAAACCGAAACTCTGGTTTGTTGTGGCATGAACTAACATTAATATTCAGGTTCACATAGATAACTTAGCAAGCGACATCTTGTTGTGGCAAACATGCATTAAACGGAAATAAGATTCACGTTAAATGAGCTGCAGGTTAAACTGGGAGAGTTGACACAGCAAGACAGGTCACATATTTGGTTAGCTTGTGTTGAAGTGAAAGTTAAATCTGCAGGCAAGATTTACGTGATGCAAGTCACCTGCAGGTACATATTATAGGCTGCTTCCCTGCTGGGATGCTTGTTTCGGGCATGATTCAAGAACAACAGCAGCAAAGAACTAGTACAATGTATGGTATGTAATTCTTTCTTTGATCCCAAAGAACTAAAGCCGACACAAAGGTGCAGCAAAAGCTTGCAGAAGGAAGTGGAGTTTTTGAGCTCGAGCTCATTTGAGCCCGGTGAACAGTAAAATCCGAAAAAAATCAAAATAAATTCAAAAAATTCTGAATTTTTTTTTGGTGGAAACATTTACATAAGTTTTACGTGCTCCCAAAATTTCATATTGAAATCACATTCCTGGAAATCGTGGCAGGACAAATAAAATTGATGCTCCAAATGTGTTATTTTCAAAAGCATTTTGGAGTGCTGATTTTTTTTTTTGACACGACGTCCACGAATGTCTTTTGAAGATAAAATTTTGTGAGGACGGAAAACTTTTGGCAATGTTTGCACCAAAAAAAATTAGATTTTTTGAATGTTTTTTTCATTTTTGTTGGATTTTACTGTTCGCCTGAGCTCGGGAGCAGAAGATGACTTTCCCAATAGGTTTATATTCTTTCACTACGGCTCAAGAAGCACCTTTTTTTTTAGGATTATTACTCCAGGAGCACCCAGGAGGCGCGGCAGCTACGTCTCGCCTGTACCGAGACGTAATAGATTTTGCCTACATCGCAGGTATACTGGGCCGACAAATATAGTAGCTGCGTGCAGGGAGGGGCGTTTTGGCTCCCGGGTCCAAGTGCTCTCGCTATCATGGTCGTCCAGGTAAGCTGTGGGATTCGTGCTAGGCATTATTAAGGTTGATATACGGGGACAGAATAAGAAAGAATATACATGTACGTATGTGTGTCAGGCAACAGCCGACAGGGCATGTGCAGACGCCGTTAACGTGGGGAGCTACCAGCCGTCAACTGGACCCGCAAGTCAGTCCAGCCAAAAATGAATGCGCCCCCATCCACCGATTATGTGCACTGTTCGAGAGGAAGGGGATCGAGTGGGAAAACAGAGCCTGTGTGGGCGGCGGCGGCGGAGCGCGGCGTCGACGGTGTGCCCGCACGGTGCCTGCTTGCTCGCAGTTGAGCGTGTCCCCGTGTGATCTCGGATTTGCGACGACGCAACCATGGCGATGGATTTCCCGTCTCTCCGGTGGACAGGTAAAAATTCCTTTTTGGACGCATCTAGTTCTTCGTTCGAATTACTAAATCCAGCATCCATAAGAAAGCTTAGAGATTCGATTGAATGAACGCAGGCTGCCATCTTCCCCGATGAGACCTCCAGCGCGAGACTCTGATGGAGTTGATTGGCAGGGCAGGTGGGTGAGGGGTGAGGATCAGCGAATGGATCTCGTGGGGCTGTGGTCTGTGGAGTTGGCCACAGCTCACCTTGGCAGTTCATGAGTGACGAGACTAGTGTTGGTGCCGCTGGCGCGGCCATGTCTGGATCCAGAAGAGGTACGCCATGGAGATGAGATCTGATTTTTTCCACTGGAAAGAACCGCACTTTACTGACTAATTTTTATTTTGTAGGTGCAGGTTCCACCTCCGCCCAGAGTTCGAGCTACAAGACGACAGCGGGGAGGCAGTAGCTGGTGTTGATGCTGAAGGTGACCGCGGCGGCGAGGTTGTTGCAGAGAAAGATCCTGAAGCAGTTCCTCTGCCAAGCGATTCCGGTCCAGTTGTTCTGGAAGAGTACGAGCAGTCCGTGGTGGTTTGGAAGAACGATGAATATCCAGACGATGAAGATGGAGTGTCAAGCTACAAGCGTCAGCGTTTGTGCTAGTTGCAGTGGAGTGAGTGGCTGAAATGAATCACCTAGGGAGGGTCCAGTGTTTGTTCGTGTGTGTGGTCTAATGTTTAATTATGGAACAATCAGCTTAAATCTGTGAGCGTTAATTTTTGCCTGAATTGATTACGTTTGCAGCTTACTTGAGCGTGGACTAATAACTTAGGGATTATTATTGGGTTATAAAATAAATAGCGCGTCAAGTGCATTGTGCTGGGCGTGGGAACCGCTTCATTTTATTAGTGATGGTTTGCCTGTTGTTAATTAATACCTATGCTTTGCACGCATGCAGTATAATTATAGAAAGTTAATTTGCTAAGGCACATGCATGCAGAGTGACCAGCTGAAGCTTGTGCTTTTGTACCAGCGACGGCGTTAGAGAGCCAGCGCATTTAGGGGTCCCGTTGCGTGGGCCATGGGCACTGTTTTTATATTAAAAATACGAAACCAAATACGAGGCTGTGCCCAAATCCCAAGGCACCTATGTGGTCCTGATTGCGGGAGCATCTGGACCCCAGAGCCAAATTGCATTTCCGTTGCGTGCAAGTTTTTATCTTTGGTTTTTTTTCACTATTTTGCATTGTTTCTTTTTAGTTTTCTATGGTTTGCTGATGTTTTTCCTTTTGCTTTTTTCATTTGGTTAGTTACTGTTTCTTTGTCTCTTTCTATCATTTTAACCTTTTTTCACGGTTTATTTATTTATTTTTCTATTTTTCAACACATCTCTAATTTTTTAATACATATTATTTATTTTTCATATACACCAAAATGTTCTTTGTACACGTTAAAAAATTTAAAATACATAATTAATATTTTTTCAAATATATGTTTTGGTGTCTACTTTTTTATACTTATTAATTTTATATACATTTAAAATATGTTTTTTATGTTTTAAAATTTATCAGATACATAATTAATATATATATATTTCAAATACATGTGTTTGAACATTATTTTTGAAAAAGTGCTAAACATTTTTCAAATAAATGTTGATTTTGTTTTATTGTACAAAAAATTAAACTATGCGACCAATTCTTTTACATTATATAAACGTTTTTAAAATGTCACAAACATGCTTTCAAAACACATGAACATTCTTTTAGATGTAACGTGCATTTTTTTGAATAGTATGGAACATTTTGAATTATACGAACAAGTTGTAAATTGTATAACATTTTTTGAAAATATCACATACACTTTCTGAAATGTGCTAGCGTTATTTAAATATTACATTAATTTTTTCAATGGTACAAATAAATTCTAAAAGTTGAGGAACATTTTTTCACACTGGAAAAACATTTTTTAAATTGCGATGAACACTTCAAAAAATTAACTAAATTATTCTTTTCGTAATATATGTGTTTAATATTTTTAAAAATATCAGGAAAAGTAAAAAAAAAAAAGAGGAAACACCTCTACGGCTCTATACGGTATGCCATGCTATGTACCGCACCTGATGTGTGCCTTGCCACGTGTTTGGCAAGGGGGTACAAGAGTGATCCAGAAGTGGATCATTGGACAGCGGTCCAAATTATCCTTAGTAACTAGTGTTGGAAATATGCCCTAGAGGCAATAATAATTTAGTTATTATCATATTTCTTTGTTCATGATAATCGTTTATTATCCATGCTATAATTGTATTGATTGGAAACTCAAATACATGTGTGGGTACATAGACAACACTGTGTCCCTAGTATGCCTCTAATAGACTAGCTCGTTGATCAAAGATGGTCAAGGTTTCCTAGCCATAGACATGAGATGTCATTTGATAACGGGATCACATCATTAGGAGAATGATGTGATGGACAAGACCCAACTATGAACATAGCATATGATCGTGTCAGTTTATTGCTATTGTTTTCTGCATGTCAAGTATCTGTTCCTATGACCATGAGATCATGCAACTCACTGACACCGGAGGAATACCTTGTGTGTATCAAACGTCGCAACGTAACTGGGTGACTATAAAGATGCTCTACAGGTATCTCCAAAGGTGTCCGTTGAGTTGGCATGGATCAAGACTGGGATTTGTTACTCCGTGTGACGGAGAGGTATCTCAAGGCCCACTCGGTAATACAACATCACTATAAGCCTTGCAAGCAATGTGACTAAGGTGTTAGCCACGGGATCTTGTATTACGGAACGAGTAAAGAGACTTGCCGGTAACGAGATTGAACTAGGTATAGAGATACCAACGATCGAATCTCGGGCAAGTAACATACCAAAGAACAAAGGGAACAACATACGGGATTAACTGAATCCTTGACATAGAGGTTCGACCGATATAGATCTTCGTAGAATATGTAGGAACCAATATGGGCATCCAGGTCCCGCTATTGGTTATTGGCCGTAGAGGTGTCTCGGTCATGTCTACATAGTTCTCGAACCCGCAGGGTCTACACACTTAACGTTTGGTGACGATTAATATAGTTGAGTTATCGTTGGTGACCGAAGGTTGTTCGGAGTCTCGGATAAGATCCCGGACATGACGAGGATCTCCGGAAGAGTCCGGAGGTAAAGATTGATATATGTGATAATGGTGTTTTGATCTCCGAAAAGGGTTCTGGAATTCACCGGAAGTGGTTCCGGATGTTCACCGAAGTGTTCGGGTGCAGCAACACTTTATATGGGCCAAAGGGGTATAGCCCACGAGATATTGGAAAGTGCAAAAGGAGTTTTGCTGCTGCCTTAAGCAGTAAGGCAGTACTGCCGCTTAAGCGGTACTACCGCTTGGGTGAAGCGGTACTACCGCTCAAGCGGTACTACCGCTTGTGCGCGGTGCTGCAGGGATCCGAGTTGGACTCTTTCCTTGCGGGCCAAACCGATCTTGTGCGGGCAAAACCGACCTTGTAGAGGTTTTTCCTCCAAGTTTAGACCCCAGGGCTCAACATATAAATAGAGGGGCAGGGCTAGCACACGGGATACATCAGGATTTCCCAAGCCGTGTGCCGGCAACCCTAGCCCTCTAGTTCCTCCGTCATAATCTCCGTGGCGCTTGGCGAAGCCCTGCAGAGATTGTTCCTCACCACCATCACCACGCCGTCATGCTGCTGGAACTCATCTACTACTTCACCATCGCTCGCTGGATCGAGGAGGTGAAGGCGTCATCAAGCCGCACGTGTGTTGAACGCGGAGGTGCCGTCCGTTCGGCACTAGATCGGAAGGATCGTGATTGGATCGCGGGACGCTCGGCGATTTGGATCGCGAAGACGTTCGACTACATCAACCGCGTTTCTTAACGCTTCCGCTTAGCGATCTACAAGGGTATGTAGATTCAATCTCCCTCTCGTAGATGCTCATCACCATGGATAGGTCTTGCGTGTGCGTAGGAAAATTTTTGTTTCCCATGCAACGTTCCCCAACACCATCATCTAGTCCCGGCTGCGAGTCGGGGAGTCACAGTTGCCGGTGAAAACCGAGCCGACGGCAGGCGATGGCGGCGTTTTGCGTCGTTACCTTGATGAAGGCATCGTCGTGTAACTACTGTCGACCCATTCGTGCTGCTCCGGGAAAAATCCTAGGATCTGGTCTTCCAGATCAGACGATGGAGGCACTACGGTGTCATTTATCTCTTGGGAGCATCGTTTGTGGAGCAGCATTCGAAGACAGAGGCAGGAGGTGGATCGGCTTTGTCTTGAACAGAGCTTCGGTGGAGATGTCAAGTCATGCCTGCCCGACAGGTGATACGCGGTGTCATGCCTGTTCGGCAGGTGCTACGCACAACAGATCTTCCCGAGTCTCCTCGTCGGGATGGACGAGCGCAGGGCGGTGGCGCCGTGGTGGCGTCGACGGATGACCGGACTGGTAAGGATGATGCGGATCTCTCTCTTGAAGATGGGACTTCTAAAACGCGTGCATGTGGTGTACGCTTTAGGTCTGCTGCACCAGCTGTTTGTTCCGATACATTATATGGATGGATCGGTGACGACATCGGTTTTATATATGGAGACTGAGAGTACTCCACTTTATCAAGTTTGTAGATGTGAGTGGTGACTTCGGATGGTTTGATGTATGTTCTTGACAGACCTTCGTAGAATAATTAATAAAGATGGATGTATGCATCGATTGATGCAAAGCCCAGGGGTTTAACCTCCTTTTTAAAAAAAGGCAAACAAATAGTGAAGTAGGAAAGCTCTAAGGCCACTTCCGGTGCATTGTCACTTAGCAACCTTGCTACGAGATGGATGACTTTAGAGCATCTACAGCCGGACCCCTCAAACCCGCCTCAAACGCCCGGGCAGGCCACCTGGTCACGAAAAAACGACCCGGAAGAGCCTTTCAAACCGGCCTCAAACGCCCGGGCTGACCGGCACCCCCATATCCAGCCCAAATATGGGGCGGATATGGGGGAGCCCGGGCACACCCACCACATCGACCTGACGGCATGGCCCCACATGGACTCGTCGGGAAACCCGACGGTCTGACGGCCGCCTCGATCGTCGGCACGGTGTGAACGCCGTGTAGCGCCGCTTTGGCTCCCCGTCCGAGGTCGGGGCCAGCTATTTAAGCCAGTCGGCACCCCCAGCCTCAGCACATCCGCCTCCTCCCTCTCTCCGCCGCCACCCGAGCACATCTGCCTCCTCTCGTCCGCCGGCTCATCGCCACCTACGCGCAACTCACGCCGGAGCGGCGCTTGTAAATCGAGGCGGAGATCCAGGCTCGCTGCACCGCCCGCATCACTACGGGTATCCCTCCGGACTCGTCGGAGATGGAGGAGTAGGAGGAGGGGCAGGAGGAGGAGCAGCAGGAGGCCATGGAGGACGACGATCCGGAGGAGGAGGCTCCCGGATTGAGCATGGAGGAGGCGGAGGCGGAGTTCGCCGTCGCCCAATCGGAGGAGATGGCGGAGCAGCAGTCCATCATGGATTCCATCCGGGATGAGGCGTAGGTGGAGGCCAACCGCCGGCTCATCCGGCAGAGGCAGGCGGAGGCCGATGGCCTCTTCGACGAGCTGGAGGCGGAGATCTAGGCGGAGGAGGCCGCAGCGGAGCAGCCGGAGGGGGCGGAGCTGCGGCAGGCGGCCATTTATCCGCCGGAGGGCTCAGAGATCGTCGACATCTCCGACGAGGAGTAGATAGGTTCTACGTAGTCCGTAGGTTTGGTATCTTGCATGCTTTTGTATGGATTTGAGGATCCTAATATGAGATGTCCGGTTGTAGAATCAATTATTTGGGGCGTGACCGGTAAGTGTCCATGGACGCGCCCGGACGTGTCCGCGGGCGTTTGAGGGGCCGGATTTGCAAGGTCCGGCTGTAGATGCTCTTAGAGACAACTATCCAATGCATTTCCTCAT
This sequence comes from Elymus sibiricus, assembly GCA_039707655.1. NCBI lineage: Eukaryota > Viridiplantae > Streptophyta > Magnoliopsida > Poales > Poaceae > Elymus > Elymus sibiricus. The sequence goes on from CM077665.1 coordinate 507,310,056, forward strand.
TTAATTGATTGATTCAGTGATCATACTTGCATTTCAACTCTGGCTTGTTTTTTTTTTTTTTTGAAACCGAAACTCTGGTTTGTTGTGGCATGAACTAACATTAATATTCAGGTTCACATAGATAACTTAGCAAGCGACATCTTGTTGTGGCAAACATGCATTAAACGGAAATAAGATTCACGTTAAATGAGCTGCAGGTTAAACTGGGAGAGTTGACACAGCAAGACAGGTCACATATTTGGTTAGCTTGTGTTGAAGTGAAAGTTAAATCTGCAGGCAAGATTTACGTGATGCAAGTCACCTGCAGGTACATATTATAGGCTGCTTCCCTGCTGGGATGCTTGTTTCGGGCATGATTCAAGAACAACAGCAGCAAAGAACTAGTACAATGTATGGTATGTAATTCTTTCTTTGATCCCAAAGAACTAAAGCCGACACAAAGGTGCAGCAAAAGCTTGCAGAAGGAAGTGGAGTTTTTGAGCTCGAGCTCATTTGAGCCCGGTGAACAGTAAAATCCGAAAAAAATCAAAATAAATTCAAAAAATTCTGAATTTTTTTTTGGTGGAAACATTTACATAAGTTTTACGTGCTCCCAAAATTTCATATTGAAATCACATTCCTGGAAATCGTGGCAGGACAAATAAAATTGATGCTCCAAATGTGTTATTTTCAAAAGCATTTTGGAGTGCTGATTTTTTTTTTTGACACGACGTCCACGAATGCCTTTTGAAGATAAAATTTTGTGAGGACGGAAAACTTTTGGCAATGTTTGCACCAAAAAAAATTAGATTTTTTGAATGTTTTTTTCATTTTTGTTGGATTTTACTGTTCGCCTGAGCTCGGGAGCAGAAGATGACTTTCCCAATAGGTTTATATTCTTTCACTACGGCTCAAGAAGCACCTTTTTTTTTAGGATTATTACTCCAGGAGCACCCAGGAGGCGCGGCAGGTACGTCTCGCCTGTACCGAGACGTAATAGATTTTGCCTACATCGCAGGTATACTGGGCCGACAAATATAGTAGCTGCGTGCAGGGAGGGGCGTTTTGGCTCCCGGGTCCAAGTGCTCTCGCTATCATGGTCGTCCAGGTAAGCTGTGGGATTTGTGCTAGGCATTATTAAGGTTGATATACGGGGACAGAATAAGAAAGAATACACATGTACGTATGTGTGTCAGGCAACAGCCGACAGGGCATGTGCAGACGCCGTTAACGTGGGGAGCTACCAGCCGTCAACTGGACCCGCAAGTCAGTCCAGCCAAAAATGAATGCGCCCCCATCCACCGATTATGTGCACTGTTCGAGAGGAAGGGGATCGAGTGGGAAAACAGAGCCTGTGTGGGCGGCGGCGGCGGAGCGCGGCGTCGACGGTGTGCCCGCACGGTGCCTGCTTGCTCGCAGTTGAGCGTGTCCCCGTGTGATCTCGGATTTGCGACGACGCAACCATGGCGATGGATTTCCCGTCTCTCCGGTGGACAGGTAAAAATTCCTTTTTGGACGCATCTAGTTCTTCGTTCGAATTACTAAATCCAGCATCCATAAGAAAGCTTAGAGATTCGATTGAATGAACGCAGGCTGCCATCTTCCCCGATGAGACCTCCAGCGCGAGACTCTGATGGAGTTGATTGGCAGGGCAGGTGGGTGAGGGGTGAGGATCAGCGAATGGATCTCGTGGGGCTGTGGTCTGTGGAGTTGGCCACAGCTCACCTTGGCAGTTCATGAGTGACGAGACTAGTGTTGGTGCCGCTGGCGCGGCCATGTCTGGATCCAGAAGAGGTACGCCATGGAGATGAGATCTGATTTTTTCCACTGGAAAGAACCGCACTTTACTGACTAATTTTTATTTTGTAGGTGCAGGTTCCACCTCCGCCCAGAGTTCGAGCTACAAGACGACAGCGGGGAGGCAGTAGCTGGTGTTGATGCTGAAGGTGACCGCGGCGGCGAGGTTGTTGCAGAGAAAGATCCTGAAGCAGTTCCTCTGCCAAGCGATTCCGGTCCAGTTGTTCGGGAAGAGTACGAGCAGTCCGTGGTGGTTTGGAAGAACGATGAATATCCAGACGATGAAGATGGAGTGTCAAGCTACAAGCGTCAGCGTTTGTGCTAGTTGCAGTGGAGTGAGTGGCTGAAATGAATCACCTAGGGAGGGTCCAGTGTTTGTTCGTGTGTGTGGTCTAATGTTTAATTATGGAACAATCAGCTTAAATCTGTGAGCGTTAATTTTTGCCTAAATTGATTACGTTTGCAGCTTACTTGAGCGTGGACTAATAACTTAGGGATTATTATTGGGTTATAAAATAAATAGCGCGTCAAGTGCATTGTGCTGGGCGTGGGAACCGCTTCATTTTATTAGTGATGGTTTGCCTGTTGTTAATTAATACCTATGCTTTGCACGCATGCAGTATAATTATAGAAAGTTAATTTGCTAAGGCACATGCATGCAGAGTGACCAGCTGAAGCTTGTGCTTCTGTACCAGCGACGGCGTTAGAGAGCCAGCGCATTTAGGGGTCCCGTTGCGTGGGCCATGGGCACTGTTTTTATATTAAAAATACGAAACCAAATACGAGGCTGTGCCCAAATCCCAAGGCACCTATGTGGTCCTGATTGCGGGAGCATCTGGACCCCAGAGCCAAATTGCATTTCCGTTGCGGGCAAGTTTTTATCTTTCGTTTTTTTTCACTATTTTGCATTGTTTCTTTTTAGTTTTCTATGGTTTGCTGATGTTTTTTCCTTTTGCTTTTTTCATTTGGTTAGTTACTGTTTCTTTGTCTCTTTCTATCATTTTAACCTTTTTTCACGGTTTATTTATTTATTTTTCTATTTTTCAACACATCTCTAATTTTTTAATACATATTATTTATTTTTCATATACACCAAAATGTTCTTTGTACACGTTAAAAAATTTAAAATACATAATTAATATTTTTTCAAATATATGTTTTGGTGTCTACTTTTTTATACTTATTAATTTTATATACATTTAAAATATGTTTTTTATGTTTTAAAATTTATCAGATACATAATTAATATATATATATTTCAAATACATGTGTTTGAACATTATTTTTGAAAAAGTGCTAAACATTTTTCAAATAAATGTTGATTTTGTTTTATTGTACAAAAAATTAAACTATGCGACCAATTCTTTTACATTATATAAACGTTTTTAAAATGTCACAAACATGCTTTCAAAACACATGAACATTCTTTTAGATGTAACGTGCATTTTTTTGAATAGTATGGAACATTTTGAATTATACGAACAAGTTGTAAATTGTATAACATTTTTTGAAAATATCACATACACTTTCTGAAATGTGCTAGCGTTATTTAAATATTACATTAATTTTTTCAATGGTACAAATAAATTCTAAAAGTTGAGGAACATTTTTTCACACTGGAAGAACATTTTTTAAATTGCGATGAACACTTCAAAAAATTAACTAAATTATTCTTTTCGTAATATATGTGTTTAATATTTTTAAAAATATCAGAAAAAGTAAAAAAAAAGAGGAAACACCTCTACGGCTCTATACGGTATGCCATGCTATGTACCGCACCTGATGTGTGCCTTGCCACGTGTTTGGCAAGGGGGTACAAGAGTGATCCAGGAGTGGATCATTGGACAGCGGTCCAAATTATCCTTAGTAACTAGTGTTGGAAATATGCCCTAGAGGCAATAATAATTTAGTTATTATCATATTTCTTTGTTCATGATAATCGTTTATTATCCATGCTATAATTGTATTGATTGGAAACTCAAATACATGTGTGGGTACATAGACAACACTGTGTCCCTAGTATGCCTCTAATAGACTAGCTCGTTGATCAAAGATGGTCAAGGTTTCCTAGCCATAGACATGAGATGTCATTTGATAACGGGATCACATCATTAGGAGAATGATGTGATGGACAAGACCCAACTATGAACATAGCATATGATCGTGTCAGTTTATTGCTATTGTTTTCTGCATGTCAAGTATCTGTTCCTATGACCATGAGATCATGCAACTCACTGACACCGGAGGAATACCTTGTGTGTATCAAACGTCGCAATGTAACTGGGTGACTATAAAGATGCTCTACAGGTATCTCCAAAGGTGTCCGTTGAGTTGGCATGGATCAAGACTGGGATTTGTTACTCCGTGTGACGGAGAGGTATCTCAAGGCCCACTCGTTAATACAACATCACTATAAGCCTTGCAAGCAATGTGACTAAGGTGTTAGCCACGGGATCTTGTATTACGGAACGAGTAAAGAGACTTGCCGGTAACGAGATTGAACTAGGTATAGAGATACCAACGATCGAATCTCGGGCAAGTAACATACCAAAGAACAAAGGGAACAACATACGGGATTAACTGAATCCTTGACATAGAGGTTCGACCGATATAGATCTTCGTAGAATATGTAGGAACCAATATGGGCATCCAGGTCCCGCTATTGGTTATTGGCCGTAGAGGTGTCTCGGTCATGTCTACATAGTTCTCGAACCCGCAGGGTCTACACACTTAACGTTTGGTGACGATTAATATAGTTGAGTTATCGTTGGTGACCGAAGGTTGTTCGGAGTCTCGGATAAGATCCCGGACATGACGAGGATCTCCGGAAGAGTCCGGAGGTAAAGATTGATATATGTGATAATGGTGTTTTGATCTCCGAAAAGGGTTCCGGAATTCACCGGAAGTGGTTCCGGATGTTCACCGAAGTGTTCGGGTGCAGCAACACTTTATATGGGCCAAAGGGGTATAGCCCACGAGATATTGGAAAGTGCAAAAGGAGTTTTGCTGCTGCCTTAAGCAGTAAGGCAGTACTGCCGCTTAAGCGGTACTACCGCTTGGGTGAAGCGGTACTACCGCTCAAGCGGTACTACCGCTTGTGCGCGGTGCTGCAGGGATCCGAGTTGGACTCTTTCCTTGCGGGCCAAACCGATCTTGTGCGGGCAAAACCGACCTTGTAGAGGTTTTTCCTCCAAGTTTAGACCCCAGGGCTCAACATATAAATAGAGGGGCAGGGCTAGCACACGGGATACATCAGGATTTCCCAAGCCGTGTGCCGGCAACCCTAGCCCTCTAGTTCCTCCGTCATAATCTCCGTGGCGCTTGGCGAAGCCCTGCAGAGATTGTTCCTCACCACCATCACCACGCCGTCATGCTGCTGGAACTCATCTACTACTTCACCATCGCTCGCTGGATCGAGGAGGTGAAGGCGTCATCAAGCCGCACGTGTGTTGAACGCGGAGGTGCCGTCCGTTCGGCACTAGATCGGAAGGATCGTGATTGGATCGCGGGACGCTCGGCGATTTGGATCGCGAAGACGTTCGACTACATCAACCGCGTTTCTTAACGCTTCCGCTTAGCAATCTACAAGGGTATGTAGATTCAATCTCCCTCTCGTAGATGCTCATCACCATGGATAGGTCTTGCGTGTGCGTAGGAAAATTTTTGTTTCCCATGCAACGTTCCCCAACACCATCATCTAGTCCCGGCTGCGAGTCGGGGAGTCACAGTTGCCGGTGAAAACCGAGCCGACGGCAGGCGATGGCGGCGTTTTGCGTCGTTACCTTGATGAAGGCATCGTCGTGTAACTACTGTCGACCCATTCGTGCTGCTCCGGGAAAAATCCTAGGATCTGGTCTTCCAGATCAGACGATGGAGGCACTACGGTGTCATTTATCTCTTGGGAGCGTCGTTTGTGGAGCAGCATTCGAAGACAGAGGCAGGAGGTGGATCGGCTTTGTCTTGAACAGAGCTTCGGTGGAGATGTCAAGTCATGCCTGCCCGACAGGTGATACGCGGTGTCATGCCTGTTCGGCAGGTGCTACGCACAACAGATCTTCCCGAGTCTCCTCGTCGGGATGGACGAGCGCAGGGCGGTGGCGCCGTGGTGGCGTCGACGGATGACCGGACTGGTAAGGATGATGCGGATCTCTCTCTTGAAGATGGGACTTCTAAAACGCGTGCATGTGGTGTACGCTTTAGGTCTGCTGCACCAGCTGTTTGTTCCGATACATTATATGGATGGATCGGTGACGACATCGGTTTTATATATGGAGACTGAGAGTACTCCACTTTATCAAGTTTGTAGATGTGAGTGGTGACTTCGGATGGTTTGATGTATGTTCTTGACAGACCTTTGTAGAATAATTAATAAAGATGGATGTATGCATCGATTGATGCAAAGCCCAGGGGTTTAACCTCCTTTTTAAAAAAAGGCAAACAAATAGTGAAGTAGGAAAGCTCTAAGGCCACTTCCGGTGCATTGTCACTTAGCAACCTTGCTACGAGATGGATGACTTTAGAGCATCTACAGCCGGACCCCTCAAACCCGCCTCAAACGCCCAGGCAGGCCACCTGGTCACGAAAAAACGACCCGGAAGAGCCTTTCAAACCGGCCTCAAACGCCCGGGCTGACCGGCACCCCCATATCCAGCCCAAATATGGGGCGGATATGGGGGAGCCCGGGCACACCCACCACATCGACCTGACGGCATGGCCCCACATGGACTCGTCGGGAAACCCGACGGTCTGACGGCCGCCTCGATCGTCGGCACGGTGTGAACGCCGCGTAGCGCCGCTTTGGCTCCCCGTCCGAGGTCGGGGCCAGCTATTTAAGCCAGTCGGCACCCCCAGCCTCAGCACATCCGCCTCCTCCCTCTCTCCGCCGCCACCCGAGCACATCTGCCTCCTCTCGTCCGCCGGCTCATCGCCACCTACGCGCAACTCACGCCGGAGCGGCGCTTGTAAATCGAGGCGGAGATCCAGGCTCGCTGCACCGCCCGCATCACTACGGGTATCCCTCCGGACTCGTCGGAGATGGAGGAGGAGGAGGAGGGGCAGGAGGAGGAGCAGCAGGAGGCCATGGAGGACGACGATCCGGAGGAGGAGGCTCCCGGATTGAGCATGGAGGAGGCGGAGGCGGAGTTCGCCGTCGCCCAATCGGAGGAGATGGCGGAGCAGCAGTCCATCATGGATTCCATCCGGGATGAGGCGTAGGTGGAGGCCAACCGCCGGCTCATCCGGCAGAGGCAGGCGGAAGCCGATGGCCTCTTCGACGAGCTGGAGGCGGAGATCTAGGCGGAGGAGGCCGCAGCGGAGCAGCCGGAGGGGGCGGAGCTGCGGCAGGCGGCCATTTATCCGCCGGAGGGCTCGGAGATCGTCGACATCTCCGACGAGGAGTAGATAGGTTCTACGTAGTCCGTAGGTTTGGTATCTTGCATGCTTTTGTATGGATTTGAGGATCCTAATATGAGATGTCCGGTTGTAGAATCAATTATTTGGGGCGTGACCGGTAAGTGTCCATGGACGCGCCCGGACGTGTCCGCGGGCGTTTGAGGGGCCGGATTTGCAAGGTCCGGCTGTAGATGCTCTTAGAGACAACTATCCAATGCATTTCCTCATTTAATTGATTGATTCAGTGATCATACTTGCATTTCAACTCTGGCTTGTTTTTTTTTTTTTTTTGAAACCGAAACTCTGGTTTGTTGTGGCATGAACTAACATTAATATTCAGGTTCACATAGATAACTTAGCAAGCGACATCTTGTTGTGGCAAACATGCATTAAACGGAAATAAGATTCACGTTAAATGAGCTGCAGGTTAAACTGGGAGAGTTGACACAGCAAGACAGGTCACATATTTGGTTAGCTTGTGTTGAAGTGAAAGTTAAATCTGCAGGCAAGATTTACGTGATGCAAGTCACCTGCAGGTACATATTATAGGCTGCTTCCCTGCTGGGATGCTTGTTTCGGGCATGATTCAAGAACAACAGCAGCAAAGAACTAGTACAATGTATGGTATGTAATTCTTTCTTTGATCCCAAAGAACTAAAGCCGACACAAAGGTGCAGCAAAAGCTTGCAGAAGGAAGTGGAGTTTTTGAGCTCGAGCTCATTTGAGCCCGGTGAACAGTCAAATCCGAAAAAAATCAAAATAAATTCAAAAAATTCTGAATTTTTTTTTGGTGGAAACATTTACATAAGTTTTACGTGCTCCCAAAATTTCATATTGAAATCACATTCCTGGAAATCGTGGCAGGACAAATAAAATTGATGCTCCAAATGTGTTATTTTCAAAAGCATTTTGGAGTGCTGATTTTTTTTTTTTGACACGACGTCCACGAATGTCTTTTGAAGATAAAATTTTGTGAGGACGGAAAACTTTTGGCAATGTTTGCACCAAAAAAAATTAGATTTTTGAATGTTTTTTTCATTTTTGTTGGATTTTACTGTTCGCCTGAGCTCGGGAGCAGAAGATGACTTTCCCAATAGGTTTATATTCTTTCACTACGGCTCAAGAAGCACCTTTTTTTTTAGGATTATTACTCCAGGAGCACCCAGGAGGCGCGGCAGCTACGTCTCGCCTGTACCGAGACGTAATAGATTTTGCCTACATCGCAGGTATACTGGGCCGACAAATATAGTAGCTGCGTGCAGGGAGGGGCGTTTTGGCTCCCGGGTCCAAGTGCTCTCGCTATCATGGTCGTCCAGGTAAGCTGTGGGATTCGTGCTAGGCATTATTAAGGTTGATATACGGGGACAGAATAAGAAAGAATACACATGTACGTATGTGTGTCAGGCAACAGCCGACAGGGCATGTGCAGACGCCGTTAACGTGGGGAGCTACCAGCCGTCAACTGGACCCGCAAGTCAGTCCAGCCAAAAATGAATGCGCCCCCATCCACCGATTATGTGCACTGTTCGAGAGGAAGGGGATCGAGTGGGAAAACAGAGCCTGTGTGGGCGGCGGCGGCGGAGCGCGGCGTCGACGGTGTGCCCGCACGGTGCCTGCTTGCTCGCAGTTGAGCGTGTCCCCGTGTGATCTCGGATTTGCGACGACGCAACCATGGCGATGGATTTCCCGTCTCTCCGGTGGACAGGTAAAAATTCCTTTTTGGACGCATCTAGTTCTTCGTTCGAATTACTAAATCCAGCATCCATAAGAAAGCTTAGAGATTCGATTGAATGAACGCAGGCTGCCATCTTCCCCGATGAGACCTCCAGCGCGAGACTCTGATGGAGTTGATTGGCAGGGCAGGTGGGTGAGGGGTGAGGATCAGCGAATGGATCTCGTGGGGCTGTGGTCTGTGGAGTTGGCCACAGCTCACCTTGGCAGTTCATGAGTGACGAGACTAGTGTTGGTGCCGCTGGCGCGGCCATGTCTGGATCCAGAAGAGGTACGCCATGGAGATGAGATCTGATTTTTTCCACTGGAAAGAACCGCACTTTACTGACTAATTTTTATTTTGTAGGTGCAGGTTCCACCTCCGCCCAGAGTTCGAGCTACAAGACGACAGCGGGGAGGCAGTAGCTGGTGTTGATGCTGAAGGTGACCGCGGCGGCGAGGTTGTTGCAGAGAAAGATCCTGAAGCAGTTCCTCTGCCAAGCGATTCCGGTCCAGTTGTTCTGGAAGAGTACGAGCAGTCCGTGGTGGTTTGGAAGAACGATGAATATCCAGACGATGAAGATGGAGTGTCAAGCTACAAGCGTCAGCGTTTGTGCTAGTTGCAGTGGAGTGAGTGGCTGAAATGAATCACCTAGGGAGGGTCCAGTGTTTGTTCGTGTGTGTGGTCTAATGTTTAATTATGGAACAATCAGCTTAAATCTGTGAGCGTTAATTTTTGCCTGAATTGATTACGTTTGCAGCTTACTTGAGCGTGGACTAATAACTTAGGGATTATTATTGGGTTATAAAATAAATAGCGCGTCAAGTGCATTGTGCTGGGCGTGGGAACCGCTTCATTTTATTAGTGATGGTTTGCCTGTTGTTAATTAATACCTATGCTTTGCACGCATGCAGTATAATTATAGAAAGTTAATTTGCTAAGGCACATGCATGCAGAGTGACCAGCTGAAGCTTGTGCTTCTGTACCAGCGACGGCGTTAGAGAGCCAGCGCATTTAGGGGTCCCGTTGTGTGGGCCATGGGCACTGTTTTTATATTAAAAATACGAAACCAAATACGAGGCTGTGCCCAAATCCCAAGGCACCTATGTGGTCCTGATTGCAGGAGCATCTGGACCCCAGAGCCAAATTGCATTTCCGTTGCGTGCAAGTTTTTATCTTTGGTTTTTTTTTCACTATTTTGCATTGTTTCTTTTTAGTTTTCTATGGTTTGCTGATGTTTTTTCCTTTTGCTTTTTTCATTTGGTTAGTTACTGTTTCTTTGTCTCTTTCTATCATTTTAACCTTTTTTCACGGTTTATTTATTTATTTTTCTATTTTTCAACACATCTCTAATTTTTTAATACATATTATTTATTTTTCATATACACCAAAATGTTCTTTGTACACGTTAAAAAATTTAAAATACATAATTAATATTTTTTCAAATATATGTTTTGGTGTCTACTTTTTTATACTTATTAATTTTATATACATTTAAAATATGTTTTTTATGTTTTAAAATTTATCAGATACATAATTAATATATATATATTTCAAATACATGTGTTTGAACATTATTTTTGAAAAAGTGCTAAACATTTTTCAAATAAATGTTGATTTTGTTTTATTGTACAAAAAATTAAACTATGCGACCAATTCTTTTACATTATATAAACGTTTTTAAAATGTCACAAACATGCTTTCAAAACACATGAACATTCTTTTAGATGTAACGTGCATTTTTTTGAATAGTATGGAACATTTTGAATTATACGAACAAGTTGTAAATTGTATAACATTTTTTGAAAATATCACATACACTTTCTGAAATGTGCTAGCGTTATTTAAATATTACATTAATTTTTTCAATGGTACAAATAAATTCTAAAAGTTGAGGAACATTTTTTCACACTGGAAGAACATTTTTTAAATTGCGATGAACACTTCAAAAAATTAACTAAATTATTCTTTTCGTAATATATGTGTTTAATATTTTTAAAAATATCAGAAAAAGTAAAAAAAAAAAGAGGAAACACCTCTACGGCTCTATACGGTATGCCATGCTATGTACCGCACCTGATGTGTGCCTTGCCACGTGTTTGGCAAGGGGGTACAAGAGTGATCCAGGAGTGGATCATTGGACAGCGGTCCAAATTATCCTTAGTAACTAGTGTTGGAAATATGCCCTAGAGGCAATAATAATTTAGTTATTATCATATTTCTTTGTTCATGATAATCGTTTATTATCCATGCTATAATTGTATTGATTGGAAACTCAAATACATGTGTGGGTACATAGACAACACTGTGTCCCTAGTATGCCTCTAATAGACTAGCTCGTTGATCAAAGATGGTCAAGGTTTCCTAGCCATAGACATGAGATGTCATTTGATAACGGGATCACATCATTAGGAGAATGATGTGATGGACAAGACCCAACTATGAACATAGCATATGATCGTGTCAGTTTATTGCTATTGTTTTCTGCATGTCAAGTATCTGTTCCTATGACCATGAGATCATGCAACTCACTGACACCGGAGGAATACCTTGTGTGTATCAAACGTCGCAACGTAACTGGGTGACTATAAAGATGCTCTACAGGTATCTCCAAAGGTGTCCGTTGAGTTGGCATGGATCAAGACTGGGATTTGTTACTCCGTGTGACGGAGAGGTATCTCAAGGCCCACTCGGTAATACAACATCACTATAAGCCTTGCAAGCAATGTGACTAAGGTGTTAGCCACGGGATCTTGTATTACGGAACGAGTAAAGAGACTTGCCGGTAACGAGATTGAACTAGGTATAGAGATACCAACGATCGAATCTCGGGCAAGTAACATACCAAAGAACAAAGGGAACAACATACGGGATTAACTGAATCCTTGACATAGAGGTTCGACCGATATAGATCTTCGTAGAATATGTAGGAACCAATATGGGCATCCAGGTCCCGCTATTGGTTATTGGCCGTAGAGGTGTCTCGGTCATGTCTACATAGTTCTCGAACCCGCAGGGTCTACACACTTAACGTTTGGTGACGATTAATATAGTTGAGTTATCGTTGGTGACCGAAGGTTGTTCGGAGTCTCGGATAAGATCCCGGACATGACGAGGATCTCCGGAAGAGTCCGGAGGTAAAGATTGATATATGTGATAATGGTGTTTTGATCTCCGAAAAGGGTTTCGGAATTCACCGGAAGTGGTTCCGGATGTTCACCGAAGTGTTCGGGTGCAGCAACACTTTATATGGGCCAAAGGGGTATAGCCCACGAGATATTGGAAAGTGCAAAAGGAGTTTTGCTGCTGCCTTAAGCAGTAAGGCAGTACTGCCGCTTAAGCGGTACTACCGCTTGGGTGAAGCGGTACTACCGCTCAAGCGGTACTACCGCTTGTGCGCGGTGCTGCAGGGATCCGAGTTGGACTCTTTCCTTGCGGGCCAAACCGATCTTGTGCGGGCAAAACCGACCTTGTAGAGGTTTTTCCTCCAAGTTTAGACCCTAGGGCTCAACATATAAATAGAGGGGCAGGGCTAGCACACGGGATACATCAGGATTTCCCAAGCCGTGTGCCGGCAACCCTAGCCCTCTAGTTCCTCCGTCATAATCTCCGTGGCGCTTGGCGAAGCCCTGCAGAGATTGTTCCTCACCACCATCACCACGCCGTCATGCTGCTGGAACTCATCTACTACTTCACCATCGCTCGCTGGATCGAGGAGGTGAAGGCGTCATCAAGCCGCACGTGTGTTGAACGCGGAGGTGCCGTCCGTTCGGCACTAGATCGGAAGGATCGTGATTGGATCGCGGGACGCTCGGCGATTTGGATCGCGAAGACGTTCGACTACATCAACCGCGTTTCTTAACGCTTCCGCTTAGCGATCTACAAGGGTATGTAGATTCAATCTCCCTCTCGTAGATGCTCATCACCATGGATAGGTCTTGCGTGTGCGTAGGAAAATTTTTGTTTCCCATGCAACGTTCCCCAACACCATCATCTAGTCCCGGCTGCGAGTCGGGGAGTCACAGTTGCCGGTGAAAACCGAGCCGACGGCAGGCGATGGCGGCGTTTTGCGTCGTTACCTTGATGAAGGCATCGTCGTGTAACTACTGTCGACCCATTCGTGCTGCTCCGGGAAAAATCCTAGGATCTGGTCTTCCAGATCAGACGATGGAGGCACTACGGTGTCATTTATCTCTTGGGAGCATCGTTTGTGGAGCAGCATTCGAAGACAGAGGCAGGAGGTGGATCGGCTTTGTCTTGAACAGAGCTTCGGTGGAGATGTCAAGTCATGCCTGCCCGACAGGTGATACGCGGTGTCATGCCTGTTCGGCAGGTGCTACGCACAACAGATCTTCCCGAGTCTCCTCGTCGGGATGGACGAGCGCAGGGCGGTGGCGCCGTGGTGGCGTCGACGGATGACCGGACTGGTAAGGATGATGCGGATCTCTCTCTTGAAGATGGGACTTCTAAAACGCGTGCATGTGGTGTACGCTTTAGGTCTGCTGCACCAGCTGTTTGTTCCGATACATTATATGGATGGATCGGTGACGACATCGGTTTTATATATGGAGACTGAGAGTACTCCACTTTATCAAGTTTGTAGATGTGAGTGGTGACTTCGGATGGTTTGATGTATGTTCTTGACAGACCTTCGTAGAATAATTAATAAAGATGGATGTATGCATCGATTGATGCAAAGCCCAGGGGTTTAACCTCCTTTTTAAAAAAAAGGCAAACAAATAGTGAAGTAGGAAAGCTCTAAGGCCACTTCCGGTGCATTGTCACTTAGCAACCTTGCTACGAGATGGATGACTTTAGAGCATCTACAGCCGGACCCCTCAAACCCGCCTCAAACGCCCGGGCAGGCCACCTGGTCACGAAAAAACGACCCGGAAGAGCCTTTCAAACCGGCCTCAAACGCCCGGGCTGACCGGCACCCCCATATCCAGCCCAAATATGGGGCGGATATGGGGGAGCCCGGGCACACCCACCACATCGACCTGACGGCATGGCCCCACATGGACTCGTCGGGAAACCCGACGGTCTGACGGCCGCCTCGATCGTCGGCACGGTGTGAACGCCGCGTAGCGCCGCTTTGGCTCCCCGTCCGAGGTCGGGGCCAGCTATTTAAGCCAGTCGGCACCCCCAGCCTCAGCACATCCGCCTCCTCCCTCTCTCCGCCGCCACCCGAGCACATCTGCCTCCTCTCGTCCGCCGGCTCATCGCCACCTACGCGCAACTCACGCCGGAGCGGCGCTTGTAAATCGAGGCGGAGATCCAGGCTCGCTGCACCGCCCGCATCACTACGGGTATCCCTCCGGACTCGTCGGAGATGGAGGAGGAGGAGGAGGGGCAGGAGGAGGAGCAGCAGGAGGCCATGGAGGACGACGATCCGGAGGAGGAGGCTCCCGGATTGAGCATGGAGGAGGCGGAGGCGGAGTTCGCCGTCGCCCAATCGGAGGAGATGGCGGAGCAGCAGTCCATCATGGATTCCATCCGGGATGAGGCGTAGGTGGAGGCCAACCGCCGGCTCATCCGGCAGAGGCAGGCGGAGGCCGATGGCCTCTTCGACGAGCTGGAGGCGGAGATCTAGGCGGAGGAGGCCGCAGCGGAGCAGCCGGAGGGGGCGGAGCTGCGGCAGGCGGCCATTTATCCGCCGGAGGGCTCGGAGATCGTCGACATCTCCGACGAGGAGTAGATAGGTTCTACGTAGTCCGTAGGTTTGGTATCTTGCATGCTTTTGTATGGATTTGAGGATCCTAATATGAGATGTCCGGTTGTAGAATCAATTATTTGGGGCGTGACCGGTAAGTGTCCATGGACGCGCCCGGACGTGTCCGCGGGCGTTTGAGGGGCCGGATTTGCAAGGTCCGGCTGTAGATGCTCTTAGAGACAACTATCCAATGCATTTCCTCATTTAATTGATTGATTCAGTGATCATACTTGCATTTCAACTCTGGCTTTTTTTTTTTTTTTTTTGAAACCGAAACTCTGGTTTGTTGTGGCATGAACTAACATTAATATTCAGGTTCACATAGATAACTTAGCAAGCGACATCTTGTTGTGGCAAACATGCATTAAACGGAAATAAGATTCACGTTAAATGAGCTGCAGGTTAAACTGGGAGAGTTGACACAGCAAGACAGGTCACATATTTGGTTAGCTTGTGTTGAAGTGAAAGTTAAATCTGCAGGCAAGATTTACGTGATGCAAGTCACCTGCAGGTACATATTATAGGCTGCTTCCCTGCTGGGATGCTTGTTTCGGGCATGATTCAAGAACAACAGCAGCAAAGAACTAGTACAATGTATGGTATGTAATTCTTTCTTTGATCCCAAAGAACTAAAGCCGACACAAAGGTGCAGCAAAAGCTTGCAGAAGGAAGTGGAGTTTTTGAGCTCGAGCTCATTTGAGCCCGGTGAACAGTAAAATCCGAAAAAAATCAAAATAAATTCAAAAAATTCTGAATTTTTTTTTGGTGGAAACATTTACATAAGTTTTACGTGCTCCCAAAATTTCATATTGAAATCACATTCCTGGAAATCGTGGCAGGACAAATAAAATTGATGCTCCAAATGTGTTATTTTCAAAAGCATTTTGGAGTGCTGATTTTTTTTTTTGACACGACGTCCACGAATGCCTTTTGAAGATAAAATTTTGTGAGGACGGAAAACTTTTGGCAATGTTTGCACCAAAAAAAATTAGATTTTTTGAATGTTTTTTTCATTTTTGTTGGATTTTACTGTTCGCCTGAGCTCGGGAGCAGAAGATGACTTTCCCAATAGGTTTATATTCTTTCACTACGGCTCAAGAAGCACCTTTTTTTTTAGGATTATTACTCCAGGAGCACCCAGGAGGCGCGGCAGCTACGTCTCGCCTGTACCGAGACGTAATAGATTTTGCCTACATCGCAGGTATACTGGGCCGACAAATATAGTAGCTGCGTGCAGGGAGGGGCGTTTTGGCTCCCGGGTCCAAGTGCTCTCGCTATCATGGTCGTCCAGGTAAGCTGTGGGATTCGTGCTAGGCATTATTAAGGTTGATATACGGGGACAGAATAAGAAAGAATACACATGTACGTATGTGTGTCAGGCAACAGCCGACAGGGCATGTGCAGACGCCGTTAACGTGGGGAGCTACCAGCCGTCAACTGGACCCGCAAGTCAGTCCAGCCAAAAATGAATGCGCCCCCATCCACCGATTATGTGCACTGTTCGAGAGGAAGGGGATCGAGTGGGAAAACAGAGCCTGTGTGGGCGGCGGCGGCGGAGCGCGGCGTCGACGGTGTGCCCGCACGGTGCCTGCTTGCTCGCAGTTGAGCGTGTCCCCGTGTGATCTCGGATTTGCGACGACGCAACCATGGCGATGGATTTCCCGTCTCTCCGGTGGACAGGTAAAAATTCCTTTTTGGACGCATCTAGTTCTTCGTTCGAATTACTAAATCCAGCATCCATAAGAAAGCTTAGAGATTCGATTGAATGAACGCAGGCTGCCATCTTCCCCGATGAGACCTCCAGCGCGAGACTCTGATGGAGTTGATTGGCAGGGCAGGTGGGTGAGGGGTGAGGATCAGCGAATGGATCTCGTGGGGCTGTGGTCTGTGGAGTTGGCCACAGCTCACCTTGGCAGTTCATGAGTGACGAGACTAGTGTTGGTGCCGCTGGCGCGGCCATGTCTGGATCCAGAAGAGGTACGCCATGGAGATGAGATCTGATTTTTTCCACTGGAAAGAACCGCACTTTACTGACTAATTTTTATTTTGTAGGTGCAGGTTCCACCTCCGCCCAGAGTTCGAGCTACAAGACGACAGCGGGGAGGCAGTAGCTGGTGTTGATGCTGAAGGTGACCGCGGCGGCGAGGTTGTTGCAGAGAAAGATCCTGAAGCAGTTCCTCTGCCAAGCGATTCCGGTCCAGTTGTTCGGGAAGAGTACGAGCAGTCCGTGGTGGTTTGGAAGAACGATGAATATCCAGACGATGAAGATGGAGTGTCAAGCTACAAGCGTCAGCGTTTGTGCTAGTTGCAGTGGAGTGAGTGGCTGAAATGAATCACCTAGGGAGGGTCCAGTGTTTGTTCGTGTGTGTGGTCTAATGTTTAATTATGGAACAATCAGCTTAAATCTGTGAGCGTTAATTTTTGCCTGAATTGATTACGTTTGCAGCTTACTTGAGCGTGGACTAATAACTTAGGGATTATTATTGGGTTATAAAATAAATAGCGCGTCAAGTGCATTGTGCTGGGCGTGGGAACCGCTTCATTTTATTAGTGATGGTTTGCCTGTTGTTAATTAATACCTATGCTTTGCACGCATGCAGTATAATTATAGAAAGTTAATTTGCTAAGGCACATGCATGCAGAGTGACCAGCTGAAGCTTGTGCTTCTGTACCAGCGACGGCGTTAGAGAGCCAGCGCATTTAGGGGTCCCGTTGCGTGGGCCATGGGCACTGTTTTTATATTAAAAATACGAAACCAAATACGAGGCTGTGCCCAAATCCCAAGGCACCTATGTGTCCTGATTGCGGGAGCATCTGGACCCCAGAGCCAAATTGCATTTCCGTTGCGTGCAAGTTTTTATCTTTGGTTTTTTTTCACTATTTTGCATTGTTTCTTTTTAGTTTTCTATGGTTTGCTGATGTTTTTTCCTTTTGCTTTTTTCATTTGGTTAGTTACTGTTTCTTTGTCTCTTTCTATCATTTTAACCTTTTTTCACGGTTTATTTATTTATTTTTCTATTTTTCAACACATCTCTAATTTTTTAATACATATTATTTATTTTTCATATACACCAAAATGTTCTTTGTACACGTTAAAAAATTTAAAATACATAATTAATATTTTTTCAAATATATGTTTTGGTGTCTACTTTTTTATACTTATTAATTTTATATACATTTAAAATATGTTTTTTATGTTTTAAAATTTATCAGATACATAATTAATATATATATATTTCAAATACATGTGTTTGAACATTATTTTTGAAAAAGTGCTAAACATTTTTCAAATAAATGTTGATTTTGTTTTATTGTACAAAAAATTAAACTATGCGACCAATTCTTTTACATTATATAAACGTTTTTAAAATGTCACAAACATGCTTTCAAAACACATGAACATTCTTTTAGATGTAACGTGCATTTTTTTGAATAGTATGGAACATTTTGAATTATACGAACAAGTTGTAAATTGTATAACATTTTTTGAAAATATCACATACACTTTCTGAAATGTGCTAGCGTTATTTAAATATTACGTTAATTTTTTCAATGGTACAAAAAAATTCTAAAAGTTGAGGAACATTTTTTCACACTGGAAGAACATTTTTTAAATTGCGATGAACACTTCAAAAAATTAACTAAATTATTCTTTTCGTAATATATGTGTTTAATATTTTTAAAAATATCAGAAAAAGTAAAAAAAAAAAAGAGGAAACACATGTGTCAAGTCAGCGTGATGAAACCACATACATGGCTACTGGGCCGGCCAACTACCGGCTCCCTAAAGGCGAGCTCAACCTCCGTCTTTCTATAGGCAAGACAATAGCCACGCAACCCCCCCCCCCCCTCCCACACCCCGCCAAGGAGGTGCCGTGGAGTCGGATTCAAGAGAGATGGGTTCGACATGTGGCCGAAAATACTTACGGAAGGCTTTCGTGGGGTTGAGTCGGTAACCGATTGGCACGTGCATGTATGTCACCAATGAGTTAATTTCTTTTCTTTGGTCCGCCTAAGAGCATCAGTTACCATTAGTGTACCCGAAGAAATCTCTCTACCCCTAGCTGAACATGTGAATAATGTTTGCTTGGACAAGTCTCTGCAAAGTCATAAGACTAGGGGTGAAACCGGATCGGATTCGGACGGATAATCCTTATACCATATCCTATTCCATATTTATTTTCGGATTCGGAAGCGGAACGGATGCGGATTCGAATACCGGATTATGCGGATTCGAATAGCGGATTATGCGGATTCGGACACGGTACGGTAACGGAACGGCGTCGGATCGGAAACGGTCATTTACCATATTCATATACGAGGAAGATATAAATGCTTCAAACTAAAAGTAAACATAAACAATGAGCAAATTTTAATACTTATACACGTTAAGAACACATAAAGCACTAGATGGTATTAAAATAAGCCAAATAAATCACTAATAAACATATGTCTCGTCTCATAAGTAAAGATAACATTCATGTATTGCTATTTAATACTTACAAATTCACCCATAAATCGGATTCGGAAATTAAAAGGTCGGATTATCCGGCAAGAAAAAACGGATTATCCTAATGCATCGTATATTAGCAATACCATATCCTATACCGTATCCTATCAATCGGACTCGGATTCGGATCGGATTGTTGTCGGATGTGAAAAATCTCTTACCGTATCCTATAAAAACGGATTCGGACAGAAATTATCCTTACCACTTTCATCCTGACATAAGACCATGTATGGGGGTGTCATCAAGGGGACGACTTCGTTCGTCTTCCCGGCCTTGGTGCTAAGCTGTGTTTTATGGGCAAAGGTAGATTGCATTGTGGGATTTTTATGATGAGGGTGAGGAGAGAAGAGAGAAGAGAGATGCGAAGCATGTTGTAGATTTACATGCGGTTGTAGCACAGACTCCAACACCCTCACAGAGGGAATAACATGCCACATATTAATAACATAGCATTGAACTGTTGTATGAGTCAACTCTTAAGTTAGCTAAAGGTGCCACGGCAACTCCTTAGAACTGGTTTTTTAACGATAGCCGCGGAAGACACGACTTGTGGCGTGCAGCTGGTGCGGGGGCACCGACCCTTTTTTTCTTCAATTTTGAATCTTTATATTTTTTGAACCAAAAGTTCAAATTATGTTTCCTTTTCATATTCATGCTCATTGTGATGAGGGCTTTGAATAAGTTTTGATAAGTTTTTAAAACTTGGTGCAAATTAATAAGAATCGGTGAGTTTCAGGAACTAAAACTTAAAGCTTGATGTGCACTCATGCGAAATCCAACAACTTTATGAATCACAAAGCAATCATACGGCTGGACACGGCTGGGCAGGTGTGTGCGCTGCAACTTTCTCATATAGCCAGTTGTTGGCTATACTGTTAACATTACTTTTAACTGCTAAATCATCTTTTTGCTTGCCGACTAGCGCCAGTCCTTTAATCATTGACGAACAGGCCGGGTTATAGGTCGCAACATCTCTTTGATTCTCGGGTGCTATGCTTACGTTCTAAAACAAAATTCCCCAGCCTTCGGTGTGGCGGCCATACGGGGTTGTGTTCATTGCACAACCACTCCGGACAGCTCGTACCAAGTTATTAACCAACTAATTAAATGGTGGCCACGAGCTCACGATAGCATGGCATACACCATGACACTCTCGGGCAAGGGATTAGCAATTAACTCGAGGGACTGATACACGAATAAATGGAACCATAAATAGATCTGATAGTATATGCAATAAGGAGCAATAGAAAGATAACCCATCTGCAAGGCTGTTCGTACGCACCTTCTTGGTGTCGAGGAGTCGATCGTATGCTGATATGCATCAACAGCACGGTGCACCGATAATGTCCACCAAATGCCAGCTTTTATGTTGAGAGAAATTATTTGGTATGTGCACCTTGCTGGTGTCTAGTATATATATGCAATAATGCTTCGGTACATATACATCCAAGCGAAGAAAACTTGGCTCACAGCAACATATATGTATCCAAAACAATGAGAATGACTTCAGTAATCTTTTCCAGTAATCCTTTCTGAAATATTTTCCATTGGGCTGCAGGTCATGTCCATTACAGTCACGCAACGTCGACGACGTATAGATCCAAATAAGCAAGACCGACTCTGCAGCTTGTTTCTATCACGTTCCACGTCGTGGGATTGGATCTTTGTACGTAGTAATCGTGTTTGTGTGGTTCGACAGATCTTTCCACTTGGGACCTCGTGTTGCTTATTGCTTCCACGGGCAATTCACCTGTCCCAGATAGATATCCACCACCCAAATTGCCTTGGTTCCCACAGACGATATGATACTATATATATGCCTTAGCTTGGGTGGATAGAAAGAAAACTTTACCCGGCATGCATTTTATTTTCGGATAAAGGGTGGTATTTATTAGCTCAAAAAGAGTAACCAGTATCAAGGGGATAAATAACATTATGAGCGTACACCCGCCATCTTTTTCGATAAAGGCCATTTTTCTAACTGAAAATGTAGTAGCATCAAGTGGATACAAAACACAATGAGCAACATCCGACCTCAACATAAATAAGATGCACACAACCGAAAACCAACAATCTAGCAAAAGAAAAAAAAACCGACATATCGGCAATAGTATATTCATATATGACCGACATTATGTCGAAGGAGGTGGTGGACCGATCTACAGATTATGCTTCCACCCATGTTGGATAAAAGCCTCCCTAGCCACCCGCTTCAACCGCATACACAACATCTTGAACATCGATTGGTACTCGGTTTCGACATAGCATAGATCACGTACAAAGCAAATGTGTACGGCGTGGCCTGAGCGGCGGGCTACGCCGACGGGAGCAGATGGGTCGTCCCTCGGTCGTTCGGGCAGCGTGGGGCGGCGGCCGTTGGCTGCATGGGCGGTGGCTCCTCGCTGGCCTCCCGCCAATCCTGGTGCTGCTCTGCCCGCGGCCCGATCTACTCTGTTTCAAGCTGGCTCCGGCTCCCGGACGCAGAGGACGTCGTCCCCGCGTGTTGGCTCCACGGATCTGGTGGGAAGGCGTCGATTCGGAGGAATCTTCTGGCCGATGGGGCGGCCACATCAATGTTGACACCTTTTGGTGCCGATCCCCTTCCTGGAGGGAGGCTTCAGTGAGGATCTTTCATTGCCCACCACATCCTTGAGCGTAGGTGAAAGCCCTTGGTCCCCTGCTTTGGTCGACGAAACCGTCGTGTCGAGCTCCTTCATGAAGGTGTCACCCGGGATCTTCTAGGTGGTGGGTGAGTAGTGGTGGCTTAGTGGCGGCGATGTAGGGATGTTCTCATCTCCAGCAACATGCCTGACTTCGGTTGGTGCTTGGTGTTGCCCTTTTTGGCATCACGTTGTTATAAAAAATGCTCTTATATCACGTTGTTTTTATAGCATCAGAACCAAACTATCACGTGAACAAAGAAACAAGCCCACCGGCTATTATCAAAAAATACGTCCGCTCAGTGATATCCTAGTGCTCGCATTATTCCTGAATATATATCCGGCTGCGCATTCAGTGGAAGGAGACGTTTCCGTTGACGACGAGGCGCCTATGATGACTTTGTAAATCTCAAATGATATGCCGGCTCAGTCTCCCGAAAATGCTCGTATGGATAGGATGTGCGTGTATGCGTTCATAGAGGTGAGTGTATGCACGTTTATATAAACACATGCGTATGTAGTGTGTTTAAAAAAAACACGTTGGCTGGTCCACACGACAGCCAGAGGGGATCTGCAGATGACCTTGGCGGTGGCCTGATTAGCAGCGCATGAAGTTTGAAGATGATACCCCAATTATTGACGATAGATTACGAGATTACCCTGCACTGCGTTTGGATGTCTCAATTGGAGTCCAGGAAATGGATTTGGTATTCATCTAGCGTCAATACGGACGTTTGGCTGGACACTGAATTCGTATTGGAAAAGAAAAAGCAATTCAGGCCCGTTTTGGCTCCCGTGGAAAAATCTCCCTCCCACGTTTCGGAGGGGCGGCGCTCAGAATTGGCCCGAAACTGGCTCTCCCGCAAAACATACCGCTTCGGCCCGCGAAAAATAAAAGAAGCCAGACAGAAGGGGAACGGGAGGGGCGAACGAGAGGAAGACCTAGTCCTGGCGGCGGCGACCTAGCAGTCAACAAGGCGGCCGGCGGCGGGGGCGACCACCACGGCGGCCGGCGGCGGCGCAGGTCTGTCCCTCCCCTCTTCCCACCCCATCTCCCGTCGCCCCTGGTCTTCTGCTCCTTGGGGTCGGCCGGCCTGAGCCGCGCCCTGCCATGGCACTCGACGGCGGCCAGGACCGGCCCGCCTCAGGCCCTAGGACGGCGGCCAGGACCACCACGGCCGCCTCAGCCCCCCACCACGGCTGCCGTAGCCCCCCACCACGGCCGCCTCAGCCCCCACTCTAAATCCTGAAAATCCCTCTTTTTTGCATTGTTTCTAATTTTTTCAGTTCTATCTATTGTGCAGATCAGGGAAGCTTTGTCGATCTACTGGCCGATTGAAGGTATATGCCTTAGATCCCCGCAAATTTGTATGTGATGTCTTGCTGCAATGTTTTACATGTGTACATAAAACTGAATTGTACAGCCCAATGTCGGATCAATTGGAGTTGGTTGAGTGGATAAATGAAGAAAATAAAAGACGGAAGAGGAAAAGAATTGTTTTGACTAAATTGTTTGTTGAAACATGTGCTCTTGCATTAGCATTTGTTACGACACAAAGGGATAGGGGACCAAGGGACGTAGGAAGTTTTAATGATGATGAGGAGAAGCATAGGTATAGGAAATATTTGCTTAAAAGCATGTATGATGGAGCTGAAGTGACATGCTATGATCAATTGCGTCTAACTAAACGAAACTTTCATGACCTTTGCACCATGTTGCGAGAGAGATGTGGCCTCCGTGATAGTGTATATTTGACCGTGGAAGAGAAAGTTGCAATGTTCTTGCTTGTAGTTGGTCATAGTATTAAGATGAGGATGTTGCGTGGAACGTACAAGCGTTCTTTATGGACAATTAGCACACACTTCTCTGCTGTCCTAACAGCCCTACTCTCTCTATATGGGGAGTTCATTAAGTTACCTTCCTCTACCGCTCAAGCTCCTGATGATTACAAATGGAAGTGGTTTGGTAATGCACTTGGAGCACTAGATGGTTGTCATATTGACGTGCTTGTTGATGTGGTTGACCAAGGAAGGTATAGGAACAGAAAGCAAGCCATTACCACTAACATGCTAGGTGTTGTTGATTGGGACATGAAGTTTCTATATGTGTTACCTGGCTGGGAGGGTTCAGTTTCAGACTCGAGAGTTTTGCGTGATATGAAGGTAATATGAACTCTAGCACGGGGAATGGATCTGGGATGATGATAGATTTACCATCACAGGACATGGACGAGGATTTTGTGCACTAGTAGTAACCGTGCGCGTGCAAGGCATGTCACGACCAACATTGGAGCTAAAACCATATCTGTATGTAAACAAGAACACACAACACAGCAGAATTTCAGAATGCATACAGGATCTGCCTTGCTGAAAAATATAGTAACCGTGCATTGCTTTCCCAACCGTATTTCATTGTTCTGCTCTCGGCATCTTCTTTTCTGCAATGAATCTATTCCACTCGCTGCACGGTCTTTCTTTTCCACTGCTGCAAGGCCTTTTTATTGCTCTGTTTGCCACCTGTGTGTTGCAATATGCACAAAAAAGAAGGGCGATACGTCATCTGGTATGATTCTAAACCGTATGAAAGTTAACAGTTTTCATAGTGTTACTGGATATATAAACAACAGCCAATAAAGTAGGAAGGGGATGGATGCCCATGTTTCTATCTTGATGCAATTTAGGAAAGGATAAATCTAGAACATTCTAGATCTAAAAGGAATCAGATAAGAGTCTGTAAAAATATAAAAGGTATTAGCTCAAGTACAACATTTTAGTGGTACCTCGAGGGATTTTGGAATTGACAAATGGTCCACCAACTTCTTGGGTGTCAAGGAGGCTTTCAGAGACAACCATATTGCAGATCTTTACCGTCATTGCAACACCAAGACAAGTTCCGGCAACTTTGCCTGCCTCGTTAACACCTATAAAGAAGGCAGACCAGTGACGTGAATTCGGAGGCAGCACAGCAACAATTTCATGCATTTGTTATAACTCCAAATAGTCTGAACAACAATTTTTGTGAACTATGATAGATCATAAAGCTACAGAACTTATAGCAATTGGCTTCATCTTGCAAAACAATTTGCAGTCAACTAACAAATGGATAGTAAGAAAAAAAATACCAGAAGAATATAACTGAACAAATATATAGCATTTTAACTGAAGAACTAAACAGACTTTTCATCAGTTAAGTGTCACATTAACTTTTCATCAGTTCGGTACAACATTCTCTACATACAGTACTTTTCTCTTGAGTACCAGTTCAATAACCGAACTGTAAACGGGATGACCAACAAGTAGAATCACCCAGCAGGGTATAATCCTATTTCCAATCCTTGAAGAAGGACACATATATTTAAATAACAGATTATGCTGTTGCACCCGTATAACAATCAGTGAGCAGTGGATTCAGTTATTTGATGAAAACAGATTAATATTTTCTGTGGTCGATCAATAGTATCCCATCTAAGTGGCCCTTTTTATAGAGGAGTTCTTTTTGTATTATTTTGAGTTTTTTCTGGGTAGTTCCAAGTTTTTGGCCAAAATTTGGATTTTTTGGCGTCCAACAAGGTAATGTGCTGAAATTCTTTTGTTATTTTGGTCTCTTCTTCCCTGTCGTTTCTGTCATCAAGCAAGCAAATCCGATCAACTATAATATGTGGCATCTTATCAATTGGCAAAGCTAAGATGATGCATTTGATCAGTTGCAGAGAAAGATGGGGCATTTTGGCTGCAGCAGAGAAAATATGGAGCGTTTTATCAGTTAGCCTTGTTCCAGCACTGGCCGTTCCTTGTACATTTTCTGCACCAAGAGGTCGTCGGAGCTCCTGCAGCAAGGTAAATCCGGCAGCCGGACTCAGTGGGGATCCATGGCATGGATCTGGATGCTCTCGGTGGCTGGTGCCGTCCTCCTGTGGGCGGTTTCCCTCGGGCGGATCCTCTCCTCCCTGACGCCCTACTCCCTGCCTCCAAGCCCTCGCTTCCTGCCCCCTCTTGGCGACAGGAGGAGCAGGAACGTGCTCCTGGTGCTCGTCCACCCTGACGACGAGTCCATGTATGTTACAAAGAATAACCATGCACAAAAAAATCTTCAAAGACTTGGGTGTTGAGAAAATTTGTACAGAAGATGATGCTAGAGATACTCAACCCCGTATTGTTAATTTTAGTAGACTCGATAACACTTGTGGATTAAAATTGTCTAGAGGAATTTAGTTGAAGGGTGAATGAAATTATGCCAAAAATTTGTGTTGTAGTTCTTACATGGTGCTTCAGCTTCTCGCTGGTGCTATGGCCTTAATACTCTATGCACGTGTACGTGTGTAAATGTGACTTCGTCACCTTTATTTATGTTATGCTGAGAACTCCACTGGTCAATGAATGATCAATCGGAGTTACGGCTGGGATTTTGGCTATGAGTTTGTTACCATACGCAATGGCAACGCTCCAATCGAATATTATTCAGCTCTCTCATGAATGTGTGTGTATGTGGTAAATAACGAGGACTGATCACAAGAGCTCACGAGAGACAACATGTTGGTCCATAGTTCCAAAAAATTAAGCTATTGCGGAACCTTTATCATGATCACTTATTTGGCATAATCCCGTCACGTGACAAAAAAAATCCGCAAATACTGATTAAAACAAAGTGCTTGCGAGCCTTGATGATGAGACACTCGTGGGTGTGTTAGCGAGTTACTCTAGAATCATATTGTCTTTACATACTTTTTACTCTTTAATTTATGTTTTCATTTCTCAAAGAAAGAAAAAATGTTTCTATGCATTCCCGGCAAGCAAGTGTTAATTAGAGGAAATAGAATTAAGTTCTACCATATAATTTAATCTAGTTGAGCAAGAACTTTTTAGTGACTATCTTGCTTCACTAACACTTGCATAATAACCATGCCACTGCTACAGATACGCTAAGTTTTCAGGTCAAAATGCAAAGGGCATCTAGGCGTATCAATCGTAAGTGAACCAAAACCTTCTCGTTATTTCGGTTTGAACAATTGAGTTTCATATAATTCGTATTTTTCTGTATGTTGCTCTAAAAAGATCATGTTTAAGCTTGGGGGAGTTGAAGAGGCTTTCTCGTGCCTCATGTCGGCGTTGTCGTTGGTCTACCTCGTGTCCTGTGGTCTTAGGGCCATGGAGGCACGATGGATACCGGCCCTTGCCGGCTGGAGGGCTTCGTTGTCTGATACTTTTTAGTTTTCTTAGGGTTTGTGTCATGCTCAGATATGCGAGGCGGCGGCGGCTCTTTGTAGATGGAATAAGATCCTCCTCATCTAGTCCCCCGTTCCGGTGTTGTTTCTAGCATTGTCGGAGGGCGTGTGCAGATTTTTTCTCCAATGGATCTCGTGGGATTCAATCGGCATTTGTTTTCGGTGGATCTAAGTGGATCCGGTCTTTGTTCCTCTATGTTCGTCTACAGGTTGGATCCTTTCGATCTACATTTCTCTTCATCGGTGACGATTGTTGTTCTGGATTGTTAGCCCTATGGGGCCTTAGCATGACGATTTCTCGACTGTCTACTACAACAAGATTTGTGTGGCTCCGATGAGGGAGGGGCGATGACAATGGCACGTCTTCGGTTCGCCCCGGTGCTTGTAGTCGTCACTGGGTGGTTTACGGACCTGAATGTATTATTTTTATAAAAAAATTGGTGTTCTTTGAAAGTTGATGAATAGATTGAAATTTTTTCTTGAAAAAAACCGCTCCCTTTTAAGTGTAGCTTAGTGATTTATTTAGGAGATACCCAGAGGTGTTACCTTTTTCATGAAGTTTCTGGTAAGGGCGAAAATAGTCAGTTTTCACGTCATCTCTTGGTACTTCACACCGATCATACATGTTCCAGTTTTCTCGCTATTCAAAGAATATAACCCATTTTGATTCGCGGACATGTAGGTGTAGTCCCCAGCGCGACTTCTCTGCTCGAGGATTCCCTTGTTATCTTCCGTAAGCAACAAGCTCTTGTTTCTTTCCAATTTGTGATAAGCCCACATCAATGGCATCAGGACTAAAAGCTTCTTTAATGGCAAGAACCCGATTCCATGGCCTCGCTTCGTACTTAATTAGGTGGCAACATTCGCCAGCATCGATCTTTTACCTTTTCCCGAAAGAGAACTGGCCAGAAGCCTAGAAGGATGTAATTGTGTTGATGACTTGGTGTGGCCAGCTGCATTTTTCATCTCTGAGTTTTCAAAAGATTCGGCTCCATAAACCATCCGATGCTTCTGCCTTCAACCAGACGACCAGGTGTCAACCACACGAGCTCTCTCTCTCTCTCTCTCTCTCTCTCTCTCTCTCTCTCTCTGCAGTTGCATACATATCTCCCTCCCGCCCCTCTCTCTTCCCCTGCGCCTCTCTCCCTCTCTCTCTCTCTCTCTCTCTCTGCGACAAATCAACTAGGTCACTAACTCACCACAAAAGCATGTCAGATCAGGTGATCTCTCCCTCCCTCTCTCTCTCTCTCTCTCTCTGCAGTTACTCCGTTCTAGGGTTTGTCTCTTTGTGACTGATTGGTTCTATGGTGAAAAACAAAGTTTTTTTCTATGGAGAAAAACGAAGTACGAGCTACAAGTTTCTATCTATGGCTGCAGAAGTATATACTTCTCGTAATTTGTCCATATGCATGGTGCTTCACATTTACTGACGTAGTCAAAAACCTCAGAGATTTTCATAAGATTTTTGTGTGATTTCTGTTCGTCGGAAATTTGTTTTTAGGGTCATTTTGATAAAAGAAGCGATACCATCAATTTCTATGAATTGTTTTCTTACACCACAATTTCATAGTAGGATTTCTAAGAAGAGGTAAACCCCACCTGCTAGTGAAAAATAGTGGTTAGACCTCATGGAAATTTGTATTTGTGCCTCCCAGACATCTTTTGTCACTTCGTATTCCTACATCGTCCTGATGCAGAGGCCGGGGGTTATCCTCCTTTTCAAAAAAAAAAAACTTCATATTCCTACAGAAATTACTAGCATCAAATGAGTCAAGTAAATTCCCATATTTTGGTTTCCCATGGACCAAAGAGGTCATGCCATCTCAAGTTCTCAACCATATATTTTTGCCTATTCATAAGTTTTTAGAAACCTGAGTTCCAAAGTTGCCCTTATTATTGATCAAGTAGTGAAGGAATTGCAGTTTTTGTGTCCCAAAGAACTCTTGTGAGCGTTCATTCATAAGATAACCAAGAACAAAAGCTCAGCATCTCTGAAATTCGAAAGTACGCACTGATTTTGAGGCTTCATTAGTAGTACTAACTATTTACTTCACTGATGCTTCTGTCTACACAGATCTCGACTATAATCTTAAGGGTCGACCTTGATTGCCACCTGTGCTACAAAAAGATCCGCAAGATTCTTTGCAACCTTCAAGGTGCGTAAAATATCTGAATCTACTGCAGTATTACTCATGCATCTCAGTCACAAAGAAACTCTTCACATGAGCTTGCTATACCAATCACGAGCACAAATTTCTTACTTGCACAGATCATGAGAGGATTAGGACGATCTCCTTCGACACAAACAACAACGCAGTCATCATCGACGGGCCGTTCGATCCACACAAGCTATCATGCAAGATCAGATGCAAAGGAGGCAAGGTGATCAAGGGCGTCCAGATCATGGGCGACGGCAAGCCGGAACAGATGGCCGGGCCACCGCCGAGCAACAGTCGCAAAAAGAAGTCAAAATCAAAGGGGAAGGGGAAGGAGTCACCGCCGCCGCCCGCTGAGCAGCCACCAGCGTACCATCCTCAGCCACCCACCGAGCAGCCACAGACATACTACCCTCAGCCGCCCAGTGAACAGCCACCGGCATACCACCACCAGCCGCCCACTGAGCAGCCACCGGAATACCACCCTCAGCAGCCCACCGAGCAGCAACCGGTATACCACCCTCAGCCGCCCGCTGAGCAGCCACCGGAGTACCACCCTCAGCAGCCCCCTCCGGACAGAGAGATATCCGCGACGATGCCGGCGGTCAGGGAGGAGGAGAGGCCGAAAGAGAGACCGGCCGAGCATGAGGCGCCAAAGGAGATGCAGGTCCACTTCGTGCCAGAAGCAGGGCCGGAGTGCCACAAGAACCCGAGGGAGAGGAGGCACCCGATGGGAGAGATGGCGTCGTGGCCCGGGCCGCCGATGGTGGAGATCCCCTCGCTGCCGGCGCGACCTGTGGGCCCGTGCCGCTGCATGTGCTGCGCGTCATGCTACCAGGGGTACTACGCAAGTTGCAGGTGCTCAGACTGCGGCAGGACGTACGGCTACGCCGCCGCCGTGGCGCTGCCGCCGCCAGCCGGTTGCTACGGTGGCGCACGCACGCCGTACTGCGGCGGATACAGCGGCGGTTACCGGACTATCTGCGAGGAGGATCAACCGGCTGCTTGCGTCATAATGTGATCTGTTCACTGTTTCGTGTGCCACAACCATTGTGCTGCGTTGATCATAGGCGAGTTACATGTTTTTTTCATGACTTGTTTTCCAATGATTCATGTATGTAGCTGCTATATGCATGAATCATTTTTGTAAAGGGGCTTTGCATGAATCATTGCCAACTATTGATGCTCTCCCGTTCACATCAGACATTTCTGAAAAGACGAGAGAATCGATGCCTTCCCTTTTTTTTATTAAATAAACTCGTTATTCGTGTTCAATAATGTCTACTTTTCAACATGGTGCCGTCAAACAACCTATCACTTTGGCAAATTCTTGTTCGATAGTGTCTCCTTTTCAGCACGTCGTGAAACAACTTTTATTAGCACTTTGGCATATATAAAATGGTGTGTTAGAAATTCGCGGTGGAGTAAGATTAAATGCAATGGCACCAATACATCACTCAGATTTATTAATGACGTTCAACGTGAATGCATACATCCTTGAGACGTGACTAGAACCGTTTCTCGTTATCTACTGTATTAAACTAACAACAATACACAATATATCTGGTGACAAAGCAAAATGAGGCCTCCAACAAGAGAAATCAATAGCGAACCAACTTGTGGTCGGATGGTTAGAGGGACTGTGGTATCTCCAACCCATCAGGGTTCAAGTCCTGGTGCTTGCATTTATTTCAAGATTTCCGACGATGCACATTCAGTGGGAGGAGACGTTCCCGTCGACGACGAGGTGCCTACGGTGACTTCGTAAATTTCAAGATGATATGTCGGCTCAGTCTCTCAGAGGTGCTCATAGGGGTAGGGTGTGCGTATGTGCGTTCATAAGGATGAGTGTACGCGTGTGTATATGAACGCTTACGTCTGTACTGTGTTAAAAAAACAAGAGAAATCAATAAACGAGAAAAAGAACCACGAGAAATTAGAAAAGAAAAATCCGAGTTGAAAGCTTCTAGAAGTTTACCAAAACTGGTGTAAGGGAGTCTACTACATGGGCCGACCGACTTACCAAATGAAAAACAATAAATTTTGGCACTCACTTGGTAAGTGTATCGCCCCATGTACTAGCCTCCCTTACACCCGGTTTGGGAAGCTTCTAGGAGCATTTTGAGAGTTTCTTTTTTATTTTATGCATTTCTTGTTCACGTTTATTTTTTCTGTTTTCTTACATTTAAATAAAATCATGAGCATTTTTAAATTGCGAATATTTTTAAATTCAAGAACGTTTTCTTAATCTGTGAATATTTTCAGAATACACGAACTTTTCAAAAATAAATGAACATTTTATTTATTTATTTATTTTAAGAAATTCGCACTTTCTTAAAAAAATTGTACAGACTGGTAGTTGGTTTTTTTATGAATGAGAGCAAATTTATTATAAGGAGGTTTTCCTTTGGAAGTAACAAAAAGGAGCGAATTTCTTGGTAAGGGAAGCAACACAAGACGGGCCAGCCCATACAGGTGCTACAATGGTGAACCGATCACTACTAAAGCGCAAATAAGACCTCCAAATAGGACCACCGAATCGGCTATAAGAGAGAGCAACTGGTAGGTACTCAAAAAAGAGAGCAACTAGTCAAGGGGTATCCCTTGCGCGACCCCCCGCAGGAGTCACTTTGGTGGGCTGAGAGCGTGCCAAGTGTTGTATTCAGCAGCCACCACGTGTCGCGTGATGGGCACTTCCTCGCGATTTACTTTTTTTATTTTTCAGTACGCGTTTTTGGATATTAGATATTTTTTTGGTTTTTGGTTTTCGCCTGATTATTCCTAGGTTTTTGAGAGAAAATATTTGACATAAAACCGCATGATTTTTTTCCTTTCACGAGAAGTGCGGATTTGCTTTTGTGAGAAGCACAGTTGTGCCCCTCCACGAGAAGCATATATTTACTTTTCTTGAAGACACAAATTTGCTCTCGCGAGAAGCACAGTTGTGCCTCTCGAAAGAAAAAATAGCATTGATTTTCTTCTCGTGGTCTCGACGCAAGAAATCTAACGATGAAAACGGTATGAAATTTGGACGCACAATTCAAGAGATAAAACATTTTGAATAAACGAATCTACCGCAAAAAATCTTAGGATGCGACAAGTAGCATATGAGAAAGTGGATGTGACCTTTACAAAAGGTACCATTTAACTCGTGATTTCGGCTATAAAGCACCAAAAGGGATCGGCTTTCGCAATTCCTATTCGGCGCCCTCTACGTTGTTTTCTTCGCTACTTTTTTTTAACTCGGTACAGACGCACACGCTCATACATATACACATATACTCATCTCTATGAACGCATGCACGAACATTCTACCTCTATGACCACCTTCGAGAGACTGAGCCCGTACATCATCTTTAGATTGACGAAGTCATCACATACGCATTCATAGCCGATTGAAATGTCTCCTCTCATTGTTGTTTCAATTTCTATTCGTACTCTGATTGCTGTGGCTGCAGCTCGATCTTGGCAAATCTCTCAAATGAATGCACATCGCGGAAAGTTCTGAAAAAAATCCAGAAAATTACGAGCACTAGTATCTAATATCAAGTCTAGAACTTGAATTCTGCTTGGATGAAAATACTATTGTCCTCCTAACCATCCAATAGCAGATTGGTTCTCTCCTTCGTTATTGGTAGATAGAGCTCATGCGCGTTTCTAATGGTCCGGTACATATAAATCTCCGATTTGGGAAGCATCCCAATCTGTTTTTTTTTGTGTGTGTGTGTGTGTGTGTGTGTTTTCTACGTGTTTTTCTATGATTTTTGTTTGGTCAGTTATTATTTGGTATTTTTATATTTAATTTCCTATTTTTTTTGCTATATTTTAAAACTTGTGAACGATTTTTCAAAGTTTCAAATATTTTAAAATTCACTTTTATGAAATCCTTCAACTTTAAAAAAACATGAAAACAATTCAAACGCATGAACTTTTTGCAAAACCGCAAACCTTTTCAACTCAATGAACATTTTTTGAATACGTGAACTTCTTTTTAAATCCATGAACATTTTTCAAATCCACAAACTTTTGCCAAACATGCAAGTCCTTTCCAAATTAACGAACCGTTTTTCAAACCCGTGAACTTTTCTTCAAATCCGTAAATTTTATTCGAGTCCATGAACTTTTTCAAACTAGTGAATGTTTTGTCAAACTCATAGAAAATATTAATTTTGTGTACGTTTTTCAAATTTATGAACTGTTTTTTCAAACTTCAGATTCATCTGTCAAAAATTCAACGGTCAAAGGTCAACGGTTCACTGGTCAACCATCATCAACAAACGAACCGAAGGAGGGCTGACTGACCAAGCGACCTGCTCGTATTGTTGGGCCGCCCAAGGAGCTAGGTGTTGTAACTGATGTTAAAGGCATTGTATAGTAGTTCCCATGGGCAATGGGCATTACGACGAAGCTTGCCTCGCCTCAGCATTGCTACTAATGAACCGGCCCAAGTAGCTTCTTGCAAGTTACATCATTCTCTTCTCTATGTTTTTATTTTGTTCTTATTTTCGAAAATATGCTAAATACAAATATTTGAAAATTTAATTTTCTTTAATAATTTAAAAACCATAAATTTGGAAAACTTTACCCAATGTAAAAAAATGTAGCCTAATAAAAAATAATAGTATTAAAAAATGTACGTGGCATTTGAAAAAATATATACAATGTAAAAAAGTATGTTTTTGTAATTCAAAATAAATCTTAATGCCATTGAAAAAATGATCAGGTGTTTCCATAATTTTTCCATCACATTTTCTGAAAATGTTTAGGCAATCTATAAAAAAATCCATGTAGTTTCAAAAGATTTTTCAAAGTGTGTTGGAAGAATGTTTAACATGTATTTAAGAAATGTTAAACATGTATATAAGTAATGTTTCAGATGTATACGAAATATGTACAATGTGTGTGATAAATTAGACATCAAAACATATATTTGAAATAAATTATATCATATATTTTTAAAATGTTAAACATGTATAAAATAATTTCCCTGATGTGTACGAAAAATGTAGTGTGCATTAAAAGGAACTAGACATCTGCTAAAAAATGTAGACAAGGACAACGAAAAATAAAAAAGAGGAAAGAACACAAAAAAACCCACAGAAAAAAAATAAAACCAGTAAAGAGAAATTAGTGTAAGTTTTGATATTTTAACAGAAATTGGTGTCATTTTCTTGTAAGGGAAGTTCAACCCCCTCATGTATAGATGAGAGGAGATGGTCGGTTAAAAAACACACAATCAATCAATAGAATCTACCACTTTTTTGTAATTATTTTTTTATCTCCCCGTCATTTTTTTCTTCTCGTTCTTCATTCTTCTTCGTGTTCGACGACAACGATGCATGAGGCCCTAGAGGCGATCAGGTCAACCTAGGTGCAGTGACGGATTAGGGGGTGCAAGGGGGGGCGAGACCCCCCAATGATCGTGTCGTACCACGTAAATCGATCAGATATAGCTACGTTTTTTACCTTCGTACTCGGCTGCAGGGTGCTTCACCCCCCCCCCCCCCCAATCCACTTAGGCCACTAGTCATTAGTACAGGGTATAGCCCATGCCTTGGCAGGCTAGCAGCCACGAAGGCGCGCACGAGCGAACAGGCGAGCGGACGGGCCCATGATGCTGCAGGCCGCAGCCACGCGCTGCCGCAGATAACGGAATAATCGGATCGCTAATCTCTTCGACGAAGCAGACTACAGTTCGTTGGACTCTTCGTCTGGAAGCAGGCAATCGCCAATCACGATCTGATCTCTCTCCAACTCCCAAGACTCCAACGCTCCGGCGCCACCTCACCTTTCAGAAGTGGAGAAGGGAAGCTAGGAAGGGGACGCTGCGAGCCTGCGACAGCCAGCGCCGACGCGCAGTTGCGGCGGACGGATACACGAGGATGAGCGGGAATAACACAAAGGGAAAAGGTAAATTATTTTCACATGAGATTAGATTAGTACATGTCATTTAAAATATTAGAAGTATAATTATAAAAACTATAGGCATTAATCATCATTTATAAAAATTTCATTTATTTACCTGTACTTGTGTAGACATGAAGAGGAAGAGAGAATCGATTCATAAATTTTTCAAACATGTTGGTTCAAGCTCTCACCCATCGGAACATAATGCTACTGCAAACAATGTGCAACCTAGTGAACATGACCAACCTAATCGTACTGAAGGTGATGCTCAAACTGATCATGATGTTCCCGTGCCAGAATCCACAAGTTATGACCGAGAGCCCGGGAGACGTCTTCAAATTTGGCAACTCCCTCCTGACGAGCATGATGCTGCTAGGCGTTTGTATACATCTAAGGGGGCTTATCAACCAATCTTACAGCCACATGAGTATGAATTTAATGGGACAGGAGCTGGCCGTCGTTGATTTCAAAGTGATTGGTTCACAAGCCATTTCTAGTTGGAATATTCAATTCTAACAAATCGTACCTATTGCTTGCCTTGTTTTATGTTTTTGAAGAAGCCAATTGGGAAGTGTGGTTCAGACACATTCACGGTCAAAGGATTTGATAAGTGGAAAAAGGTTAACAATGGAAAAGAATGTGCTTTCCTCACGCATATGGGCAGTAATCCCAACTCAGCTCACAATTTTGCAATTCGGTGTTATGAAATCCTGAAAAATAAAATGAATCATGTTGATGAGGTGATTAGAAAGCATACTAAGAAGATGGTTCTTGATGCAAGACTAAGGCTACAGACTTCCATTGATGCCATGAGGTAAGCAAGTCGAAACATTTAGAATTTCTGAATACTTGATGTCTAATAATTATTCTATGTTGATTGCATGAGGCGGTTAATGTTCCAAGCATGTCCCTTTAGAGGAAATGATGAATCTGGGGATTACAAGAACCAAGGTAATTTCAAGAAAATGATTAAGCTTTTGGCTTCTTATAATAATGATGTACAAGAAGTTGTACATAATGCTCCAAAAAAAATGCAAAGTACACCTCACCAACTATTCAAAAGGAAATTGCTAGCATATTTGCTGAAAAAGTGAAGACCCCAATTAAAGAGAAACTTGGTAATAGCAAATTTTCTATCATGGTTAATGAATCTAGAGATGAGTCTAAAAAAGAGCAGATGGCAGTAATTCTTCGATTTGCAAACGTAGAAAGGGTGATAAGAGACCATTTTCTTGATCTTATTCATGTTAGAGACACTAGAGTGCTTTGACTCTCAAGAACACAATTATTGCCATCCTAGTTGATAATGGGTTGAATGTGAAAGATATTAGAGGCCAAGGATATGACGGGGCTAGCAATATGAGGGGAGAGTGGAATGGGCTAAAATCTCTAATTCTCAAATAGTGCCCAGATGCATACTATATTCATTGTCTACCTCATCAACTCCAATTGGCTCTTGTTGCTGCTTCAAGGGAGATACATGAGGTCCATAATTTTTTTTCAGCATGCCAATTTTATAGTAAATACAGTTAGTGCATCTCCCAAACGCAATGATGAGCTGCTAGAAAACTAGGCAGCTGAAATTGCTAGAGAGAATGAATTGGGAGAGCTTGACACAGGAAGAGTGGCCAATCAAATAGGATCTTTACAAAGGTCCGGGGACACGAGGTGGAGTTCCCACTAAAAATCTATCAAAAGTTTGTTAAAGATGTTTGCCGCAACTGTTTCAGTGCTAAGAAGTGTAGCAAGTGATCTTTCAGCTATAAGGAACTCAAGAGGAGATGCTCGAGGTTCCTTGAAAATGCTAAGCACATTTGATTTTGTGTTCATTCTACACTTAATGGAAAGAATCATGAAAATCACAGATGTCTTGTGTCTCAAACTTCAAACTAAATCTTTGGACATTGCAAATGCATTAGATTGTGTTTCTAACACAAAGGAGTTGCTTGCTGGACTTAGAGACAATGGATGGGACAATCTTTTTGAAGATGTAAAATCCTTTTGTGTGAAAGATGATATTGACATCCCGGAGATGGATCAAAAGTATGTCTCTTTCCCTATCACTCTATGACTATTTAAATTGCAATGTGGAGATTTAGTTACTTACATACTTACTCATCAATCTCTAGATCATGCAACTAATTCTTGTTTTTCATATATATTTCAATTTTAGGTATGTTAATGTGACAAAATCTCGAAATAAGCATGACAACACCACGGTTCTCCATCATTACAAAGTAGATGTGTTTAATGTTACAATAGATAAATAAGTGATAGAGTTTAATGATCGATTCAGTTCTCAAGTAACTGAGCTTTTAGATCTTTGTTCATCGTTGGATCCGAGGCATGATGCTTTCGACAACTCAAAGATATGCAGACTAGTGGATAAATTCTATCCAGCAGATTTTTCTACTCAAGAAAGAGATGGGTTGGAGTGCGAGTTACCACATTTTCAGCTTGATACATTCAACCATCCAGAGATCAAGAACTGTAAATCACTTGCTGGTCTGACAAAAGGAATAGTTAAGACTCGCAAGTCTTTTGACTATCCAATGGTTGAGAGGTTGTTACGATTGGTGATAACTCTCCTAGTGTCAACTGCAACAGCAGAGCAAGCCTTTTCTGCAATGAAACTAGTCAAGACACGGCTTCGAAGTAAAATGGGAGATGTTTTTCTTCGTCATTGCACGCTAGTTTACATTGAGAAGGAACTAGCAGCCAAGTTTAGCTCTGAAGAAATAATTGATATCTTTTGATACTGGTGCTCATAAAGCCGAATTTAAATTGATATATATGTAATATATTTACTATCTAGATCTCCTAATATTTACTATGGTATCTTCTTATATATACTATGATTTTTTTTGCGCAAATATATCCTATGATTTGTTTGCGCAAATATATTCTATGATTTTGATGCTTTTGGTTCTTGCCCCCCCCCCCCCCATCTCGATTTTCTGGCTCCGTCCCTACGTAGGTGTCCATAGCCGCCAGTCTCCATGATGGGGTCTGTCCCAAGCATGTGGGACTTTGGTCTTCTCCGGCAACGTTGTTTAGCGTATCGCGCTCGATGTCAATGGTACACTATGACGTGTTCGTGAGTGAACATACCTTTTGGTGACTTAACTGGGGACGAAGTTTCGAATGGTCCATCATGATCGTTCTTGCTACAAAGAGATCGTTATCAAGAGATTGCAATCTACAAAGGTAATATGAATACCCAATTTACTTACGCAGATGCAAATAATTCATATGTTGGTGTTGGTAGATCCTTTAATGAGCATAATGTATTGGCTAACCCTAGTTTTTTCAATCATAGATCTGATTACGTGCAATTGTGGTTGCAAAATAATCTTCATGCTTCAACTTCTTACAGTTTTAGCGGTAAGCAACAAGTGTACTCGAACTCTCATCCATCAACAACCCCACAAATTCACATGTCGATGAACAACATGATGAGTTCATTTAACCATTATGAAACACCCTCATGTTAGAACTCGTAATAGCCTGGAAAAAAGTGTTTCAAACTTTTAATTATCGACGACTAATTAGCATATGTGAGTCCAAACATGTTGATGGATGGGAGAATTGGCCATGCTATTACTAGTTATTCGAACAATTACTCTCAACTATCTTATGCTACGTCTCATGCTAGTAAAATTTTTGTCATCACATGTAGCTGTTGATATTCATAATTCGGCTACGCATCTTCACGGTCATAGCAGTATAGGTGAAAATTATGCAGGAGAACATATGCCAACTATGTTTATGATGCCAAAAAGGACTGAATGGGCGAACACTATTCCCAAATGTTCATTTTTCGAAGTTATGTGCATAAGGTTTGAATGCATGTTTAAGGATATATGCTCTTCGAACTACATCTTGATCATTGACAGGATAACTTGCTATGGATAGCTTTTCCCCAGGATCATGTTTAAGACGACTAAAATCATAAACCAGCGGTGGTGGTGAGACATCTTGAAGTCGAACCATTGGTTCCGGGTTTTGTCTACCGTCACATTCGACATGGACACCACATTGGACAGCGACACCATTGGTTCTTGAGTTTGGCGGCGAGCATTGGTGGCGGGATGATTTAGACGGCGAGCATTGTTAGCGGGAAGGTCTGGAGATGATCAGCATAGACGACCATCTGAACGCCATTCAACACCACTTAATGGTGGCAAGCCACGAACCCACTGGATCTTTAGGAGGCGCATTTAGAATTTGGTTATCAGTTTAGGTTCGATTTACGGCTCGATTTGGGTGTTGACTTAGGGTTCGATTTTGGGGGATATCTTGTGGTACTGTGTTGAGAAATGATCTTCATTGATGTCCAGTCTATGTATTAGATGATCGTTGATACGAGGGTTGGTTCTATACATTCTAGTTCCGATCCTTGTACCAGCTCGCCCTTCTACATGACAACACACAGTGAAGATCATCACCATTGACATGCACATTGCTATGATCCTACATGTTACCATTAACATACACATTGCTATGATACTATACAACTCAGTGCACAACACCATTAACATGCACACTATTATGATCCTACACACATCATCCTTCACATTCACATTGCTATGATCCTACACAACTCAGTGCACATCACCCTGGGCATACGCATTGGCCTACGTCTAATATGCTAACAACGTGGTAGTGTGTTGCCTATGTTTTTTATTGCAGTTCTCTGCCAGCAAGCTGGTCCTTGGCAACACTGGTGATGGCAGTTGCTCGGAGATTGTAGGAGAAAGCAACAACTCTAAGAGGTGCGGGAGAGGCCAATGAAGATTGTTGATACGTCTCAAACGTATTTATATTTTTTGATTGTTCAATACTATTATGTTATCGTTTTTATATACTTTTATAGCAATTTATATTATTTTCTGGACTAACCTATTAATTTAGTGCCTAGTGTCAGTTCATATTTTCTGTCTGTTTTTGGTTTTGCAGGAAACCTATATCTATGGAGGTCAAAATACGTTGTCAATTTAACACAATTTTTTGGTAAACAAGAAACACTCGAAGCTTTAGGAAGCAGTTAGAGGGGCCACCAGCCGTCCACATGGACACATGGCGCGGCCAAGGGTGGTCGTGTCACCTGTCCATGTGGGACCCTTGGTTACCACCTTTGTCCAATTCCCCCATCATAATTCCCTTTAAATGCATAAACCATCTATCGTACCTCCAGAAAAAAATTATTGTCTCCACGAGCCTCCGTTTCGTAGGGATCCCATCTGGAGCCCTATTCCAGAGTTCTGTCGGACGGGAAACCATTGTTGGGAGGCTCTCCATCAACCTTGTTGCCTCCCCGGCCATGTGTGAGTAGTTCCTTTAGGACCTACGAGTCCATAGTAGTAGCTAGACTGTTCTCTCTCTCTCTCTCTCTCTCTCTCTCTCTCTCTCTCTCTCTCTCTCTCTCTAGATCTTCAATACCATGCTTCTCTTCTTCCTGTGATTGGGATCGATCTGATGTAATTTTGCGGTGTGTTTGTTGGGACATTATGAATTGTGAGTTTATGGCCAGATTGTTCATTGAATCTCTTGAAGTTTCTTTGTTGTATAATTAAGTAGTTATGTCTGCTTTTCAATCTATTTTTCTTCTCTGGCCAAGATTGATTGATAGATCTTCACAGGGAGTGGTGCATAGTAGTAGGTTCAATCTTGCGGTGATTTATATATCCCAGTGACAGAATGGGGACAAGACACACATTTGTATTGTTGCCACTAAAGTTAAAATGACGGGGTTTGATCTTATTGCTATATTTCTTCATGTGTACATTATGTCATCTTGCTTAAAGCGTTACTCTGTTCCTTATGAACTTATTACTTTGAGATGCATGATGGATAGAGGTCTTGGGGTGGAGTAATTGTGGTATATACAGTTGGATTAACGGTCTACTTGTCACGGACGTAATGTCTATATGAGATTATGCCATGAATGATCATAGTCATACTCATTGTTATTCTTTTCAATTGTCCAACTATAATTTGTTACCACGTCGTTTGCCTTCTTTCCGAGAGAAATACCTCTAGTGAGCATATGGTCCTCGGATTTATTCTTCCATCAATACATACTCCTACAAAATTGCTCTTTACTATTTACTTTTGCTTTTGTCGTACCACCATCCATCTATTTTTTTAACCTTGTAACTAGAAATATAAGGGGCTTGACAACCCCCTTGCCAAGTTGTGTGTAAGTATTGTTTTTGTTTGTGTGTAGGCACGGTCTACCTTGCTAGCCTGGTAATTCTTATTGGTTTGTTTAAACCTTGGTTCTCAACTGGAGGAAATGCTTTGCTTTGTGCTATATCGCCCTTCTTATTTTGGGAAAACCCATCAACTCCTACGTGATTAGCAGTTGCCCACTTTCGTGAGGAAGTATCTCCAACCCAGTCCTGCAATGTCCTCTAAGCACCTGGGTTGGATTTACTTCAAATCCTCGACGCCTTTCAGCAACACCTGGGCACCATCCCATGGGATATCATTCTGAAGATGAACACTGGATGCAAATGGTAGGTCAGGCTCGAGGATATTAATGAAACATTTTCTTTGAAAAGTGAAAACAACAAGAGAGACTCCTACTGTAGCTTAAATGAACAAAGAAATATTTACAAAGTATTTACATGGTCATAGCTGACCCAACCAAAGCAAAAGGGAAAACAAAAGAAGGCTATTGGATTACAGTACTGAAAGACAGGGAATAAAGTTGTCCAGAAAGGATGAATTTTCAAGGCTATCCCTGAACTTGAGGATCTCTAGATCAGCTTTCAACATCCTAAGCCAATCCTGCTGGGAAGCTGGCACCCTATTAACGAAAGGGTTGACATGGGTTACGAGTCGTCCGTCTTTGCGATAGCTCACCAATTGTAGGTCTTGGGTACTTCCTAACCTTTAATGTCCTGACCCGGGATGATTTTAGGGTCACCATCTTCAACCATTCCTGCGTAGAGGTGGCGATCAAGTGTGACGAGCACAATCAAGCCCTTGCCATGGTTGACGAGTGTGTGCTTTGTAATCTCTCTTCGTTGGTGTGTGGGCCCTGAACTTGTATGAATGCGGTGAATGTGTATGACTGTGTGTGTGACACTATTATGTGTATGCTTGTCCAATGTGGTTTAATCTCTATTCTTTACTCGTGTTGCCACTATATTATGCTTCTGACAGTGTGTGTGCTGATAACCTCACAACTTGAAAAGGATGTTACTGCAACGCTTGCAAGTAGCCAAACACCCACATGTTATATCTTGGAGGCACAAACGTGCAACCAAACTTTGTGCTTGTGTTTCTGCTCTCATGTAGCCTGGACTTTGTGAGTAACTAAATGAAGTGCAAAATATGGTTTAAAGGTTGTATTAACTCAATCAGGCTCTATTAAACCACTCGTGAAAGGGGAAACAAAATTGATGTGAGCAAGCAAACACATCCTA
This sequence comes from Elymus sibiricus, assembly GCA_039707655.1. NCBI lineage: Eukaryota > Viridiplantae > Streptophyta > Magnoliopsida > Poales > Poaceae > Elymus > Elymus sibiricus. The sequence goes on from CM077665.1 coordinate 507,352,538, forward strand.
ACCCCATGTGTGTGAAGTCTCACGTGGGTGCATCTAGGATGTCGCCCGCCAACTACGGCCCAGACAGGGATGCATGTGAAGATAATATAGGACGTCGTCTCGTCGGGATGCTCCTGCATCAGACGGACAACCTACTCCAGCAAATATTTGCATGTATCAAATCAGACCCATTAAGGCGCACTTGAAGGGTGGTCAGCCAGCTATGTTATGTGGCGCATGCTGGTTGGCCACAATAAGAAAGTTTTTTTTTATTTTTTTGAAGATTATTTTTAGAAGATGAAAGTGAGCCTTTTTTCCTTTTTCTTTTTGAGAAATTTTTTTCTAGGCTTTTTTCTTTTCATTTTGTGATGTATGTGATGTCCACGTGATGCGAGAAAGTTTTTTTAAAATTTTAAGATGAAGATGAGTTTTTTTCAAGATGGAGAAATGCGCATCTTAAGCGGCCTGCAATGACGGCCCCAGCCACTATGACTAATCAAGCAACAATTAGCACTAATAAGCTCCCACATTCACAATCAAATAATTCAACCAATCACAGAAAACATGACCTCAATAAATCACTCACCTCAAAACGCAAGACGTGCAACTTATCTAGCCTACCATCCAAACTCTACGACGATGTTTTGTCAGGATTGGAAGGATTTGCACATCACATGAACCCAGTGTCAGCCCCTCTACGACAAAATAAGACCCTACCAACTTATCTACCCTACGACGATGTGCACATGAACACTGGGTAAAAGAAAAATATTTTGTCAGGATTGTTGAAGGAATTTATCATGCTCGCAACACCATAACTTACCATTCCCGCAATTTTTTTACCATACCGAGCGTTAGATTTGCTACTCTAAAAACCTAACCAAATGATAAGTGTCATACGTGTGAGACGAAGTAACACCCCTGACATTATTATAACTAAAATTACCATTAAGAAAAAGAAATCTAAAAAAACAGAATCTTGCCATCAAACTGAAAGTTATCATGCTTCACAACTAAAGTTGCCATAAAAAAAATGCCAGAACGGAATTGCTTCGTGCCAGGCACTTAACAGGATCCAAAATCTAACATAAAATCTTAATGTTCGTGACACGTGTGGCACGAAGCGCTCCGGTCCTGATTTTTTTATAACTAAAGTTGTCATCCAAAAAAAAAAACCCTGAAAATTATCATCCAAAACAGAAATTGTCATGCTTCACAACTAAAGTTATCATGTGTTTGTGCCACATGTGTGACACTTATCAGGGTAAAAAAAAGTGAGAATTATGTTTCTTTTAGAATAGGTGAGAATTACGTGTGATTTATTATGGATACCGGGCTATTTTCGCTAGCGGCCTGCGCCTGTTGTCGCCCTCTCAGAGGGGCTGCTGGATATCCTCACGCCGCCGCTGATTGCTCCACCGCGGCCGCTAATCACCGCTGCTTGATGCCCTCGTGCCGCCGCAGCTCAAGGCGCCCTCACAAACGGGCTGCCGGGTATCCTCGCGCCGCCGCCGTTTGCTCCCACCGCCCCACGTCGCCGCGGACGGTTGCCCTGGCCCAGCCGCGGTTGGCTGCGCTCGCGCCACGCGGCCGGGTGCCCTCGCGCCGCCGGGGCCGTCGATCCCAACGCTCCCCGCTGCCGCCGGCTGCTTCCCGACATCTGCAGCACCCGCGTCAAACGTCGCCATCAGCAAAGCTCGTGGTCGTTGCATTCCCAAAAGAGAGAAGCTCCAAGGCCGGCACGACAGCGGCCTGCAGGTGTGCCGTGCGCTCCGTTTGGTCGGCATTTGCCGCGCGTGCGTTCGATTGGCTCCGCTGCGCTCGATCGGCCCAGAGAACAGCGACGTCGCCGAGGCTGGCTCCGTTCCCTCGCCCTGATGCCCCGGTTGTTGCATTGCGTAAATTGCGTTACAGCTTCTCCGCTCCGTTCCCGTCAGCTGTCGAGAGTGTCACTGTCTGATGGATGCCCTTTCGTCCCATCCGTGTAGTTGCTACGCCGGGTTACAAATCCGGCCGTGAAGAAGCTGGTTTCAACTTTCAGGTTCAACAACTGAGCTCCGTAGTACGTAGGTGTGCGTGTGTCCACCCCGGTGGTACGTATGCTCTTTCCTTCTCCCTCCGTCTCCAGTAACTTGGGACATTGCTGTTCTGGTTCTTCTGATTTCTGAACTTGGCGGTGACAGAGCATTTCCTTGCGCTTCTCTCATGCAGAGCACCTCCGTCCATGTCGACGGCGGCAGGACCAGCCGGCGACCTACCTGCCGAGGTCGCCTTGCCCGGAGGCGTTGCTCCTGCTGTCCCGGCGACGGCCGACGAGCATATATGCGTCGACGTTCCTCGGGTAAGAATCACTAGCCATGTTGCCGAACTTGTGATGTGCATTGGTGGAAGAAGTCGATGTGTTTACCTCTCGGAGCGTTTTCAGCATGCACGTGTTTTCCTGATCACGGTGCTTGCTTTGCCGTGCCGCTAGTTTTTTGAGTTTTTGGCGCTACGGGTTCTTGATCTTTTTCTACAACTTTTTTTGTTGAGGAATTCTATATTTTTCTTTGAGAAAATGTGAAAGTAGATGGTTTGAAACGCCACACCACTCACCCCCCTACATCTCTTAGGAAACGAAGTATCCGGGTTTGAATTTTATTTCTTGCCGATTTGATGCGGCCTTTTTTTAGGAGAGGGTTTTCCCTCCGTAATAGAAACCTTCGGCACAACAAATTTAACCTTACAGAAAACATAACAAAATGAACCAAACAAGGCTTTCTTAGGCTTTGCTGCGAGGTCTGTTTGATATTCGGCTCGGACTATTGGCAACCCTTCATCAAGTGGACGGGAGTAGCAACAAATGTTGTCAAGATGGTGGCTTCAGACTTACTAATATATTACTTTGTAAGGTTTTTATGAATAATTAATAAATTGGCTGCATGCATCATCCAGATGCAGAGGCCGAGGGTCTTCCTCCTTTTCTAAAAAAAAAAAGATCAGCTAAAGCAGAAAAGGAATGAACAATGAAGAACCGTGGTAAAATGCAGGCAAATACTCCCTAATCATCGCAACAGCACCATAACAGATGCAAACTGCTAACAGGCGCCTAAACCTTTGTTGCACATCCATTAGATTTGATCCGAGGTTTTGAGTCAATAAAGTTCTCTATATTACAAAATATGGAATGTAAGCTCTCTTTTTTTTTTGTGGGAGGAATGTAAGCTAGTTAGTCCGCAACACTAAGATTACAAACACGATCTAGTACAACTTTGTACCGGAATGAACTCTACTACTATTACACAGGAAGAAACACAAGACAACGTAAGCCTGGTTTTTCAGTCTTTGACCACATTGCCGAGGCTCAAATTGATAAGATCATAGGATGCCACGTGGGACAACCTATTGGACCCCAGATGTAGAGCGCCTTTCTCCAAAGTTGCCTAGGAGTTCAAAAAGTACCAAACAAAAAGTATCACATTAGTTGGATCATCGGGACAACTTTTGAAAGCTTGATATGTTGTGTCATCCACAGAGTCCATCAAATGGTAGCAACAACACTCTACTCAAAGTCATAGTAAACCATTTCACATATAACATGTTTAGACCTTTTATATTCTTCGTCTATATTGTGACCCCACCCCTTAAGAACTCTACGGCATCAGAAAAACAATTATGCCAAGTATTTAAAATAGTCTTTGACTTCTTCTTAAGCCAAATTTAAGAAACAATATGGGCTAGATATGATCTCTCGGATGAACACAACATGATCTACTCTGGGGATCAACACAATTTCAAACTCCTAGGCAGTCAGATTGCCGTGTAAGTTGTGTTCTAAAATGTCAATAATGTCCATAGATTGAATTTCTGTGTTGAATTGCTAACACTTAGTTGCTACAAACTAGTTTACCTCAGATACGAGCACTATGGCCATTTATAAATATCAAAGAGTGTGAAATGTTATAATGAATAATGTTGTAAAATTGACCATTTTCCCCCATTCGTCATTTGAAAATTGATCTTTTTTTCATGAAAACCTCCATCATGCTAAACGACTCCAACGTTTACACGTGTACTTTTAACATTTGAACACACGTCCACCTATGAAAACCTCACAAAAATAATAAAATAAAATGATGTAAAAATCACCTTCAAACAATAACTGCTAGTTTAAGTTGGGATTGCACATGCGAAAACGAGACCGTGCTCCGGATCCAGCAGAACCACTCCAGTTTCTTAAGGAAAAGCTCGCCAAATCTGTCGACGTAGCACACCAACACTCGAGACAAAGACTCTCACACTAGAAAAGTGTACACCAGAAAGGAATCACCTCATGAATCATGCACAACTCTCCTTAGGAAAAAGAACCATACAGTATACAAATACTATTACTTGTACACAAGACACATCGCCCACGGGAATCAGATCCAATCGACGTTGAACCCCTTGTCCACAAGCGTTTCGTTTTTTTACTCCGTATAGAAGCCATCGTGTCTTTCCCCCGAGCCCCCAACCAGCCAACCGTTTCCGAACTCAACTTCCCGGACGTGCAAGCGTGCCCAACCACTGTCACGTCCACGTGGGGTCCGCCCGTCCCTCGGCCCCACCCGGCAGCGTCCCAGCGGTCAGTAAGGGTCTCGCTGTCCCGGGGAATTTGTGTCGTCGGCACTTGTGCTCGCTCTGCTCGGCGAGCACCACTCCCCTGTTCCTCGTGCGTCGCGTTTTTCCTCCTGCGTCGCGTGTGTGTGTCGCGGCGGCAGTGGAGCGGAGCGGATCGGCGATGGCTCCGAGGGAACAGACGGGCGCCGGGGCCGGCGGCAGCGCGGCGGATCCGGAGGCCGACATCGAGGCGCCTCTCATCTCCTACAGCTCCTCCTTCTTCTTCCAGGACGCGGGGGCGGGGGCGGGGGCGGGGGCGGGCGAGGACGGCTCCGAAGACGAGGAGCAGCGCCGGAACCGGCGGCGGTTCCTCCTCGGCGGCCAGCTGCAGTCCAACGCCACATCCCAGGTCGCGCTCGTCGGCACAGACTTCTGCCCCATCGAGAGCCTCGACTACGAGTAAGCGCGCGCGTCCCTCTCCTCCCCGCAATCTCCGGCGATTCCGCCGGCCTGGTTCCAATTGGTGTCGACTGTTGACTCTGTCTGTGCGGGTTGCAGGCTGATCGAGAACGACGTGTTCAAGCAGGACTGGCGGGCGCAGGGGCGGGGCCACATCCTGCGCTACTTCGCGCTCAAGTGGGCGCTCTGCTTCCTCGTCGGGGCCCTCACCGCCGCCGCCGCCTTCGTCGCCAACCTCGGCGTCGAGAACGTCGCCGGCGCCAAGTTCGTCGTCACCTCCAACCGCATGTTCGCACGCAGGTAACCAGCAGCGTTCACTGGACGCCGGAGGCTTTCTCTTGAACTGAACTGAACTGACTGCGACTTAGGTGTGTGAACATCGACTTGACTTTCAGTGCTGACTCAAAATTGGTCCCGTCAGGTTCGAATCGGCGTTTCTGGTCTTCCTATTTTCGAATCTCCTGCTCACCATGTTCGCCACGGTGCTGACGGTGTACGTGGCGCCCGCCGCGGCCGGCTCCGGCATCCCGGAGGTGAAGGCCTACTTGAACGGCGTCGATGCACCCAACATTTTCTGTTTCAAGACTCTGGTGGTGAAGGTAGATCAGTAAAATTCCTTTCGCTTTCACCCCTGTTGTTTCATGGCATGAATTGTTGGTATGATGATGTGCCCTTGCATTCATGATGGCTGGCACTTGGCACTCACTACTAGCTCACACTTGGCTTAACTTAAAGCAATGGGCTGCTTGATTTGTTTCTTGGCCTGTCATTTGGGGTTAGTATTATAGCAGAGATACTTCTAATCTACTTGTCAGGCATTGTAATGGGATCTGCAGTAGTTCTGTTTGTTTATGATTATTCTGCTTTTGTTCAACACATCACGTGACCGATGATTTACACAAGTGGGAGTGTTGGGCTTGATCAGATCTGTATGGGGTAGGAAATTATGTCAACAGAAGTATGTTATGCTTCGTGTACATAACAGATCTAGGGAAGAAATGTGCTGTTGTAATGCCATTATGGTCACTATCATTATACCCCATTTCCGGCCATACGCTTTCGCCTAATCTTCTTGTGCAGACCAAATTGCCTCTGGTTGTTCATCTTTTATTATATGCCTGAATTTCGTATCTTTGGTTTCTGAACAGATTGTGGGATGCATTGCTGCAGTATCATCATCACTGCATGTGGGAAAAGCTGGTCCTCTGGTACACACGGGCGCATGCATTGCATCAATACTTGGGCAAGGTGGTTCGCGCAAATATCGCATGACATGTAAATGGCTGAGGCACTTCAAGAATGATAGGGATCGGAGGGACCTTGTCACTTGTGGTGCTGGTGCTGGTATTGCTGGTGCTTTCAGGGCTCCAGTCGCCGGAGTTCTTTTTGCTCTGGAAACGGTGTCTTCACGGTAAAAACTTCTCCATGATTACAAATATTGGTACTTGCCTCAATTAGTTGTCTTATTTCATTTTTTTCATGAAGAGAACAACATATCCTCACCATCTGAGAAATGCAGGATTATTATTTTTGCCTACATATACTTTTCTTTAGGTTCTATGCTTAAGGTGGCACACTCATGCTCCCATACGTGCATCAAGTTTGCGACTTGCTGGCTTTGAAGCTTAATTGTTTGTTAGTCAAGAGAAGATTGCTCCACCTAGTGGCAAAACTTAAACTCGCCACCTTATATAAGATATTATGTAATCCCATAAAAACAATGATTTTTACCATGTGCCACCTTATATCAAAATGAGTTTCTCCTTTTCTCACATTTTCTCCTCAAGTTGGGATTATCTGAATTTTAAAATCATCGCTATACCTATTTGTCCATTCTTGCCAGAAATTGGCATTGATGCTTTGAAGGGTAGGGTGCAATATATATGTCCTTTATGCATATCCTTTTGAATGCAAATATTTGTATAAGGGCTTCTGCAACACAGTAACTGTAATTTTTTGCATTGAATAAAATACTTGCGGACCATCCTTTTTGTTGTCTTTGCAGGTGGAGGAGTGCCCTACTCTGGCGAGCTTTCTTCACAACAGCAGTGGTTGCCGTTGTGCTTAGGGCATTAATAGACATCTGTAAAAGAGGCCGGTGTGGCTTGTTTGGGAAAGGCGGTCTTATAATGTTTGATGTGACTTCGGGCTATGTCAATTATCATGTGATTGATTTACCTCCGGTAATCACTCTAGCAGTTTTTGGAGGAGTACTGGGGAGCCTGTACAACTTCTTCCTTGACAAGGTTCTTCGTCTCTACAATGTTATCAACGAGTATGTACTGATGTTCGCTTAATATTACTGGGCTTCACTTCCGTAATTTTCAACTGCAGGCATTCTATTTGGTAAAGTTTTAGTAGTACGGAACACATCACTTCCCTGAAATATTATCTCCTAGCAATGTTGAGAATCAGTCAATTAAAAGTTCCAAACTTTCCATAACAATGCTAATGCACACCTACTGCTAATTTTTCTAGATACTTCATTGCAGTTGTCAGTTAGACTTGTTTTTCCATTCGATGTGAAAACATTTTCCCCAGATTAACTTCATTTCCGATCACTTCAATTTACTCAGGAAAGGTCGAACCTACAGATTGCTCCTGGCTGCAACAGTCTCCATCTGTACTTCATGTTGTCTCTTTGGCTTGCCATGGCTTGCAGCTTGCAAACCTTGCCCAGCTGACTCAAGAGAAGCTTGTCCATCAATAGGGAGATCTGGAAATTTCAAGAAGTTCCAGTGTCCAATGCATAACTACAATGACTTGGCTAGCCTGTTCTTTAACACCAACGATGACACCATCAGAAACCTCTACAGTAACGGCACTGACCATGAGTTCCATATCACCTCGATCCTTGTGTTCTTTATTGCATCATATTTTCTGGGCATTTTCAGCTATGGCCTCGCCTTACCATCTGGCCTTTTTGTACCAGTTATTTTAACTGGTGCAGCTTACGGTCGTCTGGTCGGCATGTTGATTGGGTCGCAATCAACTTTGGATCATGGTCTTTTTGCTGTTCTTGGTTCTGCTGCCCTTCTAGGTGGATCGATGAGAATGACTGTCTCAGTTTGTGTTGTCATCCTAGAACTGACAAATAATCTGCTGATGCTTCCTCTGGTTATGCTGGTCCTTATCATATCAAAGACAGTGGCAGATGCTTTTAATGCAAACGTCTATGATCTGCTTGTTAAATTGAAGGGTTTTCCTTTTCTTGAAGGGTATGCTGAACCCTACATGCGACAACTCTCAGTTAGTGATGTTGTAACTGGCCCTCTACAGACATTCAGTGGCATAGAGAAGGTTGGCCGTATTGTGGATATCTTGAAGGCAACTGGTCATAATGGTTTCCCTGTCGTTGATGAGCCACCATTTTCAGACACCCCTATGTTATATGGTCTAGTGCTTCGGTCGCACCTGCTTGTTCTATTGAGGAAGAAAGAGTTCATCAATAGTTCCACAGCTTCAGCATCAGATGCTTCAAAGCATTTCTCACCTGATGACTTTGCTAAACGTGGTTCAGGAAAGCATGACAGGATTGAGGACATTGAGTTGACTGCAGAAGAACTGGAAATGTTTGTAGACTTGCATCCTTTCACAAACACATCCCCTTACACTGTGGTTGAGACCATGTCCTTGGCTAAAGCTCTCATACTTTTTCGTGAAGTTGGATTAAGACACCTTTTGGTTCTTCCAAAAACTTCCAAGGTGAGCGACTCTGTTTACATCTGATTTTTTTTAAAAAAAAATTAAGGGTTATTTCTTGAATCTGCTTTGTATTTCATTCTTATTCTGTTCTCATGCTTGTTTCTGAGTGTATCTGACTAGCTCGTATGTTGCAACCAACCATCATGTGTTTATAATCATGATTATTGATTAATACCGAGAGTAACCATGATGATTAGTCATACAGGTCGAGAAAGCGCGTATGAATCCCTTTGCTGCTAGTATAATTATCTTTTGTACTGCATGCATGAGAACTCGGTACTTGAAACCGTATATATTTTGTTCAAATGGTTACCAGTGGTTAATTTTGGACCGTTTACTGTCTGTGAATGCAGAGGGCGCCTGTTGTTGGCATATTAACGCGGCATGACTTCATGCCTGAGCACGTATTGGGTCTCCATCCGTACCTGTTCAAGAGCAGATGGAAGAAGGTGCGATTTGGCAAGACAGCCTTTTCCAACTTCTTTTGACAATTGCCATAGTAACTAATGATTCGGAGATTTAACCAAGCGACCATCGGTACATTGTATGGGAACCCATCGGGTGGTAGTTTACCAACCATATACGGATAAGCTAGTTGTATGATAGCGGCAATAGCATTTTCTGGTATCACATGACAATGTACGTTGCTCCTGAGAGATATTCTGAAATATACACAGAAGGGTTTCCATTGCAACCTACAATACAATGAGATCCGTTCGAAGAAGACTGTTTCTGATGGTCCCTCGCGGATGTGATCCTCGACAAAAAAACCGCACATTGTGATCACTAGAATTGTCCCTTTTCGTTTATTTTGCAGGAGACTAGACTTGTACATGATTTGTATTGCAATGAGCAGTATATATAGAAAATGTTAGTAATAGTGAATTAGTTTTTTCTTCACAGGAACACCATGCATTCCATTAAGGCAGAGTCGCCTGCCTGCGACCAAAACGCTTACAGATTCTGTGATGTCCGTAGGCCACTTTGTGGTTGCACTCTGGGCTTAAACTGTTTTACGGGGATAAGGGCATATTTCTTTCTTCCTGCAAAATAATGGCGATAGAACGTGGGGGTTGCTAGTCATAGCTTTAGATTATGTCAACTCTCCAGCGCTGACAAATAAACAAACATTAGTACTCCTCCGTAAAGAAATATAAGAGGTGATCTAAATGCTCTTATATTTCTTTAAAGAGGGAGTACTTCAGACTCCATTTCATTGCATAAGTGAAATTCAGGTATGGTGAAGTAGAACTAGTATTTATATTGAAATTGAAAAAAAAAACACTCTTTATTTGAAGCTACTCCATTTCATTGCATAAGTGAAATTCAGGTATGGTGAAGTAGAACTAGTATTTATATTGAAATTGAAAAAAAAAACACTCTTTATTTGAAGCTAATGCTTCCACTTCGTACTGACTTAGAGTCACCTTTTGAAGAGGCACTTGCCAAAAAAAAAAAAAATCTTGAAGAGACACCTTCATGGATCGAAATTCTCTTCTTTTATAAGAAAAAATACGAAAGATGCTCATACACTTATCGACATATCAACAAATTTGAAAAAACGTTTATCGATATTTGAAAAAACAATTTTGAAAAGAAATTCAAGGAATTTGAAAAAAATGCTTATCGATATTTCAAAAAATTCACGATTTTTTTAAAATCCATTTTTATAACCAAATTGCGAAATTGAAAAAGTTCACACATTTCTAAACAAAGAAAAAATAGAAAAGAAAAAAGAAAAAAACCGAACAAACCGTTCGAAAGAAAGAGAAAAAACCCGGTTTGCTAACTGTTGAAATAATAAAAGGGGTAATACCGGGGGTTTTGCGGACTGGGGAAATAATAAAAGTGGTGAAATGAAGTTAGTAGTCACAGTTAGTAGCGCTTTTTTTTTTTGCTCTTTTAAGCTTTTCTTTATGTCTAATATTTTTCATACACATTGTACATGTTTCATATACATCTTAAACAAGTTTTATATATGTTTACCATTTCTAATAGATGATTAATATTTTTTCAAATGTTTTGAATAATAGTTAAGAATTTTTCAAATGTACGTTTACATATATATTTGTATGATACAAATCATTTTTCTAAACTATGCAAACCATTTTTTTACAATTTTTTTTAAGTATCACATTTTTTTTTGAAAAACCTGACATTTGTATAAATGTATAGTATATTTTTAATGGTACTAAACCATTTTTTTAATTACGTGAACATTTTTTACATTATACTCTCTCTATAAAGAAATATAAGAGCGTTTAGATCATTAAAGTAGTGATCTAAACGCTCTTATATTTCTTTATGGAGGGAGTATAAACTTGTTTAAAATATATCACGAACATGTTTTGAAACATGTGAACATTTTTTAAATGTCACGAACATTTGTTTGAATGCAATCAGCATTTTTTTAAAGTTATGAAAATATATTTTTAGCACTGCATTAACATTTTTTAAACGTGCGATGAGCGTATTTTAAATATAATGTAATATTTTTCCATTTTATTAATATAAATATAAATGATAATAAAAGAAAAAATGTGTTGAACAGTTGATGGGCCGACCCATTTACCAATCGCCAGAGGAGAGTGACTGCGTCATCTTGCAACATGCGAGACAAATTCACGCCACTATGTTTTCTTGATGAAAATGGATTTGAGGATGTGTTTGGCTATCTGCACCGTTTTTTGTTCCTTGCATCTATAACTCAATTGGGCCTGGCTGAGCAGATGCAGGCTAAAAAGCATATTGTGCATGTTGTTTGGTGCGTGCATCTTGCATGCCTACATGATAGCAAGAAATTCCAGCCCCGCATTTGGTTTCCTGCTTACGGATGTGCTGACGCATTTGGTTGCGTACATTCGGCGATGTCTGCTTAAGTTGCACTCTATGTGGTGAGCTTACCATCTACACCTTAAGACGATTCCACCAAGAAAACAACACTACAATCACGACGAACTGAACGACAATGATAAAGTTGTTCACCCCACATATCTCAAACTATCGAGGAGGCTTGCCTACTTCAGCATTTCTGCTTGAGTACAAACTTGGAGGAAGCATCCTTTGCCTTCTCCTTGTCTTAAACTCTTCGAAGGAGATATTTGTGTAACGACTCACTTGTTCTTGGCATGTTTGACTTGAACTGTATATGCCTCGAACCCTCCCTCTGTACACCACATAACACTTCTCCTAGCATGACAGAATATCAACAATTCATGCAGCAAACAAAGGAACACACTATACATTGGAACAGAAGAAATTTAGACATACGTGATCATATATATACCCCAAAGGCATAACAAGTTCATCCTAGCTATGGTGTCATCCTACCATCACATCCAAGAAGAGGGTGTAATTCCACCATCGCAAGTTCGCCATCAGCGTGAGGGATTAGTATATACCACCTCATCAAAATATACATGCTAACAACCGTTTTCAAGCCCTAACTACCACAAAATGTACATCGTCATCATCAATTATCATGCACGCCATTAACACCACCAGAAACAACATTAGTAGTAGTGCTTGCCCAGCCAGGACCTAAGCCAAAGCACCCTATGGGCATTCCCATGGCAACGAACCCAACACTCTGCGCCTTGTTGTCTAGGAGGTTGCTCAAAGGAGCCATCAGAGCCTTTGTACTGAAGCCACCTTACTCCATGGCAGCGGTGTACAGGTCATGGTGGGCGTAGACCGGCTTGCTCTCCCTAATGGAGGTTGCCACCTCCTTGATGGCATCACTCATGCTATTGAAGACACTCAATTCCTCTTAAATCAAGCCACCCCTCTCCCTCTTCCTATCAAGCACAAGAACATGATCACCATCCTTATCATGACCATCAAGAATAGTCTCTAATTCTTGGATGTGTGGGTAGACAGGCATATGTGAACCGAGTGGCTCACTAGAGCCCATGTGATGCTTGCCATTTGGCAACCTAAAGGAGAAGATCTGCTGCATCTGCGAGTAGTTCTAGATGAGTGTGTTTTGAGGAACTCACCGTCCTTGGGGTGGTCCTAAGAAAAAAACACAGTGTGATTAGTTGTGATTGACATGTTAGACAAGGTTAACCAAGTGGTATGTGAGCTAACTATGGTGTGGCCTTGGTAGTGCTCTACCTCCAACATGATTGTGTAGATGTCTAGATCCCACGACATGTCGCTAAGGTCATTGAGTTTAGACACTTGGATCCATGTGGCTCTTCACTTCCTGAGGTGGTCGTATACCAGGGTTGAGGTGACCTCTTGACCACAAAACTCAAACACCTGCTTGGCAACAGAGTTCAGGTGCACCTCCTTGAAGTCCTTGTCAATCCTCACCCCATTAGCTATGATATCACATAGCTTGTTAAGCACGAGGGTGGACACAAACAGCTGTCATTTCATTGAGTTCCCTCAGAACCATCTTAGCCTTCCAAGCCTTAAGGATTGCCTTATGTGCCGCACACAACATCAGCATTAGGCATAGCCAACAAATAAGGCACAAATGGTGAAGGCCTAGCAGACCTCTCAACACATCTGAATCCGGAGGCATTTTCTCCTCAATAATAGATTGGGAGTCCACATAGGATGACGGAAATTGGGTCTCCGACAAGACAATGGCCTAACTAAACTTTGTGTGCTCATGTCCTACAAGCATTAGCATCGGCAAGAGTAGAACACAGTACACTTGGACAGTATGAATGAACACTAAACATGACAGTAAGCATAGTACACACGGATCATTAAGTACAACACACAACCCTATGAATGTTCTTCAATCTCATAGCATACCATGGAATTCAACACACTGCCACACCTACATACTTACAAACTAGCATACTACATATGCTCTTATTCATAGGCTAGTAGCATATCTACCTTGCCGACAAGGAAACAACATGAACATCATCAAATCCTACAAGCAACACCTAGCATTCTGCCAATCCCTCGCCACTAGCTACCATAACATCATATTCTCACATATCGACAATCTACAATGCTAACGCATGCTCACAGATCTAGTTAGAACGAGTAGAGAGGAGGGAGCGATCAAACTTATAGCCATCAGTGCAGCCGGAAGGAGCCACGGAACTGGTCGGAGAAGAGGAGGAACACGAATTGCCGATGCCGACTATTGTCCGTCGGACAAGACTCGCCGCTTACCTGCTTGTCGATGAAAATCCGCGTTGGACGGAGAGCTCAAAGGGAGGGAATATGGTGGCTAGAGTTTGGGAGTCGAGGGTGGCTATATAGGGCGACTGATTCGGCGGGAGGTGACCCCAATTCCTTCCGACGCTTTTCCGAAGACGGCGCGAGCTCGCGACATCTCCGTGCTGACATGAGCTCGACGCCACGTTCTCCTCCCCTGCATCGGCCGAACCTGGCTGAAGGAAAACGGTCGATTCAGTCGTGCCTAGCGGGCCTGGTTGGGGTGCTTTAAGTTTCGTGCTATGCAAGATTTGTATCGTTTATACGCATGGATAATTCTATTTAACATACAAATTATGGGGTAAAAGCCCGTTGATACGCAGATGGCGGTTACCCATTGACATGTTGCACAGATTATCTGACGTGTAGATGCAAACAACTGACTTGACAAATAAAAGGTCCAGATTAATAAGAAAAAAAATCTACACTTACAGTGTGCCTACTGTAGCAACAAATCTGGTGCGTTGATGATGGATCTGGCGGCTGAGAGAGCGCAGACTGGGAGAACCACAGCTCTGACTTTTCTCTAGCAAGTCTAGCAAGTGAGAGAAGCTGTGGTGGCAGCCTGGCGGGCGGCGGCTCATGCCTCGAGCCCCCTGGTCGTCCCCGGGCTACAGCTACTGTCCTCTCCCTGGCTCTTGCCGCCACCCATCCCCCAATCCCCACCGTGCTTCCGCTCTCCCCCGTCTCCGTTTGCGGCAGCGCTCTCCTCGTTTCTTCCTCTCCACCTCTTCCTCCAGCGGCCGCCACATCCGGCGTGCCCTTCTCCGGCGACTGCGGCCAGCCCGCCCAGCCTGCCACTTTAGTCAAGCGGTGGTGGACAAGAACGTGTGTCAGGTGGACGGCAGACGATGAGGTGACCAGGAAGACGTGGGCGGCGACCAGGAAGAGACAAGGGGAGGGGAGGTAGTGCTGGTGGCTAGGCGTTTCAGGCATGGGGCAGTGAGGACGGCGAGGTGGCTGCGGGAGCTAGTGCCCGGTGGTCTAATCGCTGCCAATGGCGTAGCCCTCACCGGCAGGCCCTGATTCATGCTACTGTGACGCAGGAGCCTCGACCAGTGGCGGCCGCTTTACCCCTCGTTTCTCTCGGCTGAAAAAACAGCATTTGAACCAAAGTTCAGTGCACAAGGGTGCCAAACTGAGTTGCAGGCAGATGATTTCAGTTACAGACTCAGGGATTAAATGAAAGGGCCCCAAGCTAGAACATGTCCCCTGTCTTCCACTTTGATGCGGAAATTCAGTTAAAATTGGTTTGAAATTCAGCTAGAACTGTCCCCTGTTTTCCATTCTCTGTAATTAGAATTTTTATTTGAGGCTCACCGGGAGATATAGTAGTACATAACTGTTATACTGTCTGAACAGAGCTCAATAACTGCATTTGTTAACTGTACAATGTAGATTTATGGAGTGCAGGCCCAGGATTCTCCAATGCCACCTGCATTTCCTAGCTTATCAAAAGGTACCACCTCCTTCAAGTACATGTATTATCTTTGGCTCTTTGCTAATCATCATATGGTACTGCAGAATTCAAGCAACAACAATAAAATTCAGCTCTTCCAATCGCCTCTGTCCCTCCAACAAAACTTATGACTGTCTCTTTGCCGCGTCTGTTTCATGCAAATTTAGCCTTGTCAACATCCTGCCAAAGTTATATTTTTTTCCTAAGCAATAAGTATGCTGGTTTTTACCTGATATGATGGTTCCAAATCTCTGGTTATATATTTACTATTTTCAGGCATGGCATAATCTAATTGAGAATTCAATTCCTTATTACGACTACAGCTGCAAAGATTGCTGTTTAAGCAAGGTTTGAAAGTCATCTGCCCTCAAATATAATAAAAAAATGCTTAAATGACTAGTCTGATTTGAAATGTCCGGGGTTTTAGTAATCTCAATAGAGTGAGATGCATGAAGGAGGTGTTTACAACTTACAAAACTTATCGTGATTTATTGGCCTTTTCTGAAACAAAGAAAATGGACTTTAGTCCTGGCTTTTTGAACAATTTAATAGTTTTGGTAAATTTGCCTGAAATTCTTTACATGATAGCGGTGCGGCTGGAGGTATCTCAGTAGCGATTGATGAAGATAAGTTTGAAATTTTCTCCTGGTCCATTAGGACCTGCTCAAAAAAAAAAGTGGAGTATGAGTGCCTAGACATTTTGTCTCAGTCTCGGACTTTGTTGTGCCGAGCCGCGTTTACGTCGCAGCTGCTCCTCCCTGATTAAGGCGGTGATCAAAAAGCGACGGAAATCATGGAAGCCTGAATATAGCAGTGCGCCGGACTCAGGTTGCTTGAAGATCCTTTTACCCAGCCGGGCATCTTTGGTTCTTTCTGGCCCTGTAATAGCTATTCCTTTTACACAGCTTTTGCTATTGTTAAGGGCTATATGTAATTTGCTGAATGCAACTAAGACTAGTGGTTTTCTTCCCCTGTTAAGGGCTATATCTAATTTGCTGAATGCAACTAAGACTAGTGGTTTTTCTTCCCCTGTTAAGGGCTATCTTTTTCGCTATCTACAGGCTACAGCAGCTTCTGACAGTTGACAGCCTCCTCAGTTGGCCTCCTTGCTTGTTCCTGGGTTAGCTTCCTTAGTTGGCCTCCTTGCTTGTTCCAGGGTTGGCTCCCTCCTCGCCTGTTGATGGCTTGGTGTCACTTGTCGCTGCCTTGGGTTCTGCAGAATCCTCTGTGTACAGCTTGATGAAGTACATCACCAACTCGGCAACGTCTTTGGCGTCTTTGACAGTCTTGTATACGGCCCTGCCGAAGAGCAGGACAGTAGTTGCCGCTCCGATCAACTGCTGGGGCATCGGCAGCTGCAAACTGAACTTCTTACAGACATGTGCACCGATCCTGCCTGTAACAGCGACCAAAACAAAAGCCACAACTAGGTCCTTTTAATAAAGGGGCCGTATGCATCGCGCTGATGCAGAGGCCGGAGGTGATCCTCCTTTTCTAAAAAAAAAGGTCTTTTTTTGAGATTGGCGCAGGTTGCTTCTTCCGGGTGACACCAGGCTCGCCCTCCGCCGGCGTGCACCGCGTCAGCAGCAATCGATGCCGACTCTGCATATTGGAAGTTTGAACTGAATCAGCAATTTGAAATCCAAGAAAGGATATTGAGCAAGAATGCAAGAACACTTCAGTTTGTGCAAGAATCAAACAACGAACCAAAGTTGGAACCAAGATACCGAGAGAGAAAGAAATATCGCTTTCAATTCGATCAAGAATCAATCCTGATCGCCCTCTGCATGTTCAATTGAGACAGAATGCAAGCAATTTGATCAAGTAATTTGAAATCCAAGAACGCAAGAAAGGATATTGAGAAACAAGGCCAGAACGCTTCAGTTTGATCAGGATCAAACAATGAACCGCATTTGGAAGAAGAAATCAAGAGACGTTCGAGAAAGAATGCAAGAACTCGATCAAGAAACAAAGAAGAGCCTTAGGATCCATACCCGTCGGAGAGAGAGAAGGCCCGCACCCGCCAGCCCCGGTCGGAAAGGCGATGCCAGCAGGCCAACCACGCCTGAACCGGGGAAAGCCGGGCTAGCTGGAAGCCAAGCCGGCTTAGGCAGCTGCGCGGTGCGGGCGCGCAGGAGGACGGGGGCGATGCGGGCGCCGGTGTCCGCGGCGGGTCCAAGACGGAGAACGGCCAGGGCGTGCGCCGACCGCCCCGGGGCGCACGCAGAGGAGGAGGAGGTGCCGCGCCTGCCAGGACGGGCGGAGGGAGTGTAAAGTACCTTCATAATGTGTGTAAGCACGACCTTCAATCTCCCCCCTGTCCATATAGATCAGATATGGCACCATCATGTCCACCTGCAGCATCATTGTCGCTAGGGTCAACTGATGCACGGCTACTCTTGTGTGGTGTTGTCATACAATAAGTGGCATCATCCATGCCGACATACCCTTCTGTCCCTGGCTCTCTCTCATCATTAGTGTCTTCTGCTGCATATATGACTTCTCAACTTCCTTTCGAATTCCAAGATACAGGTCCCTATTAATACTTTCACGCAAGTATTTATGCTTACCATCACTCCTAGCTTTTTTCATGCTGAGCCTCTCTTCTTTTCTTAGTGAGAAAGTCCTCTTGTGTGGGACATTGACCCCAATACCACTTGCACGGCCAGGGGGCTCTTTGGTAGTCAGAGCCTCGGACAGAATGTCACATGGCCCTTAGTTCCCGTAGCACCTTCCAGTGTTTTTGGAAGCCTTTGCCATCACATCATACAGTTCTTGGTCTGCTGAGTTTTCAAAGTAATAAGAACCGTCTCCATGCCTCTTTGCATGTGCCCGCAAGTAGTCCCTAGCGCGAGTTCCCCTAATTTCACTAAAGGCCGGGCTACCACCCGCAGCTACTGCTCCTTTGTCCTCCTGCTCCCATATCGGTTTCATGTCGTAGTATCCTGCCACACCCATACGGTGGGGGTGTGTGTTCTTCTTCTGAAGTTCCGATTGCATGGCACTCTTCTTAATAAACTCTTCACTGGCCCTGACCCTTTTAAATTCTGTCAAGTCTTTCTTCGTAATTTGGGGGTATGAGGGGATTGGGTCCTTGCCTTGACTCAAGAACTTCTTGTACAACACATGCTTCCAGTTTCTCCAAGCATCCCTGGCCTTCTTCAGTGCAGCGTGTTACACCAGCTCTCTCCACTCCTCAGGAACGTTGAAGTATAGCTGGCCAAATGGTCCGGGCTAACCAGGCCGGCCCGCGAGCACGCCGGCACGGCACGCCATGGGACACGCACGACACGACCGTAAACGGGCCGGGCCCAGCACGCGGCACGCCTTGGGCCATGCCTGGGCCTGGAGGCTGGGCACGCGGGCCGACACGACACGACCCATTTATTTTTTTATGTATTTTCAGATTTTTTAAATATATATATACTTAAAATATAGCCCAATAGGCCTAAAAATGAGCCCAACAGGCTGAATTTTTTGGCCCAACGTGCTAAATGGGCCAACGTACTGGCCCGTTTAGTAATCAGGTCGTGTCTGGGCCTGGAAGCGCAGCCCACGGGCTGGCACGGCACGGCCCGTTTACTAAATGTGCCTGGGCGGGCCGTGCCGTGCCGTGCCCGTTTACGGCCGGGCCGTGCCGTGCCGTGCTGGGCCGGCCCGTTTGGCCAGGTTTGCGTTGAAGTGCTCCATGATCTCCCGGACTATCCTCTGCCGTGTTTCTGCACCAGTCTTTCGAAACCCTGGCAGATTAATGTTTAGCCTTGCCCTGTCAACAAATCCACACACACTCCTGAACCTCGTGCGTGCTTTATCTGGTTTAGTTGGAGCCCAAGACTTCAAATCGATGTCAGTTACTTCGAATACACCTTTAGGCTGGTGTGTGGGCTTTCTTGGAGCACTCTTCCGGCTCTTGACCGGATGGGTGATTGTGGCAGCTTTATCACGTTCATCATTTCTTGATACACGAACATCTGTTGCGGACATGTTGGCTTCGGACTCAGATGAAGATACCTCGGCAGAAGTATGACTGTCGTCGCTGCTAATAGACATCTACAGAGGACACATGCAAAATTCAGAAAAGGGGGATAATCATAAATAAAATGTAACAGCTTGGCCGCAAGCTCTAAACATGGCATGTGATAATTTGGAAATGTACGGCTAATCTGTTCATTTTGTGTGACTCATGCGCACATGATATGTAACTCGACAATAACTAATTGGAATAAATACAACTTATATGTTAAAGGGTAGATGATGAACATAAATACGCTCTCCATTATTTTATAATCATTTTGGGGACAAACCGAACCAAATAGGAAAAGGGATCGCGAGATAATAGACCTCACCGCGATGGAGGGCAGCAACTGACCTTTTTTTGTACAAATCCGGCAGGAGAGGCGAGGGTACAGGATCGATATGCTCGAGGGCGGCTGGCGAGCAAATGAAGACGGTGAGGCGTGGGCAGCCGCGTGTTCAGAGCGGCAGTGAAGGGTAGGGTTGATGCCGGGAAGCGGGTACATGGCCAGGTTGAGCACAACGGTGCCGGAAAGGGTTCTGGTGTGGATCTGGGGGCCGAGAGGGGGAGGGAGCTAGCTGTCGATGGAGTTTGGGCAGAATCCGCGCACAGTTGAGTGAAACAGGGGAGGGCGCGGGTTTGTGTGTGGGGGGCATGTTGGCGGCTTCGTGCGCCCGCGGAAAGGCCTATGCAAACGGTTTCATATAGTAACTCGTGTGCACAAGCAGCATTAATTTGTTCGAAATGAAAACCTCACAACTTTGAAATGTAGACGTGTGTTCATCACCTCTCCTCCAACTTTTATCCCACGGTACTCAATCATCATTATACGCCAGGTTTGATTTTCTGGCGCATTTATGGGCTCGGTGGATATTTTTTTTAGCATTTTTTATCATTTACGGGGCATTTAGTGCATATAAATCAAATCCCAGCTTCAACAACGTGTGTTGACAAGAGGTATAAGGATAGCTGTTCGATCTGGGTGAATCCTATGGTGCAGACGTACGATCCGAGTGGTTTGGGTTTTGGCCAATCAGAACGTACCACTCACTTTGCGCGCATTAGGTGTCATCGTCCATGGTTTAGAAAGCACACATTTTTAGTGAACCAACCATGTGCTATTTGTTTATGCACAACAATCATATTTTCATTTCAAATGAATTTGTGACTTCATCATTTCGTCTCGAATTATTTTCATCGGCAGACGATCACCTATTAACCCGTGTATTGATTTTCCGCCGCATTTCATGACTTGTTTGCTAGTTTTAAGACATTTTTTCCACCAACATTGGGCTTGTTAGTAATTGAATTGGAGGAAATGCAGATGTATTCCGGAAATCACGAAAATGGGCGTGTCATCGTGGCATGGCAGAAGTTGCGATGTATGGCCCTTTGAAAACCAAGGCATCTCACACGAAGGATCATAGTTTCCAAATGTAGAGTTGGCATTTTGGACTCTCCAATCTATGTCAACCTCATCCTTTCACCTCGATTTTTCCCATGGTACGCAAACATCATTTTACTCATATTATTGATCTTCGGGTGGATTGCATGGCTCGTTTGTTATATCTAAGTTATCCTTTTGCATTTACCATGTTAATTAGTTCTTATAAATAAAATATCCCAACATGAATTACGTGTGGATGCTCACAAAGAATCTCTTACAAATCATTTGTGTGTCACTTTGCGTGTTTTTCGTCATTGTGCAAGGGAATGGGAAGAATTTTCAAACATTTTCTGATGGGAGATGAGTAAATGTCGGTAATTTAATCACAGGAAATGCAAATGGACTTAAGAAATCACGAAAATCGGTGTGTCATTGTGGCGTGATCTCGAGACACCGTGGAAAAAAATTGGTTATTATTGGCACAAGTAACGATGATCGCTCCTTGGAAACCGTAGCATCTCACTAGAAGGATCACAGTTCCAAAGGGAGAAGCGGCAAATCGAACTCCAATCGACGGTGTCTTCATCGTCTGTCCTCCAACTTTTATCCCACGATACTCAATCATCATTATACGCCAGGTTTGATTTTCTGGCGCATTTATGGGCTCGTTTGATATTTTTCAAGATTTTTTATCATTTACGGGGCATTTAGTGCATATAAATCAAATCCGAGCTTCAACAACGTGTGTTGACGAGAGGTATAAGGACAACCGTTCGATCTGGGTGAATCCTATGGTGCAGACGTACGATCCATGTGGTTTGGGTTTTGGCCAATCAGAACGCGCCACTCACTTTGCGCGCATTAGGTGTCATCGTCCACGGTTTAGAAAGCACACTATTTTAGTGAACCAACTGTGTGCTATTTGTTTATGCACAACAATCATATTTTCATTTCAAATGAATTTGTGACTTCATCATTTCGCCTCGAATTATTTTCATCGGCAGACGATCACCTATTAACCCCTGTATTGATTTTCGGCCGCATTTCATGACTTGTTTGCTAGTTTTAAGACATTTTTTCCACCTACATTGGGCTTGTTAGTAATTCAATTGGAGGAAATGTAGATGTATTCCGAAAATCATGAAAATGGGCGTGTCACCGTGGCATGATGTGAATACCCCGTGGAAAAAAATTGGCAATGTCTCGGCGAAAGTTGTGATGTACGGCCCTTTGAAAACCAAGGCATCTCACACGAAGGATCATAGTTTCCAAATGTAGAGTTGGCATTTTGGACTCTCCAATCTATGTCAACCTCATCCTTTCGCCTCGATTTTCCCATGGTACGCAAACATCATTGTACTCATATTATTGATCTTCTGGTGGATTACATGGCTCGTTTGTTATATCTAAGTCATCTTTTTTGCATTTACCATGTTAATTAGTTCTTATAAATAAAATATCCCAACATGAATTACGTGTGGATGCTTGCAAAGAATCTCTTACAAATCATTTGTGTGTCACTTTGCGTGTTTTTCGTCATTGTGCAAGGGAATGGGAAGAATTTTCAAACATTTTATGATGGGAGATGCGTAAATGTCGGTAATTTAATTACAGGAAATGCAAATGGACTCAAGAAATCACGAAAATCGGTGTGTCATCGTGGCGTGATCTCGAGACACCGTGGAAAAAATTGGTTATTATTGGCACAAGTTACGGCGATCGCTCCTTGGAAACCGTAGCATCTCACTAGAAGGATCATAGTTCCAAAGGGAGAAGTGGCAAGTCGAACTCCAATCGACGGCGTCTTCATCGCCTCTCCTCCAACTTTTATCCCACGGTACTCAATCATCATTATACGCTAGGTTTGATTTTCTAGCGCATTTATGGGCTCGATTGATATTTTTTCAGCATTTTTTATCATTTACGGGGCATTTAGTGCATATAAATCAAATCCCAGCTTCAACAACGTGTGTTGACGAGAGGTATAAGGACAGTCGTTCGATCTGGGTAAATCCTACGGTGCAGACGTACGATCCGTGTGGTTTGGGTATTGGCCAATCAGAACGCACCACTCACTTTGCGCGCATTAGGTGTCATCGTCCACGGTTTAGAAAGCACACGGTTTTAGTGAACCAACCGTGTGCAATTGGTAAACCAAACTGCACATGTTCAGTTCATACATACCGGAGTGTGATCAACTGAGCGTTCTAGCTATAGGGTAAATTATCATAAATATTTCAAATTCATTGCTACGGTTGACAACATATTAATCTAGATCAACATAAGGCTGGGCATACCTCACAATACAGTACATGGGAAAACTTCTAACAGAACGAACTCAGTACACATCGCTCACGATTCAGTACAGTAGACATAATGATTAGTTTTTGGAATCAATTCCCATGTACATGGGGTGATCGCGATCATTAGGTTGACCCCTAATGAACTTAGGATTTCTGATGATTTTACGCTTCTCCTCTTTTATGTTACGTGGCCCTCAGGTGGCAACTCATCATATTGATTGTACTCCTCCTCATCACCAACATTCTCGACACCTAGTACCCTCCTTTTCCCATACATCACTACATGGCAGTGCGTATGCAAGAGGTCTGGCACAAAGAAAATCTGGGTAGCATCGCTGGCAAGAATAAATGGGTCCTTGTGATATGCCATAACTCTGCGGTCAACATATGTCTTCCTGCTGTAAGCATCAACCTTTACGCTACTAAGAGGGACCCATCTGCACTTGAAGAATGCCACCTTCATTCGCACATAGTTAAGCTCCCAAATCTCTTGGATGGTTTGTGACGCCCGGATAATTAAGCTACAGTAATTCCTTGCTAATGATGCCATGTCACCACTGTTACTGTTGTTAATCTCGCGTTAATCCAAAACCTATTCAAATTCAAATTCAAATTTAAAGTCAAGATTTAATTTTTTCAAACATGAAAACAAAAATGTTCATCATGAGGCAAATAATCACTAAGTAATTATGGTGGTGAACCAACATTATTAGAAAGTATTTAAAGGCACTCAAATAGATAAAACAATGGCTATAACACTTAATTAAATGCCTTTTCTAAGTTATAAAATATTAAACTATTAGTTTGAAAAGTAAAAATTGTTGGGGCAGTAGTATATCTGAAAATACTATTTTAGAAACTAGTTCTTTATTTTATTCAAGCTAAAATAAAATAGAAACAAAAAGAAAACAGAAACTAACTACAAACAAAAATAAAATAAAAATAAAAGCCCCCCCTCTCCCCACTGGGCCGGCCCCAACTGGCCCAGCGGCCCAGCACGGCCCAGCCCACCCCGGGTCTCCACCTACCTCCACCTGCTCCCGCGCCGGTGTCGACGCCGTGGCCGCCCCGATCGCCGACGCCGCACGCGTCGCCCATCCGGCGGCGACCCGAGGGGATAAGGCCTCCCCCCTCATCGTCCCCTGGAACCCTAGCCCCCTCCAGATCTCTCTCTCTCGCCCACACGCGCTCGCCCCTCCTCTCCTCTCCGGACGCTGTCGCCGCCGTACCCGTCGTCGATCCGTGGCCACCGGCGCCAATCTGTCCCCCCCGAGCTCTCCATCAACACCGCCATCGACCTCTCCTTCTCCTCCGACCAAGCACTCGAGGCGGAGGCCCCAGCATTGCCGAGATCGAGCCGGTTCCCGATTCGGGATCACCGGCGATCACTGGCGCCACAGGCCTCCCTCTGCGCTCCCGACCCCCGAGAGGCCTCCGTGTGCCTGCCCCGTGAGCTCCACTTCCTCTCCCCTCTCCTCCCTCGCCTTGCCGCGCCCCTAGCCTTGGATGCCGCCGTTGCCGTAGCTCGCCTCCGCTGCCGAGCTCGCCGTCGTTTTGATAGCCACTGACATGGGCATCTGAGTGCGGGAACGCGCTCAGTGCCACCCCGCGGTTCCAACGCGACTAACCTTGCAGCTCACCGTGCCCTACGGCGACGGGTCTGAGCTCTCCCGAAACACCTCGCCGCCGGCGAAGCCATAGCGCTCGTTTCCAGCCGTTTTAGCTCGCGCTAGGGCCATAGATCGACGCGGCACTCTCTCCTCGTTCGAACGCCGCAAGAATGTCGCCGGACGGTGCACTACAGGCGATTTCCGACGAACTCCGGCACTCGGCCGCCGCGTATTTGGTCGCCGGAGCCCTCTCCGGCGCCGCCGCCAACGTGGCCGGCCAGGCCCCGCCTTAGAGACGCTGACGCCGGGCCCCACGGGCCCCAGTTGACCCAGTTGACTGGGTCAACTGCTGACTGGGCACCGTGGCCCACTGACATGCGGGCCCCACTAATTTAAAACGTTTTATAAATAAATAAAACTGTTAATTAAAATCTGTTAATTAAATAGTAATTAGTTAGTCACTGACACCTGGGGCCCACCCCTCTAATTAGTCTGTTAGTTTAGTGTAACCCACTGTTAAACCCATAGAGGCTGACAGGTGGGTCCCACCTGTCAGTTTGACCAGTCAGCAGCTCAGTTGACTGCTGACGCAGTGCTGACATCAGCATGACGTCATAATCCTAATTTAGTATTTCTGTTAAATTAAATAATTTCAGAAAATGATTAAAACTTTAAAAATTAATAGAAAATAATCCGTAGCTCAGATGGAAAAACTTTATACATGAAAGTTGATCAGAAAAATCCCACGAATCTAACCGTGCTATCTGTTTCCATGTCGGGACCCTCTACGTAGGTGAACCCGCAACCTTTTGCCCGTTTCCGGTAGATGAATAGTGCATACTCTCCGGTTAATAATTCCAACTTAAATCCTAAATTAGCTAAAATGGTTTAGACATGATTTGAGGCAACCCTGCACTGCGTCCTAACTGTCACATGCCTCTAACACCGCAAACCTGGAACATTCCCCCCCTCCGGTCATCTGTTCGACATTTATCCGGAACCGGGAAAACTTTCCCGGATGGGTTTCCCCCTTTCTCGGTATCGTGTAACACTGCGTTAGGACACACCCGGCACTGCGTATCGCCATGTCATACTTTGTGTTACGATTGTTTGCCGTGTATTTACCTGTTTCTTCCCCCTCTTCTCTCTCGGTAGATTCCGGTACCGACGTAGTCCTCGAGACCGACGCAGCTCCGGAGACCGACTACACTGTTGACGACCCTGCTTTTGCCGCAGATCAGCAAGGCAAGCAAAACCCCCTTGAGCATTCCGATATTGCCTATTCTTTTCCCTCTTACTCTTGCATTAGAATTTTTCTACTGTACTAGATAGCTCCTATTCTGATGCATAGCCTGTTTTTGGTAAACTGTTACTTTATCTGCAATCATACCAACTGTTTAGTATAGGTGGATCAATGAAACCCCCAGTGACCCCCTTAGTCCCAGTTGCCCCTGCTTGTTCATCGACGACTCGACGACTCGACGACTCGAAGGCCCGAAGATTCGGTCAACCGACCGACAAGGCAGACCCTCACATCACCGCACACCCCTTTAGTATGGCACTGCAGAGCTACCATCGAGTGCCGAGGGTGATACCTCACTTAGCACTCCGGATGTTAATTCTGTAGTGTAGCTAATCGATCGTGGGTATCGAGGGTGATTCCTCCTTCCCATTTATCGATAGCGACTCTTGCCATACACATACCTCGAGTGGGATCCATCGAGGGTGATTCCTCGGATATCCACTTGGTGTATAACCACACAGATACTTGGACTTGACATTTATTACATGTGAAAGACGGGACTGGAGGGACAGGCGGTACCACCCTGGTTGAGGTGGACCTGAGTTCCCGACAGCCCTGAGATGGGTCGGCCCCAAGGGTACCCGTGTAAGATTTAGTGGGATGCGCCGCAAGGCATCCGAGAGACTTAGTGGGGTGCGCCGGTAAGGCACCCGAGTGTTATTGGCGGGGCGACGGACTGCATTTCTTGGTTCGAGCTTCCCCCGCACTAATAATTTGCTAATGGGTTGGGTACTTGATCTGAGTTAGGTCATTGGCCTTAATACGCACTAACCTTCACGTGGGGAAGTTATGGGCACTCAGCGTCGTTGTATCAGCCGAAGCTCTTCGGATGTCAGCAATGGAGCGGCGCTCGCCGGATTAGACTGGACGGTGCAGCTCTTGGACTAGAGTGTACTAGGTCTGCTTCCGGCCGCCCACGCATCGTGCAGGTGTGCAAAGGGTGATTGGGCCCATGACCCCTGAGCGCATAGGATTTAGACCGGCGGGCTGGCCTCTTCGTTGAGTCTAGGTGGGGCGACGACGTGCTGATATCCCGAGGCCGGGCATGACCCAGGAAAGTGTGTCCGGCCGGAGGTGACTCAGGCGTGTTGGGGAATATGTGGTGCACCCCTGCAGGGATGAAATATCTATTCGAATAGCCGTGTCCACGGTAACAGGACGACTTGGAGATGTGCCATGACCTTATACAACTATAACTGTAATTTAAATTAAAATGAATTGTGGCTCCGGGATTGCTTCCTCGCAGGGAGTCGAGGAAGGATCTCTGGGCGTGTTTACTTAATAAAACTGCTACAACAATATGACTATATATGAGCTGCAGGTCTACTCTCTTCTAATGCTGCAAGATGTTGAAGATGCTAGTCTTCGATAGGACTAGGCCTTCTCCCTACTCTTGCTTTCTGCAGTCAGTCCAGAGATGACCCTTTCATTGATAATGATGCATATTTAGCATAGTTCTGATGTCAGTCTTGCGAGTACTTTGGATGAGTACTCACTGCTGCTTTGTTCCCTCTTTTCCCCCTCGATACGTTGCTGCGTTCAGACGATGGAGCCCAGGATATGGAGTACGCCGGAGACGCCTACTACACCACCGCTGGAGCTTACTACTACGTGGAGAACGCCGACGCCCAGGAGTAGTTAGGAGGTTCCCAGGCTGGAGGCCTCGCCTCTTTTGATCCGCTGTTTATGTTTGTGATAGCCTTCTTAAGGCAGAGCTCGAGCCCTCGAGGCCCCTGGCTTGTAATATGAAGCTGTATGACTTTAATTTGTGTCTAGTGTTGTGTTGTGATATCAATCATTGAGTCCCTAATCTTGGTCGTACGCATTGCATGTATGTTTAGCGTACGGTCGAGATCGGGGGCGTCACAAGGTTCCATAGTACACCTGTTTATCATCCCCCTCTACAGTTAGGCATTCTATTCGAACAAAGCTGTTCTGATACGAGGCTTAGCATCACATTCCTCAGTGTAGAACGTGTTGCCATTTATGTCGTACGCTTGGTACTTCATAATCGTCGTTGATGGCTTTTGTGCCAACCACGTTGCAAGGTCTTCATCGGATCCGCTTGTCAAACGATCCTTCAGCCATCTTACATAGTCCTTATTGTGTGCATTTGTCACGGCAGCTAGTGACATCACATTTGGTAAGTTGCTTCGTCGTATCTCTTCCATGTGTTCTTCAGCATAAGCGTCGAGTATCGGGTTGTTAAGTAGTACCGTCAAATGGGCTTGATCGGCCATTTCTCTAGGTGCACAAAACTGCGTGCCAGCAAGGACCGATACCAGCCAACCTTCCCTCATGGCAAGAGAGGGGCACACCTATAGGTCTAAGTTTCATGTATTCGGTGCAAAACTCAACCACCTCCTCCGCGGTATAACCTTGTAGGATGCTTGCCTCTGGATGACATCGGTTCCGACAATAGCGCTTCAATATTCCCATGTACCGCTCGAAGGGATACATGTTGCGAAGAAACACAGGACCACAATACTTTATCTCATCCACGAGGTGCACGGTGAGATGGACCATGACATCAAAGAATGACGGTGGGAAGAACATCTCTAAGTTTGACAATATTCTTGATATATCAGCTTGCATATTATCCAGCTCTTCAATATCAACCACCTTCTGCCATAGTTTGTTGAAAAAATCACAAAGATCAATCAATGTATTTCTTATGTCTGTGTCCATCATATTCCTTATGGCCACCGGAAGGATTTGTGTCAACATTACGTGGCAATCATTTGACTTCATGTGAGACAACTTCTTTCTAGCCAAGCTGTCATCCACGAGACTTCTGATGTTTGCAGAGTAGGAAGAGGGTGTCTTAATTGACAACAAAAATTGGAAGAGCTCTTTTGCTTCTGCTGGAGTGAAATTGTAACTCTGGTGTTGCTGGAGCAATTTTTCATCTGCTTCATTCATGCGTTGTGATTGATCACCAAGCATATCGAGTCGTGCACCGTAACCATCCTTTCTTTTGCCTTTAATCTTGAGTAGAGTACCAAGGATGCTTTCACATACATTCTTCTCTAGGTGATGACATCAATGCAGTGACGTACACTTAGGAACTCCCAGTAAGGTAATTCCCAGAACACTGGTTTCTTCTTAAACACTTGGTCCTTGGGTGTTATTTTTGACGTCGAACCGGATCCCTTGCCAAGCACAACTTCAATTTTTTTAACCATGATGTGGACTACTTTCCCATCATAGGGTCTTGGGCCCGTTCCTTTCTCTACCATACCATCAAATTCAGCTGTCATTTTTCGGTGAGGGTGACTTTTCCTTAAGAACCTTCGATGACGCAAATACACGGTTTTGCGCGATTTGGAAAGAAATCTACTTGATGTCCTATCCATGCATGTGACACATCCTACTGGTCCCCTTGTTTTCTGCCCCGAACTGTTGCCTAATGCCGGCATATCTTACATGGTGTGCAGCAGCAACCCATGTAGCCGGAAAAGCTCCTTTGCGTAGGCATCATAACAGTTCACACCAGGCAACCACAATGTCTGCAGTTCTTCTACCAGTAACTGAAAGTAAATGTCGATATCATTTCTAGGTTGCTTCGGGCCTTGGATAATCATCGACATCATGAGGTATTTTTTCTTCATACACAACCAAGGAGGAAGGTTATATATGCACAGAAGCACCGGCCAAGTGTTGTGTTTGGTGTTCATATCGCCAAATGGATTAAATCCATCAGTACACTCCCCTAGCCATATATTTCTAGGATCCTTTGCAAAATCTCTAAACATGTCCGCGATTTGTTCCCACTGAGCCCCATCTTTCGGGTGCCTCATATATTTATCCGCAGTTCGCTCATCATGATGCCACCGCAACCTCTTTGCCTCTCTAGGGTTTTCAAACAAACGCTTCAACCTTGGAATTATAGGCAAGTACCAAACAACCTTGAACGGGATTCCTGTGTCACAACCCTAGCTAGCCATTGCTTGTCTTTGCATTAATCATCATGTCATCCTGTTTAATTTCAAATGAAATTTGAAATGGGGATGTCAAACCCTAGCACCTCATTGAATAAACAAAACCCCAACAACTGAATTTTCAATGAATCCAAAACACTCTTCAAAAATGTTCACTATTTCTGATAAATGTTGGAAACAACATATGAGGGGACATTTTATTTTTCACAACAATTATGGCATTTTAAAATAACCCTTTAATGCTACTGAAATCAATTAATAAAGCACTATAAATATCTTAGTGGCTCCAAATATTCTGAAATTATTTGTGGGACTTAGAAATATTTAGTTTAAGGCCCATAAATTATCTCAGGGTTTTTGCCTTAGTATTTTGCCCAAACAATAAATAAAACAAGTGACAGAAAACTAAAGACAGGAAATAGAGGGAAAAGGGGTTAATTGGGCTTACCTGCTAAAGAGACCCAGCCCACCAGGGGCAGGGTCATCTTCTTCCTCTCCCCACTGACAGAGGAGAGACCGAGCACGGCGCACGGCCAGGGGTGCCACGCCACCTGCCTGCTTGGCCTCCCCGCCGCTCTGGTGAGTGGGATAGGCTCGGGAGAGCCGTCCTCATCGAGCCAGCCGCCATTCGCCCCCCTGCTCTCTTCCTCGCTCTGCTCGCCATGGCCGACCGCACCCGCAAGCTCGCCGCCGTCGCCGCATAGACACCGTGCCCCTCTCGCTCTTTTGCTTAGCTCACGAGCTCCACCTCGAGTTGAAGCTCCTCCCCGCCGAGCCACACGACCAGAGAAGCTCCACAGCGTCGACCCCGACTCCTTCTTCAATCTCC
This sequence comes from Elymus sibiricus, assembly GCA_039707655.1. Classification (NCBI taxonomy): domain Eukaryota; kingdom Viridiplantae; phylum Streptophyta; class Magnoliopsida; order Poales; family Poaceae; genus Elymus; species Elymus sibiricus. The sequence goes on from CM077665.1 coordinate 507,383,293, forward strand.
GGCCGCCGGCGAAGACTCGAAGCTCGCCGCCGAACCAGAGCTTCCCCAAGCACGCTGAGCACGGCTACGAGATCTCTGTGAGGCCACGGATCTTTCCCCCCTATTCACACGCTCGATTTCGGGCTCTAGGCACCGAATCGATGCGAGCCTGAGGAGTGCCTCCGCACGAGCTTGTCGCCGGGAGCCACTCCGGTGACCGTTGGCCACGCTGCTGAGACCAACAAGTTTGTACGCACGCGTAGAGCACGTAGATGCCTTCAGCTGTGCGATCCACCCGTCGCGTCGTCGATCCCGAGCTCGCCCGAGCTCCGGCAGCCGCAAGGCTCGAAGCCGGCGAGTATCCCGGCCATTTTAGCACGCCCCCTTGCACCATTCGACGCGCGGAAGCGTCAGCTGCACGTAGGTGCTATCCGCCGTCGAAATGGTCGCTGGAGGAGGGATTCCGACCCCCTCCGCCACGCCTGATGCTGCCGGCGACTCAACTCCGGTGGGTTTGACCCCGCTGACCGGAGGTTTGACCTCCTAGGGTCAGTGACAGGTGGGGCCAGACTCTGGTTAGGTTTAATTTAGGCACTAATTTAATAAACTAAATTAATTAGTCTAATGGGCCACTGACTAGTGGGCCCAGCCCTGTCAATTAGTTTTAAGTGTTAAACTAAACTCTGTTAGTGGCTGTGTCACTGACCAGTGGGACCCACTGGTCAGGTTTGACCTGAAACTGTCAGTTGACCTGCTGAGGTCATGCTGACACAGTGCTGATGCAATAAAGGAATTTTCTGTTGAAAGAATAATTAGGAAATTCCAGAAAATGCTTAAAACTTCTAAAAATCATAGAAATTCAACCGTAACTCGGATGAAAATAATTTATATATAAAAAATGATCAGAAAAATATGAAGAATCTGTTTATGCCATGTTCATGCATGTTTGAGCAAGTTAACATCACCAACTAGGACATTTCATGATTAGGGTAATGTATGAAATAGCATTGGAGATGGAATTTGAATTAGGCTTGAATTCCACTGCAATTAATATGTTTATCTATTGCTCTAGGTCAATTCACTACCTTAACATGCCATATCATACATCATGTTTGTTGCATTGCATTGAATGTGTTCTTTCTTGTTTGCCGATGATTGTTCTCCCTAAGTAGACGTTGTTCCGACTTTGAGATCGTTGCCACCGATGAAGACTCATTGTTATCTTCAGAAGTGTCAGGCAAGCAACCCCTCCTTGAGCATCCCGATAATATCCTACTCTCTCGCTCCTGCTCTCTTTTACTGCATTAGGACAACAATGATTCAACTGTTACCTATTCTCGGTAGTTGAACCCATTCCTTTGCATGACCTGTCTTTGCCACAATAAATAGTTGAAACCACTTAGCATGAGTAGAAACTGCTTGAGCCTTGTTGTGCTTACTCATCCATGCTTGCTTACTGTGTCTGCTATGCTTAGAGTCGTGTCGTGTCGGGTCTGATCCATCTGGGCGATGAATCGGAATGGCAGTGTTCATGTCCTACTGTGTGAGAGCTAAGTGTGTGAACACGATTTGGTAAAGGTAGCGATGAGAGGCCATGTAGGAGTACATGGCGGGTTGTCTCATTGGGACCGTTCCTTAAGAACTGAGTTCTGTGTATGTTATTCAAGACAAGATACTACCGCACATTGGGATACTTAATTGACCCTCTCGGCTTATTAATTGCCATGACCTCTGTCTAGGAGTTGCAACTAGTTTCTGGCATTTGTAGGAAAAGTGTTGGCGGCCGTGCATAGCGCTGCCCGACGGGGTGGGCTTTGATGCGGTATAGACACAGTGGCACGGTGTACCAAGTGGCACCCGAACGGTGGGCTTGGGAACCCTGCGCACATCGTTTGAGGCCGTAGTGGAAACTTCGGCCGGACTTCCGTGCGGGTTCAGTCTCAAATAGGCGATAAACCTGGACTAGGGTCTTGTGTGATTGACAGTCGTGGCCGACTCCCTCGCTGGGCTTCCGCTTGAAGGTTGCCGAGGTGCCTTTTACGTGCACATGGCGGTAAGTGGCGGGAGCGTGTGTGAAGAAGTACACCCCTGCAGGGTTATGAATCTGTTCGAATAGCCGCGTCCTCGGATATGGACTACTTGGAGAACTTATGTGGTTCATAGTCAAGTGAAATGGATACTCTAAAATACGCAAGATAAGCGTGAGTGCTATGGATGGCCTTCTCGTAGGGAGACGGGAGTGGATCCATAGTGGTGTATTGATATGGTGAATATGTGGACTCGTGTGCGCTATCCCACCTCAAAGAAAGTACTTGTAGTCGTAGTACATGTTAGCCAAGAGTCAAAGCTGGCTTGCTGCAATAAATCCCTCAACCCCCTTTATTGATACTGATGCATATGTAGATAGTTCTGATGTAAGTCTTGCTGAGTACCTTTGTACTCACGGTTGCTTAATTTATGTTTTTGCAGAGGAGACGTAGGTCTCATTAGTGATTCCTATGATGTGAAGTTCGATGTTGACCGGATTAGCTTGGGAATCCCAGACAGAGGTCTGGTTCCTTTGGTGGGGTCGTTGTAGTTTTTTTAGGCTCCTCCAGCCACTTTTAGTAGATGTCTGTACCCAGACATGTTTTGCTTCCGCTTGTTGATTGTATGACTTGAGTGTTGGGTCATGTGACCCCTGTTTGCAATATCACACTATGTTGGCTCTTATGAGTCATTAATGAATACTTGAGTCATAGAGTTATGTTGTGATGCCATATTGTATCTACGCATATCGTGCATATTGCGTGTATGTTTGAAATGCATTGGTATGTGTGGGATTCGACACCTAGTTGTGTGCCTTTAGTAGTACTCTTTACAGGGAAATGCCTCTTTGTGCTTCCACCGAGCCTTGGTAGCTTGCTACTGCTCCGGACACATTGATTGACCGGCGTGTATCCTTCTTTGCTGCTGTGTCTGTCCCTTCGGGGAAATGTCTCGCGGTGTAATGGAGTCCATGTAGCCTGCTATGACTCGTCTACGCGCAGTTGATGACATTTATGTCCCACGGCGTAATGGAGTCCCTGTAGCTTGCTATGACTCATCTACACACGCTGAGACCGACACCTGCATTGTTGGGTTATGTATGCCTATCCCTGTACGGATGTGCCACTTGGGTTCTACGACTAGTCATGTCGACCCGGGTTCTTTGACGTGTGAATTCTAGCGACATGTTCATATCCGTGAGCCAAAAGGCGCAAACGGTCCCGGCCAACGTAAGGTGGCAGCCGTGGGTTACCGTGCATGAGGCCGCAAAGTGGTGTGACATGTTACAGGCTGGATTCATATGGCTTAGGATCGGGGTCCCGACAGCGTTGGTATCAGAGCTTGACTGCGTGTAGGATTACCAAGCCAAATGGTCGATGTTGAGTCTAGAACTGCTTTAGTTATATAAGGGAATTGATTGTGGAAGGGAACGTAAGGCTCTTTTTACTCCTTTCCTCGTGTCATTCTAATTCCGAGCCACCCTCTTCATTATTCTTCGGGGATTAAGAACTAGGCTTTCTCATCTATCTATCAGGATGACGAGTTACCATGCTGGAGACTTATAGAAAAGTTGTTGTCCTCCTGGATCAATGTCTCCATAAGGATTCAGTTGTTTTGTTGTCGGTTTTCATGCAGGTTGCCTCATATTTCATACCCGTATAGCCGTTATGCTGTCTGAGTTATCCAAGGTTTATAAAATCTGATGCAATTGCAAACTCCTTTCCCCTGATCTCGGTGTCCTTTAGGCCAGACAAAGCACACTAATTATTGTTTTGGGGGTACTCCATTACCTCGACGTGTTTGTTCAAGTGTTAGGAAACCATGTTATTCAAGTGAACCACCTAGCAGTCTAGTTGTGTCTTTTGTTCCCAGTGTGATAATTCTGGCCATCGTTATCGAAAGCGTGCCGTGATGCTACTTAGTCAGTAGGTATTCTATTTCTGGGTTCTTGAACCCAAGAATCATTCTTCTTACTCCCGTTGATAGTATTGCTCGTTCCTTTAGGATGATTAGTAACCTTGTTATAGTCTTCAAGGTTCGTGGTTTATCATTCTTCCAATACCATGAACCAATTATGGCAGAAGTTCCTCGTGAACGAAAGATCACAACATGAGTGCTCATGATGAGTTCTCCATTCCATAATTGTGACTCTGCCAATCCTTCCTTTCTGTATGGGCTGTCCGGAAGAATTATGTTCAATCATTCGACATGCTAACCTATGCACCCACAACTCAGGAAAATCATGTGCTCTTGAGTTGCCCTTCATCAACTGTATTATGATCCTCGTTTATCAGTGGATAGTCAAGAGTATCTGTGCATTCATATTCTTGAGGTCCATCAAGCCATTCTATTTCCGAATGACTAGGAGAAACAAAACTCCAGTACCTCATCCATTTCCAGGATTGGGTCAAAGCAGTTGTATTCCGTAGATCAAATGCCAATACAGCTTTTGTTCTGTTCTACCTTGAAGTATTACCCTTTTCATGTTGGGAATGTCATGAGAATGGCACAACCTCTTATGAATTCTTGATGCAGTGATACTTCTCGCCATCATTATTCATTCCTCGGTCTCCGTGTTGGCTGTAACCGGAATGCCGACAAATGAACTGTGGTGTGTGAAATCAATACCTCTAGCAATCCTATTGCTTGGAAGTTAATGGACAATAATCTCATTCTTAGCGTGTTGGTTATTGAATCACCATTCTAACATTGATCGTGCCACCTAGTCCATCTTTCATGGTGCACCCTTCGATCAATGAGTTCGGATTGTGCCAATTCTTCACTCTTTTGATCATATCTTCTTGCCCTGAAAAGCAAGATTGTTCTCGAGCTTAATAACATATCGGTGGTTCGTGACTTTCCGACTATCTTCTCGGAAGTGTTACTAGGTTGTTCCCTGACCGTTATGTTGAGTTCGTGATCAAGTTGGTTTAAATATAAACCACCCCTCCTCCAAGACTCTGTGTTGGATACCCTGGAACTAGTTGGTTAAGCTAAACAACAACTCGGAGAGTCGGAAGATAACAGCTTTGCCTAACTTAGTTCGTTCCGAAGGGATATCCTTGTGTGCGTATGTGTGTGTTGGAGAAAGATGATGTCTTCATCGATCGATCCTTGTGATCAGCTGATGCGTCCATTGTCTTGTCAAACCTTTGATTTGAATATGGGCTATCGTCAAATCAAACTCAGAACCAAGGGTTCTCGCAATGTTGTCTTACTTGTGGCTAATCCCTCGAGCTTACCTCATTATACCCTTTCGGTCTGACCAATGCTATACTCTTGCTCACATAGTTGTGGTATTCCGTCTTCATGGATATTTTGATGAATTGTTGTTGAGCCCATCGGCAACATTTTCATTGTTCACAACTCATGTTGGACATTAAGTTAGTAGTGGAAACTTTGTAGAAAATATCTTTGTGTCCCGTACATGGAGTATATGTTAGGTGTAAGAAGTGACTTCGTCTCAGTTCACGTGCATTTGATGCAAGTTGCCGCCGTGAATTCAGGAAAGGTCGTTTTGCTTCCTCGGAAATCATCCCAAGTCATTCATGCATGTGCGAAGTATGCTATGGTGTGATAGGTTGGCCGCCTCCACTCCATATGTATCCCCTAGCACCCCAAGCCACTGATTGATTTGTTCAAGGAAAAGAAGTTCCTTTTTAAGAGCTAACCCGGGCTTATATAAGGACTTCGTTATCCTCCAATGATGGTTCCATCCAGAACTCGGTAGCGTTTTGATGTAAGTTCTTCATATGGCCACAATTGTCTTGGACACTGTGTTCATATGGGTCTTGCAATCCAGCTCATGTTTTGGAGTTGGCTTCTGCAGTTCATCTCCCGAGAATCCCGCAACGCCATCTCGTCGATTTGTGTTGCAAACCTTCTTTTTCAGACTTGCTGAGTCTGAAACATCCTATCACCAACCATATCTGAATCTCAGGCAGATGTAAAGGTTGGAATGTTACCCAAGAATTATAATATTGGTCTATTTATAACCCCACAAAGTGATGTTGTGGCTAACACACCTAGTCGGGAGACCTATAGTTGTAGTCTCTTATTCAGCAACATTAGCCACCTCCCCATGAGGACCTTGGATGACTTGCTCTAGAAGTTATTCCTCATGGACCCTTGGAACCCCCGAAGTCCGACCTTTACTTGATGTTCTAGATACCAAGCATTATCTATAATTGGAGTATACTAGTACAACAAGGAGAACATTAGAAACAGAGTGTTAAATGTCTCTCGGTCGATCATCCAGATTTCGTTCCCTTGGCATAGCTAAGGTGAAATCTGAGAAGGTGTTGTCTTCCTTTGCATCTGCATCCTCCATTGTTATTCATCATGATAGTATGATGTGGCCAAGATCCTTGGCATGGATGTTGGTAAAACCTTGATGAATATGGAAATGCTCAAGTTCTTGAGAGCACGCTCAGACACTGGGTTATACCCTCGGTATCAATTGGAATGTGCCTTCCGTTGCCGAGTTGTTTTATAACTCTAGTTTCTCTTCGATGTGAGTATGCCATTCTTTTGAATTCCTTCAAACGATCGTCGTGAATTGCCTTAGGCTGGTATGAAGAGTTTCAATGATCTTGGTATCAAAAGTAATTCTTTTTGCCACTTAAGGGATAATCCAACGAGTCACCTTCCCTAAGGTGCCGTTATGGTATGAAGGGCAACAAACTCCTCGCTACTTTGAAACCTCGTTACCATCTGTTCTAGCGTGGAATTGTTGCCTACCAATTGAACCTCCGTCATCTGCCTCATTCCGTTGTTCTTGATGTGTTTTGTGTCCCAGCTCAAGATACGTTCTTACGTTTCATTCCATGAGTTGATCATGAGTTGCTCGATCTTCGAGAAGATTGAATCTTGTAGAGCTTTCCTTCTCCCATTGTCGTCCTGTTGGATGAAGATCTCGAAGGCAAAGATGTCAAGATCAACATGATGCAATGAATCAACATCTTCGAGAAGGGCAATTGGATCTTGGAGATTGTGTTAGTTTTATGTTCCCTCCCGTTCGCTTACCCTACGCCTGAATCTCGGGACGAGATTCTTGTTTAGTGGGGGTGAGTTGTCACAACCCTAGCTAGCCATTGCTTGTGTTTGCATTAATCATCATGTGATCATGTTTAATTTCAAATGAAATTTGAAATGGGGATGTCAAACCCTAGCACCTCATTGAATAAACAAAACCCCAACAACTGAATTTTCAATGAATCCAAAACACTCTTCAAAAATGTTCACTATTTCTGATAAATGTTGGAAACAACATATGAGGGGACATTTTATTTTTCACAACAATTATGGCATTTTAAAATAACCCTTTAATGCTACTGAAATCAATTAATAAAGCACTATAAATATCTTAGTGGCTCCAAATATTCTGAAATTATTTGTGGGACTTAGAAATATTTAGTTTAAGGCCCATAAATTATCTCAGGGTTTTTGCCTTAGTATTTTGCCCAAACAATAAATAAAACAAGTGACAGAAAACTAAAGACAGGAAATAGAGGGAAAAGGGGTTAATTGGGCTTACCTGCTAAAGAGACCCAGCCCACCAGGGGCAGGGTCATCTTCTTCCTCTCCCCACTGACAGAGGAGAGACCGAGCACGGCGCACGGCCAGGGGTGCCACGCCACCTGCCTGCTTGGCCTCCCCGCCGCTCTGGTGAGTGGGATAGGCTCGGGAGAGCCGTCCTCATCGAGCCAGCCGCCATTCGCCCCCCTGCTCTCTTCCTCGCTCTGCTCGCCATGGCCGACCGCACCCGCAAGCTCGCCGCCGTCGCCGCATAGACACCGTGCCCCTCTCGCTCTTTTGCTTAGCTCACGAGCTCCACCTCGAGTTGAAGCTCCTCCCCGCCGAGCCACACGACCAGAGAAGCTCCACAGCGTCGACCCCGACTCCTTCTTCAATCTCCGGCCGCCGGCGAAGACTCGAAGCTCGCCGCCGAACCAGAGCTTCCCCAAGCACGCTGAGCACGGCTACGAGATCTCTGTGAGGCCACGGATCTTTCCCCCCTATTCACACGCTCGATTTCGGGCTCTAGGCACCGAATCGATGCGAGCCTGAGGAGTGCCTCCGCACGAGCTTGTCGCCGGGAGCCACTCCGGTGACCGTTGGCCACGCTGCTGAGACCAACAAGTTTGTACGCACGCGTAGAGCACGTAGATGCCTTCAGCTGTGCGATCCACCCGTCGCGTCGTCGATCCCGAGCTCGCCCGAGCTCCGGCAGCCGCAAGGCTCGAAGCCGGCGAGTATCCCGGCCATTTTAGCACGCCCCCTTGCACCATTCGACGCGCAGAAGCGTCAGCTGCACGTAGGTGCTATCCGCCGTCGAAATGGTCGCTGGAGGAGGGATTCCGACCCCCTCCGCCACGCCTGATGCTGCCGGCGACTCAACTCCGGTGGGTTTGACCCCGCTGACCGGAGGTTTGACCTCCTAGGGTCAGTGACAGGTGGGGCCAGACTCTGGTTAGGTTTAATTTAGGCACTAATTTAATAAACTAAATTAATTAGTCTAATGGGCCACTGACTAGTGGGCCCAGCCCTGTCAATTAGTTTTAAGTGTTAAACTAAACTCTGTTAGTGGCTGTGTCACTGACCAGTGGGACCCACTGGTCAGGTTTGACCTGAAACTGTCAGTTGACCTGCTGAGGTCATGCTGACACAGTGCTGATGCAATAAAGGAATTTTCTGTTGAAAGAATAATTAGGAAATTCCAGAAAATGCTTAAAACTTCTAAAAATCATAGAAATTCAACCGTAACTCGGATGAAAATAATTTATATATAAAAAATGATCAGAAAAATATGAAGAATCTGTTTATGCCATGTTCATGCATGTTTGAGCAAGTTAACATCACCAACTAGGACATTTCATGATTAGGGTAATGTATGAAATAGCATTGGAGATGGAATTTGAATTAGGCTTGAATTCCACTGCAATTAATATGTTTATCTATTGCTCTAGGTCAATTCACTACCTTAACATGCCATATCATACATCATGTTTGTTGCATTGCATTGAATGTGTTCTTTCTTGTTTGCCGGTGATTGTTCTCCCTCAGTAGACGTTGTTCCGACTTTGAGATCGTTGCCACCGATGAAGACTCATTGTTATCTTCAGAAGTGTCAGGCAAGCAACCACCCCTTGAGCATCCCGATAATATCCTACTCTCTCGCTCCTGCTCTCTTTTACTGCATTAGGACAACAACGATTCAACTGTTACCTATTCTCGGTAGTTGAACCCATTCCTTTGCATGACCTGTCTTTGCCACAATAAATAGTTGAAACCACTTAGCATGAGTAGCAACTGCTTGAGCCTTGTTGTGCTTACTCATCCATGCTTGCTTACTGTGCCTGCTATGCTTAGAGTCGTGTCGTGTCGGGTCTGATCCATCTGGGCGATGAATCGGAATGGCAGTGTTCATGTCCTACTGTGTGAGAGCTAAGTGTGTGAACACGATTTGGTAAAGGTAGCGATGAGAGGCCATGTAGGAGTACATGGCGGGTTGTCTCATTGGGACCGTTCCTTAAGAACTGAGTTCTGTGTATGTTATTCAAGACAAGATACTACCGCACATTGGGATACTTAATTGACCCTCTCGGCTTATTAATTGCCATGACCTCTGTCCAGGAGTTGCAACTAGTTTCTGGCATTTGTAGGAAAAGTGTTGGCGGCCGTGCATAGCGCTGCCCGACGGGGTGGGCTTTGATGCGGTATAGACACAGTGGCACGGTGTACCAAGTGGCACCCGAACGGTGGGCTTGGGAACCCTGCGCACATCGTTTGAGGCCGTAGCGGAAACTTCGGCCGGACTTCCGTGCGGGTTCAGTCTCAAATAGGCGATAAACCTGGACTAGGGTCTTGTGTGATTGACGGTCGTGGCCGACTCCCTCGCTGGGCTTCCGCTTGAAGGTTGCCGAGGTGCCTTTTACATGCACATGGCGGTAAGTGGCGGGAGCGTGTGTGAATAAGTACACCCCTGCAGGGTTATGAATCTGTTCGAATAGCCGCGTCCTCGGATATGGACTACTTGGAGAACTTATGTGGTTCATAGTCAAGTGAAATGGATACTCTAAAATACGCAAGATAAGCGTGACTGCTATGGATGGCCTTCTCGTAGGGAGACGGGAGTGGATCCATAGTGGTGTATTGATATGGTGAATATGTGGACTCGTGTGCGCTATCCCATCTCAAAGAAAGTACTTGTAGTCGTAGTACATGTTAGCCAAGAGTCAAAGCTGGCTTGCTGCAATAAATCCCTCAACCCTCTTTATTGATACTGATGCATATGTAGATAGTTCTGATGTAAGTCTTGCTGAGTACCTTTGTACTCACGGTTGCTTAATTTATGTTTTTGCAGAGGAGACGTAGGTCTCATTAGTGATTCTTACGATGTGAAGTTCGATGTTGACCGGATTAGCTTGGGAATCCCAGACAGAGGTCTGGTTCCTTTGGTGGGGTTATTGTAGTTGTTTTAGGCTCCTCCAGCCACTTTTAGTAGATGTCTGTACCCAGACATGTTTTGCTTCCGCTTGTTGATTGTATGACTTGAGTGTTGGGTCATGTGACCCCTGTTTGCAATATCACACTATGTTGGCTCTTATGAGTCATTAATGAATACTCGAGTCATAGAGTTATGTTGTGATGCCATGTTGTATCTACGCATATCGTGCATATTGCGTGTATGTTTGAAATGCATTGGTATGTGTGGGATTCGACACCTAGTTGTGTGCCTTTAGTAGTACTCTTTACAGGGAAATGCCTCTTTGTGCTTCCATCGAGCCTTGGTAGCTTGCTACTACTCCGGACACATTGATTGACCGGCGTGTATCCTTCTTTGCTGCTGTGTCTGTCCCTTCGGGGAAATGTCTCGCGGTGTAATGGAGTCCATGTAGCCTGCTATGACTCGTCTACGCACAGTTGATGACATTTATGTCCCACGGCGTAATGGAGTCCCTGTAGCTTGCTATGACTCGTCTACACACGCTGAGACCGACACCTGCATTGTTGGGTTATGTATGCTTGTCCCTGTACGGATGTGCCACTTGGGTTCTACGACTAGTCATGTCGACCCGGGTTCTTTGACGTGTGAATGCTAGCGACATGTTCATATCCGTGAGCCAAAAGGCGCAAACGGTCCCGGCCAAGGTAAGGTGGCAGCCGTGGGTTACCGTGCGTGAGGCCGCAAGGTGGTGTGACATGTTACAGGCTGGATTCATATGGCTTAGGATCGGGGTCCCGACAACGTTGGTATCAGGGCTTGACTGCCTGTAGGATTACCAAGCCAAACTGGTCGATGTTGAGTCTAGAATGTCTTTGAAAAGAGTCAACAACTGTGTGAAGGCCTTCTTTGATAGACCGCTTTCTGATTTAAATCTGAGAAGCGTCAGTGTGACACTCAACTTGGAATATTTCTTTTTGCAACCTGGATACAAATCTTTCTTGGTGGCCACATCAATGCTTGGCAGCTCCTTGTACCCGGCCATTTCTTTATCTGGGCCCTGGAAATCTGCAATCAGAGCAGCAAAATCTGGCATATCATCAAGGTCGGTGATGTCTACTTCACACTCTTGGTTTTTCTTTGGTTTTTTGGCATGTCAGTCTTCTGTCTGTAGCTTGACGTTTCAGCCCCGAGGTTAAATTCAACACCCATGCGACTCTGATCGGGGTTTGGCACCTCGCCGACATGCACGTTATTACCTTCATCCATAACCGTCTCTTCACCGTGTTTATTCCATATTGTGTATCCACCCATGAATCCCCTCTTGTATAATTGTAACTCGACCAAATTAATTGCAATTGACACCGTATTGGTACAATCCTTGCATGGACAGAGGACGTAATCTTCTTCGCCAATTCTCTTCTTTGTTCGTTCAGCTAAAACCATGAACTCCTCCATGCCAGCCCTATACCTTGAGGTTGCCCGATCCCTCATCCATTCAGATCGTTCCATCTGCACACATTCCATCCTTAATGGATGGACAATGATATGTGTGAATAAATCAAAATATTTTATTTTCAAAATTTATGAAGGGCACTGCATAATGTTATCCAGCCGTGCAATGACACTAATCAACCAGTCAATTTACACGCATCATCAGTAGTAGTGCCCTTATATGAATTTAATACCTTAATAAGGCCACTCAAGGAAAAGAATACCTTAATTGATTAGCAACGGTACGGCGAGATAGCACGGTCAAGGAGCAGAGCTTAGCGGGGCACCTGCCTGAAGTCCGGGCTCCACTATCCCGCCTATGACCGCGAGGGACGTGCTCCAGTCATGCCGGCACCGACCACGAGGATTGAGCTCCTCCTATATCTCCCACCGCTGACCGAGGATTGACCTCCTATCACGCCACCACTGCCGACCGATCGAGGATGGACTTCCTATAACGCCGACACCGCCGACCGACCGGGGATTGACCTCCTATCCGGCAGCCGCTGCTTCGGTCGCCGCTGACATCTCTATCAGCATAACGTTTTTTTTGGGGTTTCCGGAGAGCGGTTGTTTACCACACCCATATGTACCGGGAAGCACATCACAAAGGGCCATGTTACGAAAACCGTGTATCACGCACCATCTCACATGATTTGGTTTGGAAAACCGTGTGCCGTATACAACAGAATGCGATAAATAGTTCCCCGACCTTTATCATCAGATCCCCATAGTTTCCCCGTCTTTCCCATATCCCTAAATAGCTTCCAAATCCCTAGCGCCCAAATTCCCTAGCGTGGCGCTGACATTGGGGGAATGCGGACGAGTGGTGCTGATGGTTTCAGTGCGGCTGCATCGGTTCATACAGTCGCTCTTGGCAGCGCCATTGCCGGTGTCACCACGACGGCGATCACCGTCATGCACTTGCCTAAGGTCACCAGGAGGCCGGTGTACTACGGGTCCGAATCGTCTTGTCATGTCCCAATCTTTCCTCATCTTTTTAGCATGTCCAAAGCAAGCAGCTCACTCAGTCCGTCCTGAATTGGACCCCCACCCCCCCACACACACAGAGGAAAGCGATCAAATGCCGGATCCAGAGTATGACTCCAGCAGACTCCCGCAACATGAGTTCGATTCCGAGTTTTGCGCCACTGAGAAGTACCAAAAGCTGAGTTGTGTGCACGGACACACTCCCGCTCGACGTGTATGCACAGAGGGATTCGACATTGGTAGACGGTTTCTCGGTTGCCACTTAGAGGTTAGTGATAAATTCTTCCCATAAGTTCAGTTAATGCCCCCGCTGATCCTGATTATTTAACATTCGCAGGGATATGAGGCTTGTGCCTTTGTTGACTGGTTGGATGATGAATGGCATGGCAGGGCTCGGAGTGTTATCACCAAGCTTGCAGAAGATAACGTAAAGTTGAAGAAGACACTGACTAATCTGGAGTGTACAATCACCACGATGAAGCAAGAAAGAACCAATCGCAAGCAACAGATGAAAGCAAGAGACAAGGAGGAACTAGCGTGTGTAGTTGTAGTTGCCGCATTAGCCATCTTCGATGCACTGTTTAGAATGATCATTAGGGGTTTCGTTTGATTATTAATGGTTACATCAATAAGCAGAGCTCATCTACATATATTGCTTACCAACTGTCCTGTGTTAAATGTTTACTATTGCACACCCGTTGTGTTTCATATAAGCGTGTGGGTAGTTAAACAAAGCATCTAGCGAACCGTGTGAACTCCTAAAATGTACACATGTGAAACATTTGACATATTGAGAACTGCACAATAGCAAGAATTTAGAGCGACGGGCCGGGTGCACACAATTGCGGTTGATTATATCGGAATTCTAACCGCCTGCCAAGGCACCAATATAATCCGTCAATCCCCTGCTTCAATTGCCATTCCTCTTGTCTTCACACCACGCTTCAGTTGCCACCATCTTCATCGTCCCGGCCGGCCACTCTACACTTCCACACACTTTGCAATCTCGCTTTCTCGCTGGTTGTTTAATTACGTAGCGCATAAATGTCGAGCGACAGCGAGGACGACAGTTCCGCCAGTATGGGGTCAACCACACAATCATCGCGCTCATCTTCCATGAGTCCGGCATCAAGCCCTGACCTCCATTTTATCCGGCTCATGGAAGGGACGCCGCCGCCGGAGTCATTGGACGACGACCAGACGGACGAGGAGCTGTCGAAGGACGAAGAAGACGACAATGACGAGGAGGAGAGGAATGGTCGGACAAGGAGGAGGACGACGAGGAGCTGTCGAAGGACGAAGAAGACGACGACGATGATGAGGAGGAGGAATGGTCGAACAAGGAGGATGACGACGAGGACATCAACGACGATGGCGATGAAAATCCAACGGTCAGTGACAAGAAGCGTCCACGTCAAGACGGTGGCGCGGGACCATCTAACAAGAAGAAGAAGAAGTAAAACAGACTACTCCTTAAATCTGTTGTCGTTTGCTCATATTTATTCCTTAACTCTGTCTACCCTCTCAATCTCATCGCAAACGGTTCAGAGTATAGATTCATCAGTGATCATTCACAATATTGCACACATTTGGTTTCTTGAATTGTGTGCCCTGTCGAGCACACAATTCAAAACAACAAATCGTATGTGTTGTCTAGAATTATAGCACATAGTTCTGATTATCGAACTGTTTGCAGCCTATCACACACACCTTGTTACGCCGAACTATTTGTGTTCTTCCATATCATCGCAAACAGTTCATCTGAAGGACCTGTATGCCGTACATCACACACATCTATGTTTGATTAACCGTTTGTGCCATTTCGCCTCATCACAAATAGTTCTTAAAAGTCAACTGTCTGTCGTAGATCGGACACGCAAATATTTTGTGAATCGTATTTGAAGGATCCTCCATCGCACACAGTTCATGTCATTGGCGACGGAGCTTGAACTATACCATTTGCGATTCATGCATCGCACATAGTTTTGTCGAAGGGTCTTTGATTGTAGTGTCGCGTTAGCAACATCCTGCAGTAGTGTCACACCCTTTCATATTACCACATCAATATCATTAACCCACAATTTTTCTTTTATGTGCGACATGAAGGTTTTGATTATGCACTACTTGGATACCTATTATTTTTGGACTAGTCTTATAACCCATGCAAATTACCGTTACTATTTATTAGACTCTCAAAATAAAAATTAAGTGAAGCACGAGAGTTCAATTATTTCTATAAAATTTACACGTCACCATGCTCTAAAAGATATAAGTGAAGCACTAGAGCAACTGCTTAGCTCAAAAGATATAAGTGAAGCACATAGAGTATTTTAACAAATCATGGTGAACAAGTGTCTCTCTCAAGTAGGTGTGTGAAACAAATAATGATTGTGGCAAACTAAAAATAAAGCAAACTATAATGCACGAAGCTCCAAGCAAAACATATATCATGTGATGAATAAAATATAGCTTCAAGTGACATACCGATGGATTGAGATGAAAGAGGGGATGCCTTCCGGGGCATCCCCAAGCTTAGACACTTGAGTCTTCTTAGAATTTACCTTGGGGTGCCTTGGTAATCCCCAAGCTTAGGCTCTTGCAGCTCCTTATTCCTTCATCCATCGTGATCGCACCCAAAACTTGAAAACTTCAGCACATAAAACTCAACAGAAAACTCGTGAGCTCCGTTAGTACGATAGGTAATTCAAGAACTTTAGATACTGCTATAAATTGATTCATATTTTATTATTGCATAAGGTACTATATTATAACTTCTTCATGGCTTATACCCCCCTTAACAATCCATAGCATCATCAAAACAAACAAACTATGGAAGCAAAAACAGAATCTGTCTAAAACAGAACAGTCTGTAATGATCTGCACAAACAGCATACTTATGTAACTCTAAAAATTCTGAAACATTAGGACAACTTGGGGAATTTGTATAATAATATTGTGTAAAAACTTCTGATCAAAAAGACGTTCCAGTAAAATCAGAGAAATTCTGCACTGGATGCTAAAGTTTCTGTTTTTGCATCGTATCCATTCTACTATCATCCAAATTAATACCAAAGGCTTTACTTGGCACAAACACTAATTAATACAAAAAACAATCATTACAGTACCAATATGTTGGGGAACGCTGCATGGGAAACAAAAAATTCCTACGCTCACCAAGATCGATCTAGGAGATGAACATCTACGAGAGGAGAGATTGCATCTACATACCCTTGTAGATCGCTAAGCGGAAGCGTTAAGAAACACGGTTGATGTAGTCGAACATCTTCGCGATCCAATCACGATCCGTCCCGCGAACTCCCGATCAAGTGCCGAACGGACGGCACCTCCGCGTTCAACACACATACGGCTTGATGACGCCTTCACCTCCCCGATCCAGCGAGCGATGGTGAAGTAGTAGCTCGAGTCCTCCGGCAGCACGACGGCGTGGTGAGCTGGTGCTGGAGGAATCTCAGCAGGGCTTCGCCGTGCGTCTATGGAGAGGATAAGAGTAATGAGGGAGAGGAGGGGCAGCGACGTAGCACGTTGGGGTGCGGTTGCCCTCTCTCTCCCTCTCTATATATAGTGGGAAGGGAGGAGGGGGCGCCCTAGGGTTTCCCCTAGGGGCCGGTGGCCAAAAGGGGCGCGGCTAGGGTTAGGGTGCCCCCCCCTAAGGTGCCTTGCCTCCCAAGTCTAGGGGGTGCGCCCCACCTCTTGGCCGAATCAGGTCAGGGTTTGGGCGACGCCCAGCCCCCTAGTGGGCTGGTGTGCCCCCTCTCCTTGGCCCATGAGGCCCCCCAACACTTGTCGGGGCCCCCGGAAACCCCTTTCGGTACTCCGTCGAATCCCCGGTACACCCCGGAACACTTCCGGACTCCGATACCCTTCGTCCTATATACCAACCTTCACCTTCGGACCATTCTGGAGTTCCTCGTCACGTCCGGGATCTCATCCGGGACTCCGAACAACCTTCGGTCACCAACATAACAACTCGACTATACTTATATCGTCACCAAACGTTAAGTGTGTAGATCCTGCGGGTTCGAGAACTATGCAGACATGACCGAGACACCTCCACGGCCAATAACCAATAGCGGGACCTGGATGTCCATATTGGTTCCTACATATTCTACGAAGATCTTTATGGGTCAAACCTCAATGTCAAGGATTCAGTCAATCCCGTACGCAGTTCCTTTGTTCATCGGTATGTTACTTGCCCGAGATTCGATCGTCGGTATCTCCATACCTAGTTCAATCTCGTTACCAGCAAGTCTCTTTACTCGTTCCGTAATACAAGATCCCATGGCTAACTTCTTAGTCACATTGCTTGCAAGCTCATTATGACGTTGTATTACCGAGTGAGCCCTGAGATACCTCTCCGTCATACGGAGTGACAAATCCCAGTCTTGATTGATACGTCTCTGTCGTATCTATAATTTTTGATTGTTTCATGCCAATATTCTACAACTTTCATATACTTTTGGCAACTTTTTATACTATTTTTGGGACTAACATATTGATCCAGTGCCCAGTGCCAGTTCCTGTTTGTTGCATGTTTTTTGTTTCGCAGAATATCCATACCAAACGAAGTCCAAACGCGATAAAAACTTACGGAGATTTTTTTGGAATATATGGTATTTTTGGGAAAAAGAATCAACGCAAGACGATGCCCGAGGGGCCCACAAGCCATAGGGGCGCGCCCTGGACCCTTGTGGTCACCCCGTAAGACGGTTGGTACCCTTCTTTCGCCGCAAGAAAGCTAATATCCGGATAAAAATCGTGTTAAAATTTCATCCCAATCGGAGTTACGGATCTCCGGGAATTTAAGAAACGGTGAAAGGCCAGAATCTGGAAGGCAGAAACAGAAGGAAACAGAGAGAGAGATCCAATCTCGGAGGGGCTCCCGCCCCTCTGCTGCCATGGAGGCCAAGGACCAGAGGGGAAACCCTCCTCCCATCTAGGGGGGAGGTCAAGGAAGAAGAAGAAGGAGGGGGGCTCTCTCCCCTCTCTCCCGGTGGCACCGGAACGCCGCCGGGGCCATCATCGTGACGACGATCTACACCAACAACTTCGCCGCCGTCATCACCAACTCTCTCCCCCTCTATGCAGCGGTTCAACACCTCTTCTCCCCGCTGTAATCTCTACTTAAACATGGTGCTCAACGCTATATATTATTTCCCAATGATGTATGGCTATCCTATGATGTTTGAGTAGATCCGTTTTGTCCTATGGGTTGATTGATGATCATGATTGGTTGGAGTTGCATGTTTTATTATTGGTGCTGTCCTATGGTGCTCTCCGTGTCGCGCAAGTGTGAGGGATCCCTGCTGTAGGGTTTGCAATATGTTCATGATTCGCTTATGGTGGGTGGCATGAGTGACAGAAGCACAGACCCGAGTAAGTAGGTTGTTTGCGTATGGGAATAAAGAGGACTTGATACCTTATAATGCTATGGTTGGGTTTTACCTTAATGATCTTTAGTAGTTGCGGATGCTTGCTAGAGTTCCAATCCTAAAAGCATATGATCCAAGTAGAGAAAGTATGTTAGCTTATGCCTCTCCCTCATATAATATTGCAATAATGATTACCGGTCTAGTTATCGATTGCCTAGGGACAAATAACTTTCTTGTGACAAAAAGCTCTCTACTAAGACTAACTTAGTTGTTTCTTTATCTAAGCAGCCCTTAGTTTTTATTTATGTGCTCTTTATTATCTTGCAAACCTATCCTATCACACCTACAAAGTACTTCTAGTTTCATACTTGTTCTAGGTAAAGCGAATGTTAAGCGTGCGTATAGTTGTATCGGTGGTCGATAGAACTTGAGGGAATATTTGTTCTACCTTTAGCTCCTCTTTGGGTTCGACACTCTTACTTATCGAGAAAGGCTACAATTGATCCCCTATACTTGTGGGTTATCAAGACCTTTTTCTGGCGCCGTTGCCGGGGAGCTATAGCGTGGGGTGAATATTCTCGTGGGTGCTTGTTTGCTTTATCACTAAGTAGATTTTATTTGCTGTTCTAAGTTGTTCTCTATCTTTAGTTATGGATATGGAACACGAAATACCAAAAAAATTAGTTGAACCTACTACACCAATGGTTGAAGAACCACCCAAAATCTATCACACTGTTGAAGCTTTTTACTTGGATCATCTTCGATCCGTTTGTGCTCGTGCTGAAACCCCAACTAGCTTAGTTGAGGGCAAATCATTAAATGAGCATGCTTATTATGTGCGACACCGCTTATCTCAAAAAGGGAAACTTTTATGGCATCATATTAATACTTTGCAATGCTATGCTTGGAATTTATGCGAAATTTATGATTTTACTTGTTGTTCTGAAGACCCTAAAAAACACCTTCCCTATCAATGTGAGTTTAAGGATAATGGAATCGTATCTTCTTATGCCAAGGGTGTTTATAATTACTATGATATTGAGCAAATTGAAGAATTTGTTGCTTTTAAGGGTGCCTATGAAATTGCTTCTTTGATTGAAAAGTATGATGCTACTCTTTACAAATCTGAAAGTTTTGCCATACTTAAATATTGCTATGAAAACTATGCTTCTAATGCTTATGTTAAGCCATATATTGAGGATTCCTCCGCTGTCCAAAAGGAGACTAATATTTTGCAGGAAACTATGGAAGAAGAAAATGATGACACTGTGAGCTCATTTGATGAAAAAGATGATGAGGAGAGCGAAGAACAAAAGGAGGAAGAGCGGACTAGCTACCCGTGCCCACCTTCTAATGAGAGTAACTCTTCAACTCATACATTTTTTAATTTCCCTTCGTGCTTACCGAAGGATGAATGCTATGATGATTGCTATGATCCCTTGGATTCGTTTGAAATATCCCTTTTTGATGAAATTGATGCTTGTTATGCTTGTGGCCATGATGCCAATATGAATTATGCTTATGGAGATGAACTTGCTAGAGTTTCTTACGTTAAGAATGAAATTGTTGCTATTGCACCCACGCATGATAGTCCTATTATCTTTTTGAATTCTCCCAACTACACTATATCGGAGAAGTTTGCGCTTATTAAGGATTATATTGATGGGTTGCGTTCTACTATTGCACATGATAATTTTGATAAATATAATATGCATGTGCTTGCTGCTCCTACTTGCAATTATTATGAGAGAGGAACTACATCTCCGCCTCTCTATGTTTCCAATATGATAAAATTGCAAGAAACTGTTTATACTATGCATTGGCCTTTACTTTGTGTGCATGAATTGTTCTTTTATGACATGCCGATGCATAGGAAGAGAGTTGGACTTCGTTGTTACATGATATATGTTACTTTGTGCTCACTACTAAATTACAAATCATTGTTAATTAAAATTGGCTTTGATATACCTTGGGATCCGGGTGGATGCATTACTTGAGCACTTTATGCCTAGCTTAATGGCTTTAAAGAAAGCGCTGCCAGGGAGACAACCCAGAAGTTTTAGAGAGTCATTTTATTCTGTTGTGTGCTTTTATATAGTTCAAAAAAAATAAAAATAAAGAGGGGAACCTAAAACTTTTTCAAAAAGAGAAGTGAAAGTAAGAAGGACGAGCACCGTTGAAGTGGGGGAGCTCCTTGAACTTTGTTCATGCCCATGGAAACTTTGCGAATTTTAATTACAGAAACTTTTCAACAAAAATAATTACCCCCTTGTATAAATCCCTTGTATTATAAAAATAATGTGCCAAGATTTTCCTTTAGGATGATTAGATTGCTTGTTTGGTGTGTGTAGTGCAAAAACAGAAACTTTGGCTGTAGTGCGTGAATTTACATTTTTTACTGGAATGTCAAAAGTTTCTGAATTTTTTACACAGTAATTCTATGCAAATTGTTTATTTTTCCTAATTTTTCAGAAATTTTAGAGTTACAGAATTATAGTAAATGTTCAGATTGCTACAGACTATCCTGTTTAAGACAGCTTCTGTTTTTGATGCATTGTTTTGCTAGTTTTGATGAAACTATCGATTTTATCGGTGGTATAAGCCATAAAAGGTATAATACAGTAGCTACAATGCAAAAATAAAATGTGAATGGGTTTGCAACAGTACTTAAAGTGGTAATTTTCTATATTATACTAACGGATCTCACGAGGGTTTTGTTAAGTTTTGTGTGATTGAAGTTTTCAAGTTTTGGCTGAGATCACGATGGATGAAGGAATAAGGAGTGGAAAGAGACTAAGCTTGGGGATGCCCAAGGCACCCCAAGGTAATATTCAAGGACTCCCAAGAAACTAAGCTTGGGGATGCCCCGGAAGGCATCCCCTCTTTCTTCTAACAACCATCGGTAATTTTACTTGGAGCTATATTTTTATTCGTCACATGATATGCGTAAATCTTGGAGCGTCGTGTGCTTTTTCTTTTTCTTTTAATAATGCACCATGCTGGTATGAGAAAGTCCTTGGTTGATTTATAGAAGGCTCTTTGCACCTCACTTATATCTTTTGAGTATGGCTTTATAGAATGCTTCATGTGCTTCACTTATATCATTTGAAGTTTGGATTGCCTGTTTCTCTACACATAGAAAACCGCCATTTGTAGAATGCTCTTTTGCTTCACTTATATTTGTTAGAGCATGGGCATATCTTTTGTAGAAAGAATTAAACTCTCATGCTTCACTTATATCTATTTAGAGAGTTAACAGGAGTTGGTCATTCACATGGTTAGTCATAAAATCCTACATAAAACTTGTAGATCACTGAATATGATATGTTTGATTCCTTGCAATAGTTTTGCGATATAAAGATGGTGATATTAGAGTCATGCTAGTGAGTAATTGTGGATTGGTAGAAATATTTGTGTTAAAGTTTGTGATTCCCGTAGCATGCACGTATGGTGAACCGTTATGTGAAGAAGCCGGAGCATGATTTATTTATTGATTGTCATCCTTTGTGTGGAGGTCAGGATCGCGCGATGGTTAACTCCTACCAACCCTTCCCCTAGGAGCATGCGTGTAGTACCTTGTTTCGATGACTAATAAATTTTTGCAATAAGTATGTGAGTTCTTTATGACTAATGTTGAGTTCATGGATTATACGCACTCTCACCCTTCCACCTTTGCTAGCCTCTCTAGTACCGCGCAACTTTCGTCGGTGCATTAAACCCACCTTCCTCAAAACAGCCACCATATACCTTCCTCAAAACAGCCACCATACCTACCTATTATGGCATTTCCATAGCCATTCCGAGATATATTACCATGCAACTTCCACTGTTCCGTTTATTATGACACGCACCATCATTGTCATATTGCTTTGCATGATCGTAAGATAGCTAGCATGATGTTATCATGGCTTGTCCGTTTTTTGATGTCATTGCTACGCTAGATCATTGCACATCCCGGTACACTGCCGGAGGCATTCATATAGAGTCATATTTTGTTCTAGTATCGAGTTGTAATTCTTGAGTTGTAAGTAAATAAAAGTGTGATGATCATCATTATTAGAGCATTGTCCCATGTGAGGAAAGGATGATGGAAGCTATGATTCCCTCACAAGTTGGGATGAGTCTCGGGACTTTACAAATAAATAAAAGAGGCCAAAGAAGCCCAAATTAAAAAAAGAGGCCAAAGAAGCCCAACAAAAAAACACAAAAAATGAGAGAAAAGAGAGAAGGGGCAATGCTACTATTCCTTTTTCCACACGTGTGCTTCAAAGTAGCACCATGATCTTCATGATAGAGAGTCTCCTATATTGTCACTTTCATACACTAGTGGGAATTTTTCATTATAGAACTTGGCTTGTATATTCCAATGATGGGCTTCCTCAAATTGCCCTAGGTCTTCGTGAGCAAGCGAGTTGGATGCACACCCACTTAGTTTCTTTTTGAGCTTTCATACACTTATAGCTCTAGTGCATCCATTGCATGGCAATCCCTACTCACTCACATTGATATCTATTGATGGGCATCTCCATAGCCCGTTGATACGCCTAGTTGATGTGAGACTATCTCTTTCTTTTTGTCTTCTCCACAACCACCATATTCTATTCCATCTATAGTACTATATCCATGGCTCACGCTCATGTATTGCGTGAAAGTTGAAAAAGTTTGAGAATACTAAGTATGAAACAATTGCTTGGCTAAAACCGGGGTTGTGCATGATTTAATACTTTGTGTGATGAAGATGGAGCATAGCCAGACTATATGATTTTGTCGGGATAACTTTCTTTTAGCCATGATATTTTGAGAAGACATGATAGCTTTATTAGTATGCTTGAAGTATTATTGTCTTAATGTCAAATGATAGACTATTGCTTTGAATCACTCGTGTCTTAATATTCATGCCATGATTAGATTATATGATCAAGATTATGCTAGGTAGCATTCCACATCAAAAATTATCTTTTTTATCATTTACCTGCTCGAGGACGAGCAGGAATTAAGCTTGGGGATGCTGATACGTCTCCGTCGTATCTATAATTTTTGATTGTTTCATGCCAATATTCTACAACTTTCATATACTTTTGGCAACTTTTTATACTATTTTTGGGACTAACATATTGATCCAGTGCCCGGTGCCAGTTCCTGTTTGTTGCATGTTCTTTGTTTCGCAGAATATCCATACCAAACGAAGTCCAAATGCGATAAAAACTTACGGAGATTTTTTTTGGAATATATGTGATTTTTGGGAAAAAGAATCAACGTGAGACGATGCCCGAGGGGCTCACAAGCCATAGGGGCGCGCCCTGGACCCTTGTGGTCACCCCGTAAGGAGGTTGGTGCCCTTCTTTCTCCGCAAGAAAGTTAATATCCGGATAAAAATCGTGTTAAAATTTCAGCCCAATCGGAGTTACGGATCTCTAAGAATTTAAGAAACAGTGAAAGGCCAGAATCTGGAAGGCAGAAACAGAAGGAAACAAAGAGAGAGATCCAATCTCGGAGGGGCTCCCGCCCCTCCGCTGCCATGGAGGCCAAGGACCAGAGGGGAAACCCTCCTCCCATCTAGGGGGGAGGTCAAGGAAGAAGAAGAAGGAGGGGGCTCTCTCCCCCTCTCCCCCGATGGCACCGGAACGCCGCCGGGGCCATCATCGTGACGGCGATCTACACCAACAACTTCGCCGCCGTCATCACCAACTCTCTCCCCCTCTATGCAGCGGTTCAACACCTCTTCTCTCCGCTATAATCTCTACTTAAACATGGTGCTCAACGCTATATATTATTTCCCAATGATGTATGGCTATCCTATGATGTTTGAGTAGATCCGTTTTGTCCTATGGGTTGATTGATGATCATGATTGGTTTGAGTTGCATGTTTTATTATTGGTGCTGTTCTATGGTGCTCTCCGTGTCGCGCAAGCGTGAGGGATCCCCGCTGTAGGGTTTGCAATATGTTCATGATTCGCTTATGGTGGGTGGCGTGAGTGACAGAAGCACAGACCCGAGTAAGTAGGTTGTTTGCGTATGGGAATAAAGAGGACTTGATACCTTATAATGCTATGGTTGGGTTTTACCTTAATGATCTTTAGTAGTTGCGGATGCTTGCTAGAGTTCCAATCATAAGTGCATATGATCCAAGTAGAGAAAGTATGTTAGCTTATGCCTCTCCCTCATATAAAATTGCAATAATGATTACCGGTCTAGTTATCGATTGCCTAGGGACAAATAACTTTCTTGTGACAAAAAGCTCTCTAGTAAGACTAACTTAGTTGATTCTTTATCTAAGCGGACCCTAGTTTTTATTTACGTGCTCTTTATTATCTTGCAAACCTATCCTATCACACCTACAAAGTACTTCTAGTTTCATACTTGTTCTAGGTAAAGCGAATGTTAAGCGTGCGTAGGGTTGTATTGGTGGTCGATAGAACTTGAGGGAATATTTGTTCTACCTTTAGCTCCTCGTTGGGTTCGACACTCTTACTTATCGAGAAAGGATACAATTGATCCCCTATACTTGTGGGTTATCATTGATCCATGCCAACTCAACAGACACCCTCGGAGATACCTGTAGAGCATCTTTATAGTCACCCAGTTACGTTGCGACGTTTGATACACACAAGGTACTCTTCCGGTGTCAGTGAGTTGCATGATCTCATGGTCATAGGAACAAATACTTGACATGCAGAAAACGATAGCAATAAACTTGACACGATCATATGCTACGTTCATAGTTTGGGTCTTGTCCATCACATCATTCTCCTAATGATGTGATCCCGTCATCAAATGACAACTCATGTCTATGACAGGAAACCATGGCCATCTTTGATCAATGAGCTAGCCCGGTAGAGGATCACTAGGGACTTGTTGTTGTCTATGTACCCACACATGTATTTGAGTTTCCAATAAATACAATTATAGCATGGATAATAAATGATTATCATGAACAAGGAAATATAATAATAACCACTTTATTATTGCCTCTAGGGCATATTTCTAACACAATAATCATGTAAACACACCAAGATAGAAAGTATTGGGTTGTCTCCCAACAAACGCTTTCTTTATTGCCATTAAGATAGGCTTGGGATAATAATGATGCTCACATAAAAGACAAGACTTTAAGCAAAGATAGCATCATAAAACATGTGACAAACACATTTAAGTCTAACATAATTCCTATGCATAGGCATTTTATAAGCAAACAAATTATCAAGACAAGGAGTGTCTAGCATATGCAAATAGGAAGAATGAAGCATTAACAATTTGAACATCAAGAGAGATAACTGAACATGAAAATTCCTATAACCACATTTGCTTCTCTCATAATAGTTACATGTAGGATCATAATCAAATTCAACAATATAGCTATCATATAAAATAGTATCTTCATGATCCACATGCATAAAAGTTTTATAATCTTCCAAGATAGTGGGATTAACATCAACTAAAGTCATGACCTCTCCAAACCCACTTTTATCAAAAATATCATAATAAGATTGATCATTCTCCAAAATAGTGGGACCATTATTACCTAAAGTTGACACTCTTCCAAACCCACTTTTAGTAGCATTGCAAATATCATTATCAATAGTAGATTCATCATGAAGCTAATAATTCTCAAGATCACAAGAAACATCATGATTATCACCCCAATCATGATCATTAGCATAATTAACATTCATAGAACTTATACTAACAAAGTTACAATCATGCCTTTCATTCAAGGAACTATCATGAATCACTTCATAAATTTCTTTTAACACTTCATCACAATTTTTAGATTCTTGGTTTTCAAGCAAGACCTCATAAAAATAATCTAGTGCACTCTCGCTAGCAATTGGTTCAACATAACCAGGTCTTTTGAAAAGATTAGCAAGTGGATGAGGATCCATTTATCTTAAATTTTTTGTTTTACTTTCTATTTTTGTGTGACAAAGATAAAGATAGCATTGCTACGCAAGTAAAGATTAGAACAAGTGAATGATAATGTGTGTGAAGGTACTTGATACGAATTTGGTGACACTCCCCGGCAACGGCGCAAGTAATTCATCCTGCTACTTGTAAACTGCGTTGGGATTTTCCCCGAAGAGGAGGGGAGATGCAGCACAGTAGAGATAAGTATTTCCCACAGTGAGAACCAAGGTTATTGAACCAATATGAGAACCACGCAAACTCCCATCGTCAGCGCCTACACACAAAAGAGCACACACTTGCACCCAACGCGGGCAAGAGGGTTGCCAATCCCCTTGAA
Source organism: Elymus sibiricus (assembly GCA_039707655.1). Classification (NCBI taxonomy): domain Eukaryota; kingdom Viridiplantae; phylum Streptophyta; class Magnoliopsida; order Poales; family Poaceae; genus Elymus; species Elymus sibiricus. Next base: position 507,409,862 of record CM077665.1, read on the forward strand.
CTCATTACTTGCAAGCAATAAATAGTGATAGATAGATAAACAGATAAATATAAATTGCAAATAAATAGAAAGTAAATAATGGAAGCAAGGTTTTAAGATTTTTTGTAATAATGTTTGTGAAGAGACCCGGGGTCCATAGTTTTCGCTAGAGGCTTATCTCTCGAAGAAAGCATACGGTGGGTAGACAAATTACTGTTGGGCAATCGATAGAAAAGCGCATAGTTATGTAATATTTATTCACGACAATGATCATGTATATAGGCATCACGTCCATAAGCAAGTAGATCGACTCATGCCTGCATCTACTACTATTACCCCACCCAGCGACCACTATCCAACATGCATCTAGAGTATTAAGTAAAAACAGAGTAATGCTTGGAGCAAGATGACATGATGTAGACAAAGTAAATCCAATCAATATGAATAAACCCCATCGTTTTACCCTTAATGGCAGCAATATAATACGTGTCATGTCCCTTTCTGTCACTGGGATTGAGCACCGCAAGATTGAACCCATCGCAACGCACCACTCCCACTGAAGATAAATCAATCTAGTTGGCCAAACCAAACCGATAGATCGGAGAGTATTATGAGGCTATAACAATCATGCATAAAAATAACCAGCAAAGATTCAATATATTTTCATGAATAATCTGAACATAAACCCACAATTCATTGGATCCCAACAAACACACCGCAAAGATGATTACATAAGATAGATCACAATGGGAACCGCGATGATCTTTGCATTGAAGAACATAGAGAGAGATAGCCATCTAGGTACTAACTACGGACCCGTAGGTCTGTGGTGAAGTACTCACACATCACCATGGCATCAGCAAGGTTGATGTAGAGGACCTTCGTGATCGATCCCCCCTCCGGCAGGCCACCGGAACAGGGCTCCAGATGGGCACATGGCGGAACAGAGACTTACGGCGGCGGAAAAAGTGTTTCGGGAGGCTCTCTAGGGTTTTCCTAATATATGTGAAATTATAGCAAAGAGATCAGGTCCAGAGGCCGTGGGAGGTGGCCCCAAGCCATCAGGGCGCGGCCACCCCCTGGGCGCGCCCTGTTGGCTTGGCGCCACCCCGTGTGGCCTCCAGTCTCCCTCCGAAGCTTCCAGGTCTTATTTTTGTCCAGAAAAAATGATCTAAAAGTTTCGGGGTATTTGGACTTCATTTGGTACAGTGTTCCTGAAAGGCCAAAAACAAACAGAAAACAACAACTGACACTGGACACTGGGTTAACAGGTTTGTGCTAAAAAATAGTACTAAACAGCAAGTAAATGCTTAAAAAGTATCCTAGAATGATAATATAATAGCATGGAACAGTAAAAAATTATAGATACGTTGGAGACGTATCAGTCACCCAACGTGGACAAGAGGGTTGTCAAGCCCCTTGTACTCGTTAATTACAAGGATTAAATCTGATGGTATAGGATAGATAGATATAAATAAAAGCATAATAAAATTGCAGAAACTATTTTTGTATGTTTTTGGAATATATAATAGGTGAATGGACCCGGGGTGCCATAGCGTTCACTAGTGGCATCACTCTCAGGACCATAGTAGCGGTGGGTACAGAAATTACTGTTGGGAAATTGATAGAAAAGCAAATAATTATGTTGTTATTCATGGCTTGATCAATACATAGGCATTATGTCCTTATAAGTAGACCGTTGAACTTACTGACGCCTACAACTATTACTCCACCAATCGACCGCTATCCAACATGCATCTATGGTATTAAGTTCATAACAAATAGAGTAATGCTTGGAGCAAGATGACATAATGTAGACAAAGTAAGACCAAATAATATATTCACATCATGTTGTTTTATCCTTAGCGTAAACAACACAAATACATGACTTGCTACTCCTCCTGTCATAGAGTAAGGACACCGCAAGATTGAACCTACTATTATGCGCCACTTTCTCTGAAGATCTACTCATCTCCTTGGCCAGAGAAAACTTATAGATCGAAAAGCATACATAGCTATATGAAATCACACAAAATAAATCTCAGATTGGATCAATTACTTTTAGTGAATAATCTAAACATAAACTCATAATTCATCGGATCCCAACAAACACACCGCAAAGATTACATCCAATAGGTCTTCGAAGAGTTCACTGTATTAAAGATCAAATGAGAGAGAGAGAGTCATCTAGTTACAGCTATGGACCCGTAGGTCCGGGTGGAACTACTCACACATCATTGGAGAGGCAGCAAGGTTGATGATGGCGGCCTCCATGATGGATTTCCCCTCCGGCAGAGTACCAGAAAAGGCCTCCGGATGGGATCGCGGAGGAACAAAGACTTGCGGCGGTGAAAAAATTGTTTCGAATGCTTCCTTAGGGTTTCTGGGATATATGTGAATTTATAGGCCAAAGAGGTGGTGTAAAGGACCCACGAGGGATTCACAAGGGGGGAGGGCACACCCTACCCCCCACGGCGCGCCCCTGCCGTTGTCACCTCCTCTTGAAGCGTCTCGTCTCACTCTGGCGTGGCTTGAGACTGCGTCAGTATTTCCCCAAAGAGGAAGGGATGATGCAGCACAGCGACGGTAAGTATTTCCCTCAGTTATGAAACCAAGGTTATCGAACCAGTAGGAGGATCACCACCACCCAATAAGCAGCACCTGCACACAAATAACAAATACTTGCAACCCGACGCAAAAGAGAGGTTGTCAATCTCTCTACGGTAAAAAGATAGATTAGGTAGTGATAGATAGGAGAGATAGATCTCTCAAGAACACAAAATAAAAAGAGCAAATAAAACGTGCAGCAATATATTTTTTGGTTTTTTGGTTTTGTAGATCTGAAAACAAAGAGGCAAAAAGATAGATCGGAAAGCAATATGTTGGAAAAGTAGACCCGGGGGCCGTAGGATTCACTAGTGGCTTCTCTCATGAGTATAGCACATGGTGGGTGAACAAATTACTGTTGGGCAATTGATAGAAGATCAAATAATCATGACGATATCCAAGGCGATGATCATTATATAGGCATCACGTCCAAGATAAGTAGACTGACTCCTGCCTGCATCTACCAATATTACTCCACACATCGACCGCTATCCAGCATGCATCTAGTGTATTAAGTTCATGGAAAAACGGAGTAATGCAATAAGAATGATGACATGATGTAGACAAGATCTATTCATGTAGGAATAGACCCCATCTTGTTATCCTTAATGGCAACGATACATGCGTGCCTTGCTGCCCCTTCTGTCACTGGGAAAGGACACCGCAAGATCGAACCCATCACAAAGCACCTCTTCCCATGGCAAGAAAAATCGATCTAGTCGGCCTAACTAAACCAAAGATTCGAAGAAGAAATACGAAGATAAAAGTAATCATGCATATAAGAGATCAAAGAAGAATCAAATAATATTCATGGATAGAAACTGATCATGAACTCAAAATTCATCGGATCCCAACAAACACACCGCAAAAGTTTACATCAAATAGATTTCCAAGAGACCATTGTATTGAGAATCAAAAGAGAGAGAGAGAGGAAGACATCTAGCTACTGCCTACGGACCCGTAGGTCTATGGTGGACTACTCACGCATCATCGAAGAGGCACCTATGAAGAAGATGAACCCCTCCGTGATGGTGTTAGAATGGATCTCGAGGTTCTGGAACTTGTGGCGGCTGGAATTGTGTTTCATCGACTCCCCTAGGGTTTTCTGAATATTTGGGAATTTATAGGCGTCAGAGGGGGTGGAGGGGTGGCCCGTGGAGGGCACAACCCACCAGGGCGAGCCGGGGCCCCCCTGGCGCCCATGTGGGTTGTGGCCTCCACATCCCACCTCTCTGGTACTTCTTTGGCCCACTGGGTGTCTTCTGGTCCAGAAAAAATCTCCAAAAAGTTTCATCGTGATTGGACTCCGTTTGGACTGATATTCTGCGAAGTAAAAAACAAGCAAAAACGGCAACTGGCACTTTGGCACTATGTCAATAGGTTAGTCCCAAAAAATGATATAAAGTTGTTGTAAAATGATTGTAAAACATCCAAGAATGATAATATAACAGCATGGAACAAGCAAAAATTATAGATACATTGGAGACGTATTAGCATCCCCAAGCTTAATTACTGATCATCCTCGATTAGGTAAATGATAAAAACAGAATTTTTGATGTGGAATGATGCCTAACATGTTCACCTCATATTCTTTTCTTTTGTATAGCATGGACATTTGGACTTGTAGATGATTCAAAGCAATAGTCTAGTTTTAACATAATGACTTCAATACACAAGCATGCCAACAAGCAACCATGTCTTTCAAAATATCAACACTAAAGAAAGTTATCCCTAGCCCATCATGCTCAACCATTGATCCATTCACGAAACACACTCAAATATTAGCTATGCCCAAAGCTCAAGTACGATCATAGTGCCCCCTAGTTGGTGCTTTATAAGAGAAGATGGAGACTCAAAGTAAAAATAAAAATTGCATAAAGTAAATAGATAGGCCCTTCGCAGAGGGAAGTAGGGATTTGTAGAGGTGCCAGAGCTCAAAGTTTAAATTGAGAGAGAAAAAAATTGGGTGGCATGCCTTTCCTGTCAACGAAAACGACAAAGTAGTTCACAATACTTTCCATGCTAGATATATCATAGGCGGTTCCCAAACAGAAAATAAAGTTTATTCCTTTTTCCACCATTCTTTCACTTTCCATGGCGGGCCATATCCACGGTCTTCCATACCAACACTTTCCAAGGAATTTATTATTTGACAACATAAAGTAAATATATTTTTTCTTTTTCATTTCAGGAATGGGCATCCCTATTACCACCGCACTCTCGTGCAATGACAAGTGAATAAACACTCATCTTGAGAATAACACAGCTAGCATGGAAAAATATTGGACACTCCCCACCGTTTCATGAGCGGTACGAGCACACAAAAGAGAAAATTTATTATGAAAATTTAGGGATGGCACATACAAATTTTCTTGGAACGACATGGAAATACCGCATATAGGTAGGTATGGTGGACTCATAAGGCAAAACTTGGTTTAAGGATTTTGGATGCACGAGTAGTATTTCTACTTAGTACAAATGGAGGCTAGCAAATAGATTGAGAAGCAACCAAACCAAGAAACTAAAAGTCACATAAGCGAGCATTAAGCATAACTAACACCCGAATAATGCACCATAAGTAGGATGTAACTTCATTGCATAACTATTGACTTTCGTGCATGCATAGGGAATCACAAACCTTAACACCAATATTCCTACTAAAGCATAATTACTCACTAATATGACTCCCATATTACTATCATCATGTCTCAAAACTATTACAAGGAATCAAGTTTAATTTGTCCAATGATCTTCATGAAAGTTTTTATTATATCCTCCTTGGATATCTATCACTTTGGAACTAGTTTCATATATTGCCATTGCTTTTTGGCAAGCTCAAACAAGTTTAAGTGAAGCACATGAGCATAAAGATTTCATCTCTCAAAAAGGTATAAGTGAAGCATGAGAGGATTTCTTCAAAATTTACTAACTCTCAAATTAATCTAAGTGAAGAATGAGAGTATTTCTACAAAAATTTCCAAGCACACCGAGCTCAAAAAGATATAAGTGAAGCACTAGAGCAATCCTATAGCTCAAAAAGTTTAAGTGAAGCATATAGCTAGAGCAATTATAACAAATCATAGCATAATTTTGGCTCTCTCAAATATGTGTGTCCAGCAAGGATACAAGTGACAAACTAACAAATAAAGCAAGCAAAGATTCAAATTATACAAGACGCTCCAAGCAAAACTCATGATACGTGACGAATAAAAATATAGCTCCAAGTAAAATACCGATGGTCGTTAGAAGAAAGAGGGGATGCCACTCGGGGGCACCCCCAAGATTAGTTGTTTGTTTCTCTTTGGATATATCTTGGGGGTGTTTTAGCATCCCCAAGTTTAGGCTCTTTTCACTCCTTATTCCTTCATCCATCGTGATCTCACCCAAAACTTGAAAACTTCAATCACACAAAACTCAACAAAATCTTCGTGAGATCCGTTAGTATAATAAAGAAAATCACTACTTTAGGTGCTGTTGCAAACCCATTAATATTTTATTAATGCATTATACCTAATGTATTTTAACTTTACCATGGCTCATACCCTTCAATATAACCCATAGATTCATCAAAACAAGCACACAATGCAACGAAAGAAGAATCTGTCTTAAACAGAACAGTCTTTAGTAATCCGTACTCTAACCATACTTATGAAACTCTAAAAATTCTGAATTATTAGGAAAACGTAAGGAATTTGTATAGCAACACTGTGTTAAAATTTCAGCTCAAGATCACGTTCCAGTAAAAAATGAAAATTCATATACTGGACGCAAAGTTTCTGTTTCAGATTCAGCATCGCTTCTACTCATCTTATGAGTCATCCTAAAGGCTCTACTTGGCACAAACACTAAATAAACCATAAAAACACAATCATAACAGAGGCATAATTGTGTCAACACTCAAAAACAGAAAGGAAAAAAGCAAAAATTTATTTATTCATTGGGTTGCCTCCCAACAAGCGTTATCGTTTTACGCCCCTAGCTAGGCATAACGCATAGTTTCAAGTATTGTCATGTTTGGTTTTGGATGAGGTGATTTTCTCAAGAGGTTTTGCAAATAGAACTTGAAACACATCATCCATAGCAACCTTAGCACTATCAAGTTGTCCCTCTACGTACCCCCTTTGATTCCCGGCCACAATCCAAGAATATTGTTGGTTCACGTCATTGAAAACTTGTTGGATCATATCTAAAACGGGGGCTTCCTTTTTGAGATTCTCATCAAAAAATTGATTATTTCCAAGTAAATATCTCATCATGTAATCTCTATTGTAAAGGATTTCTCCTATTACCGGTTTTTCACGGCTCATACCATAAAAGTCAAAGATCTCCCTAGCTTCCCGTACTATGTGATCAAATTCATTCATAAGTACAAGGGTAGCTAACTTCTTCGCTTTGGGATTCTTTATGATGGGCATCTCATAAAACAATCTTTGCAACGTAGGATGGGTACGAATAAATATATTTTCAAGTTTTTAAACTAGCGCCGAGATAGCTTCCGCATAAGTTTTAGTTCTTTTCAGTATAGGAGTATCATCGAGAGTCAAATTCCCAACGCAATTGAAAACTCTTGGATAGTTTCTTTTCCCGTAACGTTCCCTTGCCCCAAACAAAAGCTTTAGAATCCAGATTAATAGAACGTCCAATTTTAAGAGTCCTGCCATCATCTGTTTCTGCCATACCAAAATCACTCATGGTGACAAGCAAACAAGAGATTGGACGAGAGAAAGGCAAACGAAAAAGAGGGTGAATAAAACGGCAAATTGGTGAAGTGGGGGAGAGGAAAACGAGAGGCAAATGACAAAGAATGTAATTGCAAGGAGATGATATTTGTGATTAGAAACCTGGTAGATGATGATGGAGTCTCCTCGGCGCCTGAGATTGGCACGTAGAAGAGACCGCTTCCTCCCCGGCAACGGCGCCAGAAATTCCTTTGACGTGGCTTGAGACTGCGTCGGTATTTCCCCAAAGAGGAAAGGGATGATGCAACACAGCGACGGTAAGTATTTCCCTCGGTTATGAAACCAAGGTTATCGAACCAGTAGGAGGATCACCACCACCCAATAAGCAGCACCTGCACACAAATAACACATACTTGCAACCCGACGCGAAAGAGAGGTTGTCAATCTCTCTACGGTAAAAAGATAGATTAGGTAGTGATAGATAGGAGAGATAGATCTCTCAAGAACACAAAATAAAAAGAGCAAATAAAAAGTGCAGCAATATATTTTTGGTTTTTTGGTTTTGTAGATCTGAAAACAAAGAGGCAAAAAGATAGATCGGAAAGCAATATGTTGGAAAAGTAGACCCGGGGGCGTAGGATTCACTAGTGGCTTCTCTCATGAGTATAGCACACGGTGGGTGAACAAATTACTGTTGGGCAATTGATAGAAGATCAAATAATCATGACGATATCCAAGGCGATGATCATTATATAGGCATCACGTACAAGATAAGTAGACCGACTCCTGCCTGCATCTACCACTATTTACTCCACACATCGACCGCTATCCAGCATGCATCTAGTGTATTAAGTTCATGGAAAAACAGAGTAATACAATAAGAATGATGACATGATGTAGACAAGATCTATTCATGTAGTAATAGATCCCATCTTGTTATCCTTAATGGCAACGATACATGCGTGCCTTGCTGCCCCTTCTGTCACTGGGAAAGGACACCGCAAGATCGAACCCATCACAAAGCACCTCTTCCCATGGCAAGAAAATCGATCTAGTCGGCCTAACTAAACCAAAGATTCGAAGAAGAAATACGAGGCTATAAGTAATCATGCATATAAGAGATCAAAGAAGACTCAAATAATATTCATGGATAGAAACTGATCATGAACTCAAAATTCATCGGATCCCAACAAACACACTGCAAAAGTTTACATCAAATAGATCTCCAAGAGACCATTGTATTGAGAATCAAAAGAGAGAGAGGAAGCCATCTAGCTACTACCTATGGACCCGTAGGTCTATGGTGGACTACTCACGCATCATCGGAGAGGCACCTATGAAGAAGATGAACCCCTCCGTGATGGTGTTAGATTGGATCTCAAGGTTCTGGAACTTGCGGCGGCTGGAATTGTGTTTCGTCGACTACCCTTAAGGTTTTCTGAATATTTGGGAATTTATAGGCGTCAGAGGCGGTGGAGGGGGGCCCCGTGGAGGGCACAACCCACCAGGGCACGCCGAGGGCCCCCTGGCGCGCCCATGTGGGTTGTGGCCTCCACAGCCCACCTCTCTGGTTTTTCTTTGGCCCACTGGGTGTCTTCTGGTCCAGAAAAAATGTCGAAAAGGTTTCGTTGTGATTGGACTCCGTTTGGCACTGATATTCTGCGAAGTAAAAAAAAGCAAAAACAGCAACTGGCACTTTGGCACTATATCAATAGGTTAGTCCCAAAAAATGATATAAAGTTGTTGTAAAATGATTGTAAAACATCCAAGAATGATAATATAACAGCATGGAACAAGCAAAAATTATAGATACGTTGGAGACGTATCACACTCCGAAGCTTCCAGGTTTCCTTTTGGTCCAGAAAAAATCGTCAAAAAGTTTCGTCGTGTTTGGACTCCGTTTGGTATAGATTTTTTGAAAAGACAAACACACACAGAAAACAGCAACTGACACTGGGAATTGAGTTAATAGGTTAGTTCCCAAAAATTATATAAAATGGTGTATAAAGCATACAAGATTAATAAATTAATAGCATGAAACAATCAAAAAATATAGATACGTTGGAGATGTATCAACATCTCCAAGCTTAATTCATGCTCGTCCTCGAGTAGGTGAATGATAAAAATACAATTTTTTATGTTGAATGCTACCTAACATGTCTATCATGTAATCTTTAGGTATAAATGTTGAGAAACGATGACTTTATAAATATTGAAACTATAATATAGATGAATACCAACGATTAATCATTGCATTTCAAATAATAACACTAAAGAATGTTATCCCCTACTCATTTAATCATGTAAGAAATGGCATAACTCCATCTTCCTAATGAAAAGCATAAATCATGATCATCCCGGTGTCTAACCAAGAACTTGACTCGTACCGTTTTACGCGCTTCAACTTTTTTAAATTCACTCAATACCTGAGCATGAGCCATGGACTTTCAACACTTTTGTGAAATAGAATGATACTTGGGATTGATAAGGGAAGGCAAAATTTTGAGCAAGTCTCGCATCAACTCGGTGGATAGGTAGGCTATGGAGATGCCTTTGAATCGATATCGATGTGAGGAGTAGGGATTGCCATGCAACTTTTGATGCACTAGAGCTATAAGTGTATGAAAGCTCTCTACTAAAACTAAGTGGGTGTGCATCTAACTTTCTTGCTCATGAAGAACTCGGACATTTGAGGAAGCCTGTAAATGGAATATGCAAGATAAGTTCTATATTGATTCCCACTAGTATATGAAAGTGACTAAATATGAAGACTCTCTATTTGAAGAACATAGTGCTACTTTGAAGCACAAGTGTGGTAAATGATAGTAATGTTGCACCCACTTTCTTTTCTCTCAATTTTTTGGGCACTCTTTTTGGCCTTTTTTATCCTCGCGGGTAGGGGCAACACTCTAATAATGATGATCATCACATTTCTATTTGCTTACAATTCGATAAAATTGAAAAACTATATGACTACATATGAATGCCTCTGGCTGTGTACTAGGATGTGCAGTGATGCTAGCGTAACATGTATACAATGATGGACGGTGGCTTTGCCACAAATATCATGTCAGCTATATGATCATGCAAAGCACAATGACTATGGATACTCAAGTCATATGAACGGTAACGATGGAAGTTGCATTGCAATATATCTTAGAATGACTATGGAAATGCCATGATAGGTAGGTATGGTGGCTGATTTGAGAAAGATATAATGAGGCTTATATGTGATAGAGCGTATCATATCACGGGGCTTGGATGCACCAGCGAAGTATGCGCCAAATCTCGAGGTGAGAATGGACACGGTAGCGAAGAGGCTAGCAAAATATGGAAAATGTAGGAGTGCATACGTTCTACAAACTCACATTATACACAAGGATCTTAGGTACTTATAGCATCCTATATTAGCTCTCTTGAAGCAAATTACTACTCACATGCCCCTAGGGAGGAGGTTGAGAGGACTTAACCACCGCGCGCCCCCGGCCAGACAACACACACGGCTTTCAATCAAGGATACTCAACACTCCAACTTCATAGTTATGCCACGACTGACATTTTGTTGAATAGTGGATCACAAACCTTAATATCATTATTCTTACTAATCAACTTTTACCAACTAGTAAGTCCCCATATTATAACCTCAGTACCGTTGATCATACATTTCGCATTTAGTGATCTACATGAAAGTTTTTATTATATCCCCCTTGTATACCTATCATTTTTCGAATAAACATATAAATCGTGCAAATGACAACTTAGTATTCCGACTCTCAAAAAGATATAAGTGAAGCATGAGAGTGCACATGATTTCTATAAAATATAATTTGTGCCATGCTCTAAGGATTTAAGTGAAGCACATGAGCATAAATTGCCTTGACATAAAAGGTATATAAGCGTAATGAGCATTCTAATAAATTCTAATGAATGTGTGTCTCACATAATAGATGTGTGCAGCAAACAATGATTGTAAAAAACTAGAAAGCAAAAAAGTAAACATATAATACACGACGCTCCAAGCAAAACACATATCATGTGATGAATAATATAGCTCCAAGTAAAATTGTCGATGGATTGGAGACCAAAGAAGGGATGACAATCGGGGAATCCCCAAACTTAGATGCTTGGGTCTTCCTTTAATATTAACTTGGGTTGCATTGGTAATCCCCAAGTTTAAGGTCTTGTCGCTCCTTATTCCTTCATCAATCGTGATCTTACACAAAACTTGAAACTTCAGCACACAAAACTCAATAGAAACTTCATGAGATCTGTTAGTATAATAAAACAATCAAACACCTTAAGTACTTTCATAAATAGATTCATAATTTCTCATTCATAATACCTAATGTATTCTAACTCGTCCATAACTTATAGCCCCCGATACAATCCATAGAATCATTAAAACAAGCACACTATGCAATAAAAACAGAATCTATCTAAAACAAAATAGTTCATAATGATCTGGACTAAAACCATACTTCTGTAACTCTGAAAATTATGAAAGCTTATTACAACGTGGGAAATTTGTATCTCAATATTGTGTAAAAAATTTAGCAATTTATCACGTTCCAGTAAAATTATATAATTCAAATACTCGGCGTAAAAGTTTCTGTTTCTGCACCGCATCAGTTCAACTATCATCAAAGCCACCCTAAAGGATTTACTTGGCACAAAACTCAAAAAAAAACATAATTACTACAGTAACAATAACTATGTTGACTCAAGAAAATAAAAAATAAAGCAAAGGATAACTATTGGGTTGCTTCCCAACAAGGGCTATTGTTTAATGCCCTTTAGCTAGGCATAATGCAAGGTTTCACGTTTTGTCATCATTCAAAGTATACCATAGGTGGCTCTCATAATAGATTCATAAAGGAGGTTTAATTTTATTTCTTTGGAAGTGTTTTATCCCTTTATTTAGTGGAAATTGGAATCTTATATTACCTTCTTTCATATTAATAAATGCACATATGGTTCGCTGGACAGGTCTACCCAGTATTATAGGACAAGACAGAATAAATTCTATATCAAGTACAATGAAATCTACAGGTACATAATTTCTATTAGCAAGTATGAGGACATCGTTAACACTACCAATGGTTTCTTAATTGTTGAATCCTCTAGATGCAAGTTTAGGGAACATGCATCCATATCGGTGAGACCTAGAACATCAAGTAACGATTTTGGTATAGTGAAAACACTAGCTCCTAGATCCCACAAAGCACCACATTCATAATCTTTAATCTTCATTTTAATAGTAGGTTCACACTCATCATGCAACTTTCTTGGTATAGGCACTTCTAATTCAAGCTTTTCTTCATGAGTTTTAATAAGAGCTTCTACGATATGTCTAGTAAAAGCCTTGTTTGTTCATAAGCATGAGGTGAATTGATCATGGATTGTAACAAGGAAATGCATTCAATTAAAGAGCAACTATCAAAATTAACATCCTTGTAATCCAAAATAGTGGGTACATTGTTATCTAAAGTTTTGACCTCTTCAAACCCACTTTTGTCATTCTTAGCATCAAGATCGTCACCCTCCGAACAATTGGGACACCTTCTAATTAAAGTTAACTCATCCCCAGTCCCTTTATCATCAAGTTTTATGTTACTAAATAGAGATTCAATAGGTGTCACACCAATCATTTTAATATCTTCACCATTATTTTCATGAAAGTTTGATTCCGTTTTGGCGGCCATCCTATTGAGTACTGCAGTTTGCTTGTTGGATTTTTTTCTATCATATTCTGAGTTTGAACAAGCTATAATTGGAGATTAACAACTTCTCTATTGATGTCATCAAGTTGTTTACTAGTTACTAATCCTTTTGAGAATTATTGAATGTTCCTTAGCCTCTTTAGCAAAAAATTCATTATGTTCATATTGAGATTGCATAAAATTATTGGTGGCCTTTTCAATTTGAAGCAACTTTTCATCATAAGTATTATCATTAGAGGGGTTATCAGGACATGGTCTATGATTATTAAAATTCCCTCTATAAGCGTTGTTGTTGAAATTATTTCTAGCAATGAAATTTATATCAATAGCATCATTATTTTTCTCAATCAAAGTGGATAGTAGAGTATCATTTAGATCAATTTGAGCATTCTTACCAGGAAGTGTATTCATAATAGCATCCATTTTATCACTCAAAGTAGAGACTTCTTCGATAGAATTTCGTTCGCCCGGGCTGCCTCGACAACGAGGTTCATCGTCACCCCCAGTGTTCCCCATGATGCTTTTTTTGCCCACTGTGGCGATCAAAATCTAGGAAGGGTCCGGCCCTCCAACGATGGCTCGTTCAGGATCAACTAGGGTTCGAAGAGGAGCCACATTCAACTGATATCTCGCACGGAGCAGGCAACGCTGCTCGTGTCCTACCACTCCGCTCGTGAGATCTGCCTCGACTTCTGACGGTACCGCCAGCATCAGGAGGAAGTGAAGGCCACCTATGAGGAGTTCGACGAGGCGGTGGACGAGGTGTGAGGAAAGTGCGACGACAAGGAGGACATCGTCGGCTCGGCCAAGGCCGCGTCCCTCCTCCATGACCATGAAGTAGTGCATGGTAGGTCCTCACCGCTCGGGTCCTAGGAAGGCCACCGCTCTTCCCCTTCGCTTGAAGCCAAGCTTGGCAGGCTGATAATCATCGGTTGGTTAGCCACTCAAGCTGCGGTGGTGGAGGCTGTGGAGGCAGAGCTAGAGAGAGCCGATGCAGGAATGGAGAAGGTGAAGGCAAGTGTCAGAGCTTCAATTCTCGGGGCTCATGGCCGGAAATGGGGAACAGGAGCCGACGATCATTTAGATTAGGTGATTAGTTGAAGTATGTCCGAAACTGCAACTCCACAGTTGGACGAGCTCCACTTTTAGTTGAAGTATGTGTGAAAGTAATGAATTTCAACCGGTTATATGAAATCCGTCTTGTTTGCATTAATCTCTTCCGCTATATATGAAAATCCGTCCTGTTTGCATGAATTTCGTTCGTTTTATTGAAAAAGTGTTTGAAATATATGCAGATAGTGTTGGATGGCGGCCTCCGGCATCAGTATCCGTGGACTAGTCCTGCTGTCCGCAAACATATGCTGGAGAAAATTTACGGGTCAACGTTGGAGATGCCCTAAGCGGGCTTGGTTGTTCTTCGTCCTCCTTTCGACCCTGCATCAATGTTGGCCGCCGAAACTGAAGATCAACTAAACATAACTTTCTGATGTGCCTTCTCCAACCTAACCACCATTGGCACGGTGTTGGTTGGAGGCGGTGGTCAATATGGACTAGTCCTGATGTCCGCAGACATATGTTGGAGCAAATTTACGGGTCAATGTTGGAGATGCCCTAAGCGGGCTTGATTGTTCTTCGTCCTCCTTTCGGTCCTGGATCAATGTTGGCTGCCGAAACTGAAGATCAATTGAACGTAACTTTCTGATGTGCCTTCTCCACCTACCCACTGTTGGCACGGTGTTGGTTGGAGGCGGTGGTCAATGTGTCTCTGGAAAAGTCATTGTTTGCATCAGGACAAGATTGCATTATTGGTTGCATCTTTGGGGTCATTTTTGAAAAGGGGCGCTTTATTATTTAGAAGATTTAGGCATTACACCCGACCTCTGCATAATTAAGATGCACACAACCAAACAAGGTCCACACATCAAACCGAAAAATAAAAACGGCAAAATACAAAGAACCATGTAAGGTCTGTATAATGCCTAAACCATAGGGGGCAATCCTAAGATCATGCTGCCACCCAGGCTGTGTAAAAGTATCCCTCGTTGTAGCCTCTAATCATGCACATACCTCCGTAAATAGGTCTTAATTCTCCACTCATTATAAAGATGACCATAAATAAAGAGTCTCCGTACATCTGTAGATAACCTGCATAAGAGAAGTACTTTTCTTGTTAAAAACCTTATCTTTTCTACATAGCCAAAGTGACCAGATAACGTCAAGCACTCCCATCCTAAGAAGAGTTCTAAATCTATGATCAATCCCATGTAATCAGTTGCCAAATACATGAGAAACACTAAAGGGAGGATACAAGCATGAAGCTATTTCGATGACTAACCATATAGAATGAGACAATTTGCATTGGAAGAATATAAATATTTTATTATCGTACTTCCATGCCAATTCCTCTTAATAAGGTTATATCTTTAGTAAGAATGACTCCGCGACAAAGATACCATGCAAAGATCGTATTCTTAAGAGTTATCTTCACCTTCCAGATCTTCTTATTATTATCAACTGGCACATCAGACTGGGGTAAAACTCTATACATAGACTCCACTAAGAATTGTCCATTCCAATGTAGGTTCGAATGAAAATTCATCGGATCCATTGGACAATTGCACCGTGGACAACCGCTGGAGTAAGTTGTTCCACGATTGGAGTCTGGGCCCGATTAGATCTAATCTGAACGTCACATTTGACGGAAAAGATTCCAGAACCATGGCGATAGTATCATCCTTTTGTGACGCACCATGTTGTATAGAGCTGGATATCTGGAGTGTGGCATTGTCTAGCCACTTATCCTCCCAGAATGTAATTTCCGATACATCCTTTATCGAGAAGGACACATAGTGGAAGAAATATATTTTTCGTAGCCATTAGACCCGCCAATAAGTGAGAATCGACATGCTTCCAATATACTTGGGATCCGCCTTGAAATCCACATATTTCCTCCTTAGAAGGGTTTGCCATACACCATCTTCCGTCAGTAATTTAAATAACCATTTGCCGAGTAGAGCCCTATTCTTGACCTCAAGGTCATGAATGCCCAACCCGCCTTGGTCTTTGGGACAGCAAACCACACTCCATTTGGCCAATCGATAATTTTCTCTCTCGCTATCTCCTTGTCAGAATAAATTTGATCATAAGTAATCCAATCTATGTAGAACTCTTCTCGGTAGCTGGAAGAAGAAAATCATATGCAGTAGCATATTACTTAGTACTGAGTTTATAAGGACCAATCTTTCATCCAGAGATAACAGTTTACCTTTTCAACTGCTAAACCTTTTTTTGCAGTTTCTCCTCAACGTGTTTCCATTCAGCATTTTTTAGTCTCTGGTAATGTATCGGTATCTCCAAATATGTGATCCGAAACTGGCTGACCTAATTGTAATTTATACTCCCTCCGTTCCAAAATAAGTGTCGGTGATCTAGTACAAAATTTATACTAGTTTAGTACAAAATCTGCGACACTTATTTTGGGACGGAGGGAGTACTTTTTTTGGGTCCTCTCTATAGTGTTGTGTCAACGGTACTATCGGACCCTCTCCATTGTTAAAAAAAACCAGCACGACAGATGTGGCTAATTTTGTTGAACGCATCCAGCTGATGTATAACATAGCAAGCTATAATCGATGATAATAGTCGATTTAACCAGTAGAACAAAAAAAATACATACCAAGATCTAACCGACACTAACAAAAAAAGGAGAGTTGTTGTCAGTCGTGTTAACACTTAACATTAACACTATTCATCTTTCAAATTCCAATTCTTTATCACCCTTTTGAGCCCCCCTTTGGTTTTTAGTATCTTGTAAATTCCTAGCATTTCGGGTCTCGGATCCTCCTCGTCGAAAATTTCAAAGCCCACAGCTACTACGTACACTTCCAGAGCAATGAACCTGAGATGAACAGATGATTATTTAGAGAGGGTTATTTGTGTGGTATGGAACAACATAGCAATGATAGCTTTACACCAAATACTAACCAGATCAATTCCGTGACGAGGCGGTAAACGTCCTACCATAAGCCACAACAAGCAATTAGTAAACAGTATTTCATGATTGAGGTGAAGTTTAGGTACCGTTGCTCTTTAACAAAGACTTACCCAGAAAGCTCTGTTGTCCTTGAATGACAAAATAAGCAAGAGAACTGCATTTGAAATAAAAGGCACATATTAATTTCTCCGTTATTCATAAAGGTGTATACTCGCCATGAGAGATATACATGTCATTACTAAAATAAGAATAAAATTTTCTATGTTCAGCTGGACGAAATCTACAACAACGGACCGCTCATGTCATAAAGTTTCAAATGAGTTATACAAGACTACTATTTCGTTCCAATCTTCTGAGTTCCAATTTTCTATCTCAAGGCACTAACAAATCTTTTAGTAGGGTCCAGAGTGCAATGATATGTTTGTTTTCTCCATTATAAACACAAACGATATAGTTTGAATTCCGAAACTCACCAAGCTGTATCCGAGCACACAAATGGTTGGCCTTCCCATTTCTTCTCAGTTCTGCTGCTAAAACACTTAACTTGTAGAATGTATATCCAAGAACTATATCCACGAACAGGGTTGGTACTAATTTACGGAGTTGGCAGAAACCAGCAATCATCAACAATGGGCCTGCAAACAATAAGAAAACATGATTTGAGTTCTGTGCAATGCTTCCTCAGATACTTTGCAGGTAGGCCATTTTTCTATCTCTTCAATTGACATTAAATCAAGATGAGATGAAACGATTGCAGTGTCAAGAAAACGAATGAATAAGAGGAACCAACGGTGTCATATTCAGATTATATTCTCAGTTATACTGTTTATTTCGCATCAGAAATTCAGAACATGTACAAATTAACCAAGAAGAAACCTGGCCATGCAAACACACACGCAGTCACGTACCAGCGACGATCCCGGCGTGGTAGCTGCGGCAGCGGAAGAAGTGGCCGCGGTCCCTGATCTCGCGCAAGGCGAGCAGGACGGGCCGGAGGGGCTCGGCGACGAGCGCGTTCCATATGGCCTCCAGCTCCTCCCGGCCGTGGCCGGTCGTCGGCCCGTCGGTCTCCTGCGAGGGGAGCTCCTCCGGGGTGAGCTCGGACGCCCACCACTGATTGAGGGCCGGAGTGCTAGGGCGTGCGCTGCACAGCCTCAGCGCGCTGAATCTTGGGTGCTTGGTGAATTGCAGGCGAGGGGCGCAGCAGTAGGAATTGGATCGTCGGCTCCGCGTGGCACTGGGGCAGACGCGGAGGGAGGAAGCCACTGTCGCCGAGTTTAACGCCATGGTGATTGCTACGGACGTTTTTCGAGTGCGTTTGGCGTCGTGGCGGCCTATATTATACCGGATGGCAGGGACAAGTGCGGGACGAGCCGGACTCGGGCAGGAGTCCGACCAGGCCACCTAAATTTGAGAGTTCGATCGGCAGCGGGCCGCAACCCATTGAATATCGCTCCCTCCGGACTCGCTTTCGCTTGCTCGCTAAAAACAAAATCGTTCGCTCCATCAACTCGCCTCGCTGCATTTTTCACGGTTTTGAATATGTTGGTGAAATAATAAAAAAATCATAGATTAATTAAACATGTTCGTAGGTTACAAAAAATCACAGCATTGGGAAAATTACACAAATAATTAAATCACGAATTTTGAAAATACACAACCGATTTTGAAAAAAAAATCATCAGTTTTGAAAAAAGAACACCGATTTTGAAAAAAATAATCATCGAATTTGAATTATTCATTGTTTTTTAAAAAAATGTTATCGATTTTGAAAAAAGTTCACAAGTTTGGGAAAGGTCAAGAAAAATCATGAATTTCGAAAAAGTTCATTGTATTTTATAAACATCTCATCAATTTTGAAAAAAAGTACATCGAATTGAAAAAAGTTCATTTGATTTGAAAAAAAGTTCAATCGAATGGAAAAAGGTTCATTATTTAAAAAAATCACCAAAATGTTAACAAGGTTCATTGATTTCGAAAAAAGTTCATTGAATTGGAAAAGTTCATCAATTTTGGAAAAGAAAATCATTGATTTGAATTTTTTTCGCAAATTTAAGAAAAGAAACAAGAAACAAAATAAAGAAAAGAAAAATAACATCGGAAATAAGGTGGGGCATCTCCTATGCATAGAAATGTAAAACAAGAAGTATGCAGTCACAAGTGTCGAGGTGGCGTACCGGTCCCGCTAAGGAAGGAAGAGATCCCGGGTTCGATCCCTATTGATCACACTCCCCGCACCCTTTTTTGAGTTTTAAAACAGAAAAAAATATAAAATGGGCAGGCCGAGAACTAAGGCGTAGTGTGCGCCAGTTTGCAGGTTGAACTGCCAACGACGCCTGAAGCGTCAAATAGGGTTTGCCCCAAGGGGAGGCCACGCGTGCGCTAAGTTTTTCCAGAAGGGCCGCACTTGCGTGCGTGTCCGTTTGCGCCATGATTAGTGCACTTATGTGTAGTGGAAAATTCTTAAAAACTATTGGTAATTCTATGAATACATCAGAATACGATCGACTATAGATGTCGGTCTTGTAGAAATACGTCGTATGTATTGTTGTATTATCCCCTCTTTGACTATGGGTGGACTTTATATGTTTACTCCTTTTCTTCGTGTTCATCTACTTTCTCATGTCTCGTCATTCTTAATCTGGACGAACTCTTCTTCCTCTGTACGTCGGCACTGTTGTTCCTTCTCTTATCCGATGCTTCTTATTCCCATCACATTCATGTAATTTCTTTGCCTAGCTCCTTCACGTACTGTGGGTATTTTGTCCACTACCAATATGGGATCTTTCCAAGTAGAGTTTGAAGGTTAAAGTTGCAATTCGACAGGTAATTTATTTTGTTCTCCTAGTATTCTTGCTTACTCACCTAGGCGCTCTCATATCTTTCTATCTAGAATTATAAGGATGCAGACTTGCTGACCTTGGATCATTTGATATACACTCTTGTTTACAATCTCACGTATGCGCGGAGACTTGAATGTTACTAACGTTCAGTCATCGCACGATTCTAGATCGGCAACTGAGGAACATGGTTTTCTTTCGCGACGAACTTCTCTTATAGATCCACATATTCAGATTTCCGAGTCAGTTCTGGATCTCAATTCATCGCTTATGGATATGTCAGTTTCTTTGGAATACAGTCATCAACATACTAGATAATTCTAAAATCTCTTCCCTCCATATTAATTGTTTATTTCTTCATTGTCAAGTTATCACATTTAAGTTTCATTTGCGCTTGTTAACCAGTTCTTAATTTCATCATGTACTGCAACTTTCAAGGTCTTATGCATTCTGGAGTCACTGCTAGTTATCATACCGATTATGGGTTAGAGAAAATTTCCCCGGTCTCTAATTTGAGTATGCATGCCAATCCAAATTCCTTTTATATACGTCTCTCAGTCAGGAACAAATATAATAAATTATCCCAAGATTTTTGTCGTTACACACTTCTATTTCAGTCATCTCTAAAGATGTTGATAACCCCATTGGATTGTTCTGAAATTTTAGATGTCTTTTTCACTTATTTTTGTTTCCTTTTTTCAAATAGCAAGAGTTTGTAAATTGTACTGATATCTGCTCACAACCTACATATGATTAACATCAGGATGATACTTCTCACTACAACAAATTGTCACAAGAATTCAAAGAGTACATACTTTCTTACGATTTGTGTGATATTCTTTTTGTACTCTGCTTCTATGATAGTTCTTTCTGTTATTTATTATGTCTGTTAACATTATTTCAGATGGCACAATAGTCTTAATTCTACTAACGTCTCATTTGATTCACTTGATATTATGTCCGATGTTCTAGTTTCCCCTCATATTCCTCAGTTTCATTCTACGCCTTCAACACAATCACCTCAATCACTGCATACTCGTGCTTCAGATGATTTGAAATCTATGTAATCAGCATGTGTCACCTTCTGTGCCAACAGATGAAAAAAATGATGCCAATATTTGCCAACACCAATAACTCATATGTAAATCTTCTACCTTCCTACAAATTTACGTTCACAAGTTTGTCATTAACGCCCGCCTGACACGCCCAGCCCACCGTCGACCCCACGGCTGTCCCACAAAAAGGTGCATCCGGTTCATCGCTCCGAAACCCTAGCTCACTCACTCTCCTCTCTCGCTCCGTCCTCTCCTCTCCCCGCACCGATTTCAATCGAATCCGGCGGAATGTCGAGCTCCGGCAGCCGCTCCGGCGACGGCCTGGATCCGGAGTATGAGCTTGCCCTCCGCATCGCTTTGGAGCGGTCCAAGGTGGAGACCGGGGGCAGCTCCGGATCTACAGCCTCGTCGCTTCCCCTCCGTCGCAGATCGGACGCCGGCGCCGGCTCCTCCCGGCCCGTGCGTAGCTCCGACAGGCGGCCTGCACAATCCGCGCCTCCCCTGCGCCATCCCCCGGCCCCGCCGGCTGCTTCCCCAAGTGGGCAGCGGTGGGTGCTTGTGCCCGCCGCGCCGGCCCGGACGCGCACGCCGGAATCAGAGGCGCGCGCCGCCCGCCGCGAGCGTCAACGGCAGAGGGAGAGGTTGGAGGCGGAGCAATCCGTGCGCCGTCGCCGCGGGATGGAGGCGGAGCCCGACGAGGACACGCGGCTCCTCGAATGGGTCTACCGCCAGTCGCTTACGACCGCGGAGACGGACGCGCGGCGGCTCCGGCGGAAGAACGCGAAGGCGCTCCGGATTGCCATTGAGCAGTCAGAGCGCGAGGCGGCGGAGGCAGCGGCGGAGGCGACTCGGCTCGCCAAGCTCAAGCGGCAACAGGACAGCGGCGGCTACAAGGGCTCGTCATCCTCTCCGACGACGAGGATGACGACCACGGCTCCTCGTCGGACGACTCCGACGATTCCCCACCAGCCGCCGACTCCTACAGCTGCGCCGGCGACCGGAAGGGCAAAGGGCCGGCGAGGAAGTGGTGACTGTCCCCCGTCTCCGTTTGTATTTTAATTATGTTTAGCTGGTTTGTAGTTAGGATTTGCCGATGAACTCCGATGAACTATGCTCCTTTTGTTCGGCATTTGCAATCCGATCGGACGAACCTGTGTGTTGATCTAATTTTACGTAGCGTTGCATGGGGTTGTATGGTTTTGAGGGATCGGATGTGGAAGCCAACAAATGAGACGCGCCCGGTCAGTGTCCGCGGACGCACCCGGTCGCGTCCGCGGACGTTTGAGGGGCCGGATTTGCAAGGTTCGACTGTAGATGCTCTTAAAGAGCCGGATGGCGAGGGGTGGCATCGCTATTGAGACCGACGCCACCTTGCTAACCCTACTGCCAGGATGTACATTGTGTCACGCTGCCATACACCTGATCTGACATATGACTGCGTGTCTGCGTCCGTCTGTCGTACACTTTTTTTGTTTGAGAATGTCTGTCGTACACTTTTTTTTGTTTGAGAATGTCTGTCTTGATCATAGCTCCGCTCGGGAGAGAGCTATTTCATTTGTGATAAAGTGTACGACAGACAGCCATCCCCGCCGCACGCGTCGACGTTCATTGATGGCGTCTCCGGCCGCGTCCTCCCCTGCATCGCCCTACGGGAGGCCCATGCCGTGACCCGCATCCCCTGGTTGACCCGGTCTCCGGAAGAATCTTTCCTTGCGTGGCTTTGGAGGAGGTGTTTGGCGCAAGCGATGACGAGATCCGGGTAAGTGATTCCCCGCCTTCCTCTTCTGGTGGTCTGGCCACCGCCCATCCGGCCGCCGCAGCCTCCCCCGCTCCTTCATGGGCAGCGGTGGCAGCTGCTCCAGCCAGACCGAGGCTCCAGTCCATTATCGTCGCGCCTGGCCGCAAGGATCCGCCTTCTGCCGGACAGGCGATTCGCTCGAGCTCTCCCTCCGCGCAAGGCGTTACTGCTCCTGGGCTCGAGCCAGGGTGGGAGATGGCGCGCTCTCGGCGGGCTCGCAGCCTGGCGCGATGGCAGGCGGAGGGGCAGTGGGCAAAGGATTCGCGGCCCAGACGGGGTGATCGTCCTCCGTCCGCTGCTACTGAAGCCTTCAAGAGGAGATTTGGGAATCTTTGCTACAAATGCCTATCAGCCAAGCACAAGTTCTATGAATGCATAGATCCCATAAAGTGCTACAATTGCAAGGAGAACTGGCATACTGCGCGTGGATGCCCAAACCGCCAGAGCAAGAACAAGCAAGTTAGCGCTTACATTCAGCCACCCACCACCACCACTCCACCCGCGTGCTCGCCGCCTGCCCCTCCGCGGGCGACGCTGCCGCCACCGAATCCTTCCGGGAACGACTGGCCACCACTCCCTTCGTCGAGGGGCATGGCGTACGTCCCTGGCACGGCGGCGCAACGACCGGCGACCTCGAGCTGCACGGTGTTCGGCACACCGGCCATGGAGGAAGAGTCGTATCGACTGCGCACCATCGCGCTCACCCTGAAGGCGCTGGACCCTTGTCCTAGCATCACAGCGGATATGGTGGCTATGGCCGTCGAGAGCAAGCTGCACTTCCCTTGGCGCGACATCAGCGCTGCATCGTACTTCCCTGAAGACTTTCTGCTCACCCTCTTCGAGCCGCGCCAGCGTGACCTCGTGCTTGAGCTGCGTATCATCAAGGTCGGCGGTGTTCGCTTCAAGATCATGCCATGGTTTCCTCCCTCCATTGGTAGGAACAGCATCTTGCGGTTCTACTGTCGGGTCACGCTCGACAGGCTGCCGCTGATTGCTTGGGAGCGGGAGAAGGTGGTCCGGATCCTGGGCGACGACTGCGTCCTGGATCACATCAAGCGGCAATCGATGTCGCGCGCCAACTGCTCGGCGCTCTTCGCCTGGGCTTGGACCTGGAACACCGACAAGATCCCTCGGGCGTGCGAGTTCAACGTCCTGTACCGCCCCGACGGCGCGCGGGCGCGTGAGTCCGTGCCTGAGGGAACGCCGCTGGAGGAGGGCTTGGAAGGACCAAGCTTCCCGGTGCTCATCCACCTGGACGTGGTCAAGGACTACACGCCTGCGTCGCCCTCGGCAACTCCGATCGCCGACGACAACCCGGAGTGGCCCACGATTCATCGTTTCCGCGATTGGAAGATGGATGTGCTTGATGGGACCGAGCCCTCCCGTGTGGTCGCGGCCAGCGGCGAAGCCAGCGCTAAGAATCTGTGGGGTCAATGGTAAATTTGTTGAAATTGTTCTTCACAATGAACAGTACATATACAGTATTTGTAGGCTGTTTTTTGAAAAAGTTGTGGGGTCAGCTGACCCCACAGCTTACACATAGATTCGCCTCTGGTCGCGGCGGCAGTGTCTGCCCCTGCAGGGCGGCGCTACGACGAGGACCGGGATCGTGATGATGGCTTTGGCGGAGGCCGTCGAAGCAACAACAACCGCGGGGGCGGACGCAAGCGCTTCTGGCGAGGACCCGGAGGGCAAGGCCAATGCCGTGACACCGCCTGCCGCGAGCCAGAACCTAGAAGGCACCGTCGTCAAGACACCGGGCCAGCCACGGATGTACGCCCGGCGGCGCAGCATCTTGCAGCGCCGGTGGTGACGAGGGAGCCGGTGTTCATCACTCCATCGTTGCAGGAGAGGTATGGAGACAGCGATGACCAGTCAAGGGAACAAGCTGACATCCAAGCCTCAGATGATGACATGAGTGACGCACACAGTGTGGTTGCACAGCCGACCAACCAGCATGCTGCATGCCCAAGCCTGCCACAGCCTGCGCTGACGGAGCAAGCTCTGCTCAACGGCCAGTTTGCCAGCATAGATGATGCACCCACGCTGCTGCCTCCTACCGGACGAAATCACTGTTTTGACCTTACGGGGATACTTTAGCACAAAGTGAACTCTGAATGAAACTATTTCCCAATCTGACCCTTTTGGAAACGCCACAGACCGCGGCATTTCAGGGACACACAGAAACGCCGAGCTAGCTCGCGTTGCTGCCCTGGCCCCACTCGCTGACGTGGCAGGATGGAAACGTCGAGGTAGTTTGCGTTTCTGAAAACGCCAGGAGCTTTGGCGTTTCTGATCAGGCTGGAAACGCCAAGCACCTTGGCGTTGCTGCAGCAAGACGCTTGTACTACGCACCAGCTAGCTTCAGCTTGCAATCGATCGATGGATGCACATGCACCCCATCCCCTTTCCCTGCAAGGCAGTATGGGAGCAAGAGTTAGTTAAGAAAAGCCAGAGAGCCATATGCGTGGATCGATTTGTCGAGAATCTCTCTCTCGTTCTCTCTCTCTCTCTCAAAAGATAGATGGATGGATAGACAGCCAGTAATTAATCAATCTTTCGTCTTGACTCACCCTAAGGTGAGCATGCAGCAAGCCGAAACGAACAAACGTAATGATTCAGTCGACCCATTCCCTCTTTTTTGCCTTAAATTTTATTGCCACAAGCTTAGCTTAGCGGGATCACATGACATATCTGAATTTTTGTCCAAAAAGACCCTCTGCCGAATGCTTTTGCCAGATTGGACCACCTGCGAAATAAAATGTCAAAACGGACCCCCACGATTCTGGCGGCGGGCGCGCCAGGTGACACGTGTCACCCGCCGCCACCAGGCGAGGCGGCCAGCACTGTTCGCAGACGGGGGACGGGTTTTGAACAGTGAACCCGTCCCCGATTTCGTTCGCTGTATGAAAACCGTCCCCGTCTGTGAACAGTGTCGGCCGCCTCCGCGCGTGGCGGCGGGTGACACGTGTCACCTGGCGCGCCCGCCGCCAGAATCGTGGGGGTCCGTTTTGACATTTTATTTTGCAGATGGTCTAATCTGGCAAAAGCATTCGGCAGAGGGTCCTTTTGGACAAAAATTCGACATATCTAGCCGAGTCAATTACACCACCAGTGCTAAAACTTGGCGTGAAAAGTCAGTTTAGTGCTAAAACTTGCAACATACATTGAACTGGTGTTACAACTTGGCTTTTGCGTGCATATACGGTGCAAAACATGTTTGTATACGAACATTGTGCTGACTAGGCGCGCCAGCGTGGCGTGGGGCCGTTGTCAGCCACCAAACGAGAGAGGGAGTACGTGTGGCCTGTTTTTTGCAGGAAAACCCTTGAAATTTCTTTTTTCTCACAAAAAAGCCCTCGCATGGGTCTTGGAAATTTTTTCTCGGAGGAGCCCCTGGAGCGGTTCGGTCTACGAATAATGTGCAAAAAACTGAGTCAGCTAGGATTCGAAGACGAGACCTGTGACTTGCAGATGCGACAGCCAAACAAACACAGCAGGAAGAATTCTTTGTTTTAAGTGGTTACGTGAACTATATATCTTGTAAAATATTTAGCAGGCTCGAGTTCATAAGGCCCATTTTGCACTGTTATTTTTAAAAAACTTTTATAAAATATCAGTAAATTGGAATCATGTGCTATTAATAAATTAAATTTCAAAGTAAAATGAACACTTTTATATACTACATAAATATTTTATTAAAACCCTGAAAATGTTAAACTCATATTAGAATTTATTTTCATATATAAAAATATGAAAATACTTTGATATTTTTGTTGAATAAGCAAATTATTACGTAATTCTAATTTCTAATTTAATTATATGAACAATTTTCATAAAAATACGTGAATATTTTATAATGTAATATTATATATACATATTTATTTATAACATAAAATTACAATTTACATATATTTTATAAATTTCTAGAAAAAATAACGCAACTGGGTGGGGTGCTACCCACGTGCACGTGATGACTACATGTCGCTGGTTTGAATCCTAGCCACTATTTTTACACTATATAATATATGTATCTTAAAGCATGAACTCTTTTATATACTACATGAATATTATGTTCAAACTGTGAACATTTTTAAACTTATATATGCATTTATGGAAATATAAATAAATATTAAAACTTTCTTAAAGTATGAACACATTTATATAATGTATTAATATTTTTTTAATACAGTGAACAATTTCAAACTATATAAGGGTTCATTGAATATATATTTTTATTATATATGCACATTATTACATGAATATTTTGGAATTTATAATTTAATTATATGGATAAATGCGTAAATTAATACATGTTTATTGTTATAATGTAATTTATTATATTTATATGTCTACTGTTTTAAGTTCATGATTATAATTTACATATAGTCATTTTTAACAAAAACTATGCAAATGGTCTGCACGGGCTGCAACCCTCTTAATAATTAAGCTTTAAGGAATATATTAAATATGTATCTACATTGGACATAAAACTATCCTGGATCAGGTGGTTAGCCGCGCTAGCCTACCTACTGCAGGTCATTGATTCATCAGAAGTGCGCAATTTTTATTATTATTTATGGGTCACGAGGGCTTTTTCATGAGAAGAAAATTTACGAGTGTGTTTCCGTAAAATAACAGGTTACATGCACCGCCTCCTGACAGCGTGTATAGTCAACCCAGTGTTCGTATAAAAACATGATTTTGCACCGTATATGCACATCAAAGCCAAGTTGTGGCACCGGTTCAATGTATGCCGCAAGTTTTAGCACTAAACTGAATCTTTACGCCAAGTTTTAACACCAGTGATGTAATTGACTCTATCTAGCCAGACGAGCCAACTTATATGAAAGAAAGAATGAAAGAAAGAAATATAAAAGAAAAGAGAAGCAGGTGGACGAATGGATAGATCGAGACGCATGCTTGCGTGCTTCTGACAGGACAGGACAGGACAGGACCAAGCTTTGACCATGAATTTCGATTGATGGTGTGGAGGTCTCGTAGATCGATCGAGAGAGAGTACACTCCTATACTTGTCTTTGTTTTGTCTGTCCTCCTGTGACCTTGGCAGCTCTAGTAGCGCATGCATGCATGTGCATGCGTCCATGTACGTAGCTAGGTAGGCAGGTAGTGTACGTGCATATATAGGCCCTAGAGGTGCTCTGTCTTGCTTGAGTAAAACATGTGTACGGTGCTAGTACATAGATGTGTCTTTGGGGATCGATGGCTTAATTAATTATCTAGCAGAGGGCAACATAGGTGTGTTCAGAAAAATAATACTGTAATCTAGCAGGCCAATAAGTGCGTACTGGATTGATTGATTGCTTTGACTGACCTAGGGCGGCAACGCCAAGGCCTTTGGCGTTTCCAGCCTGGTCAGAAACGCCAAAGCTCTTGGCGTTTTCAGAAACGCAAACTACCTCGGCGTTTTAATCCTGCCACATCAGCAAGTGGGGGTCAGGGCAGCAACGCAAGCTAGCTCGGCGTTTAGGTGTGGCCCAGAAACGCCGTGGTCTGTGGCGTTTCCAAAAGGGTCAGATTGGGAAATAGTTTCATTCAGAGTTCATTTTGTGCTAAAGTATCCTCATAAGGTCAGAACGGTGATTTCGTCCCCTCCTACCATGCTTGGGCTCACACAGTTGTACTCCCTGTCCCGCCAGGATGCCTTTTTCCCTTTCGGGACGGGCTGGGGATGGGATGCTGAGCCAAACACTGGTTCGTTTTTCGGTCTCGTCACAAGCATGACACCATTGCCTGGTGGCCCCGCAAACCCCACTGAGCTTGCCCCTCCTCCCGCATCACTCTGTATGCCCAGTCTACCAATGTGGACCACGCAGCCTGAGATACACTGGTACCCTGAATTGCAAATGGGGGGGGGGGGGGGGGGGGGGGGGGGGGGAGGCTTCGTTCAGGCTGGCACGACTTGGGGTGCAACACAAGAGATGCTGAGCTCCCAACCTATGCTAGGTCCAGAAGTTTTGTTCGGGCCGGGCGCGTCTTTACAGTGTGGGCCGCAACTGGTGGAGCTGGGCCAGCATGAGAGCACGCCAGTTTCGGGCCATCAGGTCTGCTAGTTTCCAATGGATGAACAACTATCCTTGTTTAACTGGAATGTGAGAGGGATAAACGACGCTGCGCGTCGGGCCACTGTAAGAGAGTTGATTGATAGACTGGCCCGTTTCGAAAAAATTGATAGACTGGCACCTGCACTTGTCTGCCTCCAAGAGTCGAAGCTTGCGGCATGCTCGTCGCAAGATCGCCGTGAGATTGTCGGGTCTAGGTTTGACAACCATGTTGCCCTGAACGCTGAGGGAACGAGAGGCGGAGTCTTGTTTTGTTGGCGCTCCGACCGCTATGCGGTCGATAGGATCGATGTGCGCGCCTTTTCCATTACAGCTCGCTTTAAATCTGTAGGGGCTGCCGAGGCGTGGACGCTCACCACTGTCTACGGGCCACATGACACTGAACGCAAAAGGGCCTTCATCAATGAGCTTGCTGACTTACACAACACGCTGGATGGCTCGTGGATCGTTATAGGCTATTTTAACCTAATCAAAGATCTGCAAGACAAGAACAATGCATGCATTAACAGAACCTGGATGCGCAGGTTCCGACACACTTTGAACTCATCCAGCCTACATGAAATCCCGTTAGTAGGACGGCGCTATACTTGGAGTAACGAGCAAGGCAATCCCACGCTAGTCCGGCTTGACCGGGCATTTAGTAACGTGGATTGGGAGATGCGGTTCCCGACTGCAAAACTAATTCCTAAATCCACTGCCATCTCGGATCACTGTCCATTACTACTCATTAACAAGGGGTTGGTTTCGACCAATCGCCGCTTTAGGTATGACAGCTACTGGCAACACATGTCTGGCTTCCGAGAGGTTGTACAACAGGCATGGAACACACACGCTGGGATCCGGAGCCCCCTAGCAATCTTTGAGCTTAAACTATTTTGGGTCAGCAAAGCTCTCCAAAAATGGAGCAGAGAATGTGTCGGCGATGTGCAGAGACAAATGCACATTGTGAATGAGCTGATCCTGCAGCAGGACAAAGCTCAAGAACTGCGCATCCTCACCAGTGACGAGAGAGAGCTGCGCGCTATGCTCAAGCGCCGCACGATGGGACTCGCGGTCATCCTGAAGATCAAACGCAGACAAAGAAGTAGGGTGATGTGGTTAAAGGCTGGAGATGCAAACTCCAAGTTTTTCCACAGGAAAGCAAATGCGCGACATCGTCGAAACACCATACATGTGCTGCTAGGGGTGAATGGAGCAGTATCCTCGGTGGACGGTATGATGCAGCTTGCACATGACCACTTCAACAACATCTTTGGTCAGCCGCAGCAGTCCATAGCGACCTTCAACTGGGATGAGCTTGAGCTAGATCACGCTGACCTACACGACCTGGAGGATGAGTTCTCGATGGAGGAGATCAACAGGGTGATTGATGACATACCGTCGGACAAAGCTCCCGGCCTGGACGGTTTCTCAGGTGGCTTCTTCAAAACCTGTTGTGAAATAATCAAACATGACCTACATGCTGCAATCAACCAACTTCAAAGCATGGACAGTCGCGGCCTAGAAGGTGCAACAAGGCTCTTATTGTGCTAATCCCAAAGAAACAGGGGCAGACACGTTGGCTGACTTCCGCCCGATATCGCTAATTCTAGCATCATTAAAATCTTCTCCAAGTTGCTGGCCACTTGACTTGCCCCAAAGCTCAATGATCTGGTGGACCAATGCCAAAGTGCGTTCATCAAGAAGCGATGTATCCAAGAAAACTTCCTTCATGTCCAGAACACTGCGAGATTCTTTCATCAAACCAAAAAGGCTTCAATACTGCTTAAGGTTGACATTGCCAAGGCCTTTGACTCTGTGTCTTGGACATACATCTTGGACATGCTCCGAGCTCGAGGTTTTGGACCGCGATGGCGCGAATGGACTGCGATGCTGCTGCGAACGACCTCATCGCGCGTCCTAATTAATGGACATACGTCTTAGCCGGTGCACCACCAATAGGGCCTGAGGCAGGGGGACTCGCTTTCCCCCTTCCTCTTCATACTTGCCATGGATCCTCTCCAAAGAATGATGAAGTTGGCCACAAACGCTGGAGTACTCTCAAAGCTACCTGGAAGACGTACAGTACTACGCTGCTCTTTGTATGCCGATGACGTCGCACTGTTCATTAACCCCTCGATGAGGGACGAGCAGATGATCAAGCTGATTCTCACACTCTTCGACAATGTCACGGGCCTTGTCACCAATCTGTCCAAGAGTGTAGCGCTCCCAATCCGATGCCAAAACCAAGACCTACAACACATTTTACGACCGCTGGGTATCCCTCTTGGCACCTTCCCTGCAACCTACCTAGGGATGCCACTCTCCCTACGCACTTTGCGCAAGATCGACCTCTATCCTCTCATTGACAAATTTGGAGGAAAATGGCAACATGGAAAGGAGACCTAATGGCCAAAAGTGGACGGCTAATCCTGCTTAAATCGGCGATGTCGACGCTGGCGACCTATATGCTCTTGGTGCACTAGTTCCCTATTTGGGTAATGAAGCGTCTCGTTAAAATCTGTCGGGCCTGGTTGTGGGCTGGACAACAAGACTGTACCGTGGGCAAATGTCACGTGAGCTGGGCATTGTTGAGTCGACCAAAGGAGCTTGGTGGGCTGGGTGTGCTAGACCTCACCAAATTCGGTCGAGCGCTCAGATTGAGATGGTTGTGGCATGCCTGGACCACGCCTGAATGGCCATGGGTCGGAACACAGCTGCCATGCGACGAGATTGATCATGAGCTGTTCGCCATGGCTACAGAGATAACGGTTGGCTGTGGTAACCTAGCACGGTTCTGGCATGATCGATGGCTAAATGGGCTAACACCAAAGCAGATTGCACCGCGCCTATTCTCTAATGCTGCGCGGAAGAACCGCACGATACAGGAAGCAATGCATGAGGAAAGATGGCTACAGGATCTAGCCACTGGGCTCACCGAGGACATGTTGCATGAACTCATACAACTTGCAAGATACCTTGAAAACATTGTACTCCAGGAAAGGCAAACCGATACTATACGCTGGC
Organism: Elymus sibiricus; assembly: GCA_039707655.1. NCBI lineage: Eukaryota > Viridiplantae > Streptophyta > Magnoliopsida > Poales > Poaceae > Elymus > Elymus sibiricus. The sequence goes on from CM077665.1 coordinate 507,441,623, forward strand.
GTTTTACGCAGGACGACTCTTACACCGCAAAATCCATGCACGAGATACAATTCATTGGTACGCAACACATGGAAGCGGCGAATATCATTTGGTCTGGATGGGCGCCCGGAAAATGCAGATTTTTTTCTATGGACGGCGGCGCTGGGAAGAACACCAACGGCCAATCTATTGCAACGGAAAGGCTGGACAAACAATTACTTCTCCCTCTCTGCATCAGGAACCTTGAAACTGCAACACACTTGCTACTGGAATGCCCTCGGGCTAGGCACATCTAGGACCAGATCGCAACACAGGCTCACATGCATCATTTGCGGCTGGCAAACTGGTCGCCGATTGCCACCATCAAAGAATGGATGTCAACCTGCAGGCAGAATGCACCTAAGGAAAAGAAAAAAGGCACGATCTCGATGATCCATCTCGTTGCATGGGAAATTTGGAAGGAACGGAATAGAAGAGTCTTTCGACGCCAAGAGATGATGACCAACCAACTGGTTAGGTTAGCTAGAAATTAACCTGTGGAACATGGCAGGCGCTAAAATCCCGTTTGACCCAGGCTGAATGTATTTTCCCCTTCCTTTTCTTTAGCACCAGACCTTTCATGGTGCTCCCCTTTGTATTCCTTCTTTACTAATCAATGAATTTGGTACATCTCCTACCAACATTCAAAAAAATACAAATGAAATAGCTTAACGATTGCCAACGATATATGCGAGAGACAATGCAACTTTTTACATGGCCAAACGCAGTTACTGTTATTGTGCCATGATGTACCTCTTTGAATATATTTGGCATAGGCGCGCTCTCAGGATGCACCTCTATCAAGGGAATTTGTCTATGAACGTTCTGGTAGGTTGCTTTCTTCTCCTTGTGTGGGTTGGTCTGAGGCCGCATTGCTCACTTGTCCTGCGTCACACATGACAATCGACTAGAAGGGTTGGACGCGCTTTGCTGCATCGTCGGTGTTGCTTGGTTTTCATTAAAAAAAATACTCCCTTTGTTTCAAAATATAAGGTGTAATTTTTTGAAAAATCAAATCTGTTAAAGTTTGACCAAATTTGTAGAGAAATATATCAATATACATAATATCAAATTGGTATCATTAGATTCATCATGATTTTTTTATTGATTTAGTATTGTGGCTGTCAATATTTTTGGCTCTAAACTTGATCAAAGTTAAATACTCCTTATGTCATAAAACTGAGTGAGTATTTGGTTTGGCGAGAGGGGGAGACGATGAAGTGTGTTTATTTATTTATGATGCAACGTGTTTGGTCGGCCTTCAGTGGTGCGATTGAGTGTTATTTGCTAATTAATCCATACTTTTGTGTGAAAATTTCATCGGTGACTGCATTTTCTATATTGGTGCTACAATATTACATATTGGCACTTTTTAAGGTGGTGAGAGGGCTGCCGGTTGATTGATATGTTTTTATAGGTCGATTGTTGCCGGTTGATTTAGAAAATCGTTGGACTGTCAAGATCGTAAATCAAATACAAAATTAAATACCTCGATGAAATTAGAGAGCTTCAAAATTAAAGAGCACAAGGAATAAAAGAATATAATAACAAAGATGGATTAAAAGAATTTACTAAGAGAGATGAATTAAAATAATTAAATAAGAGAGCTCCTTGAGAAATTGTTGACCCGGTCAAAATCAGGCGACCCAATTATAAATTGAAGACAACAATTGTTTGTGAGGCCTTAAAATTAAGGAGCATAGTGTATTTATAAATATAGTATAGAAAAATTGAATAAGAGAGCTTTGAGAAATTGTTGACCCGGTCAAAATCGAGTGACCCAATGTCAATTGGAGACCTCAATTGAATGTGGGCTCTCCAATTCTAGGGGGATTAGTGTTATAGTATATTTAGTAGCACGTTCATTAGCACGGTCCTTTTTTTAGATTTCAGTTGTTGGTGGTACCAGCAACATCTTCTGCTACCTTTACTTCAGGGGTCCCAAACTCATTCTCCCGATCATTACCATCTGAACTTGCATTACAAGGTAATTTTGATATCGGGGTAGGTTCACCTGATGCTTCAATATGTAAAATTGTTGTATATCTGGAACTACCTGCGTTAATTTTTTTAAGAACAGTCAAGAAGATCGGCCAATAATTTTAAATGATCACAAGACATATATTAACTTAGGACATGAGCGTCAAATGAAAGCAGCATACAAGAATCACAACATGTTAGTCATTTTTTACAACAAGGCAATACCTGGTCTGGTTGGATGGCTTTAGACTGATGAGATTAGTTGAGGCCGCTATAGCTGCCTCATCAACCGCTGTTGCCAGTGAGCAAGTGAAAGTTTTGAAGCACGGAAAACAGCGTCTTGTGTAGCATTTGGCATGAGAGTTGTGCTTGCCACAGTGGCAGGTTCAGGAATACCCGTCGCACTATCATTTTGATCGATAAATAGATAGATATTACCATCAACACCTTCTGGTGCATCCTCAACCCACAAATTGCTTACAAATAAGTCATGGCTACTATGTTCTTCTGAGAAGGTTGTTGTTTCAAATGCAAGGAAGAGTGGATCCAGAAGGTGGGAACCAAAGGGGGCGGAATCACACACACACTATGCGGGGGAACGTGACGAACTACTGTCACGCAAAACAACAAGTATGTCATTACTAGGTGTCCGAGGGGCTTTTTGTGTTCGGGTGCTCGGAGGAACCTAACAGTCCCTCATGTTGTCTGAATGGTCCGGGTGTCTGGGGTCCTCGGGCCCCTAGGTGCCTGGAGTTTTAGGGCATCTCTCAAGATGGTCCGGGTGCCCGGAGCACCCTTGGTAGCTGATACGTCTCCATCGTATCTACTTTTCCAAACTCTTTTGCCCTTGTTTTGGACTCTAATTTGCATGATTTGAATGGAACTAACCCGGACTGACGCTGTTTTCAGCAGAATTGCCTTGGTGCTATTTTTGTGCAGAAATAAAAGTTCTCGAATTGACCTGAAAATTTACGGAGAATATTTTTGGAATTAATAAAAAATACTGGCGAAAGAATCAACCAGAGGGGGTCCACCCATTGGCCACAAGCCAGGGGGCGCCCCCCCCTAGGGCGCGCCCAGGTGGCTTGTGGGCCCCCTGCAACACCTCCGACCTCAACTCCAACTCCATATAACCCTATTCGGGGAGAAAAAAATCAAGGAGAAGAGTTCATTGCGTTTCACGATACGGAGCTGCCGCCACCTCCTATTCTTCCTCGGGAGGGCAGATCTGGGGTCCGTTTTGGGCTCCGGAGAGGGGAAATCGACGCCGTCGTCATCACCAACCATCCTTCATCACCAATTTCATGATGCTCTCCGCCGTTCGTGAGTAATCCCATCGTAGGCTTGCTGGACGGTGATGGGTTGGATAATATTTACCATGTAATCGAGTTAGTTTTGTTAGGGTTTGATCCCTAGTATCCACTATGTTCTGAGATTGATGTTGCTATGACTTTGCTATGCTTAATGCTTGTCACTAGGGCCCGAGTGCCATGATTTCAGATCTGAACCTATTATGTTTTTGTGAATATATATGTGTTCTTGATCCTATCTTGCAAGTTGTAGACACCTATTACGAGTTATGATCCGCATCCCCCAGGGTGACAATAACTGGGATTCTTTCCGGTGATTACCGTAGTTTGAGGAGTTCATGTATTCACTAAGTGCTAATGCTTTGGTCCGGTTCTCTATTAAAAGGAGGCCTTAATATCCCTTAGTTTCCATTAGGACCCCGCTGCCACGGGAGGGTAGGACAAAAGATGTCATGCAAGTTCTTTTCCATAAGTACGTATGACTATATATGGAATACATGCCTACATTATATTGATGAATTGGAGCTAGTTCTGTGTCATCCTATGTTATAACCGTTGCATGATGAATGCCATCCGACATAATTATCCATCACTGATCCGTTGCCTATGAGCTTTTCATATATTGATCTTTGCTAAAGTTACTTTTGCTACCGTCACCGTTACTTCCATACTACTTTGCTACTAAATACTTTGTTGCAGATATTAAGTCTTTCAGGTGTGGTTGAATTGACAACTCAGCTGCTAATACTCGAGAATATTCTTTGGCTCCCCTTGTGTCGATTCAATAAATCTGGGTTGAATACTCTACCCTCGAAAACTATTGCGATCCCCTATACTTGTGGGTTATCAAGACCCATTTCTGGCGCCGTTGCCGGGGAGCATAACTCTATTCTCCGAGTCACTTGGGATTTATATCTGTTGATCACTATGAAAAATCTGAAAGACCCAAAAACCAAGATCTATCCCTCTACTACGAGGGGAGGTAAGGAACTGCCATCTAGCTCTGCACTTGATTCACCTTCTGTTATGAGTAAATTTGCGACACCACCACCTGCTATTGATTCTGATATGTCGCAAGCAATTGATGATGCCACTTCTGCTATGCATGATGCTTATGATGATACTTTGCTTGATAATATTGTGCCACTGGGTGAATTTCTTGATGAACAAATTGCTAGAGTTAATGCTGAAACTGATGATATTTCTGAAACTGATGAAATTATTGAAGCTGAACACTATGAGACACCTGTTAGACCTAGCTCTCCAAGATATAAATTGCCTAATATACCTAAGGGTTATGTTATGGAGGGAGAGGTAGCTAGGGACTTTCTTGCTTGTAAGGATAGAGCTGATCTTAAGAAATTACTATGCACGTGGAAGGAAAAATCTTTGAATGCTAGAATGCAATATGATCCTAAGTTTGCTACTTCACCTATCTTTGTTACTGATAAGGATTATGAATTCTCTGTCGATACTGAATTAATTACTTTGGTTGAATCTGATCCTTTCCATGGTTATGAATCTGAAACTGTTGTGGCACATCTTACTAAATTGAATGATATAGCCACCCTATTTACTCATGAGGAAAAAAATCGTTATTACTATATTCTTAAGTTGTTTCCTTTCTCATTAAAGGGTGATGCTAAGATATGGTTTAATTCTCTTGCTCCTGGTTGTGTGCGTAGTCCCCAGGATATGATATATTACTTCTCTGAAAAATATTTTCCTGCCATAAGAAAAGAGCTGCCTTGCAGGAAATATTTAACTTTGTGCAAATTGAAAAAGAGAGTCTCCCACAAGCTTGGGGGAGGCTTCTCCAATTACTTAATGCTTTGCCTGATCATCCTCTCAAGAAAAACAAAATACTTGATATCTTTTATAATGGACAAACCGATGCTTCTAGGGACCACCTAGATAGTTGTGTTGGTTGTGTTTTCAGTGAACGAACTATTGAACAAGCTGAACTACTATTGAATAATATATTGAGCAATGATAATGATTGGACTATTCCCGAACCACCTCCAAAGCCAACTCCGAAGAAAAGATGTATTCTATTTCTCAGTCCTGAAGATATGCAAGAGGCAAAGAAATCTATGAAATAAAAAGGTATTAAAGCTGAAGATATTAAGAATTTACCACCTATTGAAGAAATACATGGTCTTGATACCCCGACATAGGTAGTAGAGGTAAATTCTCTCCGTAGATTTGATGAAGGTGATAGTCCTTATAATAAGTCTGCTAGCCAATGCATGGATGAGTTTGATAACTTTATTGTTAAGCAAGAAAATTTCAATGCTTATGTTAGTAGACAATTGAGACATAATGCTTACATGCTTGATCGCTTAGGTGATTATATGAGTAGAACTATCAATGATCTTAAGCTTATTAGTAAACATGCTTCCATGGTAACTACTCAAGTAGAACAAGTACTTAAGGCACAAAATGATTTGCTTAATGAGATGAATGGTAAGAACAATGATCATTCTGTTAGAGTTGTGACTAGAGGTGGTAAAATGACTCAGGAACCTTTGTATCCTGAGGGCCATCCTAAGAGAATTGAGCAGGATTCTTAGAGAATTGATACTGATGCACCTAGTCGTCCCAGTAATAAAAGGAAAAAGAATGATGATAGGACTTTGCATGCTGCTAGTGAACCTGTTATAGATACACATGAGAATCCAAATGATATTTCTATTTCTGATGCTGAAACACAACCTGGTGATGAACATGAACTGGGTGATAATATTAATGACGATGTTCATGTTGATGCTCAACCTAGCAATGATAATGATGTGGAGATTGAACCTGCTGTTGATCTTGATAACCCACAACCTAAGAATAAAAGATATGATAAAAGAGACTTTGTTGCTAGGAAGCATGGTAAAGAAAGAGAACCATGGGTTCAGAAACCCATGCCCTTTCCTCCTAAACCATCCAAGAAAAAGGATGATGAGGACTTTGAGCGTTTTGTTGAATTGCTTAGACCTGTCTTTTTGCGTATGCGCTTGACTGATATTCTGAAAATGTCTCCTTATGCTAAGTATATGAAAGATATTGTGACAAATAAAAGAAAGATACCGGAAGCTGAGATTTCCACCATGCTTGCTAATTATACCTTTAAGGGTGGAATACCAAAGAAACTAGGAGATCCCGGAGTACCTACTATACCATGCTCGATTAAAAGAAATTATGTTAAAACTGCTTTATATGACCTTGGAGCTGGTGTTAGTGTTATGCCTTTCTCTTTGTATCGTAGACTTGATTTGAATAAGTTGACACCTACTGAAATCTCTTTGCAAATGGCTGATAAATCAACCGCTTTACCCATCGGTATTTGTGAGGATGTGCCTGTCGTAGTTGCAAATGTTACTATCCTAACAGACTTTGTTATTCTTGATATTCCCGAGGACGACAGTATGTCGATCATCCTTGGTAGACCTTTTTTGAATATTGAGGGGCTGTTATTGATTGCAACAAAGGCAATGTCACTTTTCATGTTAATGGTAATGAGCATACGGTGCACTTTGCGAAGAAACAACCTCAAGTTCATAGTATCAACTCTATTGGAGAAACTCCAACAATTGCTATTGGAGGTTTTAAATTCCCTCTCCCTACTGTCAAGAAGAAATATGAAATAATCATGGTAGGGGACATGCCTGTCCCCGTTGAGGTAACTTAGTGTTATTCGAAAATTCTCCGGTTTCATGTTACTCGAAAGAAGTTTGTTAATAAGACTTGATCAACCTTGTTAATGAATTCCTTTTGACGGGCATGAGATGGATGAATTTAGAAAGCACAACCTTCTGTACCCAACTTTTACTTTCTATTATTTAGATTAAATAAAGCAAAAATACTATTATACTTCTGTTTTCTGAATTATCCGTGCAATAAAAAATGACCTAAAAATAAAAGTTCACCAAATGCCCTGAAAATGTAGTATGATTTTTTCTGGAATATTTAAGAATTTCTGGCACTGAGAACACATCAGGGGGCTGCACCAGTGGGCCACAAGCCTACAGGGCGCGCCCACCCCCCCTGGGCGCGCCCCCTGGCTTGTGGGCCCCACGTAGGCCCCCCTCACTTATTCCAGCACCCATCCACTTCGTCTTCCTCCAGAAAAAATCCCACCATTGCTCAAGCCCGTGTTCTAGCTCATTTTGCTGCCATCTTCGATCTCCTTGTGCAAAGCTCCATTTGCAAAACTGTCTTGGTGGATTGTTCTTCGGTATGTGACTCCTCCAATGGTCCAATTAGTTTTTGTTCTAGTGCTTTATATATTGCAAATTTTTGCTGCTTTGGTGACCTTGTTCTTGAGCTTGCATGTCAAATTTGTATGGTCCCAAGTAGTTTTGATGCATGATATAGCCTCTACGCACTTGTGGGAGTAGTTGCTATAAGTTTTGTTGAGTTTTGTTCACCTTTATTTTGAGTCACTAAAAGTTTCAGAGATTTTTCAGAGAAAGAAAGATGTTGAGGAGAACATACCATGGTGGTTCCTCGAGCAAGAAGGCCCCGAGACTCGCGATACGTGAGCCCAACTTTGAACCACCGAGGGAAGCTCAAGTGCGGCCTTGTGAATGGCCGTCAGATCAATTCATGGTTCATGCCGGTTTCAAGGAAGAATTTTACGCGTACACACGAAATGCTGGCCTTGAAGATTTCGTTTCAGACCAATGCAAGCAATATTATCAACTCACTGATTCCTTCGTGCAGAGGTTTGAATTTTCATCCAGGCGTAATACGCATTCTGTTCTATTAAATCTTTATGATGAATCTTATACTATGGACCTAGAAGATTTTAACCGTGCATGCAAAATTCCACAATTGGGCAGCCATAGTGATCCTCACAAAATTGAATATAATGATTTTCTTGCTAGCATCACTGTGGGAGAAACTAGAAACATTACACAGGCTACCTTGGGGAGTATTCACTTTCCTGCTATACATTATTTTGCTCTCTTCATAGGTAGATGTATTAACGGTAAACATGATCATAGCCACCTTTGTGTACCTGATCTTAGTATTCTTAAGAGTGCGGTAATGGGTGATAGACGATATAACTTGGGGGCTATTATTGCTAGGAGGCTACATAAAAATGCTAAGGAAGGAGATTTCTTTGGCGGGATTTATGCCACTCGTGTAGCTAATTATTTTGGGGTACCCATAAGGGGGAATGATATTGAGTTACCACCTGCTTTTCTTGATTATGAGGCTATGGTGCGCTACCAGTTTCTTGAGAGGAACGAACAGTCCTTCCTGTACCGACTAATTTTTGATAGACAACGTGCTGTCCATATTACCCTTCCTGCTCCTGCCTTCTTTAACTTTCAGGAAAAACGGAGACACTTTATAACCAGAGAGGAGGCAAACGAGTACGAGAGAGAGGCGGAAGCCGCTCGCCTCCGCGCTGCAGCCGTTCAGGCAGTAGCCGCCGCAGCCCAGTACAACCCCAACTATGACTTTGGATATTATCCGGGCCAGCCATGGCCCTAGACCAACTTAGGCCAAAAGCCTAAGCTTGGGGGAGTACGTATTTCTCACCAACATTACATTCATGTTCACACACTAATCTTAGTAGTCGGTGCTTATACTTTTTCATTGAATCATCCATGGTGTTTTATTTCTTCTTTCCGCTTTCTTCTTGTGTGCTTAATTAACCTTGAGAAAATCCAAAAAAAAATAGTTCTAGCTTTACCTTTTAGTTTGTTTAGTTGTAGCATTAAAAGAAAACCCAAAAAGATTTCTCGTTCTTCTTTTGCTTGTTGGGAGCTTTCCCGTGTAAATAGTTTTCCTTTCTACTTTGGGTCGTAAGGAGAAGACCACAATGAAATGTTGAGTGGCTCTCATATGCATTATTGTTTATCTATCAGAGAGCCCATATTACCTTGCCTTCTCCTTTGAGTTATTGTTTGCAGATTCCAGCTTAGTCCCATGCATGTGCACTCTTATTATTATTCACACCGTTCGGTCGTGCAAGTGAAAGGCAATAATGACGATATATGATGAAGTGATTGAGATGGAGAAAAGCTGGTATGAACTCGACCTATTTTGTTTTTGTAAATATGATTAGCTCATCGTTCTGGATTCAGCTCATTATGGATGAAACATGTTTGCAATGACAATTAGAGAATATAGTTACTCATGCCATGCTTAATTAGCTAAGAGTGTATAATGGTTTGTCTTGAGTGCCAACATGCATTTTTAAAATGGTTGTGATGTAGTATGATAGGATGGTATCCTCCTCTGAATGATTCAAGTGGCTTGACTTGGCACATGTTCACGCATGTAGTTGAAACAAAATCAACATAGCCTCCACGATGTTTATATTCATGGTGATTTATATCCTACTCATGCTTGCATTCAATGTCGGTTAATCTCAATGCATGTTTATGACCGTTGTCGCTCTCTAGTTGGTCGCTTCCCAGTCTCTTGCTAGCCTTCACCTGTACTAAGCGGGATTACTGTTTGTGCATCCACTTCCATAAACCCAAGGTTGTTCCATATGAGTCCACCATATCTACCTATATGCGGTATTTACATGCCGTTCCAAGTAAATTTGCATGTGCCAAACTCTAAACCTTCAAATAATATTCTGTTTTGTATGCCCGAATCGCTCATGTAGTGACTAGGGGCTGTCAGTATCTTCCATGCTAGGTGGGTTATTCTCACGATGAGTGTTTATTCACTTGTCATTCACGGGAAAGTGGCTGGTGATCGGGATGCCCAGTTCCATGCTCAAAAATCAAATCAAAATATAATGAAACAAAACTCCCCCAGGATTGTTGTTTGTATGGACGGTACCCGTGGATTCGGCTCGCCGTGGAGTGTGTTTGATTGGTGGAGGGGGAGTAAAAACTTTATCATTCTGTTTGGGAACCGCCTATAATGTATCTAGCATGGAAGATGGCGAGATCTCTCGGTCATTATGTTGACAATGAAAGCATACCGCTCAAAATTATTATTCGTCCCTGTTTTAAAAGCTCGAGCTCTGGTACCTCTGTAAATCAATGCTTCCCTCTGTGAAGGGCCTATCTATTTTACTTTACTGTTGAGTCATCCTCCTCTTATAAAAAGCACCAGTTAGAGAGCACCACCGTCATTTGTATGCTTTGTTATTAATTGATATTGAATATGACTGTGACTGGATCTCTTTTACCATGAATTACAATTTCCAGTCAGCCCTTGTTCTTCAGAGGTGCTCTGCATTTATGTTTTGCGGTCTCAGAAAGGGCTAGCGAGATACCATTATATCATATGTATCATGATTGTTTTGATAAAATTGTTGTCATCCGAGATTTATTATTATTGCTCGCTAGTTGATTATGCCATTGATATGAGTAAATGTGAGACCTAAATGTTATTGTGAATATGGTTAGTCTATAATCTTTGCTGAAAACCTGAACATCAGTTAGACATATTTACAACAACAAGATCAAACAGAGTTTGTAAAAGTTTTTCTTTGTCACTTTCAGTTTGTCAACTGAATTGCTTGAGGACAAGCAATGGGTTAAGCTTGGGGGAGTTGATACGTCTCCATCGTATCTACTTTTCCAAACTCTTTTGCCCTTGTTTTGGACTCTAATTTGCATGATTTGAATGGAACTAACCCGGACTAACGATGTTTTTAGCAGAATTGCCTTGGTGCTATTTTTGTGCAGAAATAAAAGTTCTCGGATTGACCTGAAAATTTACGGAGAATATTTTTGGAATTAATAAAAAATACTGGCGAAAGAATCAACCAGAGGGGGTCCACCCATTGGCCACAAGCCAGGGGCGCCCCCCCTAGTGCGCACCCAGGTGGCTTGTGGGCCCCCTGCAACTCCTCCGACCTCAACTCCAACTCCATATAACCCTATTCGGGGAGAAAAAAATCAAGGAGAAGAGTTCATCACGTTTCACGATACGGAGCCGCCGCCACCTCCTGTTCTTCCTCGGGAGGGCAGATCTGGGGTCCGTTTTGGGCTCTGGAGAGGGGGAAATCGACGTCGTCGTCATCACCAACCATCCTTCATCACCAATTTTATGATGCTCTCCGCCGTTCGTGAGTAATCCCATCGTAGGCTTGCTGGACAGTGATGGGTTGGATGATATTTACCATGTAATCGAGTTAGTTTTGTTAGGGTTTGATCCCTAGTATCCACTATGTTCTGAGATTGATGTTGCTATGACTTTGCTATGCTTAATGCTTGTCACTAGGGCCCGAGTGCCATGATTTCAGATCTGAACCTATTATGTTGTCATGAATATATATGTGTTCTTGATCCTATCTTGCAAGTTGTAGACACCTATTACGAGTTATGATCCGCATCCCCCAGGGTGACAATAACTGGGATTCTTTCCGGTGATTACCGTAGTTTGAGGAGTTCATGTATTCACTAAGTGCTAATGCTTTGGTCCGGTTCTCTATTAAAAGGAGGCCTTAATATCCCTTAGTTTCCATTAGGACCCCGCTGCCACGGGAGGGTAGGACAAAAGATGTCATGCAAGTTCTTTTCCATAAGTACGTATGACTATATATGGAATACATGCCTACATTATATTGATGAATTGGAGCTAGTTCTGTGTCATCCTATGTTATAACCGTTGCATGATGAATGCCATCCGACATAATTATCCATCACTGATCCGTTGCCTATGAGCTTTTCATATATTGATCTTTGCTAAAGTTACTTTTGCTACCGTCACCGTTACTTCCATACTACTTTGCTACTAAATACTTTGTTGTAGATATTAAGTCTTTCAGGTGTGGTTGAATTGACAACTCAGCTGCTAATACTCGAGAATATTCTTTGGCTCCCCTTGTGTCGAATCAATAAATCTGGGTTGAATACTCTACCCTCGAAAACTGTTGCGATCCCCTATACTTGTGGGTTATCAGTAGCCGTCCACTTGATGACGGATCAATCATAGTCCTTTAGATAAGTAAGAGTGTCGAACCCAACGAGGAGCAGAAGGAATCAATAAGCGGTTCTTAGCAAGGTATTCTCTGCAAGTGCTGTAAAGTAGTTGTGACGGATAGTTTGAATGTAAGATAATTTGTAGTAAGTAACAAGTAACCAAAGTAACAAGGTGCATCAAGGTGTCACAATCCTTTTTATTGCAAAGGACAAGTCAGAAATACATTTTATAGTGATCAAAGCGTTCTCGAGGACACGTGAGAATATCGTCTAGTTACTTTCACCATGATTCATTGACTTGCATTCACTGCTTTGATAAGTTGTTATGTGGGTGGACCGGTGCTAAGGTCTTGTTCTTACTTGAACAAACAACCAAATTATGATTACCCCCTCTCACAAGCATCCACAAATACAAGAGAAGAATTAAGATAAATCTGACCATCGCATGAAACATATGGATCCAAAACAATCCCTTTTGAAACAACTCATAAACTGGGATTTAGGTTTCTATCACTCCTGCAAACCATCATCTACAAACAAATCCCACAATGTCATCCCCTAGGACGAAACATGGTAATGTGCCATGTAGTCGGCGTTCACATAACACTGCTAGAGGAAGAACAATATAACACATCATCAAAGCATTGAACGAAAACAAACCTCACATGATTACTTATAACAAGACTTCTCCCATGTCCTCAAGAACAAATGGAACTACTCACAAATCATATTCATGTTCATGACCAAAGGAGAATAATTCATGATTGAAAATCTGAACATATCACCTTCCACCAAGTAAACCAACTAGCATCAACTACAAGATGTAATCAACACTACTAGCAACCCACAGGTACCAATCATAGGCTTGAGACAAAGATCGGATACAAGAGATGGACTAGGGTTTGGAGATAAGATGGTGCTGGTGAAGATGTTGATGGAGATGAGTCCTCTCACAATGAGAGGAGTGTTGGTGATGACGATGGCTTCGATTTCCCCCTCCTAGAGAAAAGTATCCCCGGCGGAATCGCTCCCTCGGAGAGCAAAAGTTCTCCTGCCCAGGTTCCACCTCGAGGTGGCAGCCCTTTGTCCCGAAAGTCTTCTTCAAAAAAAATTCTAGGAAAGATAGCTTCATATAGCAGAAGACGGGCCTCGGAGGACCTCTATGGGCCACACAAGCTCAGGTGGCACTAATACGTCTCCAACGTATCCATAATTTATGAAGTATTCATGCCATACTTGCCTATGTTTACAATACTTTTATATGGTTTTGATGCACTTTATATGATTTATTTAGAACTAACCCGGACTGATGCTGTTTTCAGCAGAATTACCGTGGTGTTATTTTTGTGCAGAAAATGAAAGTCCACGGAATCGCTCGAAACTTTTTTATAATTTTTTCTGGAGGAAATAAGAAATACTGGAGCGAAGAACCACCGGAGGGGAGCCACCTGTGGGCCAGGAGCTATCAGGCCACGGCCACCCCCCTGGTCGTGCCCTGATGGGTACTAGGGCCCACGTGGCTCTGTTTGACGTGATTCCTATGCTGAAAAATCCTATAAATATAGAAACCCCCGAAAGTAAACCTAGAACTTCCGCTCCGCCGCCGCAACTCTCTGTATCAATGAAAAACCCATCTGGAGCCTTTCTAGTACCCTGCCGGAGGGGGGAAATCATCTCCGATGGCCATCTTCATCATCCCGGCGGAGGCCATGACGAGGAGGGAGTAGTTCACCCTCGGGGTTGAGGGTATCTACCAGTAGCTATGTGTTCAATCTCTCCCTCTCTCTCTCGTGTTCTTGAGATGGCACGATCTTGATGTATCACGGGCTTTGTTAATATAGTTGGATCATATGGTGTTCTTCCCTCTCTATCATTTTGTGATGAATTGAATCTTTCCCTTTGAGATCTCGTTATGTTGGATTGAATATTTGGTTTGAGAACACTTGATGTATGTCTTGCATGCGGATACCTGTGGTGACAATGGGGTATTCTATTGATTCACTTGATATATGATATGACATCAACTTGCGGATTCCGGTGACCTTGGGGATCTATGCATAGGGGTTGATTGCATGTTTTTATCCTAATTTCTCCAATAGAAATCTTGAGGTGCTCCTTGAAGTTCTTTGTGTTGGGTTGAATATGATAGATCTGAAATTGTTTGATGCATGTCGCATAATGTACCCACGGATACTTGAGGTGACATTGGAGTATCTAGGTGACATTAGGGTTGATTGATATGTATCATTGGTGTTATTTTACTACAAACTCTAAGGCTGTTTGTGACACTTATAGGAATAGCTCAAAAGATTAATCGGAAAGAATAACTTTGAGGTGGTTCTACTACCTACACCAATTTCATCTTATGTTCTCCGCTAGATAGAAACTTTGGAGTGATTCTTTGTTGCATGTTGAGGGATGATCATATGATTCAACTATGTTAGCATTGTTGAGAGATTGCACTAGCGAAAGTATGAACCCTAGGCCTTGTTTCCAAGCATTTATACAACGTTTTGCTCGCTCTTTACTATTTATTACCTTGCTGTTTTTATATTTTCAGATTACAAAAACATATTTCTATCATCCATATTGCACGTGTATCATCATCTCTTCGTCGAACTAGTGCACCTATACAATTTGCCATTGTATTGGGTGTGTTGGGGACACAAGAGATTTCTTGTATTTAATTGCAGGGTTGTTCGAGAGAGACCATCTTCATCCTACACCTCCCACGGATTGATAAACCTTAGGTCATCCACTTGAGGGAAATTTGCTGCTGTCCTACAAAACTCTGCACTTGGAGACCCAACAACGTCTACAAGAATAAAGTTGCGTAGTAGACATCAGGCGCGCCCCTTGAGATTATGGGCCTGTGGGGACCCTCTCTGGTATATTTTTCTTCCAGTATTATTTATATATTTCAAAAAAAATCTCCATAAGTTTTCACGTCGTTTGGAGCTCCGGAGGATAGCTATCTCTGTTGTAGCTCTTTTTAGGTCTAGAATTCCAACTGCCAGCTATCTCCCTCTTGTGATAGATCTTGCAATTTAAGAGAGAAAAGGCATTAGAATTGCATGAAAAAGTGAAATATAACTTTTAAACAGTAGAAATGATAGTAAAAACATGATGCAAAATGGACGTATCACCACTACATGGTACATGTTTCTAGGCATTTTCTCCTCCAGGTGCCACACATACTCGTGGCTTCTGTGTTTGGTCCGGGTGCCCGGAGTTATTGGGGCATCTCTCGGGGTGGTCTGGGTGCCCAGGGTCATGACTCCCGGGATGCCCGGTGCCCCCTTGGTAGCCAGCCACTTCATAGTTCGGGTGCCAGACATACCCGTGGCTTCTCCCATTTGGTTTGGGTGCCCGGAGCTGCCGACTAGGCAACGGCCATCTTGTCTCTTGGGGATATTTATAACCCTTCTTCCTCCTCCAAATCTAATCTTCTCTCAATCTTTCCCCACCATTACCAAACACAAACAACTCAAGATCTCCATTTTCGTCCACCCAAACTCTTCAATACAATGGGGATTGGAGGAGATTTACCTGATATACATTCCTACCAAACCGATTTGTGTTCCCCCGACTCATTCATCTTTTCAACTTGTTACTGTTGGGTATTTGGGCACCCTAGACAGAAGAGGTCACCTCGAAGCCACATTTCATTGTGGTGAAGATTCGTGATAGTGTTGGGAGACTCCAATTAAGCTATGGAGATAGCCCCAATGTTATTTGTTAAGGTCCCGATTGCCGCCATCAAGGGCACCGCTAGTGCATTCACGACACCTTGCATTGTGCGAGGGCGTTAGGAGAATAGAGTGAGCCATTGTGACGCTTGGGGAGCATTGTGCCTCCACACCTCTCGAACAGAGACGTACCTCCCCCAAAGGAAGGAACTTCATCATATCCTCGTCTTCACTTTTGTGCAACCTTGTTATTGTGTGTTTACCTCGTAGCTTGCACTTGTGGTTTATTGAGCTTTTCATATAGGGTTTCCACCTATCTTCATATCTAGACAACATATTTCAATGTTGAGCCTAAAATTTGCAAAATTATTTTAGAAAAAATTAGTCGCTTAATCACCCCACCCCCTCCTCTAGTCGACCATATCGATCCTTTCATAAAGTTTCATCATGAAATGACATTCGTGTAAAATTTGAAGCATCAATTTTGTTTTTTACCTTGACTTTCATGAATGTCATTCTATTATGAAACTTTCCAAGCATGTAAAATATTTGTCAAATTCTGCCAAAACACTTCAAACTTGTTTTGATTTTTTCTAGATTTTACTGTTCACCTAAGCTCATTTGAGCTTGAGCTCTGTTAATCTTCGTCCAATCATAATCTGCTACAACAAAGATAACACGTGCATGGGAATGATTTAGACTTATAGTTAAGAAAACACTCGAAATGTGACAGATGCTTGTCCCTTTTTTCCTTTTTTGAGAGGTGCTCGTCCCTTCTACATGAAGCAAAGCGAGTGAAATCCAAGTGTTTAGTCATACACCAATTCTTTCAAAAGAAGACCATAAACCAGGGATGCGGAGTTTCTTAGGCCGAACTCAAATGAGCTCGGGTGATTAGTAAAATCGAAAAAAATCTGATTTTTTGTGACAAAAGTTCTAAGACCTTGCAAAGATTCGTCGGAAATCACATTTTTGGAAGTCGTGGCAAAAATATCGATACTCTAAAAATGCTACATACAAAAGCATTTTCGAGCATTGGTTTTGTTTTTTCCCATGACTTCCACAAATGTGATTTCATAATGAAAACTTGCAAGCTCTTAGAACTTTTTTCAATGTTTTTCATAAAACAACAAACTGTTTTTTTTTTTGATTTTACTATTCACTCGAGCTCATTTGAGTTGAGGCTGAGAAGGTTACTTTCCATACACAAGTGGCTACACTACAGTATCGCGGTTGCTGCGGTTGAACCAAGCCGCATAAGGGCATCTCCAATGCTAACCCTCAAACCGCCCGCAAGCGTCTGAACCACGCAGTCCGGGCGTGTTTTGGCATCCAACGCGGGTCTGTATCGGTCCATCGACCGGTCTGAGTGTGCTTTTTCTCGCAGACCAGAAACAAACTTGGGGAGCTTTGCGGGCGTCCGAACCGCTGCTGAGGGGGTTCTGGTTTAAGGGGTCCTCGGGAGGTCGACCTGTTACTTATGGGCCGGACTATATGGGCCACTTGCCGAATACTAGATGGATTGAAGACTCTATCTCCAGGAAGGAAGCTTCGAGGATCGTGGCTTGTCTTCCACGTTTTGAGTAGTGAATAGGCATGTTTATCCCTTCGACGTGTAACCGACCATGTGTAAACCCTAGGTACCCTCGGCGTCTATATAAGCCGAAGGGTTTTAGGTTGTGCCACAACAGAACTCATCTACGGTTTTAGCTACTTGATCTCGAGGTACATCAACTCTGTAATCCTCATACTATCAATATAATCAAGCAGGATGTAGGGTATTACCTCCATAGGAGGGCCCGAACCTGGGTAAAACCTTGTCCCCTTCGTCTCTTGTTACCATCGATCCAAGTCTCACAGCTCGGGACCCCCTACCCGAGATCCACCAGTTTTGACACCGACATTGGTGCTTTCATTGAGAGTTCCGCTGTGATCGCCAGAAGGAATCGATGGCTCGCCTAGTCATCAACGAAGAGGTCCGCAATACGGGCACTTTTGTCCCTGGACAGATCTTTGCTTTCGGCAGCATTGTGCTGCACGCCGACCCGACCGGCCATCTAGGCCGCGTCGGAAGCTTCGCCCCTGATTAAGAGGTCAGATCCGGGAACTTAGAGTTCTCCGTAGACTCTCGAGGCGACCTATCACTAACCGGGCTCACAGTCTCGCCTGCCATGCCCAAAGACTCAGAGGCTTTAACCCCAAATCCATCTTTCAGCTTTGCCCACGGGATCTACCCTGGCGAGGGCCCAACTTTCAGTCCGGATCAGGTCATAATACCCGACGACCGGACATCTGTTCTTGCCGAACACTCTCCCTGCGCGGACGCATCGGAGGTTCACTCCGGAAGCTCTGGGCAAACCGGCCCAATCGAGCTCTCGATACTCGACAAGGCTCTAGATCGGATCTCGTCGATGAAGATTACCGACGACCCAACCCCGATCTATTCTCAGATCGGGCGTCGGACGGGTCAGGACGGAATTTTAGTCCCACCCACCACCCACTTGATAGACACTGTCGAGGATTTAACCGACATGCTAGACTATGCTTCCGACGAAGCAGAGTACATGGATGAGGAGGATCACGCCCTCACCCCCGCTAAGACCGGGCAATGGACTGCCACCTCCACATACGACGTTTACATGGTGGACACTCCGAAAAACAATAGCGACAAATCGGATGAAGCGCCGTCAAGACGCCGAAGGCCGCATAAACGGTCAAAAGGAAAAAAGGGGCGAAAATCCATCGATGGCACCGGGGACGGAGATACCCCGGAAGACATCGGCGATCCCGAAAATGCCGAACACCCGTTAGAGGGTCAGGCGAGGCCCGAACACCGTCGCAACCCCGATGATCCAGATGATCTCAAGAACGACGACTACCTCCGCTCTATCGAGGGGGAGGACAATGCGGAAGCCGATGACTTCGCCATCCCCGACAATCCTGCAGATCAGGAACTGTTCAGGCAACAGCTCATATCCACGGCTCGCAGCCTGAAAGCAAAAGAGCGGCAGCTCAAAGCCGAACAAGACGACCGATGGACGAGAGTCCTCTCAGCTGAGGAAGAATACGGCACCGGTCTATCGGACCAACTTAAGAGTTATCCACGCAGAAGGCTGCTGCCACAATTCGATGACGAGCTCACTGATACACCGTCTCCCAAGCATACCCCATACGACAAGCCAGATCGCCCTCCTCGAGGACGAGACAGGATGGCTGACGATACCGGCTATAGGCCGACGATACCCCGTAGACGGGGAAAGGAGCCACTAGAGCCCGATGATAGGTTCGACCTGCGACACGACCTGGACCACAGAGCAGGTCGTACGCGATCCATTTACGGATCCAGAGGATACTCACCCGATAGACGGGAAGGGTACCGGCCTTGGTTCGACCGTGACAATGAAGATCGGGAACGAACCCGAGCTAGGACAGACACCGATCACCGGCGCGTCATAGATCGGGTCAGAGGCGCCACCCACCCACTGTGCTTCACGGATGAGGTGATGCGGCATTAGTTCCCGGAAGGTTTTAAGCCCGTAAACATAGAGCAATACGATGGGACCACTGACCCAACCGTATGGATCGAGGATTTCCTCCTCCACATCCACATGGCACGAGGAGATGACCTCCACGCCATCAAGTACTTACCCCTGAAGCTCAAGGGACCAGCTCGGCACTGGTTAAACAGCCTCCCCGAAAACTCCATTGGGTGTAGGGAGGATCTAGAAGAGGCATTCCGATCTAACTTCCAGGGCACTTATGTCCGGCCGCCGGACTCCTCCGATCTAAGCAACGTTGTTCAGAAGCCAGGAGAGTCCGCGCGGCTATTCTGGAATCGTTTCTTGACTAAGAAAAACCAGATCGTGGACTGCCCGGACGCCGAAGCAATAGCCTCTTTCAGGCACAATATTCGGGATGAATGGCTGGCTCGTCAGCTCGGCCAGGATAAACCAAGGACAATGTCCGCCCTCACATCACTCATGACCCGCTTTTGCGCGGGCGAGGATAACTGGCTAGCTAGACGTAGCCACAACCCTGAAGACCATGGAACCTCTGAAGTTCGGGATGGAAACGGGAAACCGAAGCGCAATAAGAACAAGCGCCGGCACAATAATAGTGATGCCGATGACACGGCTGTTAACGCCGGCTTCCGCAATTCCCGGCCTGGGCAGCGGAAGAAGCCTCCTAAAGGCAAACACGACGGACCCACCCCGCTGGACAAGATCCTGGAGAGGCCTTGCCAGATCCACGGCACTCAAGAGAAGCCCGCCAATCACACCAACCGTAACTGTTGGGTCTTCAAATAGGCCGGCAAGCTCGCAACCAAGGACCAAGGCAAGAGCCCACGTAGCGAGGACGAGGATGAGCCTCGTGGTCCGATCGGTGGCGGACAAAAGAAATTCCCTCCAGAGGTGAAAACAGTAAACATGATATACGCCACCCATATACCCAAAAAGGAAAGGAAGCGCGCCCTTCGGGATGTCTACGCCATAGAGCCTGTAGCCCCGAAGTATCCATCATGGGGGTTCGGCCGCACTCGTCCTAGACCCGATCATAGATGGGTACCACCTCACTAAAGTCCTCATGGACGGTGGAAGTAGCCTCAATCTGATTTACTCAGATACGGTGAAAAAGATGGGCATAGATCCGTCAAGGATCAAGCCTAGTAACACTACCTTCAAGGGAGTGATCCCAGGCGTCGAAGCCCGGTGCACAGGCTCTGTAAGCCTGGAAGTTGTATTCGGCTCGCCCGATAAGTTTCGAAGCGAGGACTTGATCTTTGACATCGTACCCTTCCGCAACGGCTACCATGCCCTGCTCGGCCATACATCATTCGCTCGCTTTAACGCCGTCCCGCACTACGCATACCTCAAGCTCAAGATGCCCGGCCCTAGGGGGGTCATCACTGTCAATGGCAACACAGAGCGCTCCCTCCGAACTGAGGAACATGCGTTGGCCCTGGCGGCCGAATTCCATTACACCGATGATTGGCAAGTGCCGACATCCGCCGTAAAGGCATCCAAGGATGGGAAACGAGCTCGATCTCAATCCGAAATACCAGAACCTTCCCCTCCCCATAAATAGGTATTCGCCCCCCATCGCACGGCCCTAATACCGGCAAAGTATGTGCCAAGGAGGCACAACTTCGCGCTCAAAATTCCATGGGCAGCGGTGGGGAAAAGTATTAAAGGGTAAGTGTTCGGCTGGACCAAACTGTCACCGTCAACATGTCTTCGGACACACTACGGGTACCATAGAGTACCTGCTACGGCGTAAAGCTCATTCACATTTCGGCGACTTCTCAAGACTTTTTCTCCGGAGTCCGCTCGCCGAACATTACACCAATAACGGTGTACAACTCTTCGGGAGACGCAGGAGCGGACAAGCAACAGGGCATATCAAGGACGCCAGGTCACCTATTGAAGACCCTTGGTACAACCCCCCTCTTGTAAGATTTATATTTTATTTCTAATACCTGTAAAACAGTTGTATCGGCAATTTGAATAATAAGAGTTGTGGAGCAAAATACAGATGTATCATGCATGATCCGTTTCGCTGTTTTTTTTTGGCGCCTTCTCTATTTTCCCTCTCTTATTGCGAACCTGTTTGGTATACTATGCGATGCAACCGACTAATAGACCGGGGGCTCGAACTAAAGAAAATCGCCTTAAGCACAACTGATTTTTGCGTTCGGCGTCTTGGAATTCCACTTTATATGCATTGGTTCCGAACTATGTCTTGGGTCAATAGTTGGGTTGCCCGGCTCCTGTGCTTGCCCCTTTATGTTCTGCTCGTTCGGCTAAAGGGGCAAAGGGAGAACCACTGCGATTGTGTTTCCGGCTAGCCTGGTCAAGCACCTCAGCGGAGAAAGCCGAAAACTGACTGTCATGGTATGCGAGAACTGGTATGCGAATCCGAGCTTAAATAAATCTCGTCAGAGGTTACTCCGTGTCATACGATGGGTTTTGTATTCGTACAAACCATGTGATATAGGCTTCGGCCACGGTTATTCCGAACATCACGAACCCTGGGGGCTAGTCATCAGCCTCCCGCACTCCTTTCTCGCGCCCCTACGGCTAAGTGAAAGCAATAAAGCATTATGGTCTGATTGACTTGTCTGCCTCACACTACCGCCTTCGGGTACCGATAGCTCGGCTCAGGGTCATAGTGCGATTGGCAAAGACACTCCGCGTAGTATCTACGTGGGGGCTGAAGCCGACGACTCGTAGCTTTCAGTTTCAACGGCCACACAGGAGTTATAAAGGATGCAAAACATGAAAGACATGATAAACCATGCAGCTTCAAATATAAACGCGTTGAAAGGTCTTCGGACATATTACATAAGTGTTTACTCATACACATTCTCTCGCGAACACTGCGCCTCTATTGCCCGAGCACCCTCCATTACGCCGGAGAAGTACAGCTCGGGGCGCCTATGTTCTTTTCCGGTAGGCGGAGGAGCGGTGGCTATCTTCATTGGATCCAGCCCCGGCCAGTGCACCTTGGCCTTCGCAAAGGTCATCCGAGCTCCCTCGATGCAGGAAGATCGCCTTAGCGCATCGATCCGGGGCGAGGCGGCGCTCAGCTTCTGCACCAGGCCGAAGTAGCTGCCCGACAGTGGCTCATCGGGCCATAGCCGGATGCAGAGATCCTTCATAGCTGGCTCCGCCATCCGGTGTAGCTCCATCAGCTGTTTCAGCTGCTCGATAAGGAGAGGAGAGCGCTCGGGGGCTTCCAACTGCGCCCAAAACAGCCGAGCTTCATCTCCTTCTCCCCGAGAAGCATAGAACTGCTTCGCGTCCGCTGTGCACTTCTGGAGGTCCGAGCAGGCGCCTGAGGAACGCCATACTTGGGTAAGCAACTCGAACTTGCTATCCCCGAAGATACACTGCAATGAATACGGCTTACCATCCATGATAGCTTTGGCCTGGCTGACCTCCTCTTCAAAAGACCGCCTATCCACCCGCTCCTTTTGGAGATTGGTTTTCAGGGTGGATAGTTCGGCGGCCTACTCCTTGCCCTTCCGCTCTAGGTCCTCACACTTTTGGCCGGCGTCCTTGAGCTCCTATTGGATTTCCTCTACCCGAGCCTCGTGCTTATCGCTGGTGGCTCTTAGGGCGGAGAGCGCGGTAGCCGCTTCTTTGGCGGCCGCCTTCTCCACCGCAGCCTCCTGCTTGGCCTTCCCAAGCTCGGCCTTGAGCTTCTCAATCTCCTTCACCGAGGCTGCGCAAGCATTAGACATATCAAAAAATACTGCGTTAACAGTACGGTAATGGAGAGTTTTGAATACTCTAATTCGGCTTACATTGCGCCTCGTCGAATCTCTTGTTTAGAGCGTCAAGCTCATCTTCGGAGCTCTTGAGCTTCCGATTTAGCTCCTCTAGCTCGGCAGCGTTAGTAGCCGCTGCCATCGACGAAGCCTGTAACAAACAAAATCATATAACGTTACAGGGGTTTACAACCTCTGAACTGTCACTAAAATGATCCTGTGTCTGGTCCTCTTATAGGCTGATAGAACGATCCGAACACATATTACAGTTCGGGTTAGGATCTGTGTTCGACCCCCAGGTAAGTTTTTTCAAACTCACCTAGGGCTCGAGGGCTGCCGTGTATATAATTATAACTCACAAAAAATAATATTTGATAAAACAGAGCATTAGATGGCTTACCTGGAAACCCGTCAGGAGACCATTGAAGGCCTCCTTAAGTCCGTGATCTACGGACTGAATGCTCTGCAATACCGCACCCATAAGGGTGCGGCGCTCACCGGAGATGGAGGCGCTTGATAGAGCCTCCCCCATAGCCGGCCACCCGTTGGTCGGTGGCGCCGGTGGGGATCGGTTGATCCGATCTCCGACCGGAGAATGAATCGGTGCCTCCGGAGGCATGGTGCGCTCCGGAGACCGCCTTGGAGGCGACTGGACATCTTCTCGTCCGGTCTCCTCAGTATCCGGGAGGGGCCTCTCTCCCGGGTCTTCGGTGGCCGAGGTGTTATCCTCGGCCATAACGTCGTCGCCCCCGCCTCCAGTGTCCGGCTCCAAAGGAGCCTGTTGGGAGGACACCTCCGCGGCATCCTTCGCGGCGCCCGGAGGAGAGGGGTGCGACGCGGTCCCGCTCTTCGCTAGCTCGGCGGGCGGGGTCTCCCCATCCGAAGCCTGATCGGTGGGGAGAACTTGTGGTGGGCTGCAAGTCACAAAGGCGCTCACATGGTTAATCATATTCAAAACTTGGTGCTGATAGCTCGGGAGGCCCTCGGATCCATACCTTCGAGGTGGGGGCTGGACCCTGAGGTTCCTTCGCGGAACCCTCTCGAACTCCTTGGACTCGGTATCCGAGTTTGAACTATCATCGGATAGGACCACCTGTGCCCGGCGCGCTTTCTTCGGGGCGGGGGGAGGTATGTCCTCTGTGGTGTCCGATGACGCCGCCCTCTTTCTTGCGAGGGGAGAATCGCCTCCGCCCTCGCCCTTGCCTTCACCCTCATGCTCCTCTTCTTGATTTGAGGAGGCATGGGTTTCTTCGGACACAGCCTCCGGTTGGTCCCTGATGCGCAGGCCAGCTTGGCCTGGTTTCTTCTTCTCCTTCTTCTCCGGCGCCTTGTAAGGCGTCACGACGAGCATCTCCAATCGCGGCGGAGACCTGGTGTCTTCGGGCTGTGGAGCCGGACACTTGATGCCCGTGGCCTTGCTCAGCCGTTCATGCGGAAGTGATCGGAAAGCACTTAGATTTTCTTCGGGAAGATAAAAGCCGATCTAATAAGACTATGTCATACCTCGGAAGGGAGCTTATCGGCGCGTAAGCACTGGTCCTCCTTCTTGGCCGGCCAGTTCTCCTGTGCCTTGAACAGCGCCTTCCACAGCTTCTCGTGTGTGGTGCGGAAGAGTTGGCGAATCATAGGCTCGTCGTCAGTCTGGTAATTCCACATGGGGGAGCTTCGGCGCTGGCAGGGGAGGATGCGCCGCCGAAGCATAACCTGGACCACGTTGGTCAGCCCGACTCCCTCCTTGATCATGGAAGCGATGCCCCTTTGCAGGTCATCCACCTCTGTGTCCGACCCCCAGTCAAGGCCCTTTTGGACCCATGAGGTCAATCTGGCCAAGGGGGCGGATCTGAATTCGGCAGGAACAGTTCCGCCCTCCTCCCTTGGCTCGGTGATGTAAAACCACTCTTTTTGCCAAGTCTTGATGGTGTCGATGAAGGTGCCGGATGGCCATACCGCGCGCGGAAGCTTGCCGATGACCGCCCCACCGCAGTCCGCATGGGGCCTGCGACACACTTCGGCTTGATGTTAAAGATCTTGAGCCATAGTCCGAAGTGTGGTTCGACCCGCAAGAAAGCCTCGCAGACGATGATGAAGGCCGATATATGCATAAAAGAGTTTAGCGGGAGGTCGTGGAAGTCGAGCCCGTAGAAGAACATGAGGCCCCTCACAAAGGGGTGGAGAGGGAAGCTCAATCCTCGGATGAAGTGAGGGAGGAAGACCACCCTCTCACCTGATTTGGGGGTGGGGATCACCTGGCCCTCCTCCGTAGCACGGTGGAAGACATTGGCAGGGAGGTAGCCGGCGTCCTTGAGGTCCCGGATGTCCTGGTCTGTGACCGTGGATGCCTCCCACTTGCCGTTGGAGCCGGAGCTGGCCATGGCTGAGCTCGGAGGAGGAGGAATGGAAAACCTAGATCTGGGCTCTGGAAGCTCGGAAGATTGGGGAAGCAGGGATGCGAATGGGAAGTGCGGTTAAGTCTTGGGGTTTTCTTCCCCTTTTATCAGGCTTGTTGCCGGTTAGCCTCCCTTCACGGCGCCGTGAATCTCTCCGCTTCCCAAGACATGTGTGCCGTTATACACGCATGATTAAACATATCCCGTGTGAAACGGGGGCATGATCTGTGCATTGATGGATCGTGCTAGTGGAAACGGCCTCGAACCGCGAATCGAGTCTAAACGACTGGTTCAGTGGTCGTGGTGGGCCGTGACCTTTTGTCTGAAAGGTTGTCAGAATTCATTATTTACTCCGTGACGTTTGGCCTTCAAGGCCGGGTACTCATGGTGTTCGGACGATCTATGATCGGAAAAACTACACGTCGTCGGAGGCCGAACTATCCCGGCCGATCATTATTCGGAGAAAGGAACTCGCCTCGCAAGCCGAAGACTCTGATCATTTGAAGCAGCTGGAGCTTGGACCCTTGGCGTTGGAGGCTAGTTCGGAGGCTACTGAGGGAGTCCTGGTTTAAGGGATCCTCGGGAGGTCGACCTGTTGCTTATGGGCCGGACTAGATGGGCCACTTGCCGAATACTAGATGGATTGAAGACTCTGTCTCCAGGAAAAAAGCTTCGAGGATCGTGGCTTGTCTTCCATGTTTTGAGTAGTGAATAGGCATGTTTATCCCTTCAACGTGTAACCGACCATGTGTAAACCCTAGGTACCCTCGGCGTCTATATAAGCCGAAGGGTTTTAGGTTGTGCCACAATCGAACTCATCTAGGGTTTTAGCTACTTGATCTCGAGGTACATCAACTCTGTAATCCTCATACTATCAATATAATCAAGCAGGATGTAGGGTATTACCTCCATAGGAGGGCCCGAACCTGGGTAAAACCTTGTCCCCTTCGTCTCTTGTTACCATCGATCCAAGTCTCACAGCTCGGGACCCCCTACCCGAGATCCGCCGGTTTTGACACCGACATTGGTGCTTTCATTGAGAGTTCCGCTGTGATCGCCAGAAGGAATCGATGGCTCGCCTAGTCATCAACGAAGAGGTCCGCAATACGGGCACTTTTTTCCCTGGACAGATCTTCGCTTTCGGCAGCATTGTGCTCCACGCCGACCCGACCGGCCATCTAGGCCACGTCGGAAGCTTCGCCCCTGATCAAGAGGTCAGATTCGGGAACTTAGAGTTCTCCGTAGACTCTTGAGGCGACCTATCACTAACCGGGCTCGCAGTCTCGCCTGCCATGCCCGAAGACTCTGAGGCTTTAACCCCAGATCCATCTTTCGGCTCTGCCCACGGGATCTACCGCGGCGAGGGCCCGACTTTCAGTCTGGATCAGGTCATAATACCCGACGACCGGACATCTGTTCTTGCCGAACACTCTCCCTGCGCGGACGCATCGGAGGTTCACTCCGGGAGCTCTGGGCAAACCGGCCCGATCGAGCTCTCGATACTCGACAAGGCTCTAGATCGGATCTCATCGATGAAGATTACCGACGACCCAACCCCGATCTATTCTCAGATCGGGCGTCAGACGGGTCAGAACGGATTTTTCGTCCCACCCACCACCCACTTGATAGCCACTGTGGAGGATTTAACCGACATGCTAGACTATGCTTCCGACGAAGCAGAGTACATGGATGAGGAGGATCACGCCCTCACCCCCGCTAAGACCGGGCAATGGACTGCCACCTCCACATACGACGTTTACATGGTGGACACTCCGAAAAACAACGGTGACAAATCGGATGAAGCGTCGTCAAGACGCCGAAGGCCGCATAAACGGTCAAAAGGAAAAAAGGGGCGAAAATCCATCGATGGCACCGGGGACAGAGATACCCCGGAAGACATCGGCGATCCCGAAAATCCCGAACACCCGTTAGAGGGTCAGGAGAGGCCCGAAGACCGTCGCAACCCCGATGATCCAGATGATCTTGAGGACGACGACTACCTCCGCTCTATCAAGGGGGAGGACAATGCGGAAGCCGATGACTTCGCCATCCCCGACAATCCTGCAGATCAGGAACTGTTCAGGCAACAGCTCATATCCACGGCTCGCAGCCTGAAAGCAAAAGAGCGGCAGCTCAAAGCCGAACAAGACGACCTCAACGACCGATGGACGAGAGTCCTCTCAGCTGAGGAAGAATACGGCACCGGTCTATCGGACCAACTTAAGAGTTATCCACGCAGAAGGTTGCTGCCAAAATTCGATGACGAGCTCACTGATACGCCGTCTCCCAAGCATACCCCATACGACAAGCCAGATCGCCCTCCTCAAGGACGAGACAGGATGGCTAACGATACCGGCTATAGGCCGACGATACCCCATAGACGGGGAAAGGAGCCACTAGAGCCCGATGACAGGTTCGACCTGCGACACGACCTGGACCACAGAGCAGGAAGGAAGCTAGTTCGGGACCTGGACCTGATCATTTGAAGCAGCTGGAGCTTGGACCCTTGGCGTTGGAGGCTAGTTCGGGGGCTACTGAGGGAGTCCTGGTTTAAGAGGTCCTCGGGAGGTCGACCTGTTGCTTATGGGCCGGACTATATGGGCCACTTGCCGAATACTAGATGGATTGAAGACTCTGTCTCCAGGAAGTAAGCTTTGAGGATCGTGGCTTGTCTTCCATGTTTTGAGTAGTGAATAGGCATG
This sequence comes from Elymus sibiricus, assembly GCA_039707655.1. Taxonomy (NCBI): domain Eukaryota; kingdom Viridiplantae; phylum Streptophyta; class Magnoliopsida; order Poales; family Poaceae; genus Elymus; species Elymus sibiricus. Next base: position 507,469,876 of record CM077665.1, read on the forward strand.
TTTATCCCTTCGATGTGTAACCGACCATGTGTAAACCCTAGGTACCCTCGGCGTCTATATAAGCCAAAGGGTTTTAGGTTGTGCCACAACAGAACTCATCTAGGGTTTTAGCTACTTGATCTCGAGGTAGATCAACTCTGTAATCCTCATACTATCAATATAATCAAGCAGGACGTAGGGTATTACCTCCATAGGAGGGCCCGAACCTGGGTAAAACCTTGTCCCCTTCGTCTCTTGTTACCATCGATCCAAGTCTCACAGCTCGGGACCCCCTACCCGAGATCCGCCGGTTTTGACACCGACAGCTGCCATGCCACTTCTGACTACCTTGGCCCATCCAAAACCTCTCCCACCAGCACCCCTTCCTGCCCGAACACAGTTGCCTTCATTCATGCCGCTCTAAAGGCAGCCACTCTGCATTGACACTGGCCCAGTGTGGACATGAACTCTCACTGGCACCGGCATTGAAGCGGCTCGCCGGTCGAGGGCATCACCTGCGCCGCGTCCCCGGTATCTGATGTCTACTACGCTACTTTATTCTTGTAGACTCTGTTGGGCCTCCAAGCGTAGAGTTTTGTAGGACATCAACAAATTTCTCTCAAGTGGATGACCTAATATTTATCAATCCGTGAGAGGTGTAGAATGAAGGTGGTCTCTCTCAAACAACCATGCAATCAAATACAAGAAATCTCTTGTGTCTCCAACTCACCCAATATAATGGTAAATTGTATAGGTGCACTAGTTCGGCAAAGAGACGGTGATACAAGTGTAGTATGAATAGTATATATAGGTTTTTATCATATGAAATTATAAAAACAACAACGTAACAAATGACAAGTCAGAACAAACGATATTGCAATGCTTAGAAACAAGGCATGGGGTTCATACTTTCACTAGGTCAACCTCTCGACAATGCTAACATAATTGGATCATATAACAATCCCTCAAAGTGCAAGAAAGAATCACTCCAAAATTCGTATCAATAGCGGAGAACATAAGATGAACTTATTGTAGGTAGCAAACCACCTCAAAGTTATCATTTCCGATCAATCTATTGAGTCATCCCTATAAGTTTCACAAACAGCCCTAGAGTTCGTACTAAAATAACACCATATGATACGCATCAATCAACTCCAATGTCACCTAGATATTCCAATGTCACCACGAGTACCCGTGATTAAATTATTCATGAGTACCCGTGAGTTAATTATTCGACATGCATCAAACAATTTCAGAATCATCATATTCAATCCAACACAAATAACTTCAACGAGTACCCCAAGGTTTCTACCGGAGAAAGTAGGACAAAATTTGTATCAACCCATGTACATAGATTACCCCATTATCACCTCAGGAATCCACAAGTTGATTACCAAAATACATCAAGTGATTCAATAGAATACCCCATTGTTACCAGAGGTATCCACATGCAAGACATACATCAAGTGTTCTCAAATCCAAAATATTCAATCTGATGATAACAAAACCTCAAAGGAAAAGACTCAATTCATCACAACAAGATAAAGAGGGAAGAACAACATAAGGTCCAACTATATTAACAAAGCCCGTGGTACATAAAAATCGTGCCAAATCAAGAACACGAGAGAGAGAGAGATCAAACACATAGCTACCGGTACGTACCCTCAGCAGCGAGAGTGAACTACACCCATCTCATCATGGAGACCATCGGGATGATCACGATGGCCTCCGGTGATGATTTTCCCCTCCGGCAGGGTGCCGGAAAAAGGCTCTGGATGAGATCGCTTTGGAACGGAGGCTTGCGACGGCGGGATGGAAGTTCTAGGTTTGTTTCTGGGGGTTTAAGTATTTATGAGAATTTTTACGTCGGTTTCACGCCGGGGGGAGTCACGAGCCCGCGTGGCACGTCCTAGGGGATGGGCACCACCCATCCTCGTGGATCCCCCAGCCACCCTTTGGTCCATCTCTGGCACTTCATGGGTCTCTTATGTTCCAAAAAAATCACCAAAAAAATTCATGGCCTTTGGACTTCGTTTGGTATGAATTTTCTGCAAAACAAAAAAATAGCCAAAAAAACTGAAACTGGCACTGGGCACTAGGTCAATAGGTTAGTTCCCCAAAATTGTATAAAAATGCACAAAAATCATGTAGAACTTAGGTAAATATGGCATCAGCACTTCATAAATTATCGATACGTTGGAGATGTATCCGTGTCCGCGCCCGTTTAATGCTGGAGAGGCGTTTAGCGGACGATATGGATATCTACCACACCCGTTCAATGTTCGTCCCTCCGTCTACCGCCATTAAGCATGCTCGTTGGCCGAGAACCCAACTTTGACGCCCGCGCATTGGCGCACCTGAATGCTTAGCCTCGCTGGCATCCACTATTTACAGACGGCCACACTCGGCTCACAACACACCACAATCCATTCGCTCCACACTCCTCAGTCCCATCCATCTCCTCTCATATGGGACATCTTTTGTCCTTTCTCGACCTCCAAAGTGTAGGAGCTCCCAGGAGCATTGAATGCCATGGTGTCTTCGTCTGCTCATTGAATTCCGACATCACATTGCATTAGACGATATGTATAATGATAAATAAAAATCACACACAATGCATTAATAGTAATAGCAGTAAAAAGTAAAGAAATAACTGTCAGAACGTTCATATAATTTGTTATCACTGCAAGAACAAAACTCGGCTGGAAATAGATGCCGAACTACGTGCAAGTTGTAAGGCTGCTGTCGCGCCTTGACTTGCACAGTCGATATGGTGGTCGTGGTGATGCCATTTTCCTATTACTGATATATTTCCAGCCAAGTTTGTAGGAAAAGTTTCAAGACAAATCGGTGGAGAATAAATTTAGATGATTGCTTGAGAAAATTCAAATTGTTGTTATTTTATTAAAAAAATATAAATATGGTAAACACAAAATAAAAATCATCCTATTGGATACATCTATTTATTACAAATTTAGAAAAATCGCTTACTTTGAATTTATAAATCAAAAGTTATTGATATTTAAGTCATGCATAGATTACTAGGGGAGTGCATATATGGCAATGCCACTAGTTTGGGTTACATGAGACGCCGGTAGTAACTTGTCTAGTTTGTTTTTGCTTCCGGCCAGGTTACTATTGGGGTGCCCATTAGCCTGTATGCCGACAATAACCTCTTCTATGTGATGTGATGTTTTTTTCCGACGCAACTGGTATTTTACAAAATTACAGGTGGCGTCCGAAATTATTTCCGCGCAGGTAACTAACTATTTCTATAAGCTTTTTTCTACCAGTGAAAAATTCCAAATTAATTTCGCCAAAGGTGTGTTCTTATCGGCGACACCACCCTCGCCTTTGCACGCTTGCACCTGGTCATGCACGTATTTGGCTTGAATAATGCTTATTATTATTATATTAAAATTTTATACTTGGTGGTAACTTCTTTTTTATCATATTATAGTCCTAATGATTTTTTTGATAGTCTGTATGCATAAATAACCACATACCTTATGCTGCTACATATTTATTATAGTGTTCTTTGTTATACGTTGAAATGGATATCGCTTCATATCATTTTGCTAAAGTTAAATTGTTTGTTGTAACAGAGTTTATTTGATTAACAACTACGTGTGTGTGTGTGTGTGTGAGTGTGTGTTTTATATTTTAATGTGATTAAAGATCAAGGTAGTAACCTTAACCTATTTTCTAGCAAATATCACAATGTGGTTTCTAGTGTATTACTCCCTCCATTCCATAGTTTCCCTATAAATTTTTTCGAAGTCAAAACTCATAGAGTTTGAAACAAATTGTTGAGAAAATATAAACATTAATAATATAGATAAATACAATATAAAGTGTGTCCCATGGTGCATGCAATTATATTTATTTGGTATCATAGATATATGTATTTTTCTATAAATTTGGTCAAACTTGACAAAGTTGACTTCTAGAAAAAACTTCAGGCACTGCATTACATAATGGAGGGAATATTAGCCAAGTATATATTTGCAGAAACTTTTAGAGTATAAATTGAACAATTGGTAAATGAATCTTACAAGTTGAGTTCAGTAATAATTTGACAATATTTGCATGATTTCTACTTGGTATTGAAGTGACATCGCTTATTATAATCACGACGAGCATAAAAAATGACAATTCTACTTATATGTACATACAATTTAGTTATGTGACATGCTCGTCTAGTTCTGTTCACATGACATCCTATTCACCCAATTTAACAATCATATAACATTCAGTGACGAAGCAAACTATATCATATCAGAGGCACCCAAAGAAGCACAAACACCATAACTCTCTTGATAAAATAAATATTCCATCAAGCAACTTCAAATTCGTAATTTACCCTTTTTGCATATCAATGGCCCTCACAGCTCTCGTGAAAATCCTACATAAGATCATCTCACACAAACTGGACTTGCCTCAAAAGTTTTTAAAGGCTTATGAGTCAACCACCCCAATAGGTGAGAGTGCCAAGTCGCTGCACGCTTTGCCAGCTGCCTGAACCGTTGCTTCGTAGTCGTACAATCAGCAGTGAATTGCAAAAAAACATCGACAATGAAGACTAGGGTTGCAGGAACCACAGTTCTACGGGTTTGTGCCAAAAACAACTAATTTTGGCCTTAATTTTTTGCAAAAAACACTAGTTGATGGCTTAGGTCATTTTAAGCACGATTATGATAGGTGGGTCCCGCAACTGGTGACGTGGCGTAACAGTTCACATTAGGTGTCGTTATATGCCGGATTTTCTATATTTACAGAACAGTCCCTGTGATTTTACAGGGACACCCTTCAATCAAAAACAGAAAAAGCAATCAACTCCATGGGATCTGGGGGAGCAGTACCATGCCGGCCATGGGTCCCGTCGTCGGCGAGGCGGCGCACCGTCGGACTCCTCCCCCTCCTCTCTAGCGCATGGCGCTGCCTGACACCATGGCCCAAGCCGTCGCAGATGGGCAACTGCAGGAGCAGGTCGGGGAGGTCTGTTTGACCGGCGTGCGGGTCAGGGATGTAGTGCCGCAGGGCGGGCTCGAGGGCCTCCGGCGCTGCAGTTGCCGGGGAGGTCTGGCTGGCCGGCGTGTGGGTCGGGGATGTAGTGCCGCGGGGCGGGCTCGAGGGACTCCGGCGCTGCGGTTGTCGGGGAGGTCTGGCCGGCTGAGACAGGTCAATGACCTCGTCTGGTCGTGCTCAGCTGGGCCGCCGGGTCATGCATCGTCGGACAGAGACGGCGCCGAAGAGGGACGGGCATGGGGCGACGCCAGGAGGTTGCACATCCGACATCCAGGACCACCACAAGTCGGACCCCGACGCTGACGACGCCGCCTCTTCCTCCTGTTCAACGGTCGCGACGTCCGGGCGCTCGCTGTCCTGTCCAGGCGCTTGCGTCGCTCGTCTGCATGGGCTGCTGCTGCTCGCTGGCGCAGGGGAGGAGCTGTAGAGCTGCTGCTCCCGGTGGTTGCGCCGTCGAAGGTCGGCCAGGGCGCCTCCCTGTCTAGTCGCGCCATAGCAGGTGGAGGGGAGACGCGGTAGAAATGTTGCTGCTCCCCGGCGCCTAGCGGCGTACAGGTAGAGGAGTGGCTTGCCGGTGCTGGGGGCAGTGGCTGCCGGCGGCTGGGCTAGTGGCACACCAGAGAGCATGGGGAGGGGTGGCTTAGTTGTTTTGTTTTTTAAGAAGGGGTTTTTGGCGCAAAAAAACATCTAACAACGTCTATGCCGACCCGTTATGCCACGTCAACAAAAATGGGCTCCACCTGTCATAATCGTGCTTAAAACGACCTAAGCCGTCGACTAGTGTTTTTACAAAACAAAAAGCCCAAAATTAGTTGTTTTTGGCACAAACCCGTAGAACTGTGATTACTGCAACCCTAGCCTTCAATGTCGATGTTTTTTGCAATTCACTCTACAATCAAGGTAGAAGACCAAGATCATAGAATAACAAAATGGGATTATTAGTTCACTTGCCAAGACTCTGTACCACCACTGCCTGGTCAGGCCAAAGTGTTGCACATCAATATGCTCGATAAGAGTGATCAGTCTCACTAAAAACATCTCAAATCAGACCCGCTCCCCTGGTCGCTCCCGTGGGCGGCTGATACGTCTCCAACGTATCTACTTTTCCAAACACTTTTGCTCTGGTTTTGCCCTCTAATTTGCATGATTTGAATGAAACTAACCCGGACTGACGCTGTTTTCAGCAGAACTACCTTGGTGTTATTTTTATGCAGAAATAAAAGTTCTCGGCATTGGACGAAACTTTTTGTGGATTTTTTCTGGAAATAATAATGAATTAGGGAGCGAAGACCTGCCGGAGGGAGGCCACCTATGGGCCACAAGACAACAGGGCGCGAACCCTTAGGGCCGCACCCTGATGGCTTGTGGAACCCACGTGGCTCTCCCGGCCCTATTTCCAGTCCTATAAATTCCTATTCTCGGAGGAAAGAATTAGAGAGAAGATTTCATCGCGTTTCACGAGACGGAGCCACCGCCACCTCCAGTTCTTCCTCGGTAGGGCTGATCTGCAGTCCATTTGGGGCTCCAGAGAGGGGAAATCATCGCCATCGTCATTACCAACCCTTCTCCATCAACACCGCTATGATGCTCACCACCGGGAGTGAGTAATTCCTTTGTAGGCTTGCTGGTCGGTGGTGGGATTGGATGAGATTGATCATGTAATCGAGTTAAGTTTGATAGGGCTTGATCCCTAGTATCCACTATGTTTTGAGATTGATGTTGCTATGACTTTACTATGCTTAATTCTTGTCACTAGGGCCCAAGTGCCATGATTTCAGATCTGAACATATTATATTATCTCTGAATATAAGATTGATTTGGATCCTATCTTGCAAGTTGTATGCACCTATTACGTGTCTTGATCCGCATACCCCAAGGTGACAATAATTGGGATTCTCTCCGGTGATTGTCGTAGTTTGAGGAGTTCATGTATTCACCATGTGTTAATGCTTTGTTCCGGTTCTCTATTAAAAGAGGCCTTAATATCCCTTAGTATCCAATAGGACCCCGCTGCCACGGGAGGGTAGGACAAAAGATGTCATGCAAGTTCCTATCGCAAGCACGTATGACTATATACGGAATACATGCCTACATTATATTGATGAACTGGAGCTAGTTCTGTGTCGCCCTGGTGTGTAACTGTTACATGATCAATGTCATCAAAATATCTCCATCGCTGTACCATGTGCCTATGCGTTACATATACTGAATCTTGCTATGTTACTATTGTTACTGCTACTGTCACAGCTGCTACAAAATTGTTGCTGCCACTACTACTGTTACTTTTGCTACTACTACTTGTCGTGCTACTAAATCTTTGCTACAGAGAGATATCCCAGGTACGGTTGAATTGACAACTCAATTGTCAAGGTCAATAAATATTCTTTGGCTCCCATTGTGTCGAACCAATAAATTAGGGTGAAATACTACCCGCGAAGACTGTTGCGATCCCCTATACTTGTGGGTTATCAAGACCTTTTTCTGGAGCCATTGCCGGGGAGCATAGCTCTATTTATTGTGTTAACTTGAGGATATCCAATTGCCACTATGAAGAATCTGAAAGATAATCAAACTAAGATCGTACCCTCTCGCAAGAGAGGAGGTAAGGAACTGACATCTAGCTCTGCTTTAGATTCATCTACTGTTTTGAACCAGCTTGCTACACCATCTTCTGTTGCTCGTCTTGATATGTCACATGAACTTGATGATGCTACCTCTGAAATTAATGATGATACTATTGCTACTCATGTTGAAACTAAAACTGTGCCTCTGAATGAATTACTTGATGCTCATCTTGCTAGAGCTAGAGAACTTGAAAATGCTGATACTGATGAGGACTTTGAATCACCTATTACACCTCGCTCTCCTAATAGATATGAATTGCCTCATGTACCTGATGGTTATGTTATGGATAAGGAAATAGCTAAGGATTTCCTTGCTTGTGAAAATGGAGAGGATTTGAAGAAACTGTTATGCAAAGTTAAAGAAAAATCTATGAGGGAGAAAATGAAATATGATCCTAAATTTGTCACATCTCCTATATTTGTTACTGATAAAGATTATGAATTCTTTGTTGATCCTGAGCTTATTCCTATAGTTGAGTCTGATCCTTTCCATGGTTATGAAAATGAAACTGTTGTCGAACACCTTATGAAACTAAATGATATTGCTGCTTTGTTTACCAATGATGAAAAGATACGCTACTACTACATACTTAAACTTTTTCCTTTCTCGCTGAAAGGTGTGGCTAAGGATTGGTTTCTTTCTCTTGCACCTGGTTGTATGCGTAGTCCTCAGGATATGCTTCGTTACTTTTCTGAAAAATATTTTCCTGCTCATAAGAAACAAGCTGCCTTGCAGGAAATATTTAACTTTGCTCAAATTGAAGAAGAGAATCTCCCTCAAGCTTGGGGAAGGCTTCTCCGATTACTTACAGCTTTGCCTGATTGTCCTCTTAACAAGAATGAACGTCTCGATATCTTTTATAATGGATTAACCGATGCTTCTAGGGACTTCCTAGATAGTTGTGCTGGTTGTGTTTTCAGGGAAAGAACTGTCGATCAAGCTGAAGAATTATTAAATAACATATTGCAAAATGCGGATGATTGGACACTTCCCGAACCACCTCCGGAACCTATTCAATAGAAGAGAGGTATTCTATTCCTCAACCCTGAAGATATGCAAGAAGCAAAACGATCTATGAAAGAGAAAGGTATTAAAATTGAAGATGTCAAGAAGCTACCACCTATTGAAGAAATACATGGTCTTGATAACCCGACACATGCAGTGGAGGTAAAATCTCTCCGTTCCTTTAATGAAAATGATATACCTTATACTAAGACTCCTGAACAATGCATGGATGAATTTGACAATTATGTTGTTAAGCAAGAGCACTTTAATCACTATGTTAAGGATCAACTAAGACGTAATGCTATGATGATAGACCGCTTGAGAGACTTGATGTTTAGAATTGCTAATGATGTAAAAGGTCTAGGTAAACATGCTTCTATGGTTCACACTCAACTAGACCAAGTTGCTAAGTCACAAAATGATTTGCTTGCTGAAATGAATAATGCAAATTATCATGTTGTTAGAGTAATGACTAGAGGAGGTCGTATGACCCAAGAACCTCTCTACCCAGAAGGACATCCTAAAAGGGTAGAACAAGATTCTCAGAGAATTAATGTTGATGCACCTAGTTCCTCTAATAAGAAAAAGAAGAAGAAAAATGATAGGAACTTGCATGCCTCTAGTGAACCTGTTAAAGAAACACCCACTGAGAAACATAATGATGTTTCCATTTGCGATGCTGAGACACAATCTGGTAGTGAGCATTCACATGGTGATAACAATGATGACAATAATGATGCTCACGAGGATGCTCAACCTGGTAATAACAAGGAAACTGGCAATGATGTGGAAATAGAACTTGCTGAAAATCTTGATAACCCACATCCAAAAAATAAATGTTATGATAAGAGAGACTTAGTTGCTAGAAAACATGGAAGGGAAAGAGAGCCATGGGTTCAAAAACCCATGCCATTCCCTCATCAGTCTTCCAAGAGTAAGGACGAGGAAGATTTTGAGCGCTTTGCTGAAATGATTAGACATGTCACTGTGCACACTCGTTTGACTGATATTCTGAAGATGCCTCCGTATGCTAAGTATATGAAAGATATTATTACCAACAAAAGAAAAATACCTGAAACTGAAATTTCAACTATGCTTGCTAATTATTCTTTTGATGGTGTGATGCCTAAGAAACTAGGAGATCCTGGCATTCCCACGATACCTTGCTCCATTAAAAATAATTATGTTAAAACTGCTTTGTGATTTAGGAGGTGGTGTTAGTGTCATGTCTTTCTCTTTATATAAAAGACTTGAATTGAGTAAGATTACACCTACTGAGATATCTTTGCAAATGGTTGATAAATCCACCGCTTTACCTATTGGAATTTGTGAGGATGTTCCTGTTGTGGTTGCAAATGTTACTATCTTGACCGACTTTGTTATTCTTGATATGCCCGAGGACGACAATATGTCTAGCATCCTTGGTAGACCTTTCTTAAATACTGCAGGGGCTGTTATTGATTGCAACAAAAGCAAGGTCACATTCCATGTCAATGGCAAACAACATACCGTGCACTTCCCAAAGAAGCAAATTCTGGTTAACAGTATTAATGCTATTGAATTTAATGATACGATTATTGTCGGAAGCTTTCAATTACCTCTACCTATTGCGAAGAAGAAATACTATTATCTTATGGTTGGGGGGATTGAAATCCCCATTGAGGTAACCTAGTGATATACGAAAAATTCTTCGATTGCATGTTAATCGAAAACAGTCGTTAATAAGACTTGGTCAACCTTATTAATGATTCCTTTTTGAAAAATACGTGATCGATGAATTTAGTAATCACAACTCTCTATATCAAAAGTTTGTCCTCTGTTATTTTCAGTTTAGATAAAATAAATGAGTTTGATTTTCTTGTTTTTCTGTTTTCCCGTGCTTAGAAAAATGTCAGAAAATAAAAAGTTTCAGATTGCCACCAAAATTTAGCATTAATTTTTATGGAATATATTAAAAAATTGGAGTAAAATAACAGCAGGGAGATGCACCTGTGGCCCACAAGCCAACAGGGCGCGGCCCCCATGGGGCGCGCCCTGATAGCTTGTGGGGCCCACAGGGCCCCTGCCTTATCCCTTCGTCCCACACTGCCTCTTACCTCCTGCAAAAATTTCCTACCACTCTCTCTCTCGTGTTCTAGCTCTCAAACCTGAGATTTTCGATCTGTTTGCTCGGAACTTCGTTTTCGAAACTGTTTTGAGGAATCATTCCTTGGTATGTGACTCCCCCATTCCTCCAATTAGTTTTTTGCTTTAGTGGTTTATATTTTGCATATTTTGCTGCACTTGGTGCTACAGAAAATGAGCTTGCATGTTTGATTCTTTGAGTTCCAAGTAGTATGAATGCTTGATATGGCCTCTAGGTACCTATATGAGTAGTTGCTATCAATCTTGCGAAGTTTTATTGATATAAATTTGTGGCTCAAAAATTTCAGAAATTTGTGCTTTGAAAAAAATGAATCTCTTAAGGAGGGGATCCTCAAGCCGGAGCCCCAAGGGAACTGGTCGGAGAAACCAGGACCAAGACATCAACCTTATTCGCAACACGGAGGTTAGGCCGTGTGAATGGCCGTATACGCCCTTCATGGACGAAGCAGGTTTTTATGAAGAGTTCATGCAATTCGTTGCAAATGCCGGGATGACCAACTTCCTCGCAGATGAGTGTGACCAATATTATCTCCTTAGAAATTCCTTCGTGCAAAACTTTTTCTTCATAAACACGCCTGGTGCTCCCAAAGTACGCTTTGCTTTATATGAAACAAATTATGAATTGCCTCTACATGATTTTAGTGAGATATGTCTGCTTCCCTCTAGCGGGGAAATGCGTGAACCTAAGCCTGAGGAGTTTGAGGACTTCCTTCTTACCTTAACTGTGGGAGAAACTAGATGTGTATCCGCTGCTAGGGCCACTTGTTTGCATTTCCCATCTATGCACTATTTTTCTCTGTTTATAGGAAAATGCATACTTGCTATGGAGCAGGGCGGTGGCCTCAGTGCTCCCATGCTTGCTATTTTACGCCGTGCACTTTACGGTGATGACACTTACAACTTAGGAGCTATTGTTGTGCGCCGCCTAAATCTTAACCGAACAAAGGGCAAGATTCATGGTGGTATTTATGTCACGCGCTTGGCAAGGCGTTTTAATGTAGCCATATGCCCCACTGATTATTTATTGCCAAAAGTTTATCTTGATGTTCAATCCATGATAGAACACCAGTTCCTTGATAAAATCGAGCCAGTGCAGACCCTATCCTATAACTTAGTATACAGTGAGATCACTCGCGATATCATTATTTTTGCCTGCACCTTCTTTGTTTAATCATTATGCCAGGAACGGATATCAAATAATGCCATCAGATATAATTGCTTACCGGAACGAGTTGGCCGAGGCAGAGGCCGCAGTTCAGAAGTGGGATGCTCAAGCGCCTCAGCCCAACTACGCCCCTCCAGGACCAGATGGATTCTTCAGATGGTGAACACCAAGCTAGGCAACCGCTTAAGCTTGGGGGAGTACGTATTTACCACCGACATTACATTCATGTTCACACACTTCAAATAAATTGTCGGTGTTCATCCTCTTTCATTGTATATCCATGTTAGTTTTATTTTTCCGCTTTCTTCTTGTGTGTTTGAAAAACTTTGAAAACCCCAAAATATTTCTCGCTTCTTTTTAGTTTTCTTTCTCGCACTATCGTGAAGAAAACCCAAAAAGATTTCCATTGCTTGTTGGGAGCTTTCCCGTGTAAATAATTTTTCTCGTTCTTGTTTTCCTTTAGTTTATTTTCTTGCCCAAGAAAAACCAAAAACTCCAAAATATTTCAGCGTGTTTCTCTGAACTTCTTTTTCCTTTTGTTGAGTCGTTAAAAGGCGAAGACCACGATGAAAATGTTGAGTGGCTCCCATATGTTTTATTGCTTATCTAACAGAGAGCCAATATTACCTTGTCTTCTCCTTTGTCTTAAACTACACTGCAGATTCCAGCTTATTCCACGGCATTCTTGCACTATTATTATTATCACATCATTCGGTCGAGCAAGTCAAAGGCAATAATGATGATATTTGATGAAGTGATCGTGGCAAGGGAAGCTGGTATGAACTCTTCTTGTTTTCCGTTTTTGTAAATATGTTTAGCTCGGTTGATCTTGATTCAGTATATCATGGGTAAACATGTTTATGATGACAATTAGAGATTATAGTTTATCATGCCATGCTTAAATAGCTAGGAGTAGATAATGATTTACCTTGTGCGTCAACATGCATTAAAGTGATTATGATGTGGTATGGTAGTATGGTATTTCCCTCTGAGTAATTCGAGCGGCTTGACTTGGCCCATGTGCAAACATGTAGTTGATTCAAAACCATTGCAGCCTTTATGATGTTTAAATTAAGAGTGCTCATATCCTACGCATGCTAATATTCAATGTTAATTATTCGCAATGCATGCTTATGACTGTTTTCGCTCTCTAGCTGGTCGCTTCTCAATTTATTGCTAGCCTTCACCAGTACTAAGCAAAGATACTGCTTGTGCATCCAAAATCCTAAAACCAAGTTGTCCCATATGAGTCCACCATACCTACCTATATGCGGTATTACCCTGCCGTTCCAAGTAAATTTGCATGTGCCATCTCTAAACATTCAAATAAACATCCTCTTTGTGTACTCCTACCACTCATGGAGCGATAGAGCGGTCGATATCTTCCATATTAAGCGAGTTACTCTCAAGATGAGTGTTTATTCACTCGTCATTGCACGAGAGAGGCTGGTAATTGGGGTGCCTAGCCCTGCATAACACAAAAATAAATAAACAAAACTCCTCCTGGAAAGTTGATTGTTTGGAGAGCAACCGTGGATTCGGCCCGCTCTGGAGTGTGTTTGCATGGTGGAGGGGGAGTAAAATTTCAATTCTGTTTGGGAACCGCCAAAATTTTGTTTAACCTGGAAGATATCGAAAACTTTATCGTGACGTTGATATTTGAAGCACATAGCTCAAAACTATATCTTCAATCTTATTTTAAAAACCTTGAGCTCTGGCACCTCTGTGAATCAATGCTTCCCTCTACGAAGGGGCTTTCATGTTATTTATTTTTGAGTCGTCATTCTTATGCATTGAGTATAGTTAATGTTGAATGTGAGCATGACTGGATCTTTTCCACCCTGAATTATAATGTTTAGTCGCTGCTCGAACCTCAGAGGTGCTCTGCATTTATGTTTTGCTGTTTCAGAAAGGGCTAGTGAAATACCATGTCATCATATTATATCAGGGCTGTTTTGATAAATTGTTGATGCGTGAGATACTTTATTATTGCTCACTAGTTGGTTATGTATTGCCATGAGTTATTGTGATTGCTATATTATTATCATGGATGTGTTTACTTATGATTAATGCTGAAAACTTGAGTACTAGCTAAGCATGTGTATAATGATCAGAACAAAAGAGTTTGTAAAAGTTTTCTTTATTACTTTCAGTTTATCAACTGAATTGCTTGAGGACAAGCAATGAGTTAAGCTTGGGGGAGTTGATACGTCTCCAACATATCTACTTTTCCAAACACTTTTGCTCTGGTTTTGCCCTCTAATTTGCATGATTTGAACGAAACTAACCCGGACTGACGTTGTTTTCAGCAGAACTACCTTGGTGTTATTTTTGTGCAGAAATAAAAGTTATCAGAATTGGACGAAACTCTTTGTGGATTTTTTTTGGAAATAATAATGAATTATGGAGCGAAGACCTGCCGGAGGGAGGCCACCTGTGGGCCACAAGCCAATAGGGTGCGACCCCCCTAGGGTTGCGCTCTGATGGCTTGTGAAGCCCATGTGGCTCTCCCGACCCTATTTCCAAACCAATAAATTCCTATTCTCGGAGGAAAAAATCAGAGAGAAGATTTCATCATGTTTCACGAGACGGAGCCGCCGCCACCTCCAGTTCTTCCTCGGGAGGGCTGATCTGGAGTCCGTTTGGGGCTCCGGAGAGGGGAAATCGTCGCCGTCATCATCACCAACCCTTCTCCATCAACACCGCTATGATGCTCACCACTGGGAGTGAGTAATTCCTTTGTAGGCTTGCTGGTCGGTGGTGGGATTGGATGAGATTGATCATGTAATCGAGTTAAGTTTGATAGGGCTTGATCCCTAGTATCCACTATGTTTTGAGATTGATGTTGCTATGACTTTGCTATGCTTAATGCTTGTCACTAGGGCCCGAGTGCCAGGATTTCAGATATGAACATATTATATTATCTCTGAATATAAGATTGATTTGGATCCTATCTTGCAAGTTGTATGCACCTATTACATGTCTTGATCCGCATACGCCAAGGTAACAATAATTGGGATTCTTTCTAGTGATTGCCATAGTTTGAGGAGTTCATGTATTCACCATGTGTTAATGCTTTGTTCCGGTTCTCTAATAAAAGGAGGCCTTAATATCCCTTAGTATCTAATAGGACCCCGCTACCATGGGAGGGTAGGACAAAAGATGTCATGCAAGTTCTTATCGCAAGCACATATGACTATATACGGAATACACGCCTACATTATATTGGTGAACTGGAGCTAGTTCTGTGTCGCCCTAGTGTGTAACTGTTACATGATCAATGTCATCCAAATATCTCCATCACTGTACCATGTGCCTACGCGTTACATATACTGAATCTTGCTAAGTTACTATTTTTATTGCTACTGTCACAACTGCTACAAAATTGCTGCTGCCACTACTACTGTTACTTTTGCTACTACTATTTGTCGTGCTACTAAATCTTTGCTGCAAAGAGATATCCCAGGTGCAGTTGAATTGACAACTCAACTGTCAAGGTCAATAAATATTCTTTGGCTCTCATATGTCTCCAATGTATCTATAATTTTTGCTTGTTCCATGCTGTTATATTATCATTCTTGGATGTTTTACAATCATTTTATAACAACTTTATATCATTTTTGGGACTAACCTATTGACTTAGTGCCAAAGTGCCAGATGCTGTTTTTTCTTGTTTTTTACTTCGCAGAATATCAGTACCAAACAGAGTCCAATCGCGACGAAACTTTTTGGAGATTTTTTTGGACCAGAAGACACCCGGTGTACCAAAGAAGTGCTAGCGAGGTGGGCCGTGGAGACCACAACCCACCAGGGCGCGCTAGGGGGCCCCCGGCGCGCCCTGATGGGTTGTGCCCTCCACGGGGCCCCTCTCCACCGCCTCTGATGCCTATTAAATCCCAAATATTCCAAAAACCCTAGGGGAGTCGACGAAACACAATTCCAGCCGCCGCAAGTTCCAGAACCTCGAGATCCAATCTAAACACCATCACGGAGGTGTTCATCTTCCTCATAGGTGCCTCTCTGATGATGTGTGAGTAGTCCACCATAGACCTACGGGTCCGTAGGCAGTAGCTAGATGGCTTCCTCTCTCTCTCTCTCTTATGATTCTCAATACAATGGTCTCTTGGAGATCTATTTGATGTAAACTTTTGCGGTGTGTTTGTTGGGATCCGATGAATTTTGAGTTCATGATCAGTTTCTATCCATGAATATTATTTGAGTCTTCTTTGATCTCTTATATGCATGATTACTTATAGCCTCGTATTTCTTCTTCGAATCTTTGGTTTAGTTAGGCCGACTAGATTGATTTTTCTTGCCATGGGAAGAGGTGCTTTGTGATGGGTTCGATCTTGCGGTGTCCTTTCCCGGTGACAGAAGGGGCATCAAGGCACGCATGTATCGTTGTCATTAAGGATAACAAGATGGGGTCTATTCCTACATGAATAAATCTTGTCTACATCATGTCATCGTTCTTATTGCATTACTCCGTTTTTCCATGAACTTAATACACTAGATGCATGCTGGATAGCGGTCCATGTGTGGAGTAATAGTGGTAGATGCAGGCAGGAGTCGGTCTACTTATCTTGGACGTGATGCCGAGATAATGATCATCGCCTTGGATATCGTCATGATTATTTGATCTTCTATCAATTGCCCAACAGTAATTTGTTCACCCACCGTGTGCTATACTCATGAGAGAAGCCACTAGTGAAACCTACGGCCCCCGGGTCTACTTTTCCAACATATTGCTTTCCGATCTATCTTTTTGCTTCTTTGTTTTCAGATCTACAAAACCAAAAACAAAAAACATATTGCTGCACTTTTTATTTGTTGTTCTTATTTTGTGTTCTTGAGAGATATATCTCTCCTATCTATCACTACCTAATCTATCTTTTTACCGTAGAGAGATTGACAACCTCTCTTTCGCATCGGGTTGTAAGTATTTGTTATTTGTGTGCAGGTGCTGCTTATTGGGTGGTGGTGATCCTCCTACTGGTTCGATAACCTTGGTTTCATAACTGAGGGAAATACTTACTGTCGCTGTGCTGCATCATCCCTTCCTCTTTTGGGAAATACCGACGCAATCTCAAGCCACGTCAAAGGAATTTCTGGCGCCGTTGCCGGGGAGGAAGCGGTCTCTTCTACGTGCCAATCTCAGGCGCCGAGGAGACTCCATCATCATCTACCAGGTTCCTAATCACAAATCTCATCTCCTTGCAATTACATTATTTTCCATTTGCCTCTCGTTTCCCTCTCCCCCACTTCACCCAATTTGCCGTCTTATTCGCCCTCTTTTTCGTTTGCCTTTTTCTCGCCGGATCTCTTTTTGTTTGCTTGTTTGCTATCTTTGCTTGTGTTGCCATGTGCCTTCTATTTGCTTGCATCTTCGCTTGCTAAAAATCTATTGATATGGATCCTCATCCACTTGCTAATCTTTTCAAAAGACCAAACTATGATGAACCAATTGCTAGTTAGTTGAGTGCACTTGACTATCTCTATGAAGTTTTGTTTGAAATTCACGAATCTGAAAATTTTGATGAAGTGTTGAAAGAAGAAAATTATAAGGTGATTCATGATAGCTCCTTGATTGAAAAGCACTATTGCAATGATGTTACTATAAATTCTATTAATGTCAATTATGTTAATGATATGAAAAACTACAAGCTTGGGGATGATAATTTTGTCATGTCCACTTCTTATTGCAATGATCATGATTGGGGTGATAATGCTTCTTATGATCTTGAAAATTTATTTAAGCCTCATGTTGAAAATGTTATTGATAATAATGTTTGCAATAGTATCGAAAGTGGGTTTGGGAGAGCGCCAACTTCCGGTAAAAAGAATCCCACATATTTGGAGAGTGTTCAATCTTATGAATTTGTTGATAAAAGTGGATTTGGAGAGGTCAAAACTTTAGTTGATGATAATCCCACTATTTTGGAAGATGATAAAAACTTTATGCATGTTGATCATAAAGAGAGTATTGTTTATGTAGATATATTGTTGAATTCCTTTATGATGCTACTGAAATTTATTATGAGGGAGGAACATATGCTTGTAGGAATTGCAATAATATCAAGTTTCCTCTCTATGTGTTCAACGTTTAGAAGTTATGCTTGTTTTGCCTTCCTATGCTAGTTGATTCTTGTTCCCATAAATTGTTTGCTCACAAAATCCATATGCATAGGAAGTGGGTTAGACTTAAATGTGCTTGTCATGAGATTCATGATGCTCTCTTGCATATTTCAATTACTACTTTTTATGTGAGCATCATTGAAATCATTATGCCTAGCTAGGGGCATAAAACGATAGCGCTTGTTGGGAGGCAACCCAATGAATATTTATTTTTTGCTTTTTCCTTTTTGTTTTTGAGTGTTGACACAATTATGCCTCTGTTATGATTGTGTTTTTATGGTTTATTTAGTGTTTGTGCCAAGTAGAGCCTTTATGATGATTCATAAGATGAGTAGAAGCGATGCTGAATCTGAAACAGAAACTTTGCGTCCAGTATTTGAATTTTCTTTTTTTTTTCTGGAATGTGATCTTGAGCTGAAATTTTAACACAGTGTTGCTATAAAAAATTCTTAACGTTGTCCTAATTTTTCAGAAATTTTAGAGTTACGGAAGTATGGTTAGAGTACAAATTACTACAGACTGTTCTATTTAAGACAGATTCTATTTTCGTTGCATTGTATGCTTGTTTTGATGAATCTATGGTTTGTATCGGGGGGTATAAGCCATGGTAAAGTTAAAATACAGTAGGTATAATGCAATAACAAAAAATGAATGAGTTTGCAACAGTACCTAAAGTAGTGATTTGTTTATTATACTAACGTATCTCACGAAGATTTTGTTGAGTTTTGTGTGTTTGAAGTTTTCAAGTTTTGGGTGAGATCACGATGGATGAAGGAATAAGGAGTGATAAGAGCCTAAGCTTGGGGATGCTACCGCACCCCCAAGATATATCCAAAGAGTAACAAGCAACTAAGCTTGGGGATGCCCCCGAGTGGCATCCCCTCTTTCTTCTAACAACCATCGGTATTTTACTTGGAGCTATATTTTTATTCGTCACATATCATGAGTTTTGCTTGGAGCGTCTTGTATGTTTGCTTGCTTTGCTTGTTTGTTTTTCATTTGTTTCCTTTCTGTACACACCTATTTGGGAGAGCCAAAATTATGCTATGATTTGGTAGAATTGCTCTCTATGCTTTACTTAAACTTTTTGAGCTATAGAATTGCTCTAGTGCTTCACTTATATCTTTTTGAGAACGGTGTGCTTGGAAAATTTTGTAGAAATACTCTCATACTTCACTTAGATTAATTTGAGAGTTAGTAAATTTTGAAGAAATCCTCTCATGCTTCACTTATACCTTTTTGAGAGATGAAATCTTTATGCTCATGTGCTTCACTTAGATTTGTTTGAGCTTGTCAAAAAAGCAATGGCAATATATGAAACTAGTCCCAAAGTGATAGATATCCAAGGAGGATATAATAAAAACTTTCATGAAGATCATTGGGCAAATTAAACTTGATTCCTTGTAATAGTTTTGAAACATGATGATAGTAATATGTGAGTGATGTTGATGAGTAATTATGCTTAGTAGGAATATTGGTGTTAAGGTTTGTGATTCCCTATGCATGCACGAAAGTCAATAGTTATGCAATGAAGTTATATCCTACTTGTGGTGCATTATTTGGTGTTAGTTATGTTCAATGCTCACTTATGTGATTTTTCGTTTTTTGGTTTGGTTGCTTCCCAATCTATTTGCTAGCCTTCACTTGTACTAAGTAGAAATACTACTTGTGCATCCAAAATCCTTAAACCAAGTTTTGCCTTATGAGTCCACCATACCTACCTATATGCGGTATTTCCATGCCGTTCCAAGCAAATTTGTATGTGGCATCTCTAAATTTTCAAAATAAATTTTCTCTTTTGTGTGCTCGTACCGCTCATGAAACGGTGGGGAGTTTCCAATATTTTTCCATGCTAGATGTGTTATTCTCAAGATGAGTGTTTATTCACTTGTCATTGCACGAGAGTGCGGCGGTAATAGGGATGCCCATTCCCGAAATGAAAAAGAAAAAATATTTACTTTATGTTGACAAATAATAAATTCCTTGGAAAGTGTTGGTATGGAAGGCAACCATGGATACGGCCCGCCATGGAAAGTGAAAGTTTGGTGGAAAAAGGAATAAACTTTATTTTCTGTTTGGGAACCGCCTATGATATATCTAGCATGGAAAGTATTGTGAGCTACTTTGTTGTTTTTGTTGACAGGAAAAGCATGCCACCCAAAATATTTTTCTCTCTCAATTTAAAACTTTGAGCTCTGGCACCTCTACAAATCCCTACTTCCCTCTGCGAAGGGCCTATCTATTTACTTTATGCAATTTTTATTTTTACTTTGAGTCTCCATCTTCTCTTATAAGCACCAACTAGGGGGCACTATGATCGTACTTGAGCATTGGGTATAGCTAATATTTGATAGTGTGTCATTAATGGATCAATGATTGAGCATGATGGGCTAGGGATAACTTTCTTTAGTGGTGATATTTTCAAAGACATGGTTGCTTGTTGGCATGCTTGAGTATTGAAGTCATTATGTTAAAACTAGACTATTGCTTTGAATCATATATCAGTCCAAATGTCCATGCTATACAAAAGAAAATAATATGATAAACATGTTAGGCAGCATTCCACATCAAAAATTCTGTTTTTATCATTTACCTACTCGAGGACGAGTAGGAATTAAGCTTGGGGATGCTGATACGTCTCCAATGTATCTATAATTTTTGCTTGTTCCATGCTGTTATATTATCATTCTTGGATGTTTTACAATCATTTTATAACAACTTTATATCAATTTTTGGGACTAACCTATTAACTTAGTGCCAAAGTGCAAGTTGCTGTTTTGCTTATTTTTTACTTCGCGGAATATCAGTACCAAACGGAGTCCAATCACGACGAAACTTTTTGGAGATTTTTTTGGACCAGAAGACACCCAGTGGGCCAAAGAAGTGTCAGAGAGATGGGTCGTGGAGACCACAACCCACCAGGGCGTGCCAGGGGGCCCCCGGTGCGCCCTGATGGGTTGTGCTCTCCAAGGGGCCCCTCTCCACCGCCTCTGATGCCAATAAATTCCCAAATATTCCAAAAACCCTAGGGGAGTCGACGAAACACAATTCCAGCCGCCGCAAGTTCCAGAACCTCGAGATCCAATCTAAACACCATCACGGAGGGGTTCATCTTCCTCACAGGTGCCTCTCCGATGATGCGTGAGTATTCCACCATAGACCTACGGGTCCGTAGGCAGTAGCTAGATGGCTTCCTCTCTCTCTCTTATAATTCTCAATACAATGATCTCTTGGAGATCTATTTGATGTAAACTTTTGTGGTGTGTTTGTTGGGATCTGATGAATTTTGAGTTCATGATCAGTTTCTATCCATGAATATTATTTGAGTCTTCTTTGATCTCTTATATGCATGATTACTTATAGCCTCGTATTTCTTCTTCGAATCTTTGGTTTAGTTAGGCCGACTAGATCGATTTTTCTTGCCATGGGAAGAGGTGCTTTGTGATGGGCTCGATCTTGTGGTGTCCTTTTCCAGTGACAGAAGGGGCAGCAAGGCACTCATGTATCGTTGCCATTAAGGATAACAAGATGGGGTCTATTCCTCCATGAATAGATCGTGTATACATCATGTCATCATTCTTATTGCATTACTCCATTTTTCCATGAACTTAATACACTAGATGCATGCTGGATAGTGGTCGATGTGTGGAGTAATAGTGGTAGATGCAGGCAGGAGTCGGTCTACTTATCTTGGACGTGCTGCCTTGATACGTCTCCATCGTATCTACTTTTCCAAACTCTTTTGCCCTTGTTTTGGACTCTAATTTGCATGATTTGAATGGAACTAACCCGGACTGGCGCTGTTTTCAGCAGAATTGCCTTGTTGCTATTTTTGTGCAGAAATAAAAGTTCTCGGATTGACCTGAAAATTTACGGAGAATATTTTTGGAATTAAGAAAAAATACTGGCGAAAGAATCAACCAGAGGGGGTCCACCCATTGGCCATAAGCCAGGGGTGCGCCCCCCCTAGGGCGTGCCCAGGTGGCTTGTGGGCCCCCTGCAACTCCTCCGACCTCAACTCCAACTCCATATAACCCTATTCGGGGAGAAAAAAATCAAGGAGAAGAGTTCATCGCGTTTCACGATACGGAGCCGCCGCCACCTCCTGTTCTTCCTCGGGAGGGCAGATCTGGGGTCCGTTTTGGGCTCTGGAGAGGGGAAATCGACGTCATCGTCATCACCAACCATCCTTCATCACCAATTTCATGATGCTCTCCGCCGTTCGTGAGTAATCCCATCGTAGGCTTGCTGGATGGTGATGGGTTGGATGAGATTTACCATGTAATCGAGTTAGTTTTGTTAGGGTTTGATCCCTAGTATCCACTATGTTACGAGATTGATGTTGCTATGACTTTGCTATGCTTAATGCTTGTCACCAGGGCCCGAGTGCCATGATTTCAGATCTGAACCTATTATGTTTTCATGAATATATATGTGTTCTTGATCCTATCTTGTTGTAGACACCTATTACGAGTTATGATCCGCATCCCCCGGGGTGACAATAACTGGGATTCTTTCCGATGATTACCATAGTTTGAGGAGTTCATGTATTCACTAAGTGCTAATGCTTTGGTCCGGTTCTCTATTAGAAGGAGGCCTTAATATCCGTTAGTTTCCATTAGGACCCCGCTGCCACGGGAGGGTAGGACAAAAGATGTCATGCAAGTTATTTTCCATAAGCACGTATGACTATATATGGAATACATGCCTACATTATATTGATGAATTGGAGCTAGTTCTGTGTCACCCTATGTTATAACCGTTGCATGATGAATGCCATCTGACATATTTATCCATCACTGATCCATTGCCTATGAGCTTTTCATATATTGATCTTTGCTAAAGTTACTTTTCCGTTGCCACTGTCACGATTGCTGCAAAACCGCTACTGTTACTTTTGCTACCGTCACCGTTACTTCCATACTACTTTGCTACTAAATACTTTGCTGCAGCTATTAAGTCTTTCAGGTGTGGTTGAATTGACAACTTAGCTGCTAATACTCGAGAATATTCTTTGGCTCCCCTTGTGTCGAATCAATAAATTTGGGTTGAATACTCTACCCTCGAAAACTGTTGCGATCCCCTATACTTGTGGGTTATCAAGACCCTTTTCTGGCGCCGTTGCCGGGGAGCTTAGTTCTATTCTCTGAGTCACTTGGGATTTATATCTGTTGATCACTATGAAGAATCTGAAAGACCCAAAAACCAAGATCTATCCCTCTACTACGAGGGGAGGTAAGGAACTGCCATCTAGCTCAGCACTTGATTCACCTTCTGTTATGAGTAAATTTGCGACACCACCACCTGCTATTGATTCTGATATGTCGCAAGCAATTGATGATGCCACTTCTGCTATGCATGATGCTTATGATGATACTTTGCTTGATAATACTGTGCCACTGGGTGAATTTCTTGATGAACAAATTGCTAGAGTTAATGCTGAAACTGATGATATTTCTGTAACGGCTGAAATTATTGAAACTGAACACTATGAGACACCTGTTAGACCTAGCTCTCCTAGATATGAATTGCCTAATATACCTAAGGGTTATGTTATGGAGGGAGAGGTAGCTAGGGACTTTCTTGCTTGTAAGGATAGAGATGATCTTAAGAAATTACTATGCAAGTGGAAGGAAAAATCTTTGAATGCTAGAATGCAATATGATCCTAAGTTTGCTACTTCACCTATCTTTGTTACTGATAAGGATTATGAATTCTCTGTCGATCCTGAATTAATTACTTTGGTTGAATCTGATCCTTTCCATGGTTATGAATCTGAAACTGTTGTGGCACATCTTACTAAATTGAATGATATAGCCACCCTATTTACTCATGAGGAAAAAATTCGTTATTACTATATTCTTAAGTTGTTTCCTTTCTCATTAAAGGGTGATGCTAAGATATGGTTTAATTCTCTTGCTCCTGGTTGTGTGCGTAGTCCCCAGGATATGATATATTACTTCTCTGAAAAATATTTTCCTGCCCATAAGAAACAAGCTGCCATGCAGGAAATATTTAACTTTGTGCAAATTGAAAAAGAGAGTCTCCCACAAGCTTGGGGGAGGCTTCTCCAATTACTTAATGCTTTGCCTGATCATCCTCTCAAGAAAAACGAAATACTTGATATCTTTTATAATGGACTAACCGATGCTTCTAGGGACCACCTAGATAGTTGTGCTGGTTGTGTTTTCAGGGAACGAACTGTTGAACAAGCTAAACTACTATTGAATAATATATTGAGCAATGATAATGATTGGACTATTCCGAACCACCTCCAAAGCCAACCCCGAAGAAAAGATGTATTCTATTTCTCAGTCCTGAAGATATGCAAGAGGCAAAGAAATCTATGAAAGAAAAAGGTATTAAAGCTGAAGATGTTAAGAATTTACCACCTATTGAAGAAATACATGGTATTGATACCCCGACACAGGTA
The DNA here is from genome assembly GCA_039707655.1 of Elymus sibiricus. NCBI lineage: Eukaryota > Viridiplantae > Streptophyta > Magnoliopsida > Poales > Poaceae > Elymus > Elymus sibiricus. Next base: position 507,494,391 of record CM077665.1, read on the forward strand.
GTAGAGGTAAATTCTCTCCGTAGATTTGATGAAGGTGATAGTCCTTATAATAAGTCTGCTAGCCAATGCTTGGATGAGTTTGATAACTTTATTGTTAAGCAAGAAAATTTCAATGCTTATGTTAGTAGACAATTGAGACATAATGCTTACATGCTTGATCGCTTAGGTGATTATATGAGTAGAACTATCAATGATCTTAAGCTTATTAGTAAACATGCTTCCATGGTAACTACTCAAGTAGAACAAGTACTTAAGGCACAAAATGATTTGCTTAATGAGATGAATGGTAAGAACAATGATCATTCTGTTAGAGTTGTGACTAGAGGTGGTAAAATGACTCAGGAACCTTTGTATCCTGAGGGCCATCCTAAGAGAATTGAGCAGGATTCTCAGAGAATTAATACTGATGCACCTAGTCGTCCCAGTAATAAAAGGAAAAAGAATGATGATAGGACTTTGCATGCTGCTAGTGAACCTGTTATAGATACACATGAGAATCCAAATGATATTTCTATTTCTGATGCTGAAACACAACCTGGTGATGAACATGAACTGGGTGATAATATTAATGATGATGTTCATGTTGATGCTCAACCTAGCAATGATAATGATGTGGAGATTGAACCTGCTGTTGATCTTAATAACCCACAACCTAAGAATAAAAGATATGATAAAAGAGACTTTATTGCTAGGAAGCATGGTAAAGAAAGAGAACCATGGGTTTAGAAACCCATGCCCTTTCCTCCTAAACCATCCAAGAAAAAGGATGATGAGGACTTTGAGCGTTTTGTTGAATTGCTTAGACCTGTCTTTTTGCGTATGCGCTTGACTGATATTCTGAAAATGTCTCCTTATGCTAAGTATATGAAAGATATTGTGACAAATAAAAGAAAGATACCGAAAGCTGAGATTTCCACCATGCTTGCTAATTATACCTTTAAGGGTGGAATACCAAAGAAACTAGGAGATCCCGGAGTACCTACTATACCATGCTCTATTAAAAGAAATTATGTTAAAACTGCTTTATGTGACCTTGGAGCTGGTGTTCGTGTTATGCCTTTCTCTTTGTATCGTAGACTTGATTTGAATAAGTTGACACCTACTGAAATCTCTTTGCAAATGGCTGATAAATCAACTGCTTTATCCATCGGTATTTGTGAGGATGTGCCTGTCGTAGTTGCAAATGTTACTATCCTAACAGACTTTGTTATTCTTGATATTCCCGAGGACGACAGTTTGTCGATCATCCTTGGTAGACCTTTTTTGAATATTGAGGGGCTGTTATTGATTGCAACAAAGGCAATGTCACTTTTCATGTTAATGGTAATGAGCATACAGTATCCATCGTATCTACTTTGTCAACTGAATTGCTTGAGGACAAGCAATGGGGTAAGCTTGGGGGAGTTGAGACGTCTCCATCGTATCTACTTTTCCAAACTCTTTTGCCCTTGTTTTGGACTCTAATTTGCATGATTTGAATGGATCTAACCCGGACTGATGCTGTTTTCAGCAGAATTGCCTTGGTGCTATTTTTGTGCAGAAATAAAAGTTCTTGGATTGACCTGAAAATTTACGAAGAATATTTTTGGAATTAATAAAAAATACTGGCGAAAGAATCAACCAGAGGGGGTCCACCCATTGGCCACAAGCCAGGGGGGCGCCCCCCCCCTAGGGCGTGCCCAGGTGGCTTGTGGGCCCCCTGCAACTCCTCCGACCTCAACTCCAACTCCATATAACCCTATTCGGGGAGAAAATAATCAAGGAGAGGAGTTCATCGCGTTTCACGATACGGAGCCGCCGCCACCTCCTGTTCTTCCTCGGTAGGGCAGATCTGGGGTCCGTTTTGGGCTCTGGAGAGGGGAAATCGATGCCGTCGTCATCACCAACCATCCTTCATCACCAATTTCATGATGCTCTCCGCCGTTCGTGAGTAATCCCATCGTAGGCTTGCTGGACGGTGATGGGTTGGATGAGATTTACCATGTAATCGAGTTAGTTTTGTTAGGGTTTGATCCCTAGTATCCACTATGTTCTGAGATTGATGTTGCTATGACTTTGCTATGCTTAATGCTTGTCACTAGGGCCCGAGTGCCATGATTTCAGATCTGAACCTATTATGTTGTCATGAATATATATGTGTTCTTGATCCTATCTTGCAAGTTGTAGACACCTATTACGACTTATGATCCGCATCCCCCAGGGTGACAATAACTGGGATTCTTTCCGGTGATTACCGTAGTTTGAGGAGTTCATGTATTCACTAAGTGCTAATGCTTTGGTCCGGTTCTCTATTAAAAGGAGGCCTTAATATCCCTTAGTTTCCATTAGGACCCCGCTGCCACGGGAGGGTAGGACAAAAGATGTCATGCAAGTTCTTTTCCATAAGCACGTATGACTATATATGGAATACATGCCTACATTATATTAATGAATTGGAGCTAGTTCTGTGTCACCCTATGTTATAAAAGTTGCATGATGAATGGCATCCGACATAATTATCCATCACTGATCCGTTGCCTACGAGCTTTTCATATATTGATCTTTGCTAAAGTTACTTTTCCGTTGCCACTGTTACGATTGCTGCAAAACCGCTATTGTTACTTTTGCTACCGTCACCGTTACTTCCATACTACTTTGCTACTAAATACTTTGCTGCTGATATTAAGTCTTTCAGGTGTGGTTGAATTGGCAACTCAGCTGCTAATACTCGAGAATATTCTTTGGCTCCCCTTGTGTCGAATCAATAAATTTGGGTTGAATACTCTACCCTCGAAAACTGTTGCGATCCCCTATACTTGTGGGGTATCATGCCTATATAATAATCATCGCCTTGGATATCGTCTTGATTATTTGATCTTCTATCAATTGCCCAACAGTAATTTGTTCACCCACCGTGTGCTATACTCATGAGAGAAGCCACTAGTGAAACCTACGGCCCTTGGGTCTACTTTTCCAACATATTGCTTTCCGATCTATCTTTTTGCCTCTTTGTTTTCAGATCTAGAAAACCAAAAACCAAAAAACATATTGCTGCACTTTTTATTTTATTTTGTGTTCTTGAGAGATCTATCTCTCCTATCTATCACTCTAATCTATCTTTTTACCGTAGAGAGATTGACAACCTCTCTTTCGCGTCGGGTTGCAAGTATTTGTTATTTGTGTGCAGGTGCTGCTTATTGGGTGGTGGTGATCCTCCTACTGGTTCGATAACTTTGGTTTCATAACTGAGGGAAATACTTACCATCGCTGTGCTGCATCATCCCTTCCTCTTTGGGGCAATACCAACGCAGTCTCAAGCCACGTCAGGCTCCCCTTGTGTCGAACCAATAAATTAGGGTGAAATACTACCCGCGAAGACTGTTGCGATCCCCTATACTTGTGGGTTATCAGCGGCCAGGGAGCCAACCCTAGCCGCCGCCATCAAGCTCCCCCCCCCCCCCCCCCGCCGTCCTCTCTTTCCCTCGCCGCCACCGGCGCGTCGCCGGGCGAAGCCCGCGCGGCTCGGCGGCGGTGGGTGCCTTCCCTCCTCCAACTTGTGCAGGGACAGTGCGGGTCGTCTGCTCTGGAAGGAGCTTGGCGCGGCACTCACGTGGGTGCGTTCACTGGCGTGGGCGGCTGTGTTCAGGGCGGCGCGGGTGGGCGCACGACGCGGGGAGCGGCTCGGGCACGCCGGGCTTCGGCGCGGGGCACGGCTCTGGTGCATGGGGTTTCCGGCGGCGCGGATTTGGCACCTTGCAAGAGCTCGCGGCGGGGAGGCTGACCTCCTTGCGCGGCACTGCGGCTCCGGCGAGTGGGGCACCCAGGCTGTGTCTTCGGCGGGTGGCAGCCGCGGTGGCGTCGTCAGCAGGATCTGGGGCTGCGGCCCAGCGGCTCCTGCCCGATGAGTGGGGGTCGGGTGCCACCCCCCTCTTCCATGTCTTTGGGTCCTTCGTCTCCGCGTGAGTCGGCTTTTTGCTGACTCACGGAGACTGCTGCAGTGCTGCGTGGAGGCGGCACCAGATCCGGTTGCTTTTCGGCTGGTTCCGGCTCGTCTGTGGCTGCCGACAAAGTGGGTTGGTGATTGCGCGACGATGGTTGGTGGTGGCTTGATACTCGTGATCTGCGTTGGGTTTTCCATGAAGAGGAACGGGTAATCACAACACAAAGTGGGTAAGTATTTCCCGCAGTTATGAAACCAAGGTTTATCAAACCAATCGGAATACCAATCGTCAACCGTCTTCAGCGGCTGCACACAAAAGAACAAACAACTTGCACCCAACGCCGGCAAGAGGGTCGTCAATCCCCTTGATCTCGTTATTTGCAAGCAAGTGATTTGTGTAGATAATAGTAAACTGCAAAATAAAATAAAAGGTAATAAATAACAACAAGGTAATGATAGCGTTTGTGAATTTATAAGTGAATAGACCCAGGGGCCATAGAGTTCTCTAGTGGCATCTCTCATAAGCAAAGCATACGGTGGGTAAACAAATTACTGTTGGGCAATTGATAGAAAAGCGAATAATTATGCGATGTTCACGGCAATGAGCATGTGTATATAGGCATCACGTCCATAAGCAAATAGGCCGACTCCTTCCTACACCTACTACTATTACTCCACTTCAAGAGTGCTTCTATGCTTGCCTCTCCACGTATTAAGTTCATGACAAACGGAGTAATGCTTGGAGAACGATGACATGATGTAGACAAAGTAAACTCAACTAATATGAATAAACCACATCGTTTTATCCTTAGTAGCAACAACACAAAGACGGAACTTATCCCCTTCTGTCACTGGGATATAGAAACTCGTCAGGTTGAACCTACTACAATGCACCACTCCCACTGAAGAAATATCAATCTAGTTGGCCAAACTATCTCAATAGATCGGAGAGCATTACGAAGCTATGATGATCATGCAAATAAGAATCATAGTAATCAGGCTTGACTCAAATACTTTTCATGAATAATATGAACATAAACTCACAATTCATTGGATCCCAACAAACACACCATACAAAGGGATTTCATCGGATAGATCAAGGCAAAGATGCGATGAACATTGTATTGAAGATCAAGAGAGAGAGAGATTGCCATCTAGGTACTACCTACGGACCAGTAGGTCTATGGTGAACTACTCACACATCATGGTGAGGGCAGCAAGGTTGATGAAGAGGCCCTCCGTGATCGATCTCCCCTATGGCAGGGTGCCGGAACGGAGGTGTAGATGGCCTTCCGTCAGAACAGAGACTTGCAGCGGCGGAAAAAGTGTTTCGGGAGAGCTTCTAGTGTTTTTAGGGTAGATGTGAATTTATAGGCCACAGAACGGCGTTGGGAGAGGCTCCAGGGGGCCACAACATATCTGGCCGCGCCCCTGGGGGCGCTGCCAGATGAGTTGTGGGCCCCTGGTGGATCTCCTTGCCCTCCTATGAAGCTTCTAGGTCTTGTATTTGTCCAGAAAAAATCACCAAAAATTTCGTGACAATTGGACTCCGTTTGGTATTGTAACTCTGAAAAGGCAAAAACACGCAGAAAACATGAACTGGCACTGGGCACTGGGTCAATAGGTTAGTGCTCAAAAATATTATAAATTGGTAAATAAATACCCAAAAAGTATCCTAGAATGATAATATATCAGCATGGAACAATAAAAAATTATAGATACGTTGGAGACGTATCAGCATCCCCAAGCTTAATTCCTGCTCGTCCTCAAGTAGGTAAAGGATAAAAACAGAATTTTTGATGTGACATGCTACCCATTATGTAATCTTTGGTATGTCTGATCATTGAGAAATGATGAATTAATAAACAGCAACATAGTAATATTTATAAGTATAAGAAACAAAATCATTAATTTATCAGAGTATACGATCCTAAAAGAATGTTTTACCCCTATTCATCTTATTATATTAACAAGGCATGACTCCATCTTCACCACATAGATACAAATGTTAAGCACCACGGTGTCCAAGTTAGGCAATTGGATCGTACTTTTTCAATATGCATCAACTTTTTATTCTTCATGCAATACATGAGCGTGAACCATTGGACATAGCGTATAGGTGGAATAGAATATGGTGGTAGGTATCAAAGGGGTAAAAAGTGGAGAAGATAGTCTCGCATCAACTAGGCGTACCAACGAGCTATGGAGATGCTCATCGATAGATATCAATGCGAGGAGTAGGGATTGCCATGCAAATGATGCACTAGAGCTATAAGTGTATGAAAGCTCAACTGAAGCTAAGTGGGGTGTGCATCCAACTTGCTTGCTCATGAAGACCTCGGGCATTTGAGGAAGCCCGTTATAGGAATATACAAGCCAAGTTTATTATATGAAAAGGTAATTCCCACTAGCATATGGAAGTGTCAACATAGGATACTCTCTATATGAAGAACATGGTGCCACTTTGAGGCACAAGTGTGATAAAGGATAGTAGCAAAGTCCCTTCTCTCTTTTCTCTCATCTTTTTTTATATGGTGGGCTTTTCTCTTTTTTTATGCCTCCCCCATTTTCTCTTTTTTTATATGGTGGGCTCATTTGGCCTCCCCCATTTTTATTTCATTTTTCGTCCGGAGTCTCATCCCGACTTGTGGGGGAATCATAGTCTCCATCATCCTTTCCTCACTGGGACAATGCTCTAATAATGATGATCATCACACTTTTATTTACTTACAACTCAACATGAAGAACTGATAGGAAGATATGACTCTGTATGAATGCCTCTGGCAGTGTACCAGGATGTGCAATGATCTAGCGTGACATGAATCAAAAATATGAAGAACGGTGGCTTTGCCACAAATACTATGTCAGCTCTATATGATCATGCAAAGCATTATGATGATGAACGAACTAGTCATGTGAAGTGACGATGGAATTTGCATGGCAATATATCTCGGAATGGCTATGGAAATGCCATAATAGGTAGGTATGGTGGCTGTTTTGAGGAGGATATAATATGGCTTATGTGCAACATAGAGTATCATGTCACGGGGTTTGGATGCACCGACGAATATTTGCACCGATCCTCGAGGTGAGAATGGGCTATGCAAGGTACCGAAGAGGCTAGCAAATATGAGAAGGTGAAGTTGTGTATGTCCATGGTGTCACATTAGTCATAAAGAACTCACATACTTATTGCAAAGTTTTATTAGTTTTATCACAAATCAAAGTACTCCTCGCATGCTCATAACCCACAAGTGTAGGGGATCGTTTGTAGCCTTTTACGATAAATAAGAGTGTCGAACCCAACGAGGAGCTAAAGGTAGAACAAATATTCCCTCAAGTTCTATCGACCACCGATACAACTCTACGCACACTTTAACGTTTGCTTTACCTAGAACAAGTATGAAACTATTTTGTAGGTGATAGGATAGTTTGCACAAATAAAACTAGAAGTACTTTGCGGGAATAAAACTACGAGTAAATTGTAAGATAATAAAAGTTAGTTGTTTAGTAGAAAGCTTTTGTCAAATAAGAAGGTTATTTGTCCCTATGCAATTGATAACTAGACCGGTAGTCATTATTGCAATTTTATATGAGGGAGAGGCATGAGCTAACATACTTTCCGTACTTGGATCATATGCACTTATGATTGGAACTCTAGCAAGTATCCGCAACTACCAAAGATCATTAAGGTAAAACCCAACCATAGCATTAAGTATCAAGTCCTCTTTACTCCCATACGCAACAACCCACCTACTCGGGTTTGTGCTTCTGTCACTCACGCCACCCACCATAAGCAAATCATGAACATATTGCAAGACCCTATAGCGGGGATCCCTCACGTTTGCGTGACATGGAGGGCACCGTAGGACAGCATAAAAATAAAACATACAACTCATACCAGCCACATATCATTGGGAAATAATATATGGAGTTGAGTGACGTGGCTTGAGACTGCGTTGGTATTTCACCAAAGAGGAAGGATGATGCAGCATAGCTACAGTAAGTATTTCCCTCAGTTATGAAACCAAGGTTATCAAACCAGTAGGAGAACCAAGCAACACTATGGAAATGGTACCTGCACACAAAGAACAAATACTTGCAACCCGACGCGTAAGAGAGGTTTTCAATCTCTCCACGGTAAAAATATAGATTAGTTTGTATGCGATTGGATAAATAGATTGCACAAGAACACAAAATAAAAGAAGCAAATAAAAAGTGCAGCAAGGTATTTTGGGGTTTTGGGAATAATAGATCTGAAAACAAAAACGGCAAAAGATAGATCGAAAAGCAATATGTTGAAAGGATAGACCCGGGGGCCGTAGATTTCACTAGTGGCTTCTCTCATGAGTATAACACACGGTGGGTAAACAAATTACTGTTGGGCAATTGATAGAAGATCAAATAATCATGACGATATCCAAGGCAATGATCATTATATAGGCATCACGTCCAAGATTAGTAGACCGAAACGATTATGCATCTATTACTATTACTCCACACATCGACCGCTATCCAGCATGCATCTAGTGTATTAAGTTCATGGAGAAACAGAGTAATGCAATAAGAATGATGACATGATGTAGACAAGATCTATTCATGTAGGAATAGACCCCATCTTGTTATCCTTAATAGCAACGATACATGCGTGCCTCGCTGCCCCTTCTGTCACTGGGAGAGGATACCACAAGATCGAACCCATCACAAAGCACCTCTTCCCATGGCAAGAAAAATCGATCTAGCTGGCCAAACTAAACCAAAGATTTGAAGAAGAAATACGAGGCTATAAACAATCATGCATATAAGAGATCAAAGAAGACTCAAATAATATTCATGGATAGAAACTAATCATGAACTCAAAATTCATCGGATCCCAACAAACACACCGCAAAAAGTCATAGCATCAAATAGATCTCCAACAGACCATTGTATTGAGAATAAAGAGAGAGAGAGAGAGAGAGAGAGAGAGAGAGAGAGAGAAAGCCATCTAGATACTGCCTACGGGGCCGTAGTTCTATGGTGGACTACTCACGCATCATCGGAGAGGCACCAATGAGGATGATGAACCCCTCCGTGATGGTGTTAGATTGGATCTCACGGTTCTGGAAGTTGCGACGGCTGGAAGTGTATTTCGTCGACTCCTTTAGGGTTTCTGGAATTTCTGAGAATTTATAGAGCTGAGAGGCGGTGGAGGAGACCTCCGTGGGCGCCACAACCCATCAGGGCGCGGCAAGGGCCTCCGACGCGCCCTGGTGGGTTGTGGGCAACACTCGCCTCCCCCATGTGCTTCCTTGGCTCCCAAGTTGTCTTCTGGTCCAAAAAAAATCTCCAAAAAGTTTCTTGGCAATTGGACTCCGTTTGGTACTGATATTCTGCGAAGTAAAAAAACAAGGAAAAAACATCAACTGGCACTGGGCATTATGTCAATAGGTTAGTCCCAAAAATGATATAAAGTTGCTATAAAATGATTATAAAACATCCAAGAATGATAATATAACAGCATGGAACAATCAAAAATTATAGATACGTTGTAGACGTATCAGCATCCCCAAGCTTAATTCCTACTCGTCCTCGAGTAGGTAAATGATAAAAACAGAATTTTTGATGTGGAATGCTGCCTAACATGTTCATCACATATTCTTTTCTTTTGTAGCATGGACATTTGGACTTTTAGATGGTTCAAAGCAATAGTCTAGTTTTGACATAAAGACTTTAATACTCAAGCATGCCAACAAGCAACCATGTCTTTCAAAATATAAACACTAAAGAAAGTTATCCCTAGCCCATCATGCTCAATCATTGATCCATTCATGAAACACACTCAAATATTAGCTACACCCAATGCACAAGTATGATCATAGTGCCCCCTAGTTGGTGCTTTATAAGAGAAGATGAAGACTCAAATAAAAAATAAAAATTGCATAAAGTAAATAGATAGGCCCTTCGCAGAGGGAAGTACGGATTTGTAGAGGTGCCAGAGCTCAAAGCTTAAATTGAGAGAGAAAATTATTTTGGGTGGCATGCCTTTCCTGTCAACAAAAACGACCAAGTAGTTCTCAATACTTTCCATGCTAGATACATCATAGGCGGTTCCCAAACGTAAAATAAAGTTTATTCCTTTTTCCACCATTCTTTCACAATCCATGGCTAACCGTATCCACGGTTGCCTTCCATACCAACACTTTCCAAGGAATTTATTATTTGACAACATAAAGTAATTTTTTTTCATTTCAGGACTGGGCATCCCTATTACTGTCGTACTCTCGTGCAATGATAAGTGAATAAACACTCATCTTGAGAATAACACATCTAGCATGGAAAAATGTCGGCCACCCCTTGCCGTTTCATGAGCGGTACCCGCACACAAAAAGGAAATTCATTTTGAAAATTAGAGATGGCACATACAAATTTCCTTAGAACGGCACGGAAATACCGCATATAGGTAGGTATGGTGGAATCATATGGCAAAACTGGGTTTAAGGATTTTGGATGCATAAGTAGTATTTCTACTTAGTACAAGTGGAGGCTAGCAAATAGATTGAGAAGCAACCAACCAAGAAACAAAAATTCACATAAACGGGCATTAAGCATAACTAACACCGAATAATGCACCACAAGTAGAATATAATTTAATTGCATAACTATTGACTTTCATGCTTGCATAGGGAATCACAAACCTTAACACCAATATTCTTACTAAATCATAATTACTCACCAACATGACTCACATATTACTATCATCATGTCTCAAAACTATTACAAGGAATCAAGTTTAATTTGTCCAATGATCTTCATGAAAGTTTTTATTATATCCCTCTTGAATATTTATCACTTTGGGACTAGTTTCATATATTGCCATTGCTTTTGACAATATCAAATAAGCTTAAGTGAAGAACATGAGCATAAAAATTTCATATCTCAAAATAATATAAGTGAAGCATGAGAGAATTTCTTCAAAATTTACTAACTCTCAAATTAATCTAAGTGAAGCATGAGAGTATTTCTACAAATAACGGTTTTCTATGTGAAGAGAAACAGGCAATCCAAACTTCAAATGATATAAGTGAAGCACATGAAGCATTCCATAAAGCCATATTCAAAAGATATAAGTGAAGTGCAATGAGAATTCTATAAATCAACCATGGACTATCTCATACTAGCATGGTGCATAAAAGAAAAGTGAAAACTAAACACAAAATACGCTCCAAGATTTACACATATCACATGAACGAAACAAAAACGAAAACATACCGATACTTGTTGAAGAAAGATGGGATGCCTTCCGGGGCATCCCCAAGCTTAGACGCTAGAGTCTCCTTGGATATTTACTTGGGGTGCCTTGGGCATCCCAAAGCTTGAACTCTTGCCTCTCCTCCTTCTCCTCATATCGAGACCTCCTCGATCTTTGAACACTTCATCCACACAAACTTAACAGAAAACTGGTGAGATCCGTTAGTATAATAAAGCAAATTACTACTTTAAGTACTGTTGCAAACCCATTCATATTTTATATTTGCATTATACCTGTTGTATTATTACTTCTCCATGGCTTATACCACCGATAAAATCGATAGTTTCATCAAAACAAGCAAAACAATGCATCAAAAACAGAATCTGTCTTAAACAGGACAGTCTGTAGTAATCTGAACTTTGACCATACTTGTGTAACTCCAAAAATTCTGAAAACTTAGGAAGAAATAAAAATATTGTATAGCAATACTTTGTAAAAATTTCAGAGACTTTTGGCGTTCCAATAAAAAATGTAAATTCACGCACTACAGCCAAAGTTGCTGTTTTTACACCGCACATACCAAAAAGCAATCTAATCATCCTAAAGGCAAATCTTGGCACATTATTTTTTAATACAATGGATTTGTACAAGGGGATAATTATTTTTGTTGAAAAGTTTCTGTGATTCAAGATTCACAAAGTTTCCATGGGCATGAACAATTACCCCATGATACGTCCATTTTGCATCATGATTTCCTACTGTTGTTTATTATGTTTTGTCGAATAATAATGCTTTGGGGAGTGATTCTAATGCATTTTCTCTCATAATATGCAAGGTTTACACGAAGAGGGAGAATACCGGCAGCTGGAATTTTGGACCCAAGAAAAGCACATCAGAGATACCTATTCTGCACAACTCCAATGAAGCTGAAATTTTACGGAGATTATTTTTGGATTAAATAAAAAATAGTGGAGCAGAAAAATACGAGAGGGGGACAACCTGGTGGGCACAACCCACCAGGGCACGCCAGACCCCCCTGGGCGCGCCCTGATGGGTTGTGGCCTCCTCGGCCCACCTCCGGTGCCCATCTTTTGGTATATAGTCACATTTAACCTAGAAAAACTAAGAGGAGGACTTCCGGGACGAAGCACCGCCGCCTCGAGGCGGAACTTGGGCAGGGGCACTTTTGCCCTCCGGCGGAGCGATTCCGTCGGGGGAACTTCCCTCCCGGAGGGGGAAATCGAAGCCATCGTCATCACCAACACCCCTCTCATCTTTGGGAGGCCAATCTTCATCAACATCTTCAACAGCACCATCTCCTCTCAAACCCTAGTTCATCTCTTGTGTTCAATCTTTGTACCGGAACCTCAGATTGGTACCTGTGGGTGACTAGTAGTGTTGATTACCTTGCGTAGTTGATTACTATATGGTTTATTTGGTGGAAGATTATATGTTCAGATCCATTATGCTATTTAATACTCCTCTGATCTTGAGCATGATTATTATTTGTGAGTAGTTACCTTTGTTCTTGAGGTCACGGGAGAAGTCATGTTGCAAGTAATCATGTGAATTTGATATGTGTTCGATATTTTGATGATATGTATGTTGTGATTCCCTTAGTGGTGTCATGTGAACGTCGACTACATGACACTTCACCATTCATGGGCCTAAGGGAATGCATTGTGGAGTAGTTATTAGATGATGGGTTGCTAGAGTGACAGAAGCTTAAAGCTTAGTTTATGCGCTACCTCGTAAGGGGTTGATTTGGATACAAACGTTTAATGCTATGGTTAGAATTTATATTAATGCTTTTCTCATAGTCGCGGATGCTTGCGAGGGGGTTAATCATAAGTGGGAGGTTGTTCAAGTAAGAACAGCATCCAAGCACCGGTCCACCCACATATCAAATTATCAAAGTAGCGAACACGAATCAAACCAACATGATAAAAGTGACTAGATGAATTCCCGTGTACCCTCAAGAACACTTTGCCTATTACTAGAGATTGTTCTGGCCTGTCCTTTGCCTCAAAAGGATTGGGCTATCTTGCTGCACCTTATTTACCATTACCGTTACTTGCTCGTTACCAATTACCTTGCTATCAAACTATCTGTTACCTACAATTTCAGTGCTTGCAGAGATTACCTTGCTGAAAACCGCTTGTCATTTCCTTCTGCTCCTCGTTGGGTTCGACACTCTTACTTATCGAAAGGACTACGATTGATCCCGTATACTTGTGGGTCATCAAGACTCTTTTCTGGCGCCGTTGCCGGGGAGTGAAGTGCTCTTGGTAAGTGGAAATCGGTAAGGAAAAACTTATACTACGTGCTGAAATTTATTGTTACTCGCTTCTATGGAGAACAATCCTTTGAGGGGTTTGTTTGGGGTATCCTCACCTCGACTGGAACCACAATTAGTTGCCCCTCAACCTACTGCACCTCTACTGAAAAAATTGGTTATGAAATTCCTTCGGGTATGGTAGAACAACTGCTTGCTAAACCTTATGCAGGAGATGGAACTGAACATCCTGATATGCATTTATTATATGTGAACAAAATATGTGGATTATTTAAGCTTGCTGGTTTACCCGGAGATGAAGTTAAGAAGAAGGTTTTCCCTTTATCTTTGGAGGGAAAAGCATTGACATGGTATAGGCTATGTGATGATATTGGATCGTGGAACTGGAATCATTTGCAATTGGAATTCCACCAAAAGTTTTATCCCATGCATCTAGTTCATCATGATCGGAATCATATATATAATTTTTGGCCTCGTGAAGGAGAAAGTATCACTCTAGCTTGGGGGAGGCTTAAGTCAATGTTATATTCATGCCCCAATCATGACATTCCGAGAGAAGTTATCATTCAGAATTTTTATGCTCGGCTTTCTCATAATGATCAATCCATGCTCGATACTTCTTGTGTTGGTTCTTATATGAAGAAGACTATTGAATTCAAGTGGGATCTCTTAGAAAGAATTAAATGCAACTCTGAAGATTGGGAACTCAACGAAGGTAATGAGTCGGGTATAAAGCTTGAATTTGATTTTGTTAAATCTTTTATGAATACCGATACTTTTCACAAGTTTAGCACTAAATATGGACTTGACTCTGAGATAGTAGCCTCTTTCTGCGAAGCATTTGCTACTCACATTGATCTCCCTAAGGAGAAGTGGTTTAAATATCAACCCCCTATTAAAGAAGAAATTAAAGAACTGGTCATAGCTAAAGAAGAAACCATCTTTTACAATGTTGATCCAGTCATGCCTACCGCTTATATTGAAAAACCACCTTTCCCTGTTAGGATAAAGGAACACGCTACGGTATCAACTGTGGTTCGTAAGAGTAATATAAGAGCACCTAAACCCCCTGAGCAAATTAAAGTAGAACCTAGTGTTGCTATGGTTAAAGATCTCTTGGTAGAAAATATTGATGGGCATGTTATCTACTTTTGTGATGAAGCTGCTAGAATTGCTAAACCCGATGAAAAAGATAAACATAGGCCCATAGAAGGCATGCATGTTGTCTCAGTCAAAATAGGAGATCATTGCTATCATGGTTTATGTGATTTTGGTGCTAGTGTGAGTGCTATTCCTTTTACCTTATACCAAGAAATTATGGATGAAATAGCACCTGCTGAAATAGAAGACATTGATGTTACTATTAAACTTGCTAATAGAGACACCATCACACCACTTGGGATTGTTAGAGATGTTGAAGTCTTGTGTGGGAAAGTGAAATACCCTACTAATTTTCTAGTTCTTGGTTCCCCACAAGATGACTTTTGTCCCATTATCTTTGGTAGACCTTTCTTGAGTACCGTCAATGCTAAGATAGATTGCGAAAAACAAACTGTCGGTGTCAGTTTTGGTAATGTGTCTCATGAGTTTAATTTTTCCAAGTTTAGTAGACAACCTCGTGATAAAGCGTTATCTAGTAAGGATGAAATAATTAGTCTTGCTTCTATTGTTGTGCCTCCTACTGATCCATTAGAACAATATTTGCTTGACCATGAAAACGATATGCACTGCGTGAAAGAAATGAAATATATCAAATTTTCTTTCAACAACAACCTCTCCTGAAACACAATTTGCTTGACACTTTGAAGTATGCTTATCTTGATGAGAAAAAGATATATCGTGTTATTATTAGTGCTATCCTTTCAGAACATGAAGAAGAAAGATTATTAAAAGTTCTAAGGAAGCACCGGGCTGCTATTGGATATACTCTGGATGATCTTAAGGGCATTAGTACCACTCTATGTCAACACAAGATTAATATGGAACCCGATGCTAAACCCGTTGTTGATCACCAACGGAGATTGAATCCTAAGATGAAGGAAGTGGTAAGAACTGAAATACTAAAACTTCTGGAAGCAGGTATAATCTATCCTATTGCTGATACTAGATGGGTAAGTCCCGTTCATTGTGTCCCTAGGAGGTATTACCGTTGTTCCTAATGATAAGAATGAACTCATTCCACAAAGAATTGTTACTGGCTATAGAATGGTAATTGATTTTAGAAAATTAAATAAAGCTACTAGGAAGGATCATTACCCTCTACCTTTCATTGATCAAATGTTAGAAAGATTATCTAAGCACACACACTTTTGCTTCCTAGATGGATATTCTGGTTTCTCTCAAATACCCGTGTCACAATCCGATCAAGAAAAAACCACCTTTACTTGCCCTTTTGGAACCTAAGCTTATAGACGTATGCCTTTTGGTTTATGCAATGCACCTGCTACCTTTCAAAGATGTATGACTGCTATATTCTCTGATTTTTGTGAAAAGATTGTGGAGGTTTTCATGGATGAGTTTTCCGTTTACGGAACTTCTTTTAATGATTGCTTAAGCAACCTTGATCGAGTTTTGCAGAGTTGTGAACAAACTAATCTCGTCTTGAATTGGGAGAAGTGCCACTTTATGGTTAATGAAGGTATTGTCTTGGGGCATAAAATATCTGAACGAGGTATTGAGGTGGATAAAGCTAAAGTTGATGCAATTGAGAAAATGCCATGTTCTAAAGATATTGAAGGTATTCGCAGTTTCCTTGGTCATGCTGGTTTCTATAGGAGGTTCATTAAAGACTTCTCTAAAATTTCTAGGCCTCTTACTAATCTTTTGCAAAAGGATATTCCTTTTGTTTTTGATGATGATTGTGTGGAAGCCTTTGAAACACTCAAGAAAGCCTTAACCTTTGCACCTATCATTCAACCACCTGATTGGAACTTGCCTTTTGAAATTATGTGTGATGCTAGTGATTATGTTGTTGGTGTTGTTCTAGGACAAAGAGTAGATAAGAAATTGAATGTTATCCATTGTGCTCAACGAAATGATGCTACAACTGAAAAAGATTTTTTAGCGGTCGTGTTTGCTTGTGATAAATTTAGATCCTATATTGTTGACTCAAAAGTAATTGTTCACACCGACCATGCTGCTATAAAATATCTTATGGAAAAAAAAGATGTTAAACCTAGACTTATTAGGTGGGTTCTCTTGCTCCAAGAATTTGACTTGCATATTGTTGATAGGAAGGGAGCTGAGAACCCCGTAGCTGATAACTTGTCTAGGTTAGAAAATATTCTTGATGACCCACTACCTATTGACGATAGTTTCCCTGGCGAACAATTAGCTGCAATAAATGTTTCTCAAAACACTCCTTGGTATGCTGATTATGCTAATTACATTGTCGCTAAATATATACCACCTAGCTTCACATACCAACAGAAGAAAAAATTCTTCTATGACTGGAGACATTACTTTTGGGATGACCCACATCTTTACAAAGAAGGACTAGATGGTATTATTAGACGTTGTGTACCTGAGCATGAACAGGAATAAATCCTACGGAAATGTCATTCTGAAGCTTACGGAGGACATCATGCGGGAGATAGAACTGCTCACAAGGTATTGCAGTCTGGTTTTTATTGGCCTACTCTCTTCAAAGATGCCCGTAAGTTAGTCTTCTCTTGTGATGAATGTCAAAGAATTGGTAATATCGGTAAGCGTCAGGAAATGCCTATGAATTATTCACTTGTTGTTGAACCATTTGATGTTTGGGGTTTTGATTATATGGGACCTTTTCCTTCCTCTAATGGGTACACTCATATTTTGATTGCTGTTGATTATGTCACTAAGTGGGTAGAAGCTATTCCAACTAGTAGTGTTGATCGCCACACCTCCATTAAAATGCTCAAAGAGGTTATCTTTCCGAGGTTTGGAGTCCCTAGATATTTAATGATTGATGGTGGTTCACACTTTATTCATGGTACTTTCCGTAAAATGCTTGCTAAATATGATGTTAACCATAGAATTGTGTCACCCTATCATCCTTAATCTAGTGGTCAAGTAGAACTTAGCAATAGAGAAATAAAATTAATATTACAAAAAACTGTCAATAGGTCTCGTAAGAATTGGTCCAAGAAATTAGATGATGCACTTTGGGCCTATAGAACAGCTTATAAAAATCCTATGGGTATGTCTCCATACAAAATGGTATATGGAAAAGCTTGTCATTTGCCTCTAGAATTAGAACACAAAGCATTTTGGGCAATTAAAGAACTTAACTATGATTTCAAACTTGCCGGTGAGAAGAGGCTATTTGATATTAGCTCACTTGATGAATGGAGAACCCAAGCCTATGAAAATGCCAAAATATTCAAAGAAAAAGTAAAAATATGGCATGACAAAAGAATCCAAAAGCGGGAATTTAAAATAGGAGACTATGTTCTTTTGTTCAACTCTCGTTTAAGATTTTTTTGCAGGTAAGCTTCTCTCCAAATGGGAAGGACCATATATTATCGAAGCGGTTTATCGCTCTGGAGCTATCAAGATTAATAACGCCGAAGGTACTAACCCGAAGGTGGTCAATGGACAAAGAATTAAGCATTATATCTCAGGTGCGCCTATTAACGTTGAAAGCAATGTTATCCAAACCATGACACCGGAGGAACACATAAAAGAAACCTTCCGGAACACTCCAGAATTCTAAAAAATAGGAGGTACGTGATACGGTAAGTAAACGGACTCCGAAAAATCCGCAAAAATATTTTTTGTCAGTTTTGGAATATTATAAAATTTTGGAAATAAATAAATAAACTGGAAGGTGATCGAGGTGAGCACGATACACCAGGGCGTGCCAGGCACCCCTGGGCGTGCCCTGGTGGGTTGTGCCCACCTCGGACACCTTCCCGACTCTGTTTTCCTTCCATATGCTTGTTTTCCAAGAATAAAAATTCTCTATATATACCCCCGACTGTTTTGACGACCGCATCGTAGAAAAATCCTCTGCTCTTGTTTCGTGCTGTTTTCCTAGCAGATCTGAAAATATGTCATCTCAAGGTTCAAAGGGGGATCACTATGTTGCAGACCCAAAGATCTTTAGAGAAATTTACCCCTACCTTTGGGCCTCTGAAGAAGAAGGAGATACCGATTTGGAGGAGATAGTGGATGCTTGTCCCGACGCCAACTCTGAGGAAGAGGATGTCCCTCTACCTCAGCCGGGAGACATGCATGTGGAATTCAAGAAGTCAAGCCTCCCTAAAAGATACAAACCTGAGGTCCAATTTATCCCATCTCGTTTTCTGCAGGAGAGCAAGGCTGCATTATGCAAAAAGATATTAAAGCTCGAGTTGGAGAACGATTATCTAAGGGAGGAAAATTTTATGCTTAAATATAAGTTGAAGAAGAAGGCTTCATCACCACCACCTTCTTCATCGCCACCACCAAAGGAAACTTGAGCACATGGGTATGGGCACTCCCCTTGGCTTGAGCCAAGCTTGGGGGAGGTGCCCGGTATTGTATCACCATCACTTTTATTCACCTTTACCTATTTTAGTTCAATCTTTAGTTTCCCTTTGCTTTAGTTGAATAAAAGTTTAGCATGATCTATTTTCGTGTGTTAGTTTCGTGTCCTATCTATCTATGTAATCGAGTGAAAGTTATACAATAAAGTTTAGTTTGCGTTTTTGTCTCTCTACTTTCTTGTTGCAATCAAAATAAAAAGAAAGAAAAAATAAATGAAAAGAATCATATGCTAATCTTATGGTGAGTAATGACATCACAGAAGGAAAAGTATAAGTAGTAAAATTTAATGGAGATTGACAAACATAGCATTGGTCAATGATGCAATTCATGAAAGAATTAATAAGGGAAGAGAAGATTCACATGCAAATACACTATCTTGGACATCTTTTATGATTGTGAGCCCCCATTAAATATTATATGTCAAAATTGTTGACGTTGGACAAGGAAGACAAAGTAATGATTTATGTTGGTTCATATCCACATAGAAGTTATATTGTCATAGATCCTTCAACATGTGGTGCTTGCCCTATATCTTTGCTAGCCAAAAATTCCGCACTAAGTAGAGATAGTACTTGTGCATCCAAAAACCCAAAACCAAACTCATTCTTTGAGAGTCCACCATACCTACCTATGGATCGAGTAAGATCCTTCAAGTAAGTTGTCATCGTTGCAATAATGCAATAAAAATTGCTTCTAAAAAGTGTTTTGATCAATTAGTGTAAGAGAAAATTGAGCGCTATACGAACTTATGATGGCAAAGTAATAAAAGCGACGGACTGCATAATAAAGGTTGCTATCATAGGGGGCAATATAGTGTGACGTTCTTTTACATTATGGGATTGGGCATACAAAGCGCATGACAACCTCTGCTTCCCTCTGCGAAGGGACTATCTTTTACCTTTATGTATTTACTTTTATGCAAGAGTCAAAGTGTTCTTCCCTATTCCCTTTTTACTTTTTACTTTTTGCAAGAATCATGTGGTGAGGGAAGATCTAGGCACATATATCCAGTTGGATATGGGTGGGCATGAGTTATTATTGTTGACATCACCCTTGAGGTGGATACGTTGGGAGGCGAAACTATAAGACCATATCTTCCTATGTGTCCGATTGAAACTTTTTGTTCATGGGTATGTCGTGAGTGTTAGCAATCATAGAAGACTAAATGATGGTTGAGTATGTGGACTTGCCAAAAGGCTCCTACATGAGACCCTTCCTGAAAACATGATGAATTGTAGTTGCAAAGATGACTGAGAACATAGTTTGTTGGTTTTCAATAAGGTTTATGCTTCATACTTCTATGTTGTGATGAATTGTTAATTGTTCATGAGAAGTTATATGATAAAAGTGTATGAATAAGTTTTATGATAGAGTTTGTTGCTGTTATGTTAGTAAGCATGATGCTACTATGTCTGTATTTTGTTTTTATCGACACCTCTCTCTCAAATCATGTGGACATGCTTTTCAATATCGGTTTTCACTTGAGGACAAGCGAGGTCTAAGCTTGGGGGAGTTGATACGTCCATTTTGCATCATGATTTCCTACTGTTGTTTATTATGTTTTGTTGAATAATAATGCTTTGGGGAGTGATTCTAATGCCTTTTCTCTCATAATATGCAAGGTTTACACAAAGAGGGAGAATACCGGCAGCTGGAATTCTGGACCCAAGAAAAGCACACCAGAGATACCTATTCTGCACAACTCCAATGAAGTTGAAATTTTATGGAGATTATTTTTGGATTAAATAAAAAATATTGGAGCAGAAAAATACCAGTGGGGGCCAACCTGGTGGGCACAACCCACCAGGGCGCGCCAGACCCCCCTGGGCGCGCCCGGATGGGTTGTGGCCTCCTCGGCCCACCTCCGGTGCCCATCTTCTGGTATATAGTCACATTTAACCTGGAAAAAAAAATAAGAGGAGAACTTTCGGGATGAAGGAATTTGGGTAGAAGCACTTTTGCCCTCCGGCGGAGCGATTCCGCCGGGGGAACATCCCTCCCGGAGGGGGAAATCGAAGCCATCGTCATCACGAACACCCCTCTCATCTTTGGTAGGCCAATCTTTATCAACATCTTCAACAACACCATCTCCTCTCAAACCCTAGTTCATCTCTTGTGTTCAATCTTTGTACCGGAACCTCAGATTGGTACATGTGGGTGACTAGTAGTGTTGATTACCTTGCATAGTTCATTACTATATGGTTTATTTGGTGGAAGATTATATGTTCAGATCCATTATGCTATTTAATACTCCTCTGATCTTGAGCATGATTATTATTTGTGAGTAGTTACCTTTGTTCTTGAGGTCACGGGAGAAGTCATGTTGCAAGTAATCATGTGAATTTGATATGTGTTCGATATTTTGATGATATGTATGTTGTGATTCCCTTAGTGGTGTCATGTGAACGTCGACTACATGACACTTCACCATTCATGGGCCTAAGGGAATGCATTGTGGAGTAGTTATTAGATGATGGGTTGCTAGAGTGACAGAAGCTTAAACCCTAGTTTATGCGCTACCTCGTAAGGGGCTGATTTGGATCCAAACGTTTAATGCTATGGTTAGATTTTATCTTAATACTTTTCTCGTAGTTGCGGATGCTTGCGAGCGGGTTAATCATAAGTGGGAGGTTGTTCAAGTAAGAATAGCACCCAAGCACCGGTCCACCCACATATCAAATTATCAAAGTACCGAACAAGAATCAAACCAACATGATAAAAGTGACTAGATGAATTCCCGTGTACCCTCAAGAACACTTTGCCTATTACTAGAGATTGTTCTGCACTACTAGGAGAAAGGCTAGTAGTAGCACTGGAAATATGTATAGCAGTAGCGCAGGTGCCAGCGCTACTAGTACGGCGCTACAACTAACCTTTAGCAGTAGCGTTGTTTGCCAAGCGCTACAGCTAAAGTTTAGGAGTAGCGTCTGTTATCCAGTGCTACTTCTAACTTAGTTAGCAGTAGCGTTCTTTCCTAACCCATGCCACTAGTAAACGCACATATTTCTTTTTATATATTTATGTTGTATTTACACACGGTTATATATATTAATATACAATATCAATAATTATTGTGCCAGCAACAACATTTAGATTAAAGTGGATGGATGCAAGTGATCATGTTGAATTAGAGGAACATATGACGTTTCGCAACGTCATATTTTCCTCTAATTCAACATGATCACTTGCATCCATCCACTTTAATCAAATATATGTCATATAACTCATCATCATCTTACTCATCTAACAACTCATCATCATCTTAATCATACCAAGTTAAAATCTCATAAAACAGAAAAACATCATAATAATAATCATCCTAATCGATCATGCAAGTTAATATAAACCAGAAAAACTTCTCTCTCATAGGACCTAGTCCTCCCTCCTAGGTAAAATGACATAAAACAAAATAACACCTATGTCTCCATGATGAAGCAAAGAGATCCAACTGTCTCCAACTTGTGGCTTGCGATCCTTCTTTATTTCTCCCCATGCTTCAATTTGGAGCCTTCTTTGTGGTTTGCGCTCAGTCGAGTATGGAAAAGAGAACTCGGGCCTCATAGGGCTTTTAATTTTCATATTGCCTTCGCCATGCATCAACGGAGGCACAACATCATTTGGCAGTTTCTGTTGAAGAACATAATAGTAGCCTAGTTAGCAATGTAATCAACATCATTTACGCAATAGTAGTGTATTTAATTAGCAACTCTTACCAAGATATTTCGGCGAATGTCATCGGCCCTCAACCTATGCACTAGTGGCATGTAAAATGTATAATTTGGGCCAGTTCCCAAATTATACGGGAAGTTGTCCCTACCAACCAGGACACCAATAACAAAGTTGATAAGAACATCCTTCCCCTCCCAAGTTAGATGCGGTCCATAAGTGTAGTGTGTCGTGTCAATTAATTTCCGTGTTTCACTCGAAGAAACGAAATAAGCTATAAATTATAAATTAACAAATTTAGTATGGATGAACACCAACTATTTTGAAATATAGAATGCAAATTACTTGACAAATATGGTTGACAAACTCACATGGAGGTAAAATAGGAAGCATATCGACATCCACCCAAATGTCGATGTTACCTTCAATATGATCTTCAGGAAGAAGATCGAAGGTTATTTCCATATCCTCCTGAAATCCATATGCCTTGCAAAGAGCTTCCCAATTTGAGCACCCTAATTCTGTGTTATTAACTGCATTCATTACTTTGACCAGAAATGTGTGACCATGTTTAGTCCTCAGGTTAGCTCTCCTCGTCTCCATACTCTCCTGGTCCTCGAAACCGAGCCTCTCCAAGACATACCGTCTTGCATGGCAGGGGATGAACTAGTCGAATTGTATAAAACAGAAATTACACGTTGAAGCAAAGAAACAGAAGTCATGCTTAATTACGAAAAAACACTTGTCATCATTGCATACCGTAGAAACACTGAAGGTCTCGTCAAGCTTGATGGTGAAGAACATGTCGTCTCGCAGGTGAGGCATGTCGCACAAACCCCGATCGTCGCCGCAGTAATCACACTCAGGGATCTTATCGTCGTCAGACATTTCCTGTGTTCATGATTCAAAAATTCAGGATGACCATTATTAAAATAAGACATATTGAGCGCCTGAAATTTGCCGGAACGAAAATGAATCAACTTTCCGGCAAAACATAGGCACTAGGAGGTGTTCCCTGCAATAACATACACACATGTCCAAATGGACCTAATTCAATATCGGTTGACTTTCGGTCTATCGAGGCTTTCCTTAAATAACTCTCATATCTCATGGTGTGTTGGTGCGCAATCTCTCACACTGATATGGTGGTGTATATATGTTGGTGGACACTCTCTCACAGTAATAGTTCGACCATCGGTGATGGACTGATGGACGCACCCCCTCTCCTCTCCTTGCGCATTATACCGAGGTATATATCGCAAGAAGAGAAGAGGAGGAAGCGCCCCCCACGACAATAGTCGGGATTCCTCCATCAAGAACACATATGAAAGTCACACAAGGAGCAACGACAGACCGAAAGTATCTGATTTTTTACTAAAAATTTATAACTAATACATCTCGAATACATTTATAATGAACTCGAATATAATATCACTAATACATCTTCTCGAATAATCCAGTTAATGCATCATCGAATATTATAACTCATACATCTCGAATATTATCATATAATATCACTAATACAGATCGAATATTATCGAATAAATTAGTTGACTCGCGGTTCCTGAGTCGCAGGTGGTGGACACCCAAAGAGAAGGAACCATCACATGATCATAACTCGGGTGAAATCCCTGAAGAACCTGCCAGGTATTGGAGAACCTGGCGTCCAACGCATCCATGTAGCGACGGACGTGCTCGTCCTCCTCCCTGACACGGCAACGTACCACCTCCGCGGGGGCGCGCTCCCTCTGCATCGATAGTGGCCCACGCGATCGCCACCAAAGAAGATCTGGGTTGACGACGAGACCCGGATTCCTCATCAATCTGCGCGCCCCGGAAGGTAGCACCTCCCAGTGCCAGCCCGGCGGAGCCCAGTCCCGGACATGGCTCCTCTCAAGGATGTCGCCGCAAAGTCGACGACGAGGATGCGGGCCGGGCATCGTCGACGTCGACAACAAATTCCTATGAGAACACATTCTTATCGTTTAATGTTTTACTTTCTGGTTTCCTACGATTATGTCTCCTCGTTTAATTGTTAAACTATAATAAAATGAGTAATGACATAAAAAAAGGTCTATGGACATATCGAGCGCCTGAATTTTTGACTCATTTTTGACTCATTTTTGACTCATTTTTTACCCAATTTTCTTATTAACTATCTAATTTCATTAACAATTTAACCCTAGCAATCCTAGAAAGAACCTCGTGTCGATGCCGGTGTCGGTGCCGGTGTCGGTGCCACCCTCGGATGTGATAAAATCCTACGCTTAAGTCTAGTCAGTTAATTCTAGATCTAATAAATGAATAATGACATAAAAAAGGCCTATGTTTTGCCGGAATGTTGACTCATTCCCATTGCGGCAAATCCCGGGCACTCGATATGTCCTAGTTTCTAGCACAAGTCATGCCAAAATTCATGGAAAATTTCGGCATGACCTTTGTTAACAAGTGGACAAATCGAGCGCCTGAAATTTTACGGAACGGAAATGAATCAACATTCCGGCAAAACATAGGCCACTTGCATAATATCCCTGCAAAGAACAAAATGCCACTTGGGCACATTCAGAGGCCACTTAAGCATATACAAAT
This sequence comes from Elymus sibiricus, assembly GCA_039707655.1. Classification (NCBI taxonomy): domain Eukaryota; kingdom Viridiplantae; phylum Streptophyta; class Magnoliopsida; order Poales; family Poaceae; genus Elymus; species Elymus sibiricus. The sequence continues at coordinate 507,519,600 of CM077665.1, forward strand.
TTGTCCTAAAAATTATATTTAGTTAACTACTTAAGCATATACAAATTTGTCCTAAAAATTATATTTAGTTAACTACATTGGGTACAAGCAAATTTGATGAACCCTAACTAAGCATCTACAAGTACTAGCTAATTTGATGAACCCTAACTAATTAGATGAACCCTAGCTAATTTGATGAACCCAAAAATTTGATTAACCCTAGGAACCCTAGCTAGGAAGAGGTAGGGGAGGAGGAGGACATGTAGGCGTGGTCACCTCGGGCGCCGGCAGAGGTAGGGGAGGAGGAGGAGGCAGAGCGGCCGAGGGAGGGGGCGCGCAGCATCGGGGGGGCGGGGACATGGCTCGGGCACGCGGCGTCAGGGTCGGGGTTGGGCGACGGCGAGGGAGGGGGCACGACGGGCGGTGAGGGAGCAGGGGCGGCAGGCGGCGGGCGGTGAGGGAGCAGGGGCGGCGGGCGGCGAGGGAGAGGCGCTGGTTTGGGGGAGATTTGGGGGGTGGGAGAGGAAAAGGTGACTGCTACGAGTAGCAGTAGCGCTGGAGAAGAAACGCGCTACTGCTAAGCGCCGTAGCAGTAGTGCTTGTCTAGGCGCCGGCGCTGCTGCTAATTGGGGCCCACCTGCTGGCAACGTATAGCCATAGCAGTAGCGGTGGACCACCGACACGCGCTATTGCTAGGGAATTAGTAGTAGCGCCGGTTTCGGACAACCGCTACCACTACAGGTAGCCCCTTGCGGTGGCGACGGGACCACTTAGCAGTAGCGGTGGTCCGGTGGCCCGCGCTACTGCTACTTTTGTACTTGTAGTGCTTGTCGACCGCCAGCGCTACTACTAAATAGCAGTAGCGCTTTGCCTCTTTCCAATGCTACTGCTAAAATCCTATCTATAGGCTTTCTCCTAGTAGTGCTGGCCTGTCCTTTGCCTCAAAAGGATTGGGCTATCTTGCTGCACCTTATTTACCGTTACCGTTACTTGCTCGTTACCAATTACCTTGCTATCAAACTATCTGTTACCTACAATTTTAGTGCTTGCAGAGATTACCTTGCTAAAAACCGCTTGTCATTTCCTTCTGCTCCTCGTTGGGTTCGACACTCTTACTTATCGAAAGGACTACGATTGATCCCCTATACTTGTGGGTCATCACCCCACTTTCACGATGTTCGTCTCTCTCACTTTCACTTTTCTTTTTGTGAAGTTTTAGGTTCCCCTCTATATTATTTTGTTTTTTAAACTTTATAAAAACACTCAACAGAATAAAATGACTCTCTAAAACTTCCAGGTTGTCTCCCTGGCAGCGCTTTCTTTAAAGCCATTAAGCTAGGCATAAAGTGCTCAAGTAATGGATCCACCCGGATCCCAAGGTATATCAATGCCAATTTTAATTAACAATGATTTGTAATTAAGTAGTGAGCACAAAGCAACATATATCATGCAATGACGAAGTATAACTCTCTTCCTATGCATCGGCATGTCATAAAAGAACAATTCATGCACATCAAGTAAAGGCCAATGCATAGTATAAACAGTTTCATGCAATTTTATCGTATTGGAAACATAAAGAGGTGGAGATGTAGTTCCTCTCTCATAATAATTGCAAGTAGGAGCAGCAAGCACATGCATATTATATTCATCAAAATCATCATGTGTAGTAGCAAAACGCAACCCATCAATATAATCCTTAATAAGAGCAAACTTCTCCGATATAGTATAGTTGGGAGAATTCAAAAAGATAATAGGACTACCATGAGTGGGTGCAATAGCAACAATTTCATTCTTAACATAAGGAACTATAGCAAGTTCATCTCCATAAGCAAAATTCATATTGGCATCTTGGCCACAGGCATAGCAAGCATCAAGTTCATCAAAAAGGGACATTTCAAAAGAATCCACGGGATCATAGCAATTATCATAGCATTCATCCTTCGGTAAGCACGAAGGGAAATTAAATAATGTATGAGTTGAAGAGTTACTCTCATTAGAAGGTGGGCACGGGTATCTAATCCGCTCTTCCTCCTTTTATTCTTTGCTCTCCTCCTCATCTTTTTCATCTAAAGCTCACAATTTCAGCAACTTCCTCTTCCATAGATTCCTGCAAAATATTAGTCTCTTCTTGGACAGTGGAGGAGTCGTCAATATATTCCTTAACATAAGCATTGGAAGCATAGTTTTCATAGCAGTATTTAAGTATGACAAATTTTTTAGATTTGTAAAGAGTAGCATCATACTTTTCAATCAAAGAAGCAATTTCATAGGCACCCTTAAAAGCAACAAATTCTTCAATTTGTTCAATATCATAGTAATTATAAACACCCTTGTCATAAGAAGATACGATTCCATTACACTTAAACTCACATTGGAAGAAAAGGTGTTCTTAGGGTCTTCGGAATAACAAGTAAAATCATGTATTTCGCATAACTTCAAAGCATAGCAATACAAACTATTAATATGATGCCACAAAAGTTTCCCTTTTTGAAATAAGCGGTGTCGCACAAAATAAGCATGCTCATTTAATGATTTTCCCTCAACTAAGCTAGTTGGGTTTTCAGCACGAGCACAAATGGATCGAAGATGATACAAATAGAAAGTTTCAGTAGTATGATAGATTTTGGGTGGTTCTTCAACCATTGGTTTAGCAGGTACAACTATTTTTTTGGTATTTTACGGTTCCTACCCATAACTAAAGATAGAAAACAAGAGCACAAAATAAAAACTATTTACTGATAAAGAAAACAAGCACACACGAGAATATTCACCCCACACTATTGCTCCCCAGCAACGGCGCCAAAAAAAGGTCTTGATAACCCACAAGTGTAGGGTATCGTTTGTAGCCTTTTTCGATAAATAAGAGTGTCGAACCCAACGAGGAGCTAAAGGTAGAACAAATATTCCCTCAAGTTCTATCGACCACCGATACAACTCTACGCACACTTTAACATTTGCTTTACCTAGAACAAGTATGAAACTATTTTGTAGGTGATAGGATAGTTTGCACGAATAAAACTAGAAGTACTTTGCGGGAATAAAACCACGAGTAAATTGCAAGATAATAAAAGTTAGTTGTTTAGTAGAAAGCTTTTGTCAAACAAGAAGGTTATTTGTCCCTAGGCAATTGATAACTAGACCGGTAGTCATTATTGCAATTTTATATGAGGGGGAGGCATGAGCTAACATACTTTCTGTACTTGGATCATATGCACTTATGATTGGAACTCTAAGGAAGCATCCGCAACTACCAAAGATCAGTAAGGTAAAACCCAACCATAGCATTAAGTATCAAGTCCTCTTTACTCCCATACGCAACAACCCACCTACTCGGGTCTGTGCTTGTGTCACTCACGCCACCCACCATAAGCAAATCATGAACATATTGCAACACCCTACAGGGGGGATCCCTCACGTTTGCGCGACACGGAGGGCACCATAGGACAGCACCAAAATAAAACATACAACTCATACCAACCACGATCATCAATTAGCCCATAGGACAAAACGGATCTACTCAAACATCATAGGATAGCCACATATCATTGGGAAATAATATATGGAGTTGAGCACCATGTTTATGTAGAGATTACAGCGGGGAAGAGAGGTGTTACACCGCTGCATAGAGGGGGAGAGAGTTGGTGTTGACGGCGGCGAAGTTGTTGGTGTAGATCACCGTCAGGATGATTGCCCCGGCGGCGTTCCGGCGCCACCGGGAGAGAGGGGGAGAGAGCCCCCCTCCTTATTCTTCTTCCTTGGCCTCCCCCTAGATGGGAGGAGAGTTCCCCCTCTGGCCCATGGCCTCCATGGCGGCGGAGGGGCAGGAGTGATGTGGCTTGAGACTGCGTCGGTATTTCCCCAAAGAGGAAGGGATGATCCAGCACAACGACGGTAAGTATTTCCCTCAGTTGTGAAACCAAGGTTATCGAACCAGTAGGAGGATCACCACCACCCAATAAGCAGCACCTGCACACAAATAACAAATACTTGCAACCCGACGCGAAAGAGAGGTTGTCAATCTCTCTACGGTAAAAAGATAGATTAGGTAGTGATAGATAGGAGAGATAGATCTCTCAAGAACACAAAATAAAAAGAGCAAATAAAAAGTGCAGCAATATGTTTTTGGATTTTTGGTTTAGTAGATCTGAAAACAAAGAAGCAAAAAGATAGATCGAAAAGCAATACGTTGGAAAAGTAGACCCGGGGGCCCTAGGATTCACTAGTGGCTTCTCTCATGAGTATAGCACACGGTGGGTGAACAAATTACTGTTGGGCAATTGATAGAAGATCAAATAATCATGATGATATCCAAGGCAATGATCATTATATAGGCATCACGTCCAAGATAAGTAGACCGACTCCTGCCTACATCTACCAGTATTACTCCACACATCGACCGCTATCCAGCATGCATCTATTGTATTAAGTTCATGGAAAAACAGAGTAATGCATGTCGTCGTTTTCTCATGACAGATGCCATGGGGTGGCTTATCGAGAGTGGTTGGGGCCGAAGGACGCCGACGGGCTCCGGGAGCGGGATTAGGCACAAGCGGCGATAGACACACGATGTACCCAAGTTCGGGGCCCTCCGTGGGAGGTAATACCCCTAGTCCTGCTGGTCTAGTTGGATTGGGAGAGGTGTTACAATGATGCTCCTTGAGCTGTTCGTCCGGAGGTAGAAGAAGGAGCAGCCGGCTCCTCTTCCCCTGCTATGTGTGGATGTGAGAGGGGGGCGAATGCCTTCGCGCGTGTGTGTCTTGCTTGCCCGATGCATGGGGGCTCCGGGGGGTTTTATAGGCCAACCCCCCGGTATACAATACTCCTAAGATATTACAAGGGGGGAGCCGGCCGGCAGTCTCCCTGGCCGGCTAAGGGGCCCACCGGCTGGGTCGTCTCGTCGCCCGTAGGGCCCGCCGGCTGTGCGGTCCCATCGCCAGCTGGGGCCCGCCATCCGGCCCTTCTATTGGCCCGCGCTCACCTGCCGCGGCACGGGCCGCCCCGCCCGGCGTCGTCTTGCGCCAGCCGGCCGAAGTCAGCGACAAACCTGGCGGCGCTGTAGCCACGCCGGGGTAGGTAACGGAGTGGATGCCGGCGCAGAGGCACTGTGGCTCCGCTGGGTCCCAATCAGTCCTCAGTCAGCGGTATGGTCAGCCGGACTGTAGCCATGCGCGCCCGTGCGTCAGCGGCTGCTGTAGCTACATCGGAGTCCGTAGTGGGGGTTGCGTCTTGTCAGCGTACCCGGCCGTAGTAGGACGGGACGGGTACCTGCCCGCCCGGAGGTCAGCGGGCAAGCCAGTTGCGTGGCGGCCAGGCGCGCCGAACCGGGGGCCAGGTGGCCGGCACCTGTCCAGCCGGGCGTGAGCTAGCCGGCTCCTCATTCCCGGTCGCGGACCAGCCGACGCTGGGCCAGCCGGCCGGAGGGGCAGCCGGCCGTAGACTTGCTAGCCGTATAGTTTTTCCGAAGGGAGGAGCCGAATCCACCTCCCTTTGGCATACCCGGGGGTAATAACCCTGTCAGTAGTCCCCGAAGCCGCCGGGGGCCCGTGTTCGCCTGGCAGCGCCGGTCGTTGCTTCCGACGCCTTGGGTTCGGCCGCGCCGCTTCGAGTCTCGCGCCGGACCGCAGCGCGCCACACGGGACGTAATGATGCCATGGGTCCCGCGCCTGTGGCCTGACGGGACGCCTCCCCGGGCCTAGCCCGATAGGCCACGGGCCTAGCCTGGTAGGCCTCGGGACGCAGGCCGGGATCCTCTGTGCCTGGACCCCAGCGGCCGCAGCGCACGACGCCCACGAACTGCGGGTTTCCCGGGGGAGCGGGCGCAGTTAATCCCTGCGCCTCCCAGGCGTCGCCCCGTGTTTATAAGGGGAGGGGGAGGGGCGGAGGCAGCTCACGCGCCCCTCCCCCTTTCGTCTTCCTTCGTCTTCCTTCTCCCGCGTCGCTCGTCGCTTTGGCTCACGTTGCCGCGCCACCCATCTCCTTCCTTGCGCACGGCTGCCTCGGAGATGGCCGTCCGACCCTCCGGTAGCTGGGATGGGTCCACCATCACCGAGGAGGACATCGCGCGCCTTCGCCGCGCGCGGATGCTCCCGTTGGAGGACCGCGTCGCCGCCCGTCCGCCGGGCGGCGAGGCGGAACCCAATCCCCAGGAAGGGGAGTTCGTGGTCTTCGCCTGGCATTTCTCACGAGGCTTCGGATTGCCGGTGAGCCAGTTCTGCCGCTATTTTATGGACACGTTTGATCTTCAACCGCACCACCTCGGGCCCAACGCCATCCTCTTGCTTTCGGGCTTCGTGACGCTCTGTGAGGGCTACCTCGGCGTCCTCCCCTTCATAGAGCTATGGAGGAAGCTCTTCTACCTCAAGGGTCTGAGGAACGATGACGGGCCATACGCATGCGGGGGTGCGGTGATATGCGTCCGGGGCACTTTGTTCCCCCGCATCACCCTCGTCGAATCCGTCAAGGGGTGGCATCGGACGTTCTTCTACGTGAAGAACGTCGACCCGGCGTGGGACTACATCCGGCTGCCGGCCTTCGTCAATGCTCCGTCTTCCGGGATCAACTGGACGGGCGACGGGCCGTTTGCAGAAGTCACCGCGGAGCTGGCCCGGCTCAAGACCATGAGAGCCGGCGAGGGGCTGGTCGCGGCCGATCTGGTGGCCGCCTTCATCGACCGCCGGGTGCTGCCTCTGCAGCAGAGGCCGCACCGGATTTGCGACATGTCGGGCCGGCGAGACCCCTGCCGGCTATCCACCTTCGACCAGTCGCCGTCCCAGGTGGCGAAGCGGGTGAACGCCATCACCAACTTCAAGCTGAAGCCAAGGACTTGGAGGTTCGGCAAGCTGCCGTACAGCCGGCACGACCCGGCGCCCCTGGTACGCCTTGCTGCGGTAATTCTCTCCCTCCTTTGTTTCTCCAGCCGGGCATTCCCAGCTCACACATCATGCTGACCGTGGCACTCCGTGCGACAGAACACGCCGGACGGCCCGCACCCCCAGGTCTTCCAGGCGGAGCGCGCCGAGTCCGACGCGGAGGACTTCGAGCCGGGGGGCGGCGTCGAAGAGGGGGGTGATTCCACGGGAGAGGTCGAGGCGGACATCGCGATGGGCGACCCGGGAGCCGGCGGGTCCAGAGCGGCTAGTGAGTTCCCCTCTGGACCCTCCATCAAAGATTGGACTGACGATGATGGTGACGATGATGACGATGATGATGTTCGGAATCTGGACGCGCCACCCCCCATAGCTCGGCGGGAGACACGCGGACGGAGCGAGGAGCGGCCGGCTCGTGGTCAGACGGCCGAGGCCTCGTGCCGGGAGAAAAGGCCGGCTGCGGGGAAGCCGTCGACCCAGCCGCCGGCTCGCAAGAGGGCGCGAGCGGCCGCCGCGAAGCCGCCGCCCCGGGCCAAGCGGGTCCTGCCCGTTGTCGCCGGGTAAGTACTTTCTCCTGGACTTTTGCTGGTTTTTCGGTTTTGCGAGCCGGCGGGTGCCTGAGGCCTTGTTTCTTTGTCCGCCCCAGCGACGCCATCGAGCTCCATGATACAGAGTTGACTGCCGGCCCAGCGGATGCCGCCACCCTGCAGGCGCGGGAGCACGCGGCCACGGCGCGGGAAGAGAAGAGGCGGCTCGCGGAGGTGCTGGCCGCGAAGGCGGGGGCGAAGGGTGCGCCCTCGCGTTCGGGGGCCTCGAGCGGTGCGAGGCGAAGGCGGCCCGCCGACCCGGAGCGTGCGACGGACTCCGCTGTGGAGTCGACGCGGAGGTCAAGGCCCCCGTCGATCGAGCCGCAAGAGCCGGTTGTGGGGGCGTCCGGGGCTCCGCCCGCGACGGAGGTGATCCAGCCGGCAGGAGCGACCTCCGTGCCGGCCGCGGAAACGGCGCAGCGGGGGGAGGCGGCGGTGACCCCTCCCGCCACCGAGCCGGCCGCGGGCGGCGAGCCCGATGCCCCGGCAGCGCCGGAGGCGGCGCCGGAGGCACCCGCCGACGGGAGGAGCGAGCCGGACCTGCCGGCAGTCGAGCCAGTCCGGCACGCGGCGGAGCCGGCGGTGCCGGTTGTGGAGGGGCCCGAGGCCGGCTCCCGTGCCTTGGTGGTCACCGCCGGCCCTCCATCGGCTGCTGCTGTCGTGGACGCCGGGTCGAGCGGCGGGTCGAGCCGGTCGGCGCGGTCCATGCTGGACGTGATCCGGGATTGGGAGGCGTCGGCTCTCGTCACGGCCGCCCCGGCCCCGCCAGCCGGCGTCCCGGCCCTCATGCCTGGGGAGCCCGGCCGCATCATGGCGCTCTGCCGTGAGGGGCTGGCTAGGTTCGCGGAGGCGGCCGAGAGCAACTTTCGGCGCGTGGAGGAGGCGGTGGAGGTAGGACTCTTTCTGTCCTGCGATGAATTATCAGTGGGGGCGTGCGAGCGCACCCACTGGGTATAGCCCCCGAGATTCAGGCCGGCTGCGCGGCTGTGTGGCAGCCGGGCCGGATCTAAAACTTTTCTTGCTCATCTCACTCTTGTTTTCGTGGCACGGGCAGACTGAGAACGCCCGGCGGCAGGCGCTTTTCAACGAGGCGGTCCGCATTCACAACTGCGGCAAGGTTGGCTACTACCGTGTCCAAGATGAGTTGAAGAGAGCGCAAGGTACGCTTTATTCCAGTGGGGGCGCGCGAGCGCACCCACTGGGTGTAGCCCCCGAGAGTCGGGCCGGCTGCTCGGCAGCCGGTCCGGGTCTTCTGCCTTCGAGTGGCTTATGCTTGTCTTTTATGCAAAGGAGCTTGTCCCGATCCGGCAGAAGAGGGATGAGCTGGCCTCCGAGCGGGACCGGCTGGGGCAGGAGCTTCAGGCGGCCACGTCGGAGCGAGGCCGGCTGGGGCAGGAGCTCCAGACGGCCACGTCGGAGCGGGAGCGCCTGGCCACGGAGCTGCAGCAGGAGGTGGCGGCCCGGCAGGACGCCGTCAAGCAGGCGGCCGACGCCACCCAGTGGGCCACCACCCTTCAGGCTGAGGTAGACCGCCTCAAGGGCGAGCTCGAGACGCGCGGGGTCGCCCTTGCTCATGCGGAGGAGGCGCTGGAGAGGGAGAAGAGCGCGGGCCTCCAGTTCGCCCTCGAGATGGATGAGGCTTTCCAGAGTAAGCTTTGTTTGAGTCTTTTCTTCCTTCGCCGATTGCTTTCGACTTGCTTTCGTCTTATTCGTTGATTCTCCTCTCTCCCCAGACTGGTTCCCGGAGACCCAACGCCGCGCTGAGCAGGCTGTGGCGGATCACCGGGAGTGCCTGCAGCGGCGTGGGCAGGAGATCGAGGAGCACGCCGGCTAGGACGTGCCGGAGCTTGCGCTGGCCGTCGAGAACCGGCTGCTTCACGTCCGACGCTGCATGGACCGGCTCCTCACGGCCGGCAAGGAGGTGATCGCGGCCCTCTGGCCGGGTCGTGGAGCCCCGGAGGGCCGCGTGGCGCTGTGGTTGGAGAACGCGGTGGCCCGGTTCGGCGTCTGGAAGGAGTCGGCGGCCCGGGCTGGAGCGCAGATGGCTCTCCGGTTTGTTACGTCGTGGTACACCGGCGTCAACCTGGACCGGCTGGCCACGATGCGCGAGGTCCCCGAGGCGGAACGGCTCGCCCGCGAGGATGCCCTCGTCCGCCGGGCCAACGAGCTGGCCTCGTATGTCGACCCGGACGTACTCCTGCCGGCGCTGGGTGAAGATGGCGAGCCGGTTGCCGAAGACTCCTTTGGCAATCCTCAGGGCCCCGAGGACGACGAGGTTGCCGACGAGAGCACCGATTCCAGCACCGGCGGCGACACCGAGGCCACGGAGACCACGGAGGCAGACCCGAAGGTTGCGGCGTCCCCCGGGCGAACTGTTGAGCCAGCCGGCGACGCCCCGGTGGCATGAGCGGTCCTGCGCGCTTCGTTCCTTTTTCTCTTACCAAAAAACTCGCTTATTTGAGAAGACGCATTTCCACCCACTGGGGGTGTATTGTAATGAACCCTTGGCCGGCGGCCTTTTGTTTATGACTCTGTTTGATGTTTAAAGCACTTGCGTGCCGGCTCCTCCCTTTCCCCTTTGCCTTTCGACTCGTATTTCTCGCACGGGTTTCTTCCGGCTTCCGCCCCGCCTGTCAGCCAGCCGGGAGCCGGTCTGGGACAGGGACGGGGCATCGTCCTTAGGGAAAAACGCGTGGTTTTTAGAGTCGTCCAGCTAGGGTTGGGGCGAGCCGGCAGAGGCGGTTTTGTAAAGGAATACGGCCGGGTTGGGCCTGCCCGGCTGCCACTCTTTAGGAGGCGTTCGCGTGGTAAGTGCTTTTCTGCCCCGTGGTTCCGCCAGCCAGACAGCCGGGGGCCGGTCTGGGACTGGGTAGGGAGGGTAGGAAAAGGTTGTTTGCCCACGCTACTTGTCTGCTTCAGAGAAGAGCCGGCGAGCCCCCGGGCCAGGGAGCCGGACCCGGGAGCCCTACTTAAGAGGATGACGAGCCTTTGAAGGAAATGAAAAGAGGGCGTGCCCCAAGTGCCGGCTCGGGGCCCCCATTGCATTCATAAGGGAAGATACATACATACGTGGGTTTTTTCTTAACAGTAGAACGGTCGGAGGAGCGCCGCGTTCCACGGGCGCTCCGTTTCCTCGCCGGAGGCGTCTCTCTTGCGCTTCTGCGGCTTCTGGGCGTCTATTAGATAGTACGCATTGTTGTGCAGTGCCCTGCTGACGATGAACGGGCCCTCCCATGGGGAGGACAGCTTGTGCTGGCCGGCAGTTCGCTGGATCCGTCTGAGCACGAAGTCTCCTTCGCGGAAGGAGAGTGGACGGATCCGCTTGTTGTGGTAGTGCCGGAGCTTCTGCTGGTAGATGGCCGTCCGGCTCAGGGCCAGCTCACGGGCCTCCTCGAGGAGGTCGACGCCGTCTTCTCTCGCCTCCTTCGCGTCCCTCTCCATGTACAGGGTAACCCGAGGCGAATCAAACTCGATGTCGGTGGGGATGATTGCCTCAGAACCATACACGAGAAAGAACGGGGTGTAGCCGGTCGACCGGTTGGGCGTGGTCCTGAGGCTCCAAAGGACAGCCGACAGCTCTTCGATCCAGCAGCCGGCTGACCTGATCAGTGGCGCCACGAGCCGGGGTTTGATGCCGGACAGGATCAGGCCGTTGGCTCTCTCGACCTGGCCGTTTGACTGTGGGTGGGCGACGGACGCCAAATCGAGCCGGATGCCCTGCTTGGAGCAGAAACGCGCTAGCACGCCCTTGGCGGAGTTCGTGCCGTTGTCGGTGATGATGCTGTGGGGAACGCCGTAGCGGACCGTGATGTCTTCGATGAACCGGACGGCCGTGGGGCCGTCCAGCTTCTTGATGGGTCTGGCCTCGATCCACTTGGTGAACTTGTTGACAGCCACCAGTAGATGCGTCATGCCGCCTCGGGCGGTCTTGAAAGGTCCTACCATGTCCAGCCCCCAGACGGCAAAGGGCCACGAAAGTGGGATGGTCTGGAGGGGTGTGGCCGGCAGGTGGCTCTGCGTGCTGAAACGTTGACACCCCTCGCACTTGTCGACCAGTCGCTTGGCCTCTTCCAAGGCCGTCGGCCAGTAGAAACCGTGGCGGAAGGCCTTGGCCACCAGGGTTCTAGAGGCGGCGTGGTGCTCGCACTCGCCCTGGTGGATGTCGAGGAGGATTTCTTGTCCCTTTTCCGGCTCGACGCAGCGTTGGAACACGCCGGTGGTGCTGCGATGTACTAGCTCGCGGTTGATGATGCTGTAAGCTGGGGCGCGGCGCTGGATCTGTCGGGCCTTATCCTCGTCAGGTGGGAGCTCGCCGCGCAGGAGGAAAGCCAGGAAGGGCTGCGCCCACGAGGGGGCCGAGACGGGGGCCGGCTCGAGCTCGAGTGGGATGCCGGGGGCAACCGGAGCCGGCCCGTCAGTCCCCGGGACCGGCCCGCCAGTCCCGGGGACCACCTCTCCTGCCCCTGGGACCGGCTCGCCAGCCCCCGGGACTGGGACGGCGGTGATTGCCAATAGGACGGCCGTAGGGTCGGAGCCGGTCATCGCGGGGGTGACGGACGCTGGAACCGGCAACGTTGGCGCTGTCGTTGTCGTCGGAGCCAATGGTGCCGGCGGGGCAGCCGGAGCCGGCGGCGCCTGCGGAGCTGCCGGAGCAGCTGGCACGAAGATAGACTCCGATTTGGGAGAAGGCTTGATCGAAGGCTTGAGCAGCCGTTCAAGGGGGACGCCGGCTGGGATGGCCTGCCGGGTGGAGCCGATTTTTGCCAATGTATCGGCCACCTCGTTGTCCGCTCGGGGGACGTGGTGGAATTCACAGCCCTCGAAGGAGCCGGTGAGCTGCTGGACGAGGAAGCGATAGCTGGCCATGTTGGCGTCCCTGGCGTCCCATTCGCCAGAGACCTGCTGCACCACGAGGTCGGAGTCGCCAAAACAGATGATGCGCTGGATTCCGATTTCCTTGGCGAGCCGGAGGCCGTGGATGAGTGCCTCGTACTCGGCGACGTTGTTGGAGGCGGTGAAGAGGATCTGGAGTGTGTACTTGAGCTGGTCCCCCTTAGGGGATGACAGGACGATGCCGGCTCCCAAGCCGGTTCGCATCTTCGAGCCGTCGAAGTGCATGCGCCAATGCGTGGAGTCCGGAGGAGGCGGCACGAACTGGGTCTCGGCCCAGTCGAGGAGGAAGTCCGCCATGGTCTGCGACTTGATGGCGGTGCGCGGCTCGTACCGGATCTCGTGGTCAGCGAGGGCGATGGCCCACTTGGCGATTCGGCCGGTCGCGTCCCGGCCGCTCATGATCTCGCTGAGCGGGGCCGTGCTCACCACGGTGATGGTGTGCTCCTGGAAGTACTGCTTGACCTTCTGGGCGGCGAAGTATATGCCGTAGCACATTTTCTGATAGTGGGGGTAATTCTGCTTGGAGGCAGAAAGGACCTCGCTGAGGTAGTAGACGGGGCGCTGGACCGGCAGCGCTTTGCCCTCTTCCGACCGCTCTACTACCAACACGACGCTGACCACGCGGGTGGTGGCCGCGATGTACGCGAGCATCGGCTCCTTCTCAGCCGGCGTCGCCAGGATGGGGGCGCTGGAGAGCGCGCGCTTGAGGTCGCGGAACGCCGCGTCCGCCTGGTCGTTCCACTCGAACTTGGGCGACTTCCTCATGAGCTGGTAAAGAGGCAGCGCCTTCTCGCCCAGCCGGCTGATGAACCGGCTGAGAGAGGCAAGGCAGCCGGCGAACTTCTGAATGTCGACGAGCTTGGCCGGTTTGTGCATGCGCTCGATGGCCCTGATCTTCTCTGGGTTAGCTTCGATGCCGCGGGCGGACACGAAGAAACCCAGGAGCTGGCCGGCTGGCACGCCGAACACGCACTTCTCCGGGTTTAGCTTGATCTTGTATTCGCGCAGATTGGCGAAGGTCTCCCGGAGATCGTCGAGGAGGCTGAAATGCTTCTTGGTTTTGACGACGATGTCGTCTACGTAGACGTGGACGATCCTGCCGATCTGCGGCAGGAGGCACTTCTGCATGCAGCGCTGGAAAGTGGTGCCCGCATTCTTCAGGCCGAAGGACATGGTGATGTAGCAGTAGGCCCCGAAAGGGGTGATGAAGGAGGTCTTCAGCCGGTCGGCCGGGTCGAGTTTGATCTGGTGGTAGCCTGAGTAGGCGTCCAGTAAAGACAGCAGGTCGCAGCCGGCCATGGAGTCGATGACTTGATCGATCCGCGGCAGGGCAAACGGGTCTTTGGGACATGCCTTGTTCAGGCTCGTGTAGTCGATACACATGCGCCACGTCTTGTTCTTCTTCAGCACCAGGACTGGGTTGGCCAGCCAGTCCGGGTGGAACACTTCCATGATGAAGCCGGCTGCGAACAGCCGGGCGATCTCCTCTCCTATGGTACGCCGCTTCTCCTCAGAGAAACGGCGCAGGGGTTGCTTGACCGTCCTTGCATCCGGCCGCATATGAAGTTTGTGCTCGGCGAACTTCCTCGGAACACCCGGCATGTCTTTGGGAGACCATGCAAAGATGTCCCGATTCTCATGGAGGAAGTCGACGAGCTCGCCTTCCTATTTGCTGCTGAGGTTGGTGCCAATGCTGACGCACTGCTTGGGGTTGGCCGGGTCGAGCGGCACCTGCCTGGTGTCTTTGGACGGCTGGAACGATGCTTCGCCGGTTGTCTGAGACGGGGGAGCCGGCACGGCCGGCACGTTGGAGGCGTGGGCCACGAGCCGGTCGAGCTGCCGCTTCTCCTCCGCTATCTCCAGGGCCTCGGCCAGCCGGCTGCCGTCACGAGCGCACTCGATTGACATTTTGTAGTTTCCGGCGATGGTGATGATGCCCTTGAGGCCCGGCATCTTGAGTTTGAGGTAGGCGTAATGGGGGACCGCCATGAATTTGACGAGAGCCGGCCTGCCAAGCAGCGCGTGGTAGGGACTGTCGAGGTCCACCACCTCGAACCATATTGGTTCGCGGCGGAAATGGCTCTGGTCGCCGAAGAGGACGTCGAGCTCGATCTTGCCGATGGGGGTGCAGGACTTTCCCGGCACGATGCCGTGGAAAACTGTATGGCTTGCTCGCAGGTCTTCCTCCTTGAGCCCCAGCTTGATCATTGTGTCGCGATAGAGGATGTTGATGCTGCTGCCTCCGTCGACCAACACCCGCAAGAAACGGCAGGTACGCCTCTCGGAGACGATGGTTGGGTCGAGGACGATGGTAAGTATTTCCCTCAATTTGAAACCAAGGTTTATCGAACCAATAGGAATACCAATCCTCAACCGTCTTCAGCGGCTGCACACAAAAGAGCAAACAACTTGCACCCAATGCCGGTAAGAGGGTCGTCAATCCCCTTGGTCTCGTTATTTGCAAGCAAGTGAGTTGTGTAGATAATAGTAAAGTGCAAAATAAAATAAAAGGCAATAAATAACAACAAGGTAATGATAGCGTTTGTGAATTTATAAGTGAATAGACCCGGGGGGCGTAGAGTTCTCTAGTGGCATCTCTCATAAGCAAAGCATACGGTGGGTAAACAAATTACTGTTGGGCAATTGATAGAAAAGCGAATAATTATGCGATGTTCACGGCAATGATCATGTGTATATAGGCATCACGTCCATAAGCAAATATGCCGACTCCTGCCTGCACCTACTACTATTAATCCACTTCAAGAGCGCTTCTATGTTTGCCTCTCTACGTATTACGTTCATGACAAACGGAGTAATGCTTGGAGAACGATGACATGATGTAGACAAAGTAAACTCAACTAATATGAATAAACCCCATCGTTTTATCCTTAGTAGCAGCAACACAAAGATGCAACTTGTTCCCTTCTGTCACTGGGATATAGAAACTCGTCAGGTTGAACCTACTACAACGCACCACTCCCACTGAAGAAATATCAATCTAGTTGACCAAACTATCTCAATAGATCGGAGAGCATTACGAAGCTATGATGATCATGCAAATAAGAATCATAGTAATCAGGTTTGACTCAAATACTTTTCATGAATAATCTAAACATAAACTCACAATTCATCGGATCCCAACAAACACACCATACAAAGGGATTACATCAGATAGATGAAGGCAAAGATGTGATGAACATTGTATTGAAGATCAAGAGAGAGAGAGAGATTGCCATCTAGGTACTACCTACGGACCCGTAGGTCTATGGTGAACTACTCACACATCATGGTGAGGGCAGCAAGGTTGATGAAGAGGCCCTTCGCGATCGATCTCCCCTCCGGTAGGGTGCCAGAACGGAGGTGTAGATTTGCTCCAGTCGGAACAGAGACTTGCAACGGCGAAAAAAGTGTTTCGGGAGCCCTTCTAGTGTTTTTAGGGTAGATGTGAATTTATAGGCCAGAGAACAACGTCGGGAGAGGCTCCAGGGGGCCACAATATATCTGGTCGCGCCCCCTTGGGGGCACGGCCAGATGGCTTGTGGGCCCCTGGTGCATCTCCTTGCCCTCCTCCGAAGCTTCTAGGTCTTGTATTTGTCCAGAAAAAATCACCAAAAAGTTTCGTGACAATTGGACTCCGTTTGGTATTGTAACTCTGAAAAGGCAAAAACAAACAGAAAACAGGAACTGGCACTAGGCACTGGGCACTGGGTAAATAGGTTAGTGCTCAAAAATATTATAAATTGGTAAATAAATACCCAAAAAGTATCCTAGAATGATAATATATCAGCATGGAACAATCAAAAATTGTAGATACGTTGGAGACGTATCATGGCTCTCGCGTGTTGTCGGCGCAGCGGCTTCGCGGGAGGTGTGTGGGCTAGCGGAGGTGCGGCACGTGGGGGTGTGGTGTTGGGCGATGCTCCGGGCGAAAGATTACTGGCCGGCGGCGTCGGCGTCCATGGACGTCGTTACACCTCCTTGAAGGCACCGCCGAGGAGTCCATCCCCTGCACACCCTCGGTCCCAGGTTTTTGGGTGAAAACCTAAAGCCCGGTCGGGCTGGGCATCGGCGTCGGCATCGTCGCTTCCCCCTTTGGGGCGTCGTCTTGAAGGTCGTGGGATCCGGCTCACGCTCTTCATGGGCTAGACGCTCACGGCTCTGCGGTCGGCAGGTGCCCGACCGGCAGTGTGGAGGTTCTGGCATCGCGACTTGTGTGGCAACGATGATGGTGGCAAGATGTGCAGGGTTGTCGCTGATCTTTGTTCCTTGACAGTCGGGCTGCTCCTGAGCATGAAGTCGGAGCTACGACGTTGCGGGGCGACACAGCGGCAACGATGTCAGGTGATGGGCATTTCGGACTCTGTCGGCGCCAGACATGCTCCTATTCCCCTGTGATGCTCGTCATCAAGGTCGGAGTTGCCTGGTCTTCATCGTCGCCGGTCGATTCTTTGGCATTGGCCAACATGGGTTTCCGTGTGTCGCTCGTTCGGAGGGGCCTTGAATGGTCGTCCGTGCTGAAGTCGGAGTCGCTTGCTCGGGGAGAGGTGATGACGATGACATTGCAGGCAATCTCGACGGTGTCCTCGCCTCGGCGGTGTGTGTGGGTCTTGTAGGCGCCAGGTCGGCGGGGGTGCCCATCTAATTGGGTGTGTTGTAACGTTTGTAGCCCGGTTTTTCGTAAATTAATTGGGCAACTCTCTTCTGCTTTTTTAAGAAATCGAGATCATCACGGGCCGAGTTTTGAAAAAAAAAGAGTGATTGATACATGAGACGAAAACGCCACAAGTTCCATGATATCAACCGTACGATGTCCCTGTCCTCTGGGGGATATCCCACGAACCAACCACATCCTAGGACGTAGAATAATTTTGTGAATCTTCATTTTGTGCAACACCGTTTGCACCTTTGTTACACCTTCATCAAAAAAAAAGTAACCTAACATGAAAGCTAAATGCCGACGACTCTTATATACTATATCACTAAACCCCCTAGAATTAGAGGCCTCTCGTTCAATTGAGGTCACCAATTTGAAATTGGGTCACCAAGCTCCCTAGGATTGGAGGCCTCACAATCAATTGATGTCTCCAATTAGAATTTGGTCACCAAATTTTGACTGGGTCAACAATTTCACAACAAGCTTTCTCATTCAATTTTTTTCAATTCACTATGCTCCTTAATTTTCTTTTTGATTCGATTCAGGTATTCGATTTGGGATTTGGTTCACGATTTCGATTCGGTCAACGATGTTTAAAAACTATCGGAAGCAACCGACTTATAAAAATATATCAATCCCGTGCACCCCTCGCCACCTAGAAATATAGTATTGTAGCATCAAAATAGTACATGCACACAGTGACGCGAAAAAAATTCCGACGTAAATATCGGTTTATTAGCACATAACACAGAATCACACCACGAAAGACCCATCAAAACACCGCATTATAAATAAAATAAAAAACATACTCCATCATCTCTCACACTAGCCAAATCAAATTCTCCTTCGGTCCCAAGATATAAGGTGTATTTTTTCTTGAAAAGTCAAATTTGTTGACTAAGTTCGAAGTAAAAAATATCGGCATCCACAATACTAAATAAATAAAATATGAAAATTCATTTCATGATCGCAACTTGATATTATGAATATTAATATGGTTCTCTACATAATTTTGTCAAACTTGAAGAGCAAAAATCTAATACACCTATATTTAAAAACAAAGAGACTAATCTCTCCCTAATAATAAAGCGCGTAGTGCTTCTGTCGTCCGTCGGTCATTTTTACAAAAAAGCCCCTGCATTTTCCCAAAATCAACCCGCAGTCCTGACTTAAGTGACATAAGCGAACCGTTTTTTGTATTTTTACGAAAACCCCCTTCTGTTTTCGTGGAATAAACCCGCAGTCCGGACTTCAGTTTAAAAAAAACATTTTTGTACTTTTTCCGGAAAACTCCCTACCATTTTTATTAATTAATTCGGAGTTTAACTATAAGTGACAAATACTTTCAAAAAATCATATCTTTTAAACCGTAACTCCAATTTTAAATTATTATATATGAAATTTAATTAGAAAAATTTGTAGAATCTGAATATGATGTTATTTTTATCCTTTTGGCATTTTTAAAATTCTATTTCTGGTGTAATTTTAATTTTAATCAATAGCAATACTTTCAAAAAATCATATCTTTTAAACCGTAACTCCAATTTTAAATTATTATATATGAAATTTGATTAGAAAAATTTGTAGGATCTGAATATGATGTTATTTTTATCTTTTTGGTATTTTTAAAATTCTATTTCTGGTGCAATTTTAATTTTAATCAATAGCGATGTGTACAAAGTGAATACGATGTCATTTTACCTATTTAACATTTGAAATTTTTATTTATCATGGAATTTTAATCAATAGCATACAATGCAAATTTTTCCGTACCGAGCTATAAATGGATTTGTGGGCTGGCGATCCTAAATTAGATAGGATGGAGGAACGTACTTGGCTGATGGATGCTATGAAAAAAGGACATGCACGATTACTGATTTGGCTGATTGGGTGCCTAATTAAATGAGATCTTAAGTAATTAAGTCAGCGTTGCATGCAGCATCAGTGGAAAAAAATTGAGTCGGCCGTGCAAGCATGTGCGCGAGTGCACACGCGTGAGCTCCGGTGCGAGATCAATTCCGCTCATTAAATTATGTTGCTCCCTTCAGATTTTTCCTTCTAAAATCCCAGAAGGATTTGTGGGCGCTAATTTTTGAATTTCTAAGAACCTTCACGAGGGGTGTGCGTGATTGCGAGGGGGTGTTGCTAAAACGAGTTCATTCATTTTTATAACACAGCTAATCTATTTTTTCGAGAAAGAAAACAAGTGTATTAATTGGATAGTGGGGTGGTTCAAATTCCTGAGATAGCACCAAGAAACTGAAAGGGATGAAGTAGATTTCAATCTAATGGTTTTGTTCAACTTTGATTTATTCATGGATGGTCTCAATAAACTGTCGTACAAAAATCACAAAAAAAATATCACATGTCTACCTTGGTTTTTAATGCCCAACTAATGTGCATTTCTGAAGACCTTGGCATGCACCTTCCTGTTGCCGTCAGGTTGCACCGTTTGAATGTTGTAGTGTAGCGTCGAGGAGCCTCTTGTTAGACATCCCAATTATCTTTCCGTTGCAACGCACGGGCATATGTGCTAATAAAAGAAATAGATATTCTTAGTCCGTCATGCTATTTTATAAAAAAAACTTGATGTTTTCGACGTTAAACCCGTAGTACATATTATTTTTTTTTTTAAAATACTCATATCTTCTAAACTGTAACTTCAAATTTAACATGTTACATATGGAATTGGATTAGAAAAATAGGTAGAATCTGAATATGATGTTATTTTACATGCGAACCATTTAGAAAAAAACACTATCTAGGATGAAATCTTAATAAATAATGCATTATCCGTCTTTTTTTCATACCGGTGCTGATCCAGATTGGGGATGAACACCTCAGCAAAATCAGGATTGGAGACGAAATTCAAGGTCACTTGCCCGTTTCTTTGTACGTATTAAATCTACATGTAAGCCATGTTGAAATAGAAGACCTGTGAAATCTTGAACGGCGCGTAGGCTAAGACCATCTTTGTTTAGGGCGTAACTACAAATTCTCACATTATAGACCATTTTTTGTAAATTAAGAGCGTGTGGTATTTTTTCTCCCGTTGCAACGCACGGGCCCTTTTGCTAGTTTATTTTATAAAAACACAACAACAGCAACAGCGCAGCAAGGCGCGCTTAATCCTTCTAGTATGTACTAAACGAGAGAGACGCTGTCGAGATCTAAGGATGTCCCATTTGTCCAAGCAAAGAGCGTATCGAAGTTAAATCCGCCACTTGTTTGACACTATCATGTTTTTTCGATGTGAACCAAGATGATGCGGGCAAGGGAATGATTTAAACCACGGTAAAAAGAACACTAACACTCCATCGGGAACACTCGATACTACGCCATATGACACCTTTTTTTCGCTCGTCGTAATGATGTGAAGCTTGCACCCCCACGTCCAGTCGAGCGACAGGCGCTCGTCCCTTCTTCACCAAGTAAAGCGAGCAAAATGAAATCCCCGTGTTTAGTCTCCCGGTCTAACCAATCCGCACAACGATGATCGAACCGGCGGGATCAGCACGGGGAACGACGGACGCAGCTCGGCCACGAGGCACGTGCACGGAGCACGCAGACCAATCCTCCTCCCCAAAAATATTTTAATCCCCAGGAAACTTCGAACCACGGGAATCAGAACCGATCCGTCGCCCCCCGCAAAAATAGCAAGCCACACCCACCGCCGCCCCACCATCAACGCCGCCCGCCTCCCCGCGGCCCCCGCGCCCCACCCCCTGCCCCACCCGCCAGCGAGCAAACCCCAAACTCCACCCCAGCTCACGCCATCCGCATCCCAACCCATCCCATCCGCATCCCATCCCATCCCATCCCATCCCATCCGCATCCCATCCGCATCCCATCCCATCCGCATCCCATCCCATCCCACCCCATCCCATCCCATCCCACCTGGCGAAAGCGGAAGAAAAAAACAGTTTTCTGGCCGGTCGCCGAGATCTCTCCCTCCGCCTTCCATCCCAAACCGGCATCGCATTCCGTCCCTCTCCCGATTTCCGCTCCCCGGTCTCCACATTTCTCCGCCTATTTTTTTCTCCCCCGTGGTCTTTCAAACTCCCCGTCGCCTCCTCTCCCCACCCACCCAGCCAGTCCAGCCCCACGTCGGCAGCGCCGCCAGCCAAGCGCCACTTGGTTGGACTCCCCGCCCGTCGCCCGCCCGTCCCGCGCCGGCGTCGCCCGGGCCCGTGGCGGGCCCCGCCGCCCAGCCAGCTGGAGCGCCTCGCTTTCGCTCGCGTGCCGCCCGTGCCTGCCCGCCCCCAGATGCGCGTTGGCCTGCGGAGGGGGAGGAGGATAGCGTGGCGGTAGGGGAGGAGTCGGCGGGATGGGGTTCTGGATGGGCCTGGCGATGGGGGTCGCCGCCGGCGTCGCGCTCATCGTCGCCTTCGCCCGCTGCGAGAACTCCCGCGGCGCCCGCCGCCGGAAGCTGGTAAGGCCACGCGCCCCCTTCCCTCTCCCCCGAATCTTACCGATGCGCGATACCTGGGCTGGGGATTGGAGGAATACAGCGTGACGTCTGAGCCCAAAGCGGGCCCGAATCTGTTCTCGCCTTTTGTGGTGGGGCTGTTCAACTGTTGCCTTCGTTTGGTAGATGGCGCTCGGCATCATCCCCCCTGTTGAACTGTGTCGGTGTTGGCTTATGTGGGTTGCAACTTGCAACCATGCCCTGCTCGCAGCTTGTTACAATGGTTGTAGCATTTTTATTGGTCACACACTACACCACATTGGCTTGTAGGGCAGGGCAGTAGTAGTCATTTTGGGGCCCTCGAATTTTGCCCACGGATAAGCGCAGTGGTAAGTGCTCCTAATCATGCCATACGGTTCTTGTAGTTGTAGTGCTGGCCACTCCCTTTCACCGTGCATATGACTGTTTATGCCAGGCCAATTGTAGTCCATGGGGTCATTTCTATGTCACTTTTTTGTTGCTGTTGAAGAAATTGCATGTTCTATAAATAGAGAAGGCATTGGCGCCCAAATTCGTGCATGGTACTTGAACCCAGGTAGTGGAATGTCCACCCACTTCCCCACCCAGCTTAGATAGGCCTTCATGTCCATCCTAAACTGGGAACCTTTGCTTTGTGACTGAATTTCCGGGTTGCAGACATACCTGAATGAATAGGAATTTTCTCTGGTTATTTGTGCAGGCTGCCACGGTTGCTACTTTCTCTAAAATGACGGTCGAAGATTCACGCAAGTTACTTCCAGGCAACCTGTACCCATCCTGGGTTGTTTTCTCTACGCAGCAAAAGGTATACTTATTTAGCATTCTCTAGTTAGCTCTCCTTCACACTATAGGTGAATGATCAATGTATTCATGTGTGCAATTTTGCAGTTAAAATGGCTTAATGAGGAGCTCAACAAAATATGGCCCTTTGTGAATGAGGTACGCATCTCATCCCATGTATCCTGAAACCGTCACCAGAATTCTTTCTATTCTACTTCTCTTGTAAATACCCTCTTCTTGAGCATCTTCTTCTCTGGTCATCTGTTGTTGCAGGCAGCATCAGAACTCATCAAAGCCTCCGTTGAGCCTGTTCTTGAACAATATAAGCCAGTGGTCTTTGCTGCCCTCACGTTCTCAAAACTCACTCTTGGTACTGTTGCGCCGCAGTTTACTGGTAGGTATATTCAAGCTACCTCTCACCATTTCTTCTATCTTGTTATATTCTTGATGACATTGAACTCACTCTCGTTTTGTTGACCAAAATTTGCATGCTTTAGGCAATAGTATGACACCAGCAAATGAGCCATTATCCCCTTAAGTCTGCTGGTGCTGCATATTAGATTGTATACATGGTGTTTGCCCATACTTTGGAATAGTAGTAAAATGGTTTTGAGGCCTTGAGGGTGTGGATGAATACCTATTTTGGATGCACAGACTCTATCAATAAATAAAATTTCATCCTAATGGAAATGAGGTTGTTCTAATGATCTTTATACTGTTCATTTAAGGTGTTCCATTCCACTTGTATCCATTGACAAATGAAAATGCTACTTTCTGTAAAAAAAGTTATATTGTGATGAGTTTGAAGTAGTTCCTTCAGTTGTGTGGTGCTTTATTTTAGTTTCATTTCATCTAGCCTGACCCAGTATGCCCTACTCATCTTGGTGCAGGTATTTCGATCATTGAGAGTAATGAAGAAGGTATTGTTATGGAGCTAGAGATGAATTGGGATGCCAATCCAAGTATCATATTGGATGTAAAAACTAGACTTGGGGTGGCCTTACCAATACAGGTGATCTATTTCATGTCTGTCATTGGTCATGTTGTATGAAACTATGAATTGATATGAATATGCGCAAGGAATCATAACTAACTCACACAACTGACCTTTCAATGTTAGACCAATTAAATTATGAACCAGTCGTCTTACATATCTAATAAGTAAGAAGTAGTCAAGTAGCTAAAAGGTTGTTGATCAGATTCTACTCTGGTTTACTCGTGATCGACCAAGGGTCATATGGTGTTAGTTCATCAGTCAACTCATTAGTTTCTGCAGTGCGAAATTTTACGTGCAATTTGTGCATGACATTGTGAGTTGTGAGGGTCCATGTGCTTTGATTGGATAGTGATATTGTTGTTAATCCTTAAAATTTCAACCAATTACCGTATCATGTATTCCATACACCAAAATGAACATTATCACTTATTCCACAATTCTAAGATTCTCCTGCCATATAGGTGAAGGACATCGGCTTCACGGGAGTTTTCCGCTTGATTTTCAAACCGCTGGTTGAACAACTGCCTTGCTTTGGAGCTGTTTGCTTTTCTCTAAGACAAAAGGTTAATTTGTTGCCCATCATTGTTTTTCTCTGGTTGTTGTAGCTATTTCTTCGTTAGCCTCCTTACAATTTTTTCTCTCCTAAAATTATGTTAGAAAAAACTGGATTTCAAACTGAAGGTCATTGGTGGCGATATTTCTGCTATTCCTGGCATTTCAGCTGCTCTTGAGGTTTGGCTGTACACTTGTGTTTCATAGTGGAGAGTTGGAATTTGCAAATCCTATTGTTGAGTTTGTTGATGTAATATCCTTAATCTTTTTACAGGAAACTATAAAAAATGCTATAGAAGACTCGATAACCTGGCCAGTAAGGAAAGTCATTCCTATAGTACCTGGGGACTACAGGCGAGTATTGGTTAATTCCTGGTTACATAATAGTATCATTTAAAAAAAAATCTGTGTCACTAAATCACAGTGGAATGACTATAATGATTGTGTACCAGTGATCTGGAACTGAAGCCTGTCGGTACATTGGAAGTCAAGCTTGTGCAAGCAAGAGATTTGACAAACAAGGATCTGATAGGAAAATCGGATCCTTTTGCCACTATATATATCCGACCATTACCAGACAAAACCAAGAGAAGTAAAACAATTGTACGTCTACTATATTCATTCCTTATTTGCGTGCTTTGCCTTTTTGAGATTCCTACTAACTTTTGTCATAAACTTTATAGAACAATGATCTCAATCCCATTTGGAATGAACACTTCGAGTTTATTGTTGAAGACGCTGATACTCAGAGCGTGACAGTGAAGATTTATGATGATGACGGTATTCAGGAATCTGATCTGATTGGCTGTACTCAAGTTAGCCTGAAGGATCTTCAACCTGGTAAAGTGAAGGATGTCTGGCTGAAGCTTGTAAAAGATTTGGAGATTCAACGAGACAGGAAAGATCGGGGTCAGGTGAGCCCAGTTCTGCTGGAATAAACTTTTTTGCTTTCCTGGAATCTGAATTGGTTGACACTCAAAATAGATTTAGCTTTCCATATCATTATTTTTCATGGCGCATATTGCAAAATTGGGTACATAACCTTCTTGTTTCGATGTAACCTTTTGTTGTGGCATGACCCCAACAGGTGCACCTTGAGCTAGTCTATTATCCATATAACATGAAGGATGAGACTCCAAATCCTTTTAAACAACATTTTTCGATGACTTCCTTAGAGAGGACAATGACAAGTAATGGAAATGGATCAGCTAGCAAAGATTATGGCAGATTGTCATCAAGGAAGAGAAAGGAAATTATCCTGCGAGGGGTTCTCTCAGTAACTGTGATATCTGGTGAAGATCTGCCAGCAATGGATATGAATGGAAAGTCTGACCCATATGTTGTAGTTTCTCTCAAGAAAACAAAAACGAAGCACAAGACAAGGGTAATTTCTTTCGTTCAGATATAGCATTGCCAGTTTTTAAGTAGTATAATTTCAATGATTTTGCAGTGTTGGCCTCTGGTTAGCTATATAATGTGTTACCATCAGAATTTGCTTTAGTTAAAGCATGTCTTCACTGTTCCTATCATGTGCTGACTGCAGGTTGTGAATGAAAGCTTGAACCCGGTTTGGAATCAAACTTTTGACTTCGTTGTCGAAGATGGCTTGCATGACATGCTCATGCTGGAAGTTTATGACCACGACACTTTCAGTAGAGTAAGTTCTATCGAAGCTTTTATCATAGTGCTGTCCGGGGTAATTATTAAACTGAGATATGGTCTCATGTTTGCATGTCAAACTATGCTTTCTGTAGGATTACATGGGACGGTGCATCCTGACCTTGACTAAGGTCTTGATCGAAGAAGACTACACCGATAGCTTCCCGTTGCAGGGAGCAAAGACCGGGAAGCTGAAGTTGCATCTGAAGTGGTCGCCACAGTCAATCATGCGTGATTCGGGGGAAGCAGCTTAACTTTCAGACAATTCAAGTATGTGCGCACAAATATATGTCGGGCTCTGGTTTCCGTGGGTGGATACTGGGTTGGCTGTTGGCCATGATATTTGGGTTTCCTTTTGAAAACCGGCTGGGGTTCAGCCATCATTTTTCGGGTGTAAATGGTTTCCATCGTTTCGTCGCGGCAGAGTCATGGTGTCGATAGATTGAATTCTGCAATGGCAGTGACAGTGACAGTGATCAAACAGCGTTTAATTTCCTTGTAACGCCGTGCTTCAAAGCGCATCTGTAAATCCAGTAGAAAGAAATTCAGCTCTCAGGGGCAATCGTGGATGCTTTATCACTCTCATGAGGATCTATCCTTGTCACTAGATGCAAAATTGTGCCCTGTTTTTCGGTGGCGGGCCATGATTTGTCGAAATGTCGTGCCGATTGGCTCGTGGTTGCTCTTGTTGTCTGAAGTTAACACGCAACAAGGCAACAACTGTGATAGACAAACATCATGCTGAAAGGATATTTTGTCAAGTCTACGGTCACTTCTAGTAGATGTAAAAATAGGAGTCATCAGTAGTGTGGCACATGCTCTTGTCTTATGATATAGCAGCAGTATCTTTTTTGCCAAGAGAAAAAAAGAATAACGGAATCCAAATGAGAATCTGTACTAGCTCGACGTGAGAGCGCCATCTCTCCTCCCGTCGGGCGAAGTGCGGGAGGCCTCCTGTTCCTTTCAGCGCACCAACGAACGGTCGCTGCAAACGCAATAGAGTAATCTCCTGAAGGTGCTTTGGTCAACGGACTAATGGTACTAATATTACAGTACCAAACGCAATTGTAAACACATCCCATTACGGCCAAGGCGCGGGAAGGGATGAGCGCACGGGCATCACAGGGTTTCCTCCTTGGGAAGATGCGCTCTGCGGCTTTGGACGCTACCGCCGGAGACGGCCGCCCAGCTCGGAGGAGCATCCATCCTCGTTTCTTCCTTCCATCACTAGAGTCTAGAGACAAACTTATGTAACCCTAACCATAAGCAAAGGATTCCCTCCGCCTTGATATAGTATTATAGACTTTGTTGTATTATTATTTGAGCATCAATTTGAGCTTTGGTAGCGGACAAGGCGCATTAACAATGCCTAGGAGAGGACACAAAAACATACGGTAGGGGACAGGACGGGTGAAAGTACTTTGCTGCTTCGTCCATGTCGTTAACCCGGCGATTTTTTTTTTTTTGTGAGAAAACTTTCAATCTATTTATCTTTAATCATGACAGTACAACAAACATTAGAAATAATAAAAATTACATCAAGATGACCAGATCCGTAGACCACCTAGCGATGACTACAAGCACCGAAGCGAGTCGAAGGCGCGCCGCCGTCATCATCCCTCCATCGCCGGAGTCAGACACAACTTGTTGTAGTAGACAGTCGGCAAGTCGTCATGCTAAGGCCCTGTAGGACCAGCGCACCAGAACAACAACCGCCGCCGATGAAAAATAACGTAGATCGGAAGGACCCAATCCGAAGACACACGAACGTAGATGAACAACGACGAGACCCAACCCGGCGATCTACACACAAATCCAAAGTCATACTCTGAGCCGAAGGTCCTAAAAAATCTTTGTAATACTTATTAGTAATAAGAATTTTGAGCGAGATGTCACCCTCAATTCGGCCCTCGTCCTGGTCGAGGGCGAATATATGTTTCTTTATATGCCTACCATTGACTAACATATGAAATATGAAAATATTTCACATTATCATCTCCTCAAACCAGGAACTGGGCCTTCGAGCACCGGTACCATTTGATTTCTTCCTCGCGCAATCTGCTCATTTAACTGGCTCTTTTGTGCTCAATCTCAAAAGCAGATGACCTGCGATTTTATCGAGTATGTCGATCATAGTAGTAAGTCACAATTTTTCTTTTGTTGCATATACCAACGGTTTGTTTAGCCCATCTACAAAGAAATCATCGCAAGACATGGACTCTGTAATTCCACCGTTGGATCGGGCATTGCCCCGGGTTTGCCTCACCCAGACATTTTTCTTGAGCAGGCCTCACCCAAACCGGTTAGCCGTCCTAGCTCGAATTTAAACTGTGGCCGGTTACTATTATTGAAGGGGTTTGACCAAAACTGGCTACCAATGGAGCATGATCCAAAAGTCATAGCCACATTTTTTTTATAACGATAGTCATAGCCACATGAAAATTGGTCCAGGACACGTGTTTGAAAATACCGTCTCCCCGACTCAAACATGGCCGCGAAGTCTAACACACGACCCCTCCGCCTTGACACATCACATTACTTTTTTTTTTTTTGATCAAACACATCACATTACTAGTTTGTTATTGTTACTGTTATTTGAAGGAGTCACGAATCGGTCCGGGCTCTGGTGGCGGACACGGCGCGTTAATTAACAATGCTTAGGAGTTAGGGGACGAGACAAAATCATCATACGTAGGGGAATGAACGAATGTGAGTGACAGGACGGGCGAAGGTGCTTTGCTGCTTTGCCCGTGTCGTTAACCCGGCGATCTGCACGCACAAACCCAAAGTTCTGATTCCTAAACCGTGTGGCTTCGCTGGACTCTTGCTCGATCGTTGTCGTCTGTGAGTGATTCTGTGTGCGTGCTCCAACTGGAGTGCCGTACTGCGGTGCACAAAGCGTATCGTCCGTCCGGAGGCCTGGGGACGGCGGTGCTGCCGTCGAGTAAACGAACTCGACGCATCTTTTGCAGGCTCACGCGCCCCACGTTCCCTTGAGCAGACAAAAGTCTTTTACTGTAAAAGAACAAAACTGAATCGATCGTTTTTTTACTTTGCAGTTGCAGCTGCTAGGATGACGCCACATCATCACCCATGCACACCGGACGTATATACATATACGTGCCCATGGAAGTGCGTCTCCTAATCACCGCTAAATTTGATCTGACGGGGGTTCTCATCGGACGTATCGTCTGAGTGTGCCTAAATGTGAACACTGCAATCCGGTGTGCCTTGTTTTTTGCGGGCGTGTTGTAACGGTTTTTGCTCGGTTTTTCGTTTATTAACTGGGCAATTTTCTTCTTCTTTATTAATGAGATGAGGCAAATCTTTTGCTTCCATTTCGAAAAAAATAAATGTGAACACTGTCATTTGAACTCTAGCGGACAGGAGTAGAACACGACTCTACCGTCTCACCAAGAGGTGGTAGTTCTTCTCAGCAGGGCCATTATTTGCTCGCTTTCAAGCAATGCTGCACTCGTGTCCGATGTGGAATTACCAGGCATCTACCACTACTAGCCTTTTGTTATAACCGCACTCTGGGCACACATGTTCACACAGACGCAGGGGTGTGGCCGGCAAATCAGCTGTACCGTGCTATGTTATGTCACCCTTCACCGTTGTTCTCCCCTGTATATTTACCTCCGTCCACGTCCCGATCGGCCCGAAACATCTGTCGGCGTTCTCCAGGCAGAGCGCGGACAAGAACACTAGTAAACCACCCTGCTTTCTCCAGGCCAAATGATGATGATTTCACTACTAACTCCGGAATATTCAGCCGGATTCCAATGCCAAATCGCACCATCAGCGACGGAAGTTGCCTCCAAATTGCTTGCACGAACGTACTTTGTCGCTGGCGCAATACAGTAATGCCCAAGTTGGCAGAAGAGCCACCCAACGGGCCGCCGAACAGAGGGACGAAACCTGGCAACCAAAAACTGCCTCGGACCGGCCGTGCAGCGTGCGACGGACGCCCAATGGGACACCTCCGGCCACCTTGTAGGGACCGTGCCCGTGTCCGTGCTCCATCTGGCCGTGCCAGCCACCGTCCAGCCCAGACCACGGCACACAGCTCCTATGACTTGTCCCGTACCTCACCGGAGTGCACACGGTTCTCCGACGACGACCCCCACACCCGACGCCGGACGATAACTTTTCTTTGAGAAACACGTTACAGACGCAGACGCCAGCCGGTAGCTAGCTTGTCCCGTTTCTTTCACCTTCCCGTGTAAACCATTTTGGGTTGGCCGCACATGAGGCCGGGCGTAGCTAGGAGGAGGAGGCTAGGCTGGGCCGTTGATGGAGCGGACGATGCGAGGGCGCGCCACGATGCGTCAAGCCATGTACCACCTGCGTGCTGCTTGCTGCACGGCGGGGCCCCGGTGCATGTGACTGGAGGCGCGGGCCCGCGGGTCAGGCGTCGGGATGGGGGGGACGATCGAGAGGCCAGGATCGCGCGGGCTCGATCGGATGACGGGATGAGCCTCGGGCCGGCCTCCCAGGCCGCTCATCCTATATCCTCTCCCCCTCTCGCCCGCGTTTCAGTCCAGCTCCCCTGCTTCTTCTTCTTCCTCCTCCCTCCTCTGTCTCTTCTTCCTCCGTCCCTTGCACGGTTGCACCTCGGCTCGGCTTATCTTAAACCCCTCCTCTGCTATCTTGTGTCCTGCCGGAGTAGAAGAAGGGTTCTCCGAGGGAGGGTGGCAATGGCCCCCAAGGCCGGCCGTGGCAAGGGCCGGGGCGGCGGCGGCAAGGGCGACCGCAAGAAGAAGGAGGAGAAAGGTACGGACGCGCCGGCGAGACAACTTATCTCTGCGTGCCCGTACATCGTTGTGTTGTCGATAATCGTCGCCGTCGTCGAGTTCGTCGTCGGCAGCATTGAATTGCTGTTTCTGACGATGCCGTATGGCCATATTTGCTCTACTGCTTTACAATTTGTGCTCGTAAAAGGTAAAAAGCCGGGCAATTTAGTAGTACGGGCAGCAAACAGTAACCCTGTCTGTTCTTTGCTCTATCTCCCATCTTTCGCTTTTCCAAATCGCTTGCTTCGATTCCTGGATACGACGCTTTGCCGCTGAATTGAAGGATACGCCGCTCATCCCCCTTTCCTGCTCATGATTAGTTTTCGCCGCGCCCGATGCTCGTCCCTCTTTTTTAGCTTGGAACTGCATACAATTGGCAAAGCTCGTCTAGTTTCTTGTTGTAACGTACTGATACTAGGCGCCGTGGGGGCGACGTCAGTTGGGTCATGCGGTTCGCGAGCGCGCAGTGAATTGCGCTCGCGCGGCCGGCCGTGATGGCTCCGCCTCTGTCTGACCGCCTTAATTCCAAGCGTTCTTGTTTGTTGCTGTTGCTGTCGATGATGTCTGAAACTCTCCGTTGCCTCGTGTGTCTTTGCAGTGGTACCGAGCGTGCTGGACGTGGCGGTCACCACCCCCTACGAGTCCCAGGTGACACTCAAGGTATGTATCTCCATGGCTCCATCCATCCATTGCCTGCAGCCGCCTTCTCCCGCACAGAAAGGACGATGGACAGGACAAACAGCAACTGAAATTTTCCAGCTGATTTGGGGCTGACATCACATGTCTCTGATTCTGAGCACACCGATGCCTACAAATTACTCTGCAGCAATCTCCATGCCGAGAGAGTTGCTCCCTCCCTCCCCCCTCCCAGTGTTGTTCTGTAGTTTAGAGCATTGTTTACACACGCCCCACAATGCGTATCCAGCAACAACAGAGCAGTGAACTCGAGAATTACTGTGGTTTTTCGTTCTTATTACCTGTGTTGGCGCGCGCGTGATTTGTGTGCAGGGGATATCGACGGACCGCGTGCTGGACGTGCGGAAGCTGCTGGGGTCGAACGTGGAGACGTGCCACCTCACAAACTATTCATTCTCCCACGTGGTAATGCTTCCTTTCACTCCTGCGTGCTAGCTCTGGACGGTCCAAATTCACTCGTCTGCAGGCTGTACTAGCTAGGCGCTGCCCCAACATTGTTGGCAGCAAGCTGTACTGCGAAGCATTTGCCAATTAGTTAGCTGCAGCTTCTTCAACTGTACCACCATTATTCACTTACTACCTACTTTTGGGACGCAATGTTGGCTTGATTTGTATGCCTAACGGTGGTGCATTTGGGTTTCTGCGGGGTGCAGGTGCGTGGGCAGCGGCTGGAGGAGGGCGTGGAGATCGTGGCGCTCAAGCCCTGCGCGCTCACCATCGTGGAAGGTAGGTGGCCGCTGCAACAGACAATCTACTCCTACCTGCTGCACTCTTTTTTGATCTTCAGAAACAGACACCAGCAGCAGTGTTAAACTGAATGCATGCTGGCGTCTCTTGTTCCTTTTTTTCTTTTTGGCGCCGTCGAAAGGTGTTCACATGGATTCGCACTCGATCGTGTTTCGTTGTAGCCGAAGCAAACACCGGCCCTGTACGTGCGTAGCAGCTGGCCCGCTGGCGTTACAATTACAGCAGAAGCACATACGTGAATGCTGAAGAAGCAACGTGCAAGTAGTGGACAAAACACATAGTAGGCACTGCCAGTGCCATGGACGTGGTAGCGTCTAGGTCCGCATGTGCACCCTCGTTCTTGTGTCCCACAAGTCCGTCGCCGATCGACAACCGGACATGTATGTGCCTTTTGCCGCACATGCGTGTGAGCAGGAACAGAAAAAAGCACGGGTGATTTTGCTGTATCGTGTAGACTGTAGGGTTTGACTCGCCGGTAGATCAAATCTTACCTCGCATTCCACTGTGAAAAGGTCGACCGGTGCATTGCCGGCGCCGCGCGTGGCGTCTCGTCTGCACTGCATGCCACTCTCGGCAGCTCGGGGAGCTCATTGGCGTTGCCGTGCTGCCTCCTCAGCTCTGGCTGGGGCGGCTACACCAACCAGCCGTGCTAGCTTTTTTTTTTTTTTGAGATCACTCGGGGAGCTCATTGGCATTGCCGTGCTGCCTCCTCAGCTCTGGCTGGGGCGGCTACGGGGGAGAGCATTTTCCCACCACACCAACCACAGCCAGTCGTGCTAGCTTTTTCTTCACCGACGTCCCTTTCCGGCAGCCCCCATGGCGTCACGGCTCACGGAGAGAGAGTAACCTCTGATAGCTTCGGGAGAGCAAGCGGACGGCGTCTGCATGCCCGTGACCGTCCGACGAAGCAAAAATGGTGCAAGCAGCACCGATCGAGTTGATACGCGTATAACGATCCGGTGATTGGTTGAAGGGCGCGTGGGTGTGGCGGTGGCCGGCCGGTGGTAGCCGGAAGGCCGTGGAGAGAGGGGGAGAGCTGTTGCAGCGATTTTTTTTTTTTAAGAGCAGTGGTCTGACCAGCATAGTAGTTAACGCCCGTTTAGTGTGCGAGGCGATTGGTTGGTTGGTCAAAACCCGCCTTGTTTAAGGTCGCCTCCTTTTCCACATCAGACGGGACTGCGAGAGCGACCGGTACGGTGCTGCCGTACGTCAAGAGCCGATTAATTTGGAGATGGCATTTGGACGCACTGGGAGGGCATATTTTCCACCTGATGCCAAGTCCACCTTCTCTTAAGCAGCAGCAGCAGCAGCAGCAGACTAATCAAGCACAGTGCTACCTATCTTATCTGACGCTAGCATCATCATATAGTAGGAGTAGTATATACTATCTGGAGTAAAAAAAATGCAACTTTGTGCAGCTCCTTGCCTACCAAGTATCTGTCCGTGCCTTCTCTTTTGATTGCAAAAACCAGAGGAGGTATCTGGTTGTTGTCAATGCCCGGCGTTGGTATGGTGCGTGAAGGACAAAGCTGGGCGGCTCTTGGAACCAGCGGTCGGTGTGTTGGACTGTTAGGTCCAGCGGCCACTAATTGGTTTTACTAATCCTGTGAGAGGCCGCACTAGCTTGCAATGACTCGCCAAGTTTACTACGTCAGGATCAAAATTGAAAGTCCTAAAGAAAAAAAAAGAATCAAAATTGATGTATTTCTAGCTTGCTCACACAACTGGATATTTCCCCTCCAGCCTTGACACATTTTGTCGGATTTGTTTCTTCTACGTATTTTCTTCTTCTTTCATTTAAGGACCCTGATAAGTCCCGAACGCTCGGGTTTTGCCCATGAAAAATCGAATGTTTTTTTATGGAAATTTTAGTTGACGCGAGGATGACAAGTTTAGTTGGTAACATGACAATTCCGCCCACGGTTTGTTTTTTTATCAGAAAATTGTCATGTGTGCTAACTAAAGTTGTTATTCCCGCGTCAACTAAATTTGTTATAAAAAAGTTCGATTTACCATGGGCAAAATCCGAACGCTCGGGATTTATCTTTTCCGTTATTTAATCTGGCCCTACTTTGTTCTCATTTAGCTTCTTCATTTTGTTTGAAACTTCACTTAGCAACTTCCTCCATTTCCCCCCAAAAAAAACATTTAAAAAAAGCATTGGTCAGCCAGTGTTTTTTTTTTCTGACTTGTTTTTTTAGGTTTGTTTTTTGAGGTGGTTGGGCAGTCAGTGTTTTTTTAGCACAGTGTTGGCCTCGAATTAAGAGGCTACCACCCTGGCCCAGCCCAAGCGTAACTACTACCAGGCCTTTGGTACTAACCGGGCCCAGCAACGGCTTTTTTTTCTTCTGTGCAGAGGAGTACGCGACGGAGGAGGCCGCGGTGGCGCACGTCCGCCGGCTGCTGGACATCGTCGCCTGCACCACCGCCTTCGCCAAGGCGAAGCAGCACAAGTCCTCGTCCAAGCACGCGCAGCGCCCGGCCACGCCCCCGTCTCCCCCATCCGCCGCGCCCGCATCCTCCCCCGGGGCCAATGGCGTCGGCGCCGGCGAGGCGCCCGCGATATCGGCGGCGCACGACATGGCGGCCATCGGCCCGCCGCCCAAGCTCGGCGAGTTCTACGACTTCTTCTCCTTCGCCCACCTCACCCCGCCCCTCCACTGTAAGCCGCATTTTTGCTTAGCCGTGGATTCTCTGATGGAGTCTGCTTGTGGGTGGGGGATTGACTGACTTCGGGTGTGCAGTTATCAGGAGGAAGGAGAGGAATGGCGCTGCCCAGGACGGCGATTACTTCGAAATCGAGGTGTGTGAGCTCGTTTGGTTGGCCCTTTGAATCGATCCAACTCTGAAATGGGCAACTCCACTGTGAATCTGCAACCATAGGCAGAATACACCTAACTGAAAGGATTTTGATGTGTGCCGCAGGTGAAGGTTTGCAACGGGAAGCTTCTGCACATAGTTGCTTCGGCCAAGGGATTCTACCTGGTGGGTAAGCCGCACACCGTAAGCCGGTCCTTGGTGGACCTGCTACAGCAGCTCAGCAGTGGATTTGCCAATGTTAGTAAGCGCGATTCTACACGATTATTACCAATGCATTGTCTGCTTCGTTTCTGTTCTTATCTGTAACTTTTCCGAGCACGATTCAGTAATCTACATTTCGAACGTCGTCTGTTTATCTGATATTGGTAGCTATTATTCGTTTCATACAGGCGTACGAGGCACTGATGAAAGCTTTTCTGGATCACAACAAGGTGATTGTCGTAAATACTTTCATTTTGCATGGTTATACTGAGGATCGAACCAATGCTAAATCTATCGAACTTTTGATGCTGACATGTCTCTTGCGTCCTTAGTTTGGGAATCTGCCGTTCGGCTTTCGTGCAAACACATGGCTTGTTCCTCCTATATATGTGGACTCTGCTACAAAGAGCCCAGCTTTGCCCGCTGAGGATGAGAACTGGGGTGGCAATGGAGGTGGCTGCGGACGAGATGGAAAACATGACCGGAGACGGTGGGCAAGAGAATTTTCTATTTTGGCTAGAATGCCATCCAAGACTGAGGAAGAGAGGGTGATCAGAGACCGGAAGGCTTTTCTTTTACACAACCTGTTTGTAGATACAGCGATTTTCAAAGCTGCGTCGACAATACGACGACTGGTTGATACTAGTCCACAATCTGGTCCGAATGGTTCGTTAGCACTTGAGGAACGTGTTGGAGACTTGCATATAACTGTAAAGAAGGATGAGGCTGATGCTAGTTTGAAATTGGAGGACAAAGTTGACGGAGTTGCCATCTACCAGACGGATACTATGGATATATCGCAAAGAAATCTTCTCAAAGGTTTAACTTCTGATGAGAGTGTTGTTGCTAAGGTGATTGCTTGCTACGTTCATGATATACACAATTAAACTGTGTGCTCTCTTGTATTGACTGCTAAGTTCTGTCAACATGATTTCCATGCAGGACTCTTCCACGCTAGGTGTGGTGATTGTTAAGCATTGCGGATATACGGCAACAGTGAAGGTTTCGGGGCGCACAAAGAACAGCAGCGATGGCAAACAAACCAGTGACATCTCTGATCATCTTGATGAAATACCTAACATCGATGTGGATGATCATCCAGATGGAGGTTCTAATGCCTTGAATGCTCACAGGTTTGATATTTTTTCTTACTTACATGCTTGCTTAGTGATGAGTTGATCGCTTCAAGATTTTATTCACTTACTTGCTCATCACTAGAGGAATTTTCCACATTCCACACTCAATGTTGTTTAACTAACCTTGCTCTCTCTTTGTTTGTTCTTTTTTCAGTCTAAGAATACCACTGCCAAAAATTATCAACCCAGAAATCGCTCCCAGTAACCAGCACCTTGTATCTAAACCACATGTTGATAATTATGCGAGGAAACTAGCATGTACAATACTTGAAACCAGCTTGAGGAAGCTGGGGAACACCCTGAAAAAAAATCCTAGACGAATCAGGTGGGAACTTGGGTCCTCCTGGCTCCAGCACTTGCAGAAAAAAGATGCTTCCGTTTCTGAGGGCAGTGAGAAGAATGCAAAAAAATCTGAAAAAGATTCATCTGTTAAAGGTCTCGGCAAGCACTTTGAACAATTAAGAAAAATTAAAAAGAAAGAAAGCACTATTGAAGATGCTAAGACTGAGAAGGAAGAATCTGATAGCAACTGCTTGCTGACAAATGGTACGGAAAAGTCTGAAAATGTAGCATTTACCGAAACCAATATGGAGGCTGAAATAAGGAACCTGATTACAGAGGATGCTTTCTGCCGCTTGAAGAGTTTGGAAGCTGGCCTTCATCTAAAGGTGATTTAACTATACGAGTCCACAGTTATTTTAGATTTCCAAGTGCCATTAGTTGACATGTTCTGTCTTAAAAGAATTAAATTATGCACCATGCTATTTGCTCTGGATTGACCGAGCACAATTGGTTCTATATATGCTGTTAATTAGCTTGAAGTCTCTGTATTATGTTGTATCTCTGATGTATGAGCAGCAGCACCCCATTGTATTCCAGTAATCAGGAATATGTTGGTGAAACTCTGATGCATTATTATCTAACTTCATTTTCCTTTGTCCAGTCCCTTGAAGAGCTCACAAAGATGGCCCATAAGTTCTATGATGATACTGCACTCCCAAAGCTGGTAAGCATTGTCTACTCTAGTCTTATCTATTTGGAAAACCTTATCTAAAATCAACAGTTCTGAGAATCTGAGAGTCCTTATTTCAGATATTGCTGTCTTGAACCTTTCTTACATACTATTCCTATTTGATTCCCAAACTGAATAATTACTTTTCTCTGGGACTGATTTCTGCAGGTGGCTGATTTTGCTTCCCTTGAACTTTCTCCAGTGGATGGAAGAACGATGACTGACTTCATGCATACAAGGGGACTAAATATGTGCTCATTAGGCCGTGTGGTGGGTGTAAATCCTAGTCATAATTACTTTTGCTTCTATGCTCGGATGAAATTTCCAGGATATCCTCATGTTCTTTTTCTTCAAAATATCAGGTAGAGCTAGCAGAGAAGCTCCCACACATCCAGTCAATATGCATCCATGAAATGGTCATTCGATCCTTTAAGCACGTCATTCGAGCTGTTATTGCAGCTGTTGATGACATGCAAAATATGTCTGCGGTTATAGCTGAGACTTTGAACATTTTACTGGGATCTCCAAGATTAGAAAATGATCTTGATACAGATGCTGATGAGCATAACTTGCGGCTGAAATGGGTAGGGAGCTTCCTTTCTAAGAGATACTGTTGGACATTGAAAGATGAATTTGCACACTTGCGGAAGCCCATCATTCTGAGAGGCCTTTGCAGCAAGGTACATACTATAAAGTGAGATTTACAAACATTCATTTTCTAAGCAGCATACTAATATATTTGTTGATCAGGTTGGCCTTGAGTTAGTTGCAAGAGATTATGATATGAATAGCCCAAACCCGTTTGACAAATCCGACATTGTCAACATAGTTCCTGTATGCAAGGTAGCATATTGCTGAAAGTTTGGAACTATTTATGTCTCGTCGATTGGATGTATTGTTGATTAACTTTGCTTTCACATTTTCTTCTCTTTCAGCATGTCGTCTACTCATCTATTGATAGTCGGAACTTACTAGAGTCATCAAAGATGGCTTTGGATAAAGGAAAGCTTGATGATGCTGTTAACTATGGAGCAAAGGTATGCAGTGGTCAACCTTTTTTCATGTCTTCTCTGTACATCATC
The DNA here is from genome assembly GCA_039707655.1 of Elymus sibiricus. NCBI lineage: Eukaryota > Viridiplantae > Streptophyta > Magnoliopsida > Poales > Poaceae > Elymus > Elymus sibiricus. The sequence continues at coordinate 507,557,504 of CM077665.1, forward strand.
TAACTGCTGTGCTATAGTTCTTCCTGCATATTTTTAATTTTAGTGAAGTCATTGGCTTGTCATCTTTATGTACTAATATACTCTCTTTTCTTTTGAAGGCCTTGTCCAAAGTTATAGCTGTTTGTGGTCCATACCATCGGCTGACTGCTAATGCATACAGTCTTCTTGCTGTAGTTCTTTACCATACTGGAGATTTTAATCAGGTACATAAATGAACTTGGTTTAGGTTGCCTATAATCTGTCTGTTCGATGCTCTACTTTTCGTAAATCTGTTTTGCTCAAAACCACTCTAGTATTATTATTGCAGTGAGCTGCATAATTTGTCAATGATAGAACTCTGCAAGCATATAGAGACATGTCCGATAGCACTTTGTGAAAATATTGGAAGTTGTAGTTCCTTACTATTTTTTTTGTAGGCAACTATATATCAACAGAAGGCACTTGATATCAATGAAAGGGAGCTTGGTCTTGACCATCCGGAAACTATGAAGAGCTATGGTGATTTGTCAGTTTTCTACTACCGTCTTCAACACATTGAGATGGCTCTAAAGTAAGTGTTGTTATAGGCGTTCACTTGTGGAAACATGAAAATTACAATTATGACTCTGGCTCTTAGGTAGTCTACTGCAATCCACGATGTTATTGTGCTGATATATTTCTCCCCATAATATGGTCAAGCAGCATATATGTTACAAGTAGGATGTGACCATTGCAGCTTTTGTTCTGCTGTACTAGCCAGTGTGTGTGCTGTTTTGTCACATAGCCTGTGACTGGAGGTGTGTTTACTCATGAAGTGATTATGGCCACCCGTTTGTTGGATAACAATCATCTTTCACATATCATCCACCTGTTTTCATTTCTATTCTCTATTTTTGTTGACTTGTATTCCTAATGGTATATTCTCCTCTTGAAGGTATGTCAACCGTGCACTTTATCTACTTCAATTTTCTTGTGGGCTTTCACATCCAAATTCAGCTGCCACCTACATAAATGTGGCTATGATGGAGGAAGGTATGGGAAATGTTCATGTTGCTCTAAGGTATTTGCATGAAGCGCTAAAATGCAACAAGAGATTGCTTGGAGCTGATCACATACAGGTATTTTTTTTTTACTTTTTCTTACCATGTTTCATTAGTCCACCTAAGGCTTACACAAATAAATGACGAAATTTATTTTTTTCTCTTGGAATTGGTCGACGTGCTCTAGGATACAACACTTGTAGAGATCAGCTCTGTACTTACATCTGTTTAATACAAAATACGTTATTTGAGCTTTCTCCTGCAGTAATATTTCTCTAGGATTAAATAGCAGAACTGGAATGCTTATCTTATGACAATGAGGATGTAAGACAGCACTTACAATCAGTACGGGATCACTTCATATAGTTAAATTTGTCTGACCCAAACAACATTTTCTGAAGTGCTCTTGCACCAATATTTCCTTAGAAATGGCATTATTGTACTAAAATGCTTGTCTTACAGAATAATGTGCATAGACACCTATGGTATTTAGACATGTCATATTAGGCTACAAGAATGCATGCAAAATCCAACTTGTGATGTAGCTTCTCAAGTTTCTGGATATTCTCTATTGCTCTCCATCGAAGGTGTGCCTAACTTTTCATGTTTTTCTCAACAAAACTCTTCAACGTGTTCCAGGTTTTGAAATGGCATATTTTTTTTACATAGTGCCGATATCACCATGCTGTTCTTTGGTTCAGAAAAATATATGTACTAGTGTAGCTCTGTGCTGTCATATATCGTTGAAATGCATCTATCAAAATATGCCCCTTTATATATTAGAGAAATACACCAATTTGTTTGGTATGCATGCACATTTGAATTCATGTGATGTACACATTATGCACAAGATCCGATTACTAAATTAGTATCACTTCTTTTTTACCAATCAGACTGCTGCAAGCTACCATGCCATAGCCATAGCCCTCTCCATGATGGATGCGTTCTCCCTAAGCGTGCAACATGAACAAACCACCTTACAGATACTTCAGGAGAAACTAGGAGAAGATGACCTTCGAACTCAGGTTCTTTTTCTGTGAATATATGAAGCTGAAGACCAAATATTTCAGTGTTCTCTTGGATTGTTAAACGTTACATTTCTGCTGCAGGATGCTGCTGCTTGGCTAGAGTATTTCGATTCAAAAGCATTAGAACAACAAGAGGCCGCTCGCAGAGGAATCCCAAAACCTGATTCTTCTATTGCAAGTAAAGGGCATCTTAGGTATGAATAAATTGTGTATCATCAATTGTAAACTGTCTCAATCTAGATTGAAACATTTATCTTTCCAGTGTATCAGATCTACTTGACTACATAAGCCCGGATCAGGAAAGAAAAGAGAAGGATATGCAAAGGAAGTGCAGGCGTGCAAAGGTGATTATAGTATATGTATAATTTTCAAGATTATCATTGTTAAAATAAGTTAGCAGCGATATGATTACGTTTCAAGATTATATTTGTTAAATAATTCTGAGATGAGAGATTAGGATGCAGCGGAAAGTTCAGAACAGGGCTAGAAAAAAAGTTTCTGTACGGGTGCTATGACTAGTGAACATGTGTTAGTCAGTGATCCGTAGCCAGCTTATGAAATTAGTCTAGGTCTATAACTACGACTTACAACTGCCATAATAGACAGTACAGTGGTACCAGCCAGTGTAAGTTGGGTACTAAGCAGAAATCACACTAGGAATACAAATTTAATCGAGCTATACCCATTACATTTTGGTTAAAAAATTCTTGTGGACATATACAGACATATATTTGTCTAAGCTTCCTGATTAATTAGTGCCATCTACCTGAAAATGTTCCAGGTCCATCCATTAACTTATGAACCTACTATAAATCCGTTTTGTTCTTAGATAGAAATTCTACACGCATTTTATCCTTGATTGTGTTATAAGATTCATGAGTTGCGGCCACTTTTCTGCACCTTGTGTTAACTGTACTTAAAGGTTAACTGTTGCTGCTACTGCCTAAAGCATTATATGTGACCTCCATGTTGCTCATATTTGCCTCTTATTTCCCCTTTTTTCACCATCTGTAATATTAAATGCAGAATAATACCAGAGCACATCAAGGTGAATCAGTTGAGGAGAAGGAAAACTTCCAGCATGACTCAGGATCTCTTCTTGAAGCGGAGAAAAAGGATTTTCAAGAAGCAAAACTGGAAGTAAGCCCTCGTGTAGTAGCAGTAGTAGCAGAAGAAACTTATGCTGTCCATGATGAGCTGAAGCAGGTAGATACTTTGTCACCTGAAGAGTATTCTGATGAAGGTTGGCAAGCAGCTACATTGAAAGGGAGATCTGCAAATGTGCGGAAGAAAAGCATCCGCAGAAGGCCATCTCTCACTAAATTAGTGGTTGATCGTACGGAAGATGGTCGCACTGCTTCTACTCATAGGAGTGGTGTACAACCACAAGCTAAAGAGCATAAAGAGGAAGCTGTAAACTCCCCCAGCCAACTATCATTTGGCAACTTTATCAGAAGTGACAAATTGAATGGGGATCCCGTCATTACTGAAGAGAAATCTTCTAAGGGTATGTCTAAATCAGAATGGAAGGTAAAGCCTACAGGAAGTAAAAGGCCAACTAGCATAGCTTCAAAGTTGGTATCATACAAAGATGTGGCAGTGTCACCGCCTGGCACAGTGTGGAAACCAATTTTGGAACAGAAGGAAACAAAGGAGAAGGATAATGAACAAGATACTGATGTAGCACCTTCATCCGAGGAAGGAGATAGAAAGGTTATAGATGAAGAGAAGGAGAAGTCAAGTGATGAGAGCAGCAAAGAGATTCTCTCAAGTCAGCCAGAGGGAAGCAGTCACCCAGAGCCAGAGAAAGTTTCTGACAGCAATAGTGACGGAAGCTCATCTCCAGGCAAGAAAACAAGTGGAAGCAAACTTTCAGCCTCAGCACCTCCATTCAAACCTGGATCTCTCTTATCAGTGTCCCATCCTTACAGCACAGTGGCAATATATGATGCTAGTGTTGTGCTTCAGCCGATTCCAAGTCAAGCAATGGAGATTCTCCCTCATGCCGTTGATACTAGAGTACCCCGTGGCCCTCGGTCCACCTTGTACTATCGCACTGGGCATTCTTTCCAAAGGAAACAGGGTTATACACAGAGCCAGAGCACTATTCTGAGGGGCAGCACCTCCCCCCCAACCATGAATCCCCATGCTGCTGAGTTTGTGCCTGGAAAAACAGTGCAACAAACTGATTTGGCTGCAGGGGAACAAGCTAATTCTGTTACTGATCCAGCTGATCAGCAGTTGGCATCACATGCCTCAGATAAAGTGAAAGTCGATGTTTGTGAGGCAGACAAGGCAGGTCAAGTGGAGAAGACAACTCCAGGTAAAGGGAAGGAACGAGCGAAAGACGCGATGAGAGATTCATACAAAGCAGAACTTGCAAGGCAGATTCTGCTCAGCTTCATTGTCAAGTCGGTCCATGACAGCTTAGGTTCGACTCGACCTCAACCGGACAGAAAACCAAGCGGGTCAGATGAAGCTAGTAAGGAGCAGAGCAGCAACGTAACCAAGACCGCCTTAAGTCCGAAAGAGTTCGACAAACAACCGAAGGCCGCCGAGGTGCCCAAAAGCGAGAAGGATACAGAGGGGTTCACAGTGGTTTCAAAGCGTAGGAAAAGCAAGCAGCACTTCGTGAATCCCATAAACGGTCTCTACTCCCAGCAGTCAATCTGCACTTCGGTCAGCTGAGGTTGCTGCGCTTCCCTGAGACCTGCAAGCTGTGCAATGTGTTGGAAGATGGTATTGCTTACTTTGCTCTCTTAGGCGCTTGGTAGCAGAGTTTTGCCCTATATTCAGATGAACGAGCATGTTGTCAAACTGTACAAAGTTTTCCGCCGTCCCCTTTTCCAATATTTTTTTTGTAATGAGGTAGCATAATAAAATGGTTTCCCCTCCTTCCTATGGATGTACTATGTTATTATGACAGAATTATAGGATATAGTTGCAAACATTCATTTCTTCCAACAGCATAATGGTGCTCCTGAATTTTTTGCTTTGATGGTTTGCACTTGTCAAGTTGCCGCTGCAGAACGTAGTTTTGGCCTATCCAGATGAGCGAGCACGTAGTCAAACTGTACAAAGATTTCCTCAATTCCATTTTCTAATAAATTTTGTAATTTGGGGTAGCAGTAGTGACAGAATCATCCTGTAGGATATAGAAGCAAATATTCATTTCATCTAAAACTCCAGTGGTGCTCCTGAATTTGCTTTGATGGCCTGCACTGCCAAGTTGCAGTTGCAGAGCAGAGTGCCAGACCGGAGACACCAGAGGTTCAGTTATAATGTGATTGCCGAGTTAAGTAGTCTCTAATTAACCAATCGGGTCTCTTCTCTATAAAAGCTCTTCTTGACAAAAGTGTGAAAAATGTTGCATGGTTTCATTTGATATTTGTCACGGAGAGAAGAAGAGGCGGGAGAAGCGGGAGTCAAATAAGAAGGCGCGGGCTCGCAGGGTCATTAAACAAGGCCGGCCCATGCAGAGCCCAACTAACTAGGAGTGGTTACACCAACACTCGCATGCCGAAAACCGAATTCCCCAAGTTTGATGTTGGAAATTGGCTCCTGAAAAGTACTTCAATATGTACGATGTTCCTCATGAATCATAGGCTAGTTTTGCCACTTTGCATTTTAGAGGTAATGCTGCCTTGTGATTACAAACCTATGAAGCCAAGCGTACTGTGGATAGCTGGGAAGAGTTAGTGGTAGGTGTTATTCAAAAAATTGGTAGAGATAAGTATCATACGCATTTAGAGTCCTTAGAATGAATTTGTCTTTGGTAGATGAATGTCACCACAATTTCGAGGAACTTGTGCAGAAGGTGTTAGTTTGCAACAAAAACTATGATGAGGCACTTTTTGTCACCAAATCTGTGAAAAGCCTTAAACCTGAAATTCAGTCTGCCATTATGTTGCACAAGCCTCAAACTGTTGATACGGCACTTTCTGCGCAGGAGGATCTTCTTGGGGAGGGTCGTCAAAATTCTTCATACAAATACAAAACACACTATAAGCAGCACTGAAGGGCTGAATACAAGCAGAGCAAAAGCATTCTTGGTCCAGCTCATGAAGACAAAAGGAGTTCAGATGACAAGGCCAAGCTCGAGCAGAAATTAGATGCACTCAAGGCTATGCGACGAGCAAAGAGCCTATGCTTTAAATGTGGCGATAAATACAACCGAGGACACAAATATGCTCCATCAGAGCAATTACAATTGATCGAAGATCTCCTGTTGTTATTTAATATGAAGAATGAGTGTGAAGCTGACCAAGAGGAGAGCAATTCTGACAGTGATTCTGAAGGGCTGATGCATTTTTCTGAATGTGCAGCAGCTGGCACCACAACAAAGAAGACAATACGTTTGCCTGCGTGCTTGCAGGAGCATCAACTGTTAATTCTAGTGGATTCAGGTAGCTCCAGTAACTTCGTGAGTGAAGCATTGGTGTCAAAAATTCAATTGCCAACAGTGCATGTACATGCTGGCATGCTGCTCACGTTACTATTGCAGATGGGGGCGCATGAAAAGCAAAGCCTTGGTACCAGCTGCAGTGTGGAGCTGCCAGGGGCACCCATTCTCTACTGATATGTGTGTTCTCAATCTGGGATGTTATTATTTGGTTTTAGGGATGAATTGGCTAGGATCACAATGTGGATAGATTGGATAATTTTTTTATCCAGGTTCAAACATCAAGGGGCTCGAATTACACTAAGCTAAATGTCAAAATCTGGACCTGCAATGAACAATCTTTGAAGTTTTTTGGTCAAAATCATTCCATGTTCAACAAAGGGCTGACTTCCTGTAAATCAGAATATGTTTTTTTATTGATGTCTTGAACCACTGTGTATGTAGTCATGAGTTATTTTCATATGACTAGTCAATTATATGTTTGTTCTAGGTGGCTTACTGTTTTACGTCTATTTAACAATGGCCTACGACGGAGTGGTCAGTATCAAGCATAGCAGAGCCTACTGGATTGGGGTTTACAGATTAAGATTACGGCGGGCGAAAGGTGGCTTGAAGAAGGTGTTGAGGTCTACTGCTCTTGATATACTTGAAAAAGCTCGGGCACCGAGACCTTCAGATTTCAAGAAGAAATACAAAGTACCAGCAGGGAGAAGCAAATAAAGTGGCCACTTTTCCGCTGGTGTAGGCATTGGGATTGCTTTGCATCCTTGTGGGTTGCATCTCTGTTTCAGGGAGCAAGTGGTTGCTCTTAAATCTTATGGAGCGCCCTGTCTGCCTGGTAGCCGTCGCGCTGCGCTCCTCTTAATCGCTGCCAGCAGACTCAAGCCAAGAAAATACTCTCTCTGAACAAGTTGAACATTTGGAACAAGTTCTGTGTAAAACTGCCAACGTGGTCATACAGAATCAACTTATGCAATGTAGCCAAAGCAAATGTAGAAACGACGCCAAAAGCTCCGCTCTAGAATATAAGGTGTATCAATTTTCGTGCAAGTTAAACTTGTGTATGTTTGACCAAGATTTAGAATAAAATATTGACATCTATAGTACAAAATAAATAAAATATGAAAATAGTTTTTGTGATGGATCCAATAATACAAATTTGGTAATGTTGATATTGATGTATTTTTCTAAAAACTTGATCAAACATGCATATGTTTTACTTTTGAAAAAACTAATGCACCTTATATTTTGGAACGGAGGGAGTATGTCAGGAACCTGACCTTGGACAGTGCTAGTGATTTTAGTCCCACCTCGGATACAGGAGGAGGCTAGGACCTCCTTATAAAGAAGAGTGTCACACTCCTTTCAGGCCGGTCTTTTGGGATGTTGTGGTTTTTTTGCTTATAGTGGAGTATCTGATGCGCACCGGAAACGTCCGAACGTATGCCGATGGACCAGGAGCTGGGCCTCGACTGCTAACAGAGTAATAGAATCCTATAGGTATTTTTTCCTATATGCCATTTATGTTGTAATATTGGCTTTGGAAATTCCTATGAAATCCTTCCTTCCTCCACATTTTAGAGGATTCAAAACAATTGCTCAAACATCATTTTTCACTTCTTCTAAGAATGCCAATAAAACATGTGTGTTTATTTCAACTCTTTTCTCTCACTTAAGTTAACAATTCTCCCAAAATTCTTGTGAAGGATCCACATTTCTTCGATGTACAATTATGCCTTTTAGATTTACATAGGACTCTACAAGACATGACATCCAATTCATGTACTTTCTTCTTTTCTTCTTATTTTTGTGTTTTTTCTATCCTGCCCTTCAATGCAACATGTGTGGGATGCCGATCGGTCGGGCTCCAAGGCCACGTTAGGTAGGGCCAGGATGGGCCGTGCAAGCAAGGCATGGCCCAATGAGTGCGGGGGCTTCGTGGGAAGGCCCCCAGCCAGGGAGCAATGACCCACCGGAAGACGACCCAACTCCAATGGCGCAACCACGGGCGCCAGGGTTCCCCTTCCCCGCCCGACTAGCGATGGCCCTGCTGGCGCCTGGCAAGGTGGCGGGGTTGAGGCACGGAGGGGCGCCGCAGTCCCAGCACGCGGGAGGGAAGAGGCGAAGGCGGCGATGAATGGTCGAAAGGGAGACTAACGACTCGAGAGCGGCAGGTAGCACGACGATCCGAGGGGAGCTGCGGTGCCAGAGCTCAAAGTTTAAAACAGAGATGAGTATATTTTGGGTGGTGTGCCTTTCCTGTTAACGTCACGGCAAAGGATTTCAATATCTTCCATGCTAAACACGTTAATGACGGTTCCCAAACAGAATTGAAATTTTTAATCCCCCTCCACCATTCAAACACATTCCATGGCTAGCCGAATTCACGTGTGCCCTTCAAATAATCAACTTTCTAGGGAGAGTTTTTGTTGTTAACTTCCTTGTATTAAGCAGGACTGGGCATCCTTTTTACCAGCCTCCCTCGGAGTTGACGAATGAATAAACTCTCGTCGGCGAGTAAAACACACTTAGCATGGAAGATACGGACCGCCCCCATCGCTCCATGAGCGGTACGGGCACAGAAAATAAATGTTTATTTGAAGGTTTTAGAGATGACACATGCAAATTTACTTGGAATGACAGTGAAATATCATATGCAGGTAGGTATGGTGGACTCCCATGGAGGAAACTTACCTCAAGGATTTTGGATGCACAAGTAGTATCTTTACTTAGTATGAAGTTTTGGCTAGAAAAGGGTTATCAGCAATCACCATATGTTGGAGGATCCATAACAACATGACTTCTATGCAAATATACCCAAACATAAACCATTACGTAGTCTTCCTTGTCCAACATCAACTACTTGATCAAGTTTGAAAATAATTAATGGGTATTCACAATCATTAAATATGTCCAAGATAATATATTTATATGTGAAACTTCTCTTCCTTATACTAATCATCCATGAATTGCTTGTATGACCAATGTTGTGATTGTCAAACTTCAATGGATTTTACTTTCTAAACCCAATCTGAAACTACTACTAAGCATATGAAACATGGATAATTTCAGATTTATGACATTCAGTTCATTCATAATTTACTCTTAGGATATAAGTGAAGCACAAGAGTAAACATCAAACTACTCCAAAAAATATAAGTGGAGATCAATGAGTAGTCAAATAATTAAGTAACTATGTGAGGACTCTCTTTTATTTGAAACTTTCAGATCCAAGAATTTTATTCAAACAACAAACAAAAAAATGACACTCCAAGAATAGCACATATCATGTGAACAAATAAAAACTTAGGATCAACCGAGACTAACCGATAATTGTTGACGAAGAGAGGTGGGATGCCTAACGTGGCATCCCCAAGCTTACATGCTTGAGACTTCTTGTAATATTGACTTGGGGAGCCTTGGGCATCCCCAAGCTTGAGTTGTTGTGTCTCATTAATTCCTCTCATATCATGGTTCCCTAAATCTTAAAGCTTCATCCACACAAAACTTGACAAGAACTCGTGAGATAGGTTAGTGCACATAAGAATAAATCAACACTTCATGTACTGTCAAGACAAGTTGCATAATCATTTTAAAACATTATATACTGTATACTATCATATCCACAATTTATATCTACCAACAAAAGCCATGAAAACTCTAGGATAAGCAGATAACAAAACTTTGACAACAATCTGTCCATACAGAACAATTTGTATCAATTAATTCCAAAAGTGTACTTCTGTAGCTCCACAAATTCTGAAAATTTAGTACATAAAAAAATTGTATGAAAATTATGTGTAAACATTTCAGAAACTTTCCATGTTTTGGTAAAATATCAAAATTCAAACACTACAATAAAAGTTTCTGTTTTTGCATAACACACATCAAACATGCAATTCAAGCATCCTAAAGGCAATTCTAGGTACTTTTTATTGAAATACATGATTATAAATAATAGCAATCAAAGCCCAACAAACTAAAATGACGCTCCAAACAAAACACATATTATGTGGCGAATAAAAATATAGCTCCAAACAAGATATATCGATAGTGTTGAAGACGAAAGAGGGGATGCTTTTCGGGGCATCCCCAAGCTTAAACGCTTGAGTCTTCCTTGGATATTACCTTGGGTGATTTGATCATCACCAAGCTTAGGGTCTTGCCATTCCTTATTCTCCTCATATCGGTATCTCACCCAAACTTAAAAACTTCAATCACATACAACTTAACGGAACTACGTGAGATGGGTTAGTATAATAAAAATAGATCATTCACTTAGGTACTTTCAAGACAAGATTCTAATTGTTTTCACATAATGCCTATTGTATTATATCATTCCCATAATTTATATCACTAAATATAGCTATCAAAATACTAAAAACAAGTAAACTATACATGCAAAACAGAATCTGTCAAAAACAGAATAGTCTATTAAGATCTGAACTAAAACCATACTTCTCTATCTCTGAAAATTCTGGAAAATTAGGACAACGTAGGAATTTTCATAGCAACACTTTGTAAAAAAATTAGAATATTTTCACGCTCTAGTAAAATTAGAACAGCAAAATGAGACACAGTAAAATTCAGAATATTTTTATTATACCAAAGCATAATATTCAAATCAATAAAAATCCATTTTTTGTTTTGAAAATTGAGGCACAGTGAAGTAATTCATCGACAATGGTGTTTATCACAAAGAAAGTTCACTATATATTCTCATATGTTACAAGAAAAATATGTTACATTGAACTTTGTTACACTACATCTTCTAGAATGTATGTATGAGCTTGGGCTTTAAACTACACGCCGTGAGGTTGTTTGGTAGACATTATTATACGTAAGAGTATGAGATAGTACCTGGATGAGCAAGCTGGTACGCAATCCCTGTTGTATGCACGTTATTAGCGGTCACAGTGTGTTAATGCTCCCTCCCATCTTCAAGTCTAACCATCATGCTTTCTCTCATCTTCCAGTCTAACTGAATCTTTCTGGCATCTGAAACTACAGATTTTGTGATAAAAAAATGAGATTATAGTCACTACTTTAGAAAGATTTCATCAAAGTCCTACTAGGCCATCCCATTTATGAGTTGCAACAGAAAAAATATTGTAGTGCATGAAAAATATTTATGAGCTAACAATTGACAATACTTGTAAATCCAGTTCACTATAACTAAGAGAACAATGAGTTACTCAAGCCTGCATAGTCACCCAATACAGTAAAATCATTGTGGACGAAGGATACTCACCTAACTTTCACATTAATGTATCAAAGGAAAGTATGAAAACACTTGATGCAAAATGAAAATAAACTACAAAGAAGGGTGTCTCTTACATCCACAACCAAAGCAGACCATGTAGCCATGCAAGACAACAATTCTTCTACTACTGGTGTAAGGAGATGACCTCGCTTGCTGTTGGCAGACAGTCTGCACATGATAGTAATCAAAATTTGTATGCAATTGAAGCTAATTAATGTCTATAATCATGCTTTCTGCCACAATTAACAATACTTTTTTTGAGCATGCTCCAATCATCTTGACCAGTGTCAATCTAGCTTCCAAATTCCTATTCCAAAATATTAACACCACGCAGAGATCCTAGTTTTGGAATCATCATTTAGAACAGCAAAATGAGACCGACCACCAGCACCACCTCTGACAGAGAGCATACCCGCCACGTTCGTTAGCAGGGCCCTCCGCCACCGCTGCGGAGGCCGGCGGCAGCAGGGGCGAATGGGAGCAGGGTGACTGGAGTCGTCCGGCGCACTGTTGCAGGGGCGGGTGCTTGTGGAGGCGGAGGGAGAGACGAAGGGGGAGGGGGAGGAGACTTGCGGCGGCTAGGGTTTGTGGAGGGGTGCGGCCTCCTCGCCGTGGGCCAAATCTGTCATCGGAGATGACGGGCTCGTCGGTCCGTGACCTGGATCCGCCACCAAGACGAAGCAGAGGTACGACGGCATGCGAGCGGGATGGGAACGGGCAGATGGACGGCGGCGGCGTGCGAGTAGGATGGGGACGGGAGGACGGACAGCAGCAGCGCGCGAGTGGGATGGGGACGGGCGGGCGGCGGCGTCTACGAGCGGATCGAGCGTAGCGTGCGGGGTTAGACGGGAGTATGTTTTTTTTCGGTTTTTTTGGTGCATGCAACAGGGATGGGGGAGACGAAATTAAACCGTTTGAAAATAAACCTGGATGCTATTCTACCAAGTGAGCAATTAGGAGTAGAGACTAGTAGAAAGCCCGTGCGTTGCCACGGGCTTCTCGATCAAATTAAGAAGCTACTTATGTAGCTAAAATAACCGAGAACAATGTTATCTCACCTAACACACATCTTTTTTTTCTAAATCAGCTAACACACATCATACTATCAAACACAATAATATGTTATTAACAACTCCAAAAAATATGATTTTTAGTTGAAATTGGTTATGTTTTATTTCTTCATCTCGACACGATATGAGTCCAAACATCATGAATACAATCCGGTGGGTACCTGACGCAAGTTTTACATAACTTATTCGCACAACCCTCCTTCGCTAGCCGATGCCTCGCTTGATCGCATGCACTCCTTTACCTCCTTAACAATATTGTTTGTGTGTTCATGCAATCCATTGTGCATGTTAGTTCTAAAATGACGCATTGCGCTATTTTCTACAATATTATGATAACTCACAAATGAGATATCCTTCAAGCTCATACAATCCATGACCAGTCTCGTTGCTTCTTCTTTATTTGACCACTTCGAGAGCTTCAAATCCTTGAAGAACTTGGCGAACGCCATCCACAATGACGCACTACCCGCAAGTGTGCTTCTATGTTCTCCAACCCTAATGTCACCCCCCACCCCCTTGGCTTCTACTCCCTCTGTTCCTAAATATAAGTCTTTTAGTATGCACTATATAGGAAGCAAAATGAGTGAATCTACACTCTAAAATATGTCTATATTCACACCCGTATGTAGTCCATATTCAAATCTCTAAAAAGAATTAAATTTAGGAACAGAGTGAGTACCTTTCATTCAACTCCATCACCTTCTTCTTCACCTACTCGTCCTTGACAAGCTCCTCGAGTCCTACCCCTCTATCAGCATTCCAACCTTCGTATGAACCACCACAAATGTAATTCTGATTTTTTTATAACTTTCAAATTCTGTATAAAGAAATTCCGGCAGTAAATGATCAGTGTACACCACACTTGTCTAGTACGCACGCACGTGCAATAGTGCAATCCTCCATGTATGTAATAATTCTGAACTATGGCTTTAGTATATTCACCATCAGATAGACAGTAATTTAGCACCTCTCCTAGTATCTCAAATGCCAGCGGCAGAAGTTCCAAATTAAAGTAATTTAGATAGTTAATATGCCGATCTTTAATAGATATGATGAATTCGGCAGCTTAAAATCGAAATAATCGATTGGATCCTTCATTAACAATAAGACTGGTAGATACTTTTAATGGGAAATCTGCGTATATTTGCAATATAAATGCAGTGAGCACATACCTACAGAAGGGAAGGGTACATGCTCTTTAAATGACCCTAGGACTTCTAGTGTATACAGTGGGGAATAGATCACACACCATGTTCTTTTTTTCGAAGTACACTACAGTAGCCTAAAAATCCACCATCATGACATGTACTACAAGCTAAAAGTGTGCAAGAGAAATGCAGTTGCGCCATCAGAAACTTGCAAACATTATAAGAAATGACCCCTCTCTCTATATATAAAACTTGATCACATAACAACTAATCCTGATTGTTGATTATTACCATATATTGTTTAAAATTTTGATACATCAACCATGTGAGAAGATTACCACATAATTTAGTTGTTGGAAATATGCCCTAGAGGCAATAATAAAAGTAGTTATTATTATATTTCCTTGTTCATGATAATTGTTTATTATCCATGCTATAATTGTATTGATTGGAAACTCAATTACATGTGTTGATGCATAGACAACACTGTGTCCCTAGTATGCCTCTAGTAGACTAGCTCGTTGATCAAAGATGGTCAAGGTTTCCTAGCCATGGACATGAGATGTCATTTGATAATGGGATCAGATCATTAGGAGAATGATGTGAGACAAGACCCAAACTATGAACGTAGCATATGATCGTGTCAGTTTATTGCTATTGTTTTCTGCATGTCAAGTATCTGTTCCTATGACCATGAGATCATGCAACTCACTGACACCGGAGGAATACCTTGTATGCATCAAACGTCACAACGTAGTTGGGTGACTATAAAGATGCTCTACAGGTATCTCCGAGGGTGTGTGTTGAGTGGGCATGGATCAAGACTGGGATTTGTTACTCCGTATGACGGAGAGGTATCTCAGGGCCCACTTGGTAATACAACATCACAATAAGCCTTGCAAGCAATGTGACTAAAGTGTTAGCCACGAGATCTTGTGTTACGGAATGAGTAAAGAGACTTGCCGGTAACGAGATTGAACTAGGTATAGAGATACCGACGATCGAATCTCGGGCAAGTAACATACCGAAGAACAAAGGGAACAACATACGTGATTAACTGAATCCTTGACATAGAGGTTCAACCGATGAAGATCTTCATAGAATATGTAGGAACCAATATGGGCATCCAGGTCCCGCTATTGGTTATTGACCGTAGAGGTGTCTCGGTCATGTCTACATAGTTCTCGAACCCGCAGGGTCTGCACACTTAAGGTTCGGTGACGTTTCGGTATAGTTGAGTTATGTATGTTGGTGACCAAAGGTTGTTCGGAGTCCCGGATGAGATCCCGGATGTCACGAGGAGCTCCGGAATGGTCCGTAGGTAAAGATTGATATATAGGAAAGTGGTGTTTGAACTCCGGAAAAGTTTCGGGCATTTCCGGCAGTGTACCGGGAGTGACGAATGGGTTCCGGGGGTCCACTAAGTGGACCCACCACACCCCAAGAGGGCCACATGGGCCTTAGGGTGGCGCACCAGCCCCTGGTGGGCTGGGCGGCCAGCCCAAGAAGGCCTATGTGGTTGGACTTGTGGGAAAGGGAAAGTCCAAGTGGGGAAGGGAAGGAGTCCTACTAGGAGTAGGATTGGAGGTGGACTCCTCCACCTCCACCTCCACCTCCTTCGGCCGACTCCTAGGTGGGTTCCTAGGTCGGCCAGCCCCTCCCCTCCCTCCTTTATATCCTAGAGGGGAGAGAGGGCAGATGCACAAGAAACTTTAGCCACGATGCAGCCCTCTCTCCCCGATAGATCAAATCCTCTAGTTTTCAGCAGCGCTTAGGCGAAGCCCTGCTGGAATAGTTCCACCACCACCGCCGCCGCGCCGTCGCGCTGCCGGAGAACTCATCTACCTCTCCACTCCCTCTTGCTGGATCAAGAAGGCGGAGATCGTCATCGAGCTGTACGTGTGCTGAACGCGGAGGTGCCGTCCGTTCGGCGCTAGATCGGGACGGATCGTGATTGGATCGCGGGACGCTCGGCGATTTGGATCTCGAAGACGTTCGACTACATCAACCGTGTTTCTTAACGCTTCCCGCTTAGCGATCTACAAGGGTATGTAGATCCACTTTCCCTCTCGTAGATGCTCATCACCATGGATAGATCTTGCGTGTGCGTAGGAAAATTTTTGTTTCCCATGCAACGTTCCCCAACAGTGGTATCAGAGCTAGGTCTATGTGTAGATGAGATCACGGGTAGAACACAAAGGAGTTTGTGGGCGTTGATATTTAGATTGCTTCCTCCCTTGGTCTTTTCTTGATTCGGCGGTATTGTGGGATGAAGCGGCTCGGACCAACATTACTCGTACGCTTACGAGAGACCGGTTCCATCAACTGACATGTAACTTCGTTGCATAAAGATGCCTGGTGGGTGTCTGTTTCTCCCACTTTAGTTGGATCGGATTTGACAAAGGCGGTCCTTGAGAAGGTTGAATAGCAATTTGTGTATCACCGTTGTGGTTTGTGCGTAGGTAAGAATTGTTCTTGCTAGATACCCGTAGCAGCCACATAAAACATGCAACAACAATTAGAGGACGTCTAACTTGTTTTTGCAGGGTATGTTGTGATGTGATATGGCCAATTACATGATGAGATATATGTGATGTATGAGATGATCATGTATTGTATAGAATATCACGACTTGCATGTCGATGAGTACGGCAACCGGCAGGAGCCATAGGGTTGTCTTTAATTATTTTTGCCGTTTTGCTTTACTTTATCGCTATGAGTTAGCAATAGTCGTGGAAGCAACAGTCGGCGCGACAACCTCATGGCGACACGTTGATGGAGATCATGGTGTCATGCCGGTGACGATGGAGATCATGCCGGTGCTTTGGAGATGGAGATCAAAAGCACAAGTTCATGGCCATATCATGTCACTTATGATTTGCATGTGATGTTAATCCTTTTATGCATCTTATTTTTCTTAGGACGATGGTAGCATTATAAGGTGATCCCTCACTTAAATTTCAAGATAAAATTGTGTTCTTCCCGAGTGTGCACCGTTGCGAAAGTTCGTCGTTTCGATACACCACGTGATGATCGGGTGTGATAGACTCTACGTTCGCATACAACGGGTGCAAGCCAGTGTTGCACATGCGGAACACTCGGGTTAAACTTGACGAGCCTAGCATGTACAGACATGGCCTCGGAACACAAGAGACCGAAAGATCGAACATGAGTCATATAGTAGATATGATCAACATGAAGATGTTCACCATTGAAACCACCTCAACTCACATGATGATCGGACTTGAGTTGGTGGATTTGGATCATGTGACACTCGAATGACCGGAGGGATGTCAATTTGAGTGGGAGTTTTTAAGTAATATGATTAACTAAACTCATTATCTTGAACAATAGTCTAAGTTGTCTTTGCAATATTTATGTTGTAGATCAATGGCTCGCGCAGTAGCACCCCTGAATTTTAATGCGTTCCTAGAGAAAGCTAAGTTGAAAGATGATGGAAGTAACTTTGTGGACTGGGCCCGTAATCTGAGGATTATCCTTACGGCTTCCCAAAAGGGTTATGTCCTTGATGCACCGCTTGGTGATCCACCCGCTCCAGTTGAGTCTCCAGACGTTGTGAACGCCTGGCAGGCTCGTTCTGATGATTACTCAATGGTTCAATGTGCAATATTGTATGGCTTAGAACCGGGACTTTAGAGACATTTTGAACGTCATGGAGCATATGGTATGTTCCTAGAGTTGAAGTTTATCTTTCAGAAGAATGCCCGGATCGAGAGGTATGAGACCTCCGATAAGTTCTATGCCTGCAAGATGGAGGAGAACGGGTCTGCCAGTGAACACATACTCAAAATGTCTGGGTATTCCACCCGTCTGGCTGAATTGGGGATGCCCCTTCCAGCAGAGGCGATCACTGACAGAGTTCTTCAATCATTGCCACCTAGCTACAAGAGCTTCGTGTTGAACTATAACATGCACGGGATGAACAAGTCAGTCGCTGAGTCTGAGATTCAGAAGGAGCATCAAGTGTTGATGGTCAATAAAACCACTAGTTTCAAGAAGAATGGCAAGGGTAAGAAGGGTAACTCCAAGAAGAGTGGCAAAACAGTTGCCCCTCCCGTGAAGAAACCCAAAGCTGGACCCAAGCCAGAAACTGAGTGCTTTCATTGCAAGGGAACTGGTCACTGGAAGCGGAACTGCCCCAAGTATTTGGCTGACAAGAAGGCGGCCAACAACAAACAAGGTATATATGATATACATGTTATTGATGTGTACCTTACCAACTCTCGTTGTAGTGCCTGGGTATTTGATACCGGTGCGGTTGCTCACATTTGCAACTCAAAACAGGAACTGAGGAATAGACGGAGGCTGGCAAAGGACGAAGTGACGATGCGCGTGGGAAATGGTTCCAAGGTTGATGTGATCGCCGTCGGCACGCTCGCTCTTCGATTACCATCGGGATTAGTGATGAACCTGAATAATTGTTATTTAGTGCCTGCGTTAAGCATGAACATTATATCTGGATCTTGTTTATTGCGAGACGGTTACTCATTTAAATTAGAGAATAATGGTTGTTCTATTTATATGAGTAATATCTTTTATGGTCATGCACCCAATGTGAGGGGTTTATTCTTATTGAATCTCGATAGTGATGATACACATGTTCATAACATTGATGCCAAAAGATGTAGAATTGATAATGATAATACCACTTTCTTGTGGCACTGCCGTTTAGGTCATATTGGTGTAAAACGCATGAAGAAGCTCCATGCTGATGGAATTTTGGAGTCACTTGATTTTGAATCACTTGACACATGTGAACCATGCCTCTTGGGCATGATGACTAAAACCCCGTTCTCTGGAACAATGGAACGGGCAAGTGACTTGTTGGAAATCATACATACTGATGTGTGCGGTCCGATGAGCATTGGGCGCGTGGTGGGTATCGTTATTTTCTCACCTTCACTGATGACTTAAGTAGATATGGGTATATTTACTTAATGAAACACAAGTCTGAAACGTTTGAAAAGTTCAAACAATTTCAGAGTGAAGTTGAGAATCATCGTAACAAGAAGATTAAATTCCTACAATCTGATCGAGGAGGAGAATATCTGAGTTATGAGTTTGGTAGTCACTTAAGACAGTGTTGAATTGTTTCACAATTGACACCGCCTGGAATACCACAGCGTAATGGTGTGTTCGAACGTCGTAATCGAACCTTATTGGATATGGTGCGATCTATGATGTCTCTTGCCGATTTGCCACTATCGTTTTGGGGTTATTGATACGTCTCCAACGTATCTATAATTTTTGATTGTTCCATGCTATTATATTATCTGTTTTGGATGTTTTATATGCATTAATATGCTATTTTATATTATTTTTGGGACTAACCTATTAATCTAGAGCCTAGTGCCAGTTTCTGTTTTTTCCTTGTTTTTGAGTATTGCAGATAAGGAATATTAAACGGAGTCCAAACGGAATAAAATCTTGGACCAGAAGAAACCCATCAGACTTGGAGACGAAGGCAGGAGACCTACCGTGGAGTCACAAGCCACCAGGGCGCGCCCTAGGGGGGGCGCCCCCTGGCTTGTGGCCCCACGGCAGCCCTCCTAACCCTATTCTTCGGCCTATAAATTCCCAAATATTCCCTGGATACCAAAAAGAGCCACAAAAATACTTTTCCGCCGCCGGAAGCCTCTGTTCCCGTGAGATCCAATCTTGGAGCCTTTTCCGGTAATCTGCCGGAGGGGGATTCGATCACGGAGGGCATCTACATCAACTCCATTGCCCCTCCGATGATGCGTGAGTAGTTTACCACAGACCTTCGGGGCCATAGCTAGTAGCTAGATGGCTTCTTCTCTCTCTTTGTTCTTCAATACCATGTTCTTCATGATCTTCATGGAGATCTATCCGATGTAATACTCTTTTGCGGTGTGTTTGTCGAGATCCGATGAATTGTGGGTTTATGATCAGCTTATCTATGAATATTATTTGAATCTTCTCTGAATTCTTATATGCATGATTTCATATCTTTGCAAGTCTCTTCGAGTTATTGGTTTGGTTTGGCCAACTAGATTGGTAATTCTTGCAATGGGAGAAGTGCTTAGTTTTTGGTTCAATCTTGCGGTGGTGTCCTCACCCAGTGACAAAGTAGGGGTAGCGAGGCACGTATTTGTATTGTTGCCATCGAGGATAAAAAGATGGGGTTTTCATCATATTGCTTGAGTTTATCCCTCTACATCATGTCATCTTACCTAATGCGTTACTCTGTTCTTCATGAACTTAATACTCTAGATGCAGGCAGGAGACGGTCGATGTGTGGAGTAATAGTTGTAGATGCAGAATCGTTTCGGTCTACTTGACACAGACGTGATGCCTATATGCATAATCATTGCCTTGGATATCGTCATAATTATTTGCTTTTCTATCAATTGCTCGACAGTAATTTGTTCACCCACCGTATTATTTTCCTTCATGAGAGAAGCCTCTAGTGAAACCTATGGCCCCCGGGTCTATTTTCCATCATATATTTTCAGATCTATAAACCAAAAATACCAAAAATACCTTGCTGCATTATTTTTCCTTTTGTTTTACTTTACGTTCTAGCAATCTTTTATATCTATCTCTATCAGATCTCATCCTTGCAAATAACCGTGAAGGGATTGACAACCCCTTTTAGCGTTGGGTGCAAGAGTTTGATTGTTTGTGTAGGTGCGAAGATTGGGGACTTGCTTGTATCTCCTACTGGATTTTTACCTTGGTTCTCAACAACTGAGGGAAATACTTATCTACTTTGCTGCATCACCCTTTCCTCTTCAAGGGAAAACCAACGCAAGCTCAAGAAGTAGCAAGAAGGATTTCTGGCGCCGTTGCCGGGGAGATCTACATCAAGCCGACCAAGTACCCATCACAAACTCATCTCTTGCATTTACATTATTTGCCATTTGCCTCTCGTTTTCCTCTCCCCCACTTCTAAAACGATTTAAAAAAAACCAAAAAGATTTGCCTTTTTATTCGCCCTTTTTCCGTTCGTCTTTTCATTTGCTTTCTATTTGCTTGTGTTGCCATGTGCCTTCTATTTGCTTGCATCTTCGCTTGCTAAAAATCTATTGATATGGATCCTCATCCACTTGCTAATCTTTTCAAAAGGCCAAATTATGATGAACCAATTGCTAGTGAGTTGAGTGCACTTGATTATCTCTATGAAGTTTTGTTTGAAAATCATGAATCTGAAAATTTTGATGAAGTGTTGAAAGAAGAAATTTATAAGGTGATTCATGATAGCTCCTTGATTGAAAAGCATGATTGCAATGATGTTACTATAAATTCTATTAATGTCAATTATGCTAATGATATGAAAGCCACAAGCTTGGGGATGCTATGTTTGATGAAGATGATATTTTTTGTCCCCCAAGTTTTGATGAGCAAATTCATTATGATGATTGCATGCTCGTGTATCATGAAAAGAATGATTTATGCGATAGTTATATTGTTTAATTCCTTCATGATGCTACTGGAATTTATTATGAGGGAGGAACATATGCTTGTAGGAATTGCAATAATATCAAGTTTCCTCTCTATGTGTTCAAAGTTTTGAAGTTATGCTTGTTTTGCCTTCCTATGCTAGTTGATTCTTGTTCCCATAAATTGTTTGCTTACAAAATCCCTATGCATAGGAAGTGGGTTAGACTTAAATGTGTTTTTCATGAGATTCATGATGCTCTCTTG
Source organism: Elymus sibiricus (assembly GCA_039707655.1). Classification (NCBI taxonomy): domain Eukaryota; kingdom Viridiplantae; phylum Streptophyta; class Magnoliopsida; order Poales; family Poaceae; genus Elymus; species Elymus sibiricus. The sequence goes on from CM077665.1 coordinate 507,579,123, forward strand.
CATATTTCAATTACTACTCTTTATGTGAGCATCATTGAAATCATTATGCCTAGCTAGGGGCGTAAAACGATAGCGCTTGTTGGGAGGCAACCCAATTTTATTTTTATGCTTTTGTTTTTGCTTCTATTTTTGAGTGCTTTACACATTATTACCTCTGTAGTAATTGTGTTTTCTTGTTTAAATTAGTGTTTGAGCCAAGTAAGACCTTTGGGATGGTCTACGGTGTTTGTGATTTGATTTTGCTGAAAAACAGAAATTTTTGCTCTCAGTCCAGGAATTTTGTAAATTCACTGGAACGTGATTTTGATATGAAATTTTTACACAAGATTTATATACAAATTTCCCTGATTTTCCTAATTTTTCATAATTTTTGGAGTTACAGAATTATTCGAAGTCTATAGATTGCTACAGACTGTTCTGTTTTAGACAGAATCTGTTTTCTTTGTGTTTTTGCTTATTTTGATGTATCTATGGGTTGTATCGGGGGGTATGAAGCATGGGGAGGTTGGAATACAGTATATATTACACCAATATAAATAAATAATGAGTTCACAACAGTACCTAAAGTGGTGATTTATTTTTCTTATACTAACGGATCTCATGAGTTTTCTGTTGAGTTTTGTGTTGTGAAGTTTTCAAGTTTTGGGTAAAGATTTGATAGACTATGGAATAAGGAGTGGCAAGAGCCTAAGCTTAGGGATGCCCAAGGCATCCCAAGTCATATTCAAGGATACCAAAAAGCCTAAGCTTGGGGATGCCCCTGAAGGCATCCCCTCTTTTGTCTTCAATCCATCGGTAAATTTACTTGAGGCTATATTTTTATTCACCACATGATATGTGTTTTGCTTGGAGCGTCTTGTATGATATGAGTCTTTGCTTTTTAGTTTGCCACAATCATCCTTGCTGCACACATCTTTTGAGGGGGACACGCATTAATCGTGAATTTATTAGAATACTCTATGTGCTTCACTTATATCTTTTGAGCTAGGCAATGTTGCTCTAGTGCTTCACTTATATCTTTTTAGAGCACGGTGGTGTTTTATTTTATAGAAATTATTGAACTCTCGTATCTCACTTATATTATTTTGAGAGTCTTTAAACAGCATGGTAATTGGTTTAGGTTATGAATTTAGTCCTAATATAATGGGCATCCAAGAGGGATATAATAAAAACTTTCATATTAAGTGCATCGAATACTATGAGAAGTTTGATTCCTTGCATATAGTTTTGAGATATGAAGATGGTAATATGAGAGTCATGCTAGTGAGTAATTGTGAATTGGAAGAAATACTTGTGTTAAAGTTTGTGATTCCCGTAGCATGCACGTATGGTGAACCATTATGTAACGAAGTCGGAGCATGATTTGTTTAATGATTGTCAACCTTTGTGTGAGGGTCGGGAGCGCGCGATGGTTAACTCCTACCAACCTCTCCCCTAGGAGCATGTGTCTAATGCTTTGTTTCGATAACTAATAGACTTTTGCAATAAGTATGTGAGTTCTTTATGACTAATGTTGAGTCCATGGATTATACGCACTCTCACCCTTCCACCTTTGCTAGCCTCTCTAGTACCGCGCAACTTTCGCCGGTGCATTAAACCCACCTTCCTCAAAACAGCCACCATATACTTTCCTCAAAACAGCCACCATACCTACCTATTATGGCATTTCCATAGCCATTCCGAGATATATTGCCATGCAACTTCCACCGTTCCGTTTTTCATGACATGCACCATCACTTTCATATTGCATATAGAGTCATATTTTGTTCTAGGTATCGAGTTGTAATTTTTGAGTTGTAAGTAAATAAAAGTGTGATGATCTTCATTATTAGAGCATTGTCCCGTGAGAGAAAAGGATGATGGAAGCTATGACTCCCTCACAAGTTGGGATGAGTCTCCGGACTTTACAAATAATAAAAGAGGCCAGCGAAGCCCAAAAAAAAAGAGGCCAAAGATGCCCACCAAAATAAAAAAAAGGAAAAAAAAGAAGAAAAAAAAGAAAAAATGAGAGAAAGAGAGAAGGGACAATGTTACTATCTTTTTCCACACTTGTGCTTCAAAGTAGCACCATGATCTTCATGATAGAGAGTCTCCTATTTTGTCACTTTCATATAACTAGTGGAATTTTTCATCTTATGCACAACCACTTAGTTTTCTTTTTGAGCTTTCATACACTTATAGCTCTAGTGCATTCGTTGCATGGCAATCCCTACTCACTCACATTGATATCTATTGATGGGCATCTCCATAGCCCGTTGATACGCCTAGTAGATGTGAGACTATCTTCTCCTTTTTCCTCACAACCTCCACCATATTCTATTCCACCTATAGCGATGTATCCATGGCTCACGCTCATGTATTGCGTGAGAGTTGAAAAGGTTTGAGAACATAAAAGGTGTGAAACAATTGCTTGACTTGTCATCGGGGTTGTACATGATTTAGATACTTTGTGTGGGGAAGATGGAGCATAGCCAGACCATATGATTTTGTAGGGATAACTTTCTAAGGCCATGTTATTTCGAAAGGACGCAATTGCCTTGTTAGTATGCTTGAAGTATTACTGTTTTTATGTCAATATTAGACTTTTGTTTTGAATCTTATGTATCTGAATATTCATGCCACAATAAAGAATATTACATGGATAAATATGTTAGGTAGCATTCCACATCAAAAATTCTGTTTTTATCATTTACCTACTCGAGGACGAGCAGGAATTAAGCTTGGGGATGCTTGATACGTCTGCAACGTATCTATAATTTTTGATTGTTCCATGCTATTATATTATCTGTTTTGGATGTTTTATATGCATTAATATGCTATTTTATATTATTTTTGGGACTAACCTATTAATCTAGAGCCTAGTGCCAGTTTCTATTTTTTCCTTGTTTTTGAGTATTGCATATAAGGAATATTAAACGGAGTCCAAACGGAATAAAATCTTCGGAATGATTTTTCTTGGACCAGAAGAAACCCAGTAGACTTGGAGACGAAGGCAGGAGACCTGCTGTGGAGTCACAAGCCACCAGGGCGCGCCCTAGGGGGGGGGGGCGCCCCCCTGGCTTGTGGCCCCACGGCAGCCCTCCTAACCCTATTCTTCGGCCTATAAATTCCCAAATATTCCCTGGATACCAAAAAGAGCCACAAAAATACTTTTCCGCCGCCGGAAGCCTCTGTTCCCGTGAGATCCAATCTTGGAGCCTTTTCCGGTAAACTGCCGGAGGGGGATTCGATCACGGAGGGCATCTACATCAACTCCATTGCCCCTCCGATGATGCGTGAGTAGTTTACCACAGACCTTCGGGGCCATAGCTAGTAGCTAGATGGCTTCTTCTCTCTCTTTGTTCTTCAATACCATGTTCTTCATGATCTTCATGGAGATCTATCTGATGTAATACTCTTTTGCGGTGTGTTTGTCGAGATCCGATGAATTGTGGGTTTATGATCAGCTTATCTATGAATATTATTTGAATCTTCTCTGAATTCTTATATGCATGATTTCATATCTTTGCAAGTCTCTTCGAGTTATTGGTTTGGTTTGGCCAACTAGATTGGTAATTCTTGCAATGGGAGAAGTGCTTAGTTTTGGGTTCAATCTTGCGGTGTCCTCACCCAGTGACAAAGTAGGGGTAGCGAGGCACGTATTTGTATTGTTGCCATCGAGGATAAAAAGATAGGGTTTTCATCATATTGCTTTAGTTTATCCCTCTACATCATGTCATCTTACCTAATGCGTTACTATGTTCTTCATGAACTTAATACTCTAGATGCAGGCAGGAGTCGGTCGATGTGTGGAGTAATAGTATTAGATGCAGAATCGTTTCGGTCTACTTGACACGGACGTGATGCCTATATGCATAATCATCGCCTTGGATATCGTCATAATTATTCACTTTTCTATCAATTGCTCGACAGTAATTTGTTCACCCACCGTATTATTTTCCTTCATGAGAGAAGCCTCTAGTGAAACCTATGGCCCCCGGGTCTATTTTCCATCTTATATTTTCAGATCTATAAACCAAAAATACCAAAAATACCTCGCTGCATTATTTTTACTTTTGTTTTACTTTACGTTCTAGCAATCTTTTATATCTATCTCTATCAGATCTCATCCTTGCAAATAACCGTGAAGGGATTGACAACCCCTTTTAGCGTTGGGTGCAAGAGTTTGATTGTTTGTGTAGGTGCGAAGATTGGGGACTTGCTTGTATCTCCTACTGGATTGATACCTTGGTTCTCAACAACTGAGGGAAATACTTATCTACTTTGGTGCATCACCCTTTCCTCTTCAAGGGAAAACCAACGCAAGCTCAAGAAGTAGCAGTTATGCATTAGAGACAACTGCATTCACTTTAAATAGGGCACCATCGAAATCCGTTGAGACGACGCCATATGAACTATGGTTTGGCAAGAAGCCAAAGTTGTCGTTTCTTAAAGTTTGGGGATGTGATGCTTATGTCAAAAAGCTTCAGCCTGAAAAGCTGGAACCCAAAGCGGAGAAATGCGTCTTCATAGGATACCCAAAAGAGACAGTTGGGTATACCTTCTATCTCAAATCCGAAGGCAAAGTGTTTGTCGCTAAAAACGGAACATTTCTTGAGAAAGAGTTTCTCTCGAAAGAATTGAGTGGGAGGAAGATAGAACTTGATGAGGTTGTTGAACCTTTACTTCAACCAGAGAGTAGCGCAGCGTAGAAAGATGTTTCTGTAGAGCCTACATCAGTTGAAGAGGAAGTTAATGATGATGATCATGAAGCTTCGGATCAAGTTGCTATCGAACCTCGTAGGTCGACAAGGACGCGTACTGCTCCTGAGTGGTACGGCAACCCTGTCTTAGAGGTCATGTTGTTGGACAACGATGAACCTACGAGCTATGGAGAAGCGATGATGGGCCCGGATTCCGAGAAATGGTTAGAGGCCATGAAATCCGAGATGGGATCCATGTATGAAAACAAAGTATGGGCTTTGGAAGTATTACCTGAAGGGCGAAAGGCCATTCAGAACAAATGGATTTTTAAGAGGAAGACGGACACGGACGGTAATGTCGTCGTCTATAAAGCTTGACTTGTGGCAAAGGGTTTTTCACAAGTTCAAGGAGTTGACTACGATGAGACCTTCTCACCCGTAGCGATGCTTAAGTCCGTCAGAATCATGTTAGCAATAGCTGCCTTTTTCGATTATGAAATTTGGCAGATGGATGTCAAAACAGCGTTCATTAACGGTTTCCTTAAGGAAGAGTTGTATATGATGCAACCAGAAGGTTTTGTCGATCCAAAGAATGCTGACAAAGTTTGCAAACTCCAGCGATCCATTTATGGACTGGTGCAAGCATCTCGGAGTTGGAATCTTCGCTTTGATGAGGTGATCAAAGCGTTCGGTTTATACAAGTTTACGGAGAAGCTTGTATTTACAAGAAAGTGAGTGGGAGCTCTATAGCATTTCTAATATTATATGTGGATGACATATTGCTGATTGGAAACAATATAGAAATGTTGGAAAGTGTGAAGGAATATTTGAACAAGAGTTTTTCAATGAAGGACCTAGGAGAAGCTGCTTTCATATTAGGCATCAAGATCTATAGAGATAGATCGAGACGCTTAATAGGACTTTTACAGAGCACATACCTTGACAAAGTTTTGAAGAAGTTCAAAATGGATCAGTCCAAGAAGGGGTTCTTGCCTGTATTGCAAGGTGTGAAGTTGAGTAAGACTCAATGCCCAGTGACTGCAGAAGATAGAGAAAAGATGAGTGTCGTCCCCTATGCTTCAGCCATAGGCTCTATCATGTATGCAATGCTGTGCACAAGACCCGATGTCAGCCTTGCCATAAGTATGGCCGGAAGGTTTCAAAGTGATCCAGGAGTGGAACACTGGATGGCGGTCAAGAATATCCTAAAGTACCTGAAAAGGACTAAGGACATGTTTCTCGTTTATGGAGGTGATCAAGAGCTCGTCGTAAAGGGTTACGTCGATGCAAGCTTTGACACAGATCCGGATGACTCTAAGTCTCAAACCGGATACGTATTTATTCTCAATGGGGGTGCGGTAAGCTGGTGCAGTTCCAAGCAGAGCGTCGTAGCTGATTCTACATGCGAAGCGGAGTACATCGCTGCCTCGGAGGCGGCGAAGGAAGGTGTCTGGATGAAGGAGTTCATGACAGATCTTGGAGTAGTGCCTAGTGCACTAAACCCAATGACTCTGTTTTGTGACAACACTGGTGCCATTGCTCTAGCCAAGGAACCAAGGTTTCACAAGAGGACCAGACACATAAAGTGACGTTTCAATTCCATCCGCGATTACATCAAGGAGGACGACATAAATATTTGCAAAGTGCACAAGGATCTGAATGTTGCAGATCCGATGACTAAACCTCTTCCAAGGGCTAAACATGATCAACACCAGAACTGTATGGGTGTTAGATTCATTACAATGTAAATCACATAGTGATGTGAGCTAGATTATTGACTCTAGTGCAAGTGGAAGACTGTTGGAAATATGCCCTAGAGGCAATAATAAAAGTAGTTATTATTATATTTCCTTGTTCATGATAATCGTTTATTATCCATGCTATAATTGTATTGATTAGAAACTCAATTACATGTGTGGATACATAGACAACACTGTGTCCCTAGTATGCCTCTAGTAGACTAGCTCGTTGATCAAAGATGGTAAAGGTTTCCTAGCCATGGACATGAGATGTCATTTGATAACGGGATCACATCATTAGGAGAATGATGTGATGGACAAGACCCAAATTATGAACGTAGCATATGATCGTGTCAGTTTATTGCTATTGTTTTCTGCATGTCAAGTATCTGTTCCTATGACCATGGGATCAAACAACTCACTGACACAGGAGGAATACCTTGTGTGTATCAAACGTCACAACGTAACTGGGTGACTATAAAGATGCTCTACAGGTATCTCCGAGGGTGTCTGTTGAGTGGGCATGGATCAAGACTGGGATTTGTTACTCCGTATGACGGAGAGGTATCTCAGGGCCCACTCGGTAATACAACATCACAATAAGCCTTGCAAGCAATGTGACTAAAGTGTTAGCCATGGGATCTTGTGTTACGGAACGAGTAAAGAGACTTGCCGGTAACGAGATTGAACTAGGTATAGAGATACCGACGATCGAATCTCGGACAAGTAACATACCGAAGAACAAAGGGAACAGCATACGGGATTAACTGAATCCTTGACATAGAGGTTCAACCGATGAAGATCTTCGTAGAATATGTAGGAACCAATATGGGCATCCAGGTCCCGCTATTGGTTATTGACCGTAGAGGTGTCTCGGTCATGTCTACATAGTTCTCGAACCCACAGGGTCTGCACACTTAAGGTTCGGTGACGTTTCGGTATAGTTGAGTTATGTATGTTGGTGACCGAAGATTGTTCGGAGTCCCGGATGAGATCCCGGACGTCACGAGGAGCTCTGGAATGGTCCGGAGGTAAAGATTGATATATAGGAAAGTGGTGTTTGAACTCCGGAAAAGTTTCGGGCATTTCCGGCAGTGTACCGGGAGTGACGAATGGGTTCCCAGGGTCCACCAAGTGGACCCACCACACCCCAAGAGGCCCACATGGGCCTTAGGGTGGTGCACCAGACCCTGGTGGGCTGGGCGACCGGCCCAAGAAGGCCAATGCGGCTGGACTTGTGGGAAAGGGAAAGTCCAAGTGGGGAAGGGAAGGAGTCCACTAGGAGTAGGATTGGAGGTGGACTCCTCCACCTCCACCTCCACCTCCTTCGGCCGACTCCTAGGAGGGTTCCTAGGTCGGCCAGCCCCTCCCCTCCCTCCTTTATATACTAGAGAGGAGAGAGGGCAGCAGCACAAAAAACTTTAGCCACGGTGCAGCCCTCTCTCCCCGATAGATCAAATCCTCTAGTTTTCAGCAGCGCTTAGGCGAAGCCCTGCTGGAATAGTTCCACCACCACTGCCGCCGGAGAACTCATCTACCTCTCCGCTCGCTGGATCAAGAAGGCGGAGATCGTCATCGAGCTGTACGTGTGCGGAACGCGGAGGTGCCGTCCGTTCGGCGCTAGATCGGGACGGATCGTGATTGGATCGCGGGACGCTCGGCGATTTGGATCGCGAAGACATTCGACTACATCAACCGCGTTTCTTAACGCTTCCCGCTTAGCGATCTACAAGGGTATGTAGATCCACTCTCCCTCTCGTAGATGCTCATCACCATGGATAGATCTTGCGTGTGCGTAGGAAATTTTTTGTTTCCCATGCAACGTTCCCCAACATTAGTATGCCAATGGGTAATAGCATTAAATATGCAGCTTAAAAATTGCACAAGATGCATCTTCACAATTGACTATCTGTTCCAGCTAATGATGGAGCTTAGCAGAAAGAAAATGGAAAAATCTTATCTGTTCACTTGAGAGTGGGGAAGCTTCTCAACAAGCATTTAGTGACATGCCATGCCACACATTTTATTGTTTGGTTTTGGAGTCATGTGAGTCATGTGTGCAGGAACTTCTTGGTGCCTTTTAACATATATACATCTGATTGCTTTCGTCCCTTTGAAACCTGAATTTTCCCTATATCTTATTGAGTGCACTGTAATCGTAATGAAGAGCTATTTTTATTATACCAAAGCATAAGATTCAAATCAATAAAAATCCATTTTTTTGTTTTGAAAATTGAGGCACAGTGAAGTAATTCATCGACAATGGTGTTTATCACAAAGAAAGTTCACTATATATTCTCATATGTTACAAGAAAAATATGTTACATTGAACTTTGTTACACTACATCTTCTAGAATGTATGTATGAGCTTTGGCTTTAAACTACACACCGTGAGGTTGTTTGGTAGACATTATTATACATAAGAGTATGAGATAGTACCTGGATGAGCAAGCTGGTACGCAATCCCTGTTGTATGCACGTTATTAGCGGTCACAATGTGTTAATGCTCCCTCCCATCTTCAAGTCTAACCATCATGCTTTCTCTCATCTTCTAGTCTAACTGAATCTTTCTGGCATATGAAACTACAGGTTTTGTGATCAAAAAAATGAGATTATAGTCACTACTTTAGAAAGATTTCATCAAAGTCCTACTTGGCCATCCCATTTATGAGTTGCAACAGAAAAAATATTGTAGTGCATGAAAAATATTTATGAGCTAACAATTGACAATACTTGTAAATTCAGTTCACTATAACTAAGAGAACAATGAGTTACTCAAGCCTGCATAGAGTCACCCAATACAGTAAAATCATTGTGGACGAAGGATACTCACCTAACTTTCACATTAATGTATCAAAGGAAAGTATGAAAACACTTGATGAAAAATGAAAATAAACTACAAAGAAGGGTGTCTCTTACATCCACGACCAAAGCAGACCATGTAGCCATGCAAGACAACAATTCGTCTACTACTGGTGTAAGGAGATGACCTCGCTTGCTGCTGGCAGACAGCCTGCACATGATAGTAATCAAAATTTGTATGCAATTAAAGCTAATTAATGTCTATAATCATGCTTTCTGCCACAATTAACAATACTTTTTTTGAGTATGCTCCAATCATCTTGACCAGTGTCAATCCAGCTTCCAAATTCCTATTCCAAAAGATTAACACCACGCAGAGATCCTAGTTTTGGAATCATCATTTAGAACAGCAAAATGAGACCGACCACCAGCACCACCTTGGACAGAGATCAGACCCGCCACATTCGTTAGCAGGGCCCGCCGCCATCGCTGCGGAGGCCGGCGGCAGCAGGGGCGAACGGGAGCGGGGTGACTGGAGGCGACGGACGCACTGTTGCGGGGGCGGGTGCTTGTGGAGGAGGAGGGAGAGACAAAGGGGGAGGGGAAGGAGACCTGCGGCGGCTATGGTTTGTGGAGGGGTGCGGCCTCCTCGCCGTGGGCCAAATCTGTCGTCGGAGATGACGGGCTCGTCGGTCCGTGACCTGGATCCGCCAGCAAGACGAAGCAGAGGTGCGGCGGCATGCGAGCGGGATGGGAACGGACAGATGGACGGCGGCGGCGTGCGAGCAGGATGGGGATGGGAGGACGGACGGCAGCGGCGCGCGAGCGGGATGGGGACGGGCGGGCGGCGGCGTCTACGAGCGGATCGAGGGTAGCGTGCGGGGTTGGACGGGAGTATGGTGTTTTTTTCGGTTTTTTTGGTGCATGCAACAGGGATGGGGGGACGAAATTAAACCGGTCGAAAATAAACCTGGATGCTATTCTACCAAGTGAGCAATTAGGAGTAGAGATAAAAGGCACAAAACATGATAACTACAGTAGTTTAATCATGTAAACACACAAAAACAGAAATGATAAGAGTTGGGTTATCTCCCAACAAACGCTTATCTTAAATTTTACATTGTTTGTGCAAAAATGTGTATTGCCGTTTATAAAATTTTCACTGAGTATTAAAAAATGTTGACTATGTATTCAAAAATATTAATCTTTGTATTTGAGAAATGTTAAATATGCATTAAAATGTTTCGATATATATAAAAAACATACATTGTATATGGAAAAAAAGTAGACATAAGCAAATATAATTTCTCCAAAAATGTAATCGTGTATTTAGAAAATATTAAACGTGTATAAGCGAGATATTATAACATTTGCGTACATTTGGTAGACATCTGGCATCCTCCCCCAGCGCTAGTTTCATAGTGGGCTGGCCCAAAATAGCATTTTATACACCCGTTTTTGGGAAGCTTTTAGACACTTTTGTCCCTTTTTCCTTTTTTGTTTTTATTTTATTAGACTAAGTTTTGTTTGGATTTTTCTTTCTGTTTTCATATCGATTTTATGATTTTTAATCGCGGATATGCTTTCCAATTCATGAAGATTTTTAAAATTCATGGATATTTTCGAAATTTTAAAATGTTTCTACAATTATTGAAGTTTTCAAAAACAAACGGTGAATTTTTTTAAAATTCTTGAATATTTTTCAAATTGATGATATTTTTCAATTCCATAAATGCTTTTTAAAGCATGAACACTTTTAAAAGTTGTGAATAATTTTAAAATTCATGATTACTTTCGAATTTTGGATTTTTTTTCAAAAATCAGAAATATTTTAAAATTTCAGGAAGATTTGATGTCTCTAAAATTTTAAAATAAAAGAAAAATCAGGTGACTGGTTTTTCCTCTAAGATAACAGGGAGAAGCACGAAAATCGAGTGAAAATATCAAATGAACTACCTAGCGTAATGTACAGGGCTAGCATGTGCTAGGAACTGGTGGGCCAAGGCCCATAAAGATCTCCGAACGCATTATGATCATGGGCGAAGCCACAGCAAGATATGGGGTTATAAATGTAAACCCATTATCCACTCAAAAAAAGATATGTACACCCATTAATTTTGGCTCTCAATATAAAAATGTGTGGTTGCAAGCTTAATAAAACCATTTGTCATATATTAGGTTATTTTAATTAACCAAGATACCACTAATCTTCATCTATGGCCTTGTTTGTTTAAGCTTCAGGGACCAGATTCAGCTTTGTCAATGAAGCTAAATCTAGAATTTGAAACAAACAAGTATTTCGTTTGAGATTAGGAACCAAATTCAGTTTTGCAAGGGAAGTTGAACCTGGAAGCCGAAACAAACAGCTATTTCAAATCAGCTCTGGCAGTGAAGTCGAATCTAAATTCGGATCATTTCAGCGCAATTGCCTGAAACACTTCAAAATGTATTTCAGTGGTAAACCTGATTATACGAATCAGATTTGCGAGTGAAGCGAAACCATAGGTAACTCGAATCTAATCAAAATTGAAACAAACAATGGAGCAAAATCAGTTTTGCTATTGAAGTGAATCCACATGTGATTTGAATCTAATAAAATCTGAAACAAATAGGTCATGTGCACCCATTTTTCTAAACCTGGCTCTGCATCCGTTTTGAAAAAAAAAACAAATGATAACGTCCACACGTGTGGCATGTTTGCACTTCGCCCATACGCGTCCGTCCACGTTGATTCTGTTTCGCACGAATCCTATAGGAATCGTCACGTAGGCATCATCATGTGTGTGGGTGTTGGAGTGTTCGCCCACACGATCCACAGCGCGCGGTTGCCAGCTGTGCCGTGTGGGCGAACCAGTTTCTGCCCACACACTCACCACCTAGTTCACACGCGTGTGGGCGAACTACTTTTCGCCCACACGACGCTCGTACGTTGCTAGATGGCAACTACAGTTGCGCGTACGTGGCAACTAGGTAAACACACATGCCATATATGATCCGTTGCTAGATGACAACTGCAATTGCGTGTACGTGGCAGTCAGGTAAACACAGATGGCAATTATGATTAACCATACATGGCAACTATGGTTGGACCACACGTGGCAACTAGGTAAACACACATGACAACTATTGTTTGACCACATGTGGGAAGTAGTTAATCACATACGACAACTATGGTTTGATTACACGTGGCAACTATCATAAATTAGACATGACAACTATAGTTGACCAAAAGAGAGAGAGTTGCCATGCTTTTACAACTACATTTGCCATCCCGGGTAACTAAAGTTGCCATCCCTGGGGTAACTAAAGTGTCATCCCGCTGGTAACTAACGGAGGTGCGTCAGGACGTGTGGGCAGATTTGATTCGTGCCACACGCGCGGAGTGGGGATGAGTAGTACCTGTTGGGCGTGTGGCATGAAGTAGCTGTGACCACACGTGTGGACAGTTCTAATATTCGTCCACACATGAACCGTGTAGGTTACCTCCTGCATATGCTACACTTGGTGTATGGGCGGATGTTTAATATGCCACACGTGTAGTGGATATCGGGAAAAAAAACCTCGGCTGTGCCACAGATCATGGTTCTCACGACTTCCTCTTCTCAAACCAGTTAAACCAGCTAGATGCAATGCGGGCTCCCTCTTCGGATGCCTTCCCGATGACACCTCTCCCCTGGGTTCCACACTTAGGGCCTCTTTGATTCGTAGGATTTTGAAAACACAGGAATAGGAAAAGTATAGGGTTGGAGTGGCATGTCCATTTGAACCCTATAGGATTAACAACGAGTGTTTGATGCCGCAGGAAAAACAAAGGAATTGTAAAAAGAGGTTGGAGTGGATGTTAGATTTCCTATGAAATGTAGTACAAAAGATTCCATAGGAAAAAATCCTATGGTATCCAATCCTATGAATCAAAGGACCAATGTAGGAAAAATTCCTAAGAATCTCAATCCTTCAAAAACCCTATAGAATTCTTTTTGAATCAAAGGAGCCCTTAGTAAGCCGTTGCAGAGCAGCCAAGGCAGCACGGAGCACCATCATGACATGTACTACAAGCTAAAAGTGTGCAAGAGAAATGCAGTTGCGCCATCAGAAACTTGCAAACATTATAAGAAATGACCCCTCTCTCTATATAAAACTTGATCACATAACAACTAATCCTGATTGTTGATTATTACCATATATTGTTTAAAATTTTGATACATCAACCATGTGAGAAGATTACCACATAATTTAGTATGCCAATGGGTAATAGCATTAAGTATGCAGCTTAAAAATTGCACAAGATGCATCTTCACAATTGACTATCTGTTCCAGCTAATGATGGAGCTTAGCAGAAAGAAAATGTAAAAATCTTATCTGTTCACTTGAGAGCGGGGAAGCTTCTCAAAAAGCATTTAGTGACATGCCATGCCACACATTTTTATTGTTTGGTTTTGGAGTCATGTGAGTCATGTGTGCAGGAACTTCTTAGTGCCTTTAAACATATATACATCTGATTGCTTTCGTCCCTTTGACACCTGAATTTTCCCTATATCTTATTGAGTGCACTGTAATCGTAATGAAGAGCTATTTTTATTATACCAAAGCATAAGATTCAAATCAATAAAAAATCATTTTTTTTGTTTTGAAAATTGAGGCACAATGAAGTAATTCATCGACAATGGTGTTTATCACAAAGAAAGTTCACTATATATTCTCATATGTTACAAGAAAATTATGTTACATTGAACTTTGTTACACTACATCTTCTAGAAGGTATGTATGAGCTTGGGCTTTAAACTACACGTCGTGAGGTTGTTTGGTAGACATTATTATACGTAAGAGTATGAGATAGTACCTGGATGAGCAAGCTGGTACGCAATCCTTGTTGTATGCACGTTATTAGCGGTCACAATGTGTTAATGCTCCCTCCCATCTTCAAGTCTAACCATCATGCTTTCTCTCATCTTCTAGTCTAACTGAATCTTTCTGGCATATGAAACTACATGTTTTGTGATAAAAAAATGAGATTATAGTCACTACTTTAGAAAGATTTCATCAAAGTCCTACTTGGCCATCCCATTTATGATTTGCAACAGAAAAAATATTGTAGTGCATGAAAAATATTTATGAGCTAACAATTGACAATACTTGTAAATCCAGTTCACTATAACTAAGAGAACAATGAGTTACTCAAGCCTGCATAGAGTCACCCAATACAGTAAAATCATTGTGGACGAAGGATACTCACCTAACTTTCATATTAATGTATCAAAGGAAAGTATGAAAACACTTGATGCAAAATGAAAATAAACTACAAAGAAGGGTGTCTCTTACATCCACGACCAAAGCAGACCATGTAGCCATGCAAGACAACAATTCTTCTACTACTGGTGTAAGGAGATGACCTCGCTTGCTGCTGGCAGACAGTCTGCACATGATAGTAATCAAAATTTGTATGCAATTAAAGCTAATTAATGTCTATAATCATGCTTTCTGCCACAATTAACAATACTTTTTTTGAGTATGCTCCAATCATCTTGACCAGTGTCAATCCAGCTTCCAAATTCCTATTCCAAAAGATTAACACCACGCAGAGATCCTAGTTTTGGAATCATCATTTAGAACAGCAAAATGAGACCGACCACCAGCACCACCTTGGACAGAGATCAGACCCGCCACATTCGTTAGCAGGGCCCGCCGCCATCGCTGCGGAGGCCGGCGGCAGCAGGGGCGAACGGGAGCGGGGTGACTGGAGGCGACGGACGCACTGTTGCGGGGGCGGGTGCTTGTGGAGGAGGAGGGAGAGACAAAGGGGGAGGGGAAGGAGACCTGCGGCGGCTATGGTTTGTGGAGGGGTGCGGCCTCCTCGCCGTGGGCCAAATCTGTCGTCGGAGATGACGGGCTCGTCGGTCCGTGACCTGGATCCGCCAGCAAGACGAAGCAGAGGTGCGGCGGCATGCGAGCGGGATGGGAACGGACAGATGGACGGCGGCGGCGTGCGAGCAGGATGGGGATGGGAGGACGGACGGCAGCGGCGCGCGAGCGGGATGGGGACGGGCGGGCGGCGGCGTCTACGAGCGGATCGAGGGTAGCGTGCGGGGTTGGACGGGAGTATGGTGTTTTTTTCGGTTTTTTTGGTGCATGCAACAGGGATGGGGGGACGAAATTAAACCGGTCGAAAATAAACCTGGATGCTATTCTACCAAGTGAGCAATTAGGAGTAGAGATAAAAGGCACAAAACATGATAACTACAGTAGTTTAATCATGTAAACACACAAAAACAGAAATGATAAGAGTTGGGTTATCTCCCAACAAACGCTTATCTTAAATTTTACATTGTTTGTGCAAAAATGTGTATTGCCGTTTATAAAATTTTCACTGAGTATTAAAAAATGTTGACTATGTATTCAAAAATATTAATCTTTGTATTTGAGAAATGTTAAATATGCATTAAAATGTTTCGATATATATAAAAAACATACATTGTATATGGAAAAAAAGTAGACATAAGCAAATATAATTTCTCCAAAAATGTAATCGTGTATTTAGAAAATATTAAACGTGTATAAGCGAGATATTATAACATTTGCGTACATTTGGTAGACATCTGGCATCCTCCCCCAGCGCTAGTTTCATAGTGGGCTGGCCCAAAATAGCATTTTATACACCCGTTTTTGGGAAGCTTTTAGACACTTTTGTCCCTTTTTCCTTTTTTGTTTTTATTTTATTAGACTAAGTTTTGTTTGGATTTTTCTTTCTGTTTTCATATCGATTTTATGATTTTTAATCGCGGATATGCTTTCCAATTCATGAAGATTTTTAAAATTCATGGATATTTTCGAAATTTTAAAATGTTTCTACAATTATTGAAGTTTTCAAAAACAAACGGTGAATTTTTTTAAAATTCTTGAATATTTTTCAAATTGATGATATTTTTCAATTCCATAAATGCTTTTTAAAGCATGAACACTTTTAAAAGTTGTGAATAATTTTAAAATTCATGATTACTTTCGAATTTTGGATTTTTTTTCAAAAATCAGAAATATTTTAAAATTTCAGGAAGATTTGATGTCTCTAAAATTTTAAAATAAAAGAAAAATCAGGTGACTGGTTTTTCCTCTAAGATAACAGGGAGAAGCACGAAAATCGAGTGAAAATATCAAATGAACTACCTAGCGTAATGTACAGGGCTAGCATGTGCTAGGAACTGGTGGGCCAAGGCCCATAAAGATCTCCGAACGCATTATGATCATGGGCGAAGCCACAGCAAGATATGGGGTTATAAATGTAAACCCATTATCCACTCAAAAAAAGATATGTACACCCATTAATTTTGGCTCTCAATATAAAAATGTGTGGTTGCAAGCTTAATAAAACCATTTGTCATATATTAGGTTATTTTAATTAACCAAGATACCACTAATCTTCATCTATGGCCTTGTTTGTTTAAGCTTCAGGGACCAGATTCAGCTTTGTCAATGAAGCTAAATCTAGAATTTGAAACAAACAAGTATTTCGTTTGAGATTAGGAACCAAATTCAGTTTTGCAAGGGAAGTTGAACCTGGAAGCCGAAACAAACAGCTATTTCAAATCAGCTCTGGCAGTGAAGTTGAATCTAAATTCGGATCATTTCAGCGCAATTGCCTGAAACACTTCAAAATGTATTTCAGTGGTAAACCTGATTATACGAATCAGATTTGCGAGTGAAGCGAAACCATAGGTAACTCGAATCTAATCAAAATTGAAACAAACAATGGAGCAAAATCAGTTTTGCTATTGAAGTGAATCCACATGTGATTTGAATCTAATAAAATCTGAAACAAATAGGTCATGTACACCCATTTTTCTAAACCTGGCTCTGCATCCGTTTTGAAAAAAAAAACAAATGATAACGTCCACACGTGTGGCATGTTTGCACTTCGCCCATACGCGTCCGTCCACGTTGATTCTGTTTCGCACGAATCCTATAGGAATCGTCGCGTAGGCATCATCATGTGTGTGGGTGTTGGAGTGTTCGCCCACACGATCCACAGCGCGCGGTTGCCAGCTGTGCCGTGTGGGCGAACCAGTTTCTGCCCACACACTCACCACCTAGTTCACACGCGTGTGGGCGAACTACTTTTCGCCCACACGACGCTCGTACGTTGCTAGATGGCAACTACAGTTGCGCGTACGTGGCAACTAGGTAAACACACATGCCATATATGATCCGTTGCTAGATGACAACTGCAATTGCGTGTACGTGGCTGTCAGGTAAACACAGATGGCAATTATGATTAACCATACATGGCAACTATGGTTGGACCACACGTGGCAACTAGGTAAACACACATGACAACTATTGTTTGACCACATGTGGGAAGTAGTTAATCTCATACGACAACTATGGTTTGATTACACGTGGCAACTATCATAAATTAGACATGACAACTATAGTTGACCAAAAGAGAGAGAGTTGCCATGCTTTTACAACTACATTTGCCATCCCGGGTAACTAAAGTTGCCATCCCTGGGGTAACTAAAGTGTCATCCCGCTGGTAACTAACGGAGGTGCGTCAGGACGTGTGGGCAGATTTGATTCGTGCCACACGCGCGGAGTGGGGATGAGTAGTACCTGTTGGGCGTGTGGCATGAAGTAGCTGTGACCACACGTGTGGACAGTTCTAATATTCGTCCACACATGACCCGTGTAGGTTACCTCCTGCATACGCTACACATGGTGTATGGGCGGATGTTTAATATGCCACACGTGTAGTGAATATCGGGAAAAAAAACCTCGGCTGTGCCACAGATCATGGTTCTCACGACTTCCTCTTCTCAAACCAGTTAAACCAGCCAGATGCAATGCGGGCTCCCTCTTCGGATGCCTTCCCGATGACACCTCTCCCCTGGGTTCCACACTTAGGGCCTCTTTGATTCGTAGGATTTTGAAAACACAGGAATAGGAAAAGTATAGGGTTGGAGTGGCATGTCCATTTGAATCCTATAGGATTAGCAACGAGTGTTTGATGCCGCAGGAAAAACAAAGGAATTGTAAAAAGAGGTTGAAGTGGATGTTAGATTTCCTATGAAATGTAGTACAAAAGATTCCATAGAAAAAAAATCCTATGGTATCCAATCCTATGAATCAAAGAACCAATGTAGGAAAAATTCCTAAGAATCTCAATCCTTCAAAAACCCTATAGAATTTTTTTGAATCAAAGGCCTTAGTAAGCCGTTGCAGAGCAGCCAAGGCAGCACGGAGCACCGCCACCGGACCAGAGCAGAGCATGGAGATAATTGCATCTATAGTCCCTGTAGTCACTGGTGACGTCCAATTTAGTCCTGGAACTTGCGTATTGCTCCGATACGGTCCCGATACATGAAAATACGTGATCAATACAGTCCCTGAGGTTGAAACAACAGTCCTGAATATACACGTTGCATACGTATCGCGTATTGTCCTGTATGACACGTCAGCACGGGACCCAGGGACCCATATGTCAGTGAAAGCGAGAGATAACAAAAAGAAAAACAAACGCGCGTTGACAGGATTCGAACCCACAACCCCCGGCCCAAACTCGCGCATGCAAGCCAGCAGACTAAATGCCTTCTTCTGTTAAAAAATGGGGATGCAACTTTTATTATATGTACATTTTTGCCTTTAAAAAAATCGTCAATTTATAAAGTGAAGATGAGTTTTTTTTAAACGTCATCGATTCAAAAAAAGGTTCAAGATTCAAAAATAAAGATTCGTGTATACAAATAATGTCCACGAATTTCAAAAAAATGTATGGTAATTTAAAAATATCCAAAATTTTAAAAATGTTCACTGCTGCAAAAACATATTCATGAATTAAAAAAAATGTTCGTCACAAACAAAAAATGTTTATGCATTCAAAAAAAATTCCCAAGCTTCAAGATATATTCGCCTATGCATAAAACTTGTTGATGTGTTCCAAAACAATGTACGCAATTTCACCGCCTGAAAACTTCCAAAATTGTCCATTCAGCTATATATATACAGCGTTGTCCATTCAGCTACAGCAGGCCCAGATTTTTTTTTTAAGAATACGTGTGCTAGCGAATTAAGCTGGCAGTGAACTTTTTTTTGCGAAAAACAGTAGTATTTGCTACTAATAAGATGCACATGCTTTCGAATCATACTTTATTTTCTTTTTGTTTTCTCTATTTCTTATTTATTTTATTTATTTATTGTGTATTTTAATTTGTAAAATAATGTTTATAGTATTCAGCATTTGTTAGCGCTTTCAAAACTAGTTCAGAATTGTTTTAAGGAATCGCATTTTTCGAAAATAGATTGAAGTTTCAAAAATTGGTCACCGTATACAAAAATGTTTTCATTTGCAATTGTTTTTTATTTTTCGGATTTTAAAATTGTTCCCGGTTATGAATTCTTGTTCTGAATTTTACATTTTGTTCAGAAATACAAAAAACTTCCCCTTTTTCAAAAAATGCTCCAGAATTTAAAATAATGATAGTGTTTTAGATGAATTTTTCTTCAACGAGTCTTTTTTCATGTATTTATCTTTTTTGTATCTCTCACATACAAGCACATATATTGATGAAATATTGCACATTGATATTGCACTACTATACATGCATATACATACAATTTTGGAAGTTTTCAGGCGGTGAAATTGTGTACATTTTTTTGGAACACATCAACAAGTTTTATGCATAGGCGAATATTTCTTGAAGCTTGGGAAAAAAATTGAATTCATAAACATTTTTTGTTTGTGACGTACATTTTTTTGAAATTCGTGGACATTATTTGTATACACGAATCTTTATTTTTGAATCTTGAACCTTTTTTTGAATCGATGAACGTTTTAAAAAAAACTCATCTTCACTTTATGAATTGACAATTTTTTTAAAGACAAAAACGTACATATAATAAGAACTGCATTCCCATTTTTTAACAGAAGAAGTCCTTTAGTCTGCTGGCCTGCACGCGCAAGTTTGGGCCGGTGGACGCGGGTTCGAATCCTGTGACGCACGTTGGTTTTTTCTTTTTGTTATTTCTCGCTCCACTGACATATGGGCCCGTGGCCCGTGCTGACGTGTCATACAGGACAATACGCGATACGTATGCAACGTGTATAGTTAGGACTGTTGTTTCAACCTCAGGGACCGTATTGATTACGTATTTTCATGTATCGGGATCGTATCGGAGCAATACGCAAGTTCCAGGATCAAGTTGGACATCGCCAGCGACTACGAGGACTATAGATGCAATTATCTCGCAGAGCATGCATAGAGATCAGTGGACATCGCTTGGTCTGCACTTACAGTTAAGGGCATCTCCAATGGCTGTAAGATAGTTGTTGGTAAACTTTGCCACCTAGGATATATGATGACATGGCAACAAATAAATGAGGAGAGAGATGAAAGTTGTATGTAGATTAACCAACAGCTCTTGCACAAGCTCCAAGGCTATGTAGAGAGCAATTGCATTTATTCTCTCTTCTCCTATTGGATAGTATAGATGCAACCATTGGAGTAGTTGTATGATCCTTTGTTGGTTGATGACATGGACAATTTTACCAACAAGACTACATACAAACTATTGGAGATACCCTAAGCCGTCGCACGCATTGCCATGCAGCTGCAGCAGGCAGCAGCCACCTACACCTGCTCACCGCGCCCATCCTACTCCTCCACCGGGCAAGAGGTCAACCCAAGCATGCGTCCGCCCCCTGGCCAATACCCAGCCCGGGCCCGTGCCGCGCCATGCCGTCTCCCGTGCAGCCAGCACTGCACACGCATGCGCGACGGACGACGCATACGCATTCATGGCCCTCCCGTGTCGCCCGTTCTCAACTCCCCAGCCGGACCAGCTGCGCCCCGTCGCTGACCCTGCGCTGTGCCTGCCTCTCGCTATCTACAGATGCATGCATGCATGCGTAAGCACGCCGTGCACTGCACACGCCGGATGCTGCGCTCGCGTCTACTGCGCTGCGTCCCCACCCGCAGCCCCCATTGATTCGCTGCTGATCGGCTCAGCTAGCTCAGGCCAGGCCAGATGAGATCAGAGTGGCCAGCAGCAACGGCTGGCGTGGCAGCGTGAACTCTGATTAATTAACGGTGCTGCTGCTGCAGGAGCAGCAGCGGCCTGCGATGAGGGGGTCTAGTCACGGGAATCCGGTTGGGAGGGGAGATGCCACGAACCGGAAAGCGACGGGGCGCTGTTCTGATTGATCCTGAGGGAGAGATCAGGGCTGCGAGCGACGAGAAACGCGCTGGTCACTGCAGGTTGCTTCGGTATCCTGTGCTGGAGTATATGCTCTAGGCCAGTGTCCGCACGCACGCGTGGGCGGTGGGCTCCTGTGCGGCCGTGCCAGCGTGCATGCCCACCATGAAACCGGGCATGCATGCTCAGTTGCTCACCATGAAACCCGGCATGCACCAAATATAAGGCCAACTCCAACGCACGACTTAAATAGTTCGGTCGCGTCCGTTTGAAATCAAACGGACACAAAACGCAGTTCAACGCACGGAAGCAAATGGACAAACGTTCGTTTTTTGTTCGCTTTCGACCTATTCCCGGTCCACATTTTGGACGCCTTTGAGTCGAAACGGACAGCACACGGATGGACGAGACGCGCGCCCTTGTACTTCCCTGGCCCGCCCGTCAGGCACACAACACTCTTTTCTCTTCCGCCCCTCCCCCCCCCCCCTATCGCCACCGCCACCCGTCGCCACCCATTTTTTCGTCCGTCTCCTAGCTTTCGTGTCCGGCCGCCATAAACCACGCCCACGCCATGCCATAGCCGTCCCACGCCCGCGTTTCTTAGGAGTTTTTCTGCCGGCGTTGGTGATTGTTTGTCGCCGCATCCGGTGCGAGAGAAGATACGGCCGCCGCCGCCGCCCATCGATGGCAACACCTTCCGGCAGGCGCTGCATAGCTGCAGGGCGCCGACCGCCAACACCAAACCTTCCGGCAGGAACTCGAGATGCTCTTCCCAGCCGCGTCTTCACGAAGACCGCAAGGTGTTCGACACATTTCTCATAAGGTACCATGGATAGTGGGGATGGGTATTTTTTTCCACAACTTCATTTGTTCATCGGATGATTCGTCCTCAGATGACGAAGAGATTGTGATGGCTGCATTGGTCGTAAATGACTACGTTGCTAGGCAGCGGCCTCGGTTCAGGGGATCAATCCTAGGTTATGCCCCGGCCTTGAACCGCAATAGGGATAGCGCCCACAGCCTACTCCATACCAATTACTTTGAGAATGACCCGCTCTACAAATCACATCAATTCCATTGCCGCTTCCGTATGGCGAGACATGTGTTCAATCGTATTTGAGAGGGAGTGGTAGCATATGACCCATACTTTGAGTGCAAAGAGGATGCCCTTGACAAGCTTGGCTTCTCCTTTTATCAGAAATGCACTGCGGCTATTTGCGTGCTTGCATATGGAATTCCGGGCGATCTTGTGGTTGAATACATACGTATGAGTGAGTCCACGTGCTTCCTATCAATGTATAATTTCTGCAAGGTTGTGGTGACAATGTTTGGCCCTTAGTACCTGAGAGAGCCAACTGCAATTGATACACAAAGTTTGTTGGCAATCAATGCCGATAGGGGTTTTCTTGGTAGTATAGATTGTATGCACTGGAAAGTGGAAGAACTGTCCATTTGCTTGGCAGGGGCAGTACAAGGGGCACGTGAAAGGTGCCATTGTCATATTAGAAGCGGTAGCTTCACAAGATGTGTGGATATGACATTCTTTTTTCGGCATGGCTGATTCTCACAATGATATCAACGTGCTTCAGCGTTCTCCAGTGTTCGCAAGGCTCGCACAAGGCCACTCCCCAGATGTCAACTTTGAGATCAATGACCACCATTACAATAAGGGCTACTACCGAGCTCATGGTATCTATCCTCAGTTGTCAACTCTTGTGAAGACAATTCCCAATCCGCAAGGAGAGAAGAGACAAAGATTTGCCCAAATGCAAGAGAGTGCTAGAAAGGATGTGGATCGTGCTTTTGGTGTGCTTCAATCTCGACGGAGTATCGTTCGAAACCCTACACTCACATGGAGCACCACGAAGCTTTGGGAGGTGATGACTGCTTGTGTGGTCACGCATAACATGATCGAGGAGAATGAGCGTGACGACAACATCTACAACCAAGGGTTTGATTTTCAGGATGAAAATGTTGAGCCAGAGCACCAAAAACCGGCAACATTTGAATAGTTTCCCCAATTTCATCATGAAATACGTGATTAGCATACTCATTGGCACATTCAGGATGACTTGATTGAACACGTGTGGACTCACATGGGTAATAAATAGATGTATCAGTTCATTTTCTTTCCATATATTCAAAACAATTTCGATCGGGTTGTAATAAATATTTGATTGTGCTTTTTATTTGAACGTGAAACTATTTGCAATGTTTGATTTATTTGTGGAAAAAGAGCAAAAAGGAGGACCGCATAAGGACATCTTAATCATCCCTACATGTCTTTTGCGAAAGTTCGGAAACTTTTTATCATCCAATATTATTCCACGGTTCAGACGTCCAAATTGTGGTAAACTAGAAGCAAACGGAGGGGGGGGGGGGGGAGGGGGGATACCCGTCTAGCCAGCCAAAATTCACCACGTCGGACACCAAGTTGAAACGACGCAGGGAAGCGGGCATGCCAAGGGCGTGAAACCCGGGTGCGGGCGTGGCGGAAGACGTCGGAGCAGACGCGGCGAACTCCACATCGAGGAAGTCCTTCGCTGCAACTTCCCTTTCGGCCTTCTCACGGTTGCACTATTGAGCACGCCGCTCCTTGCAAGCAATGGTCTCCGCCTTATTCCCAACGGTAGGGACCCTATGGACTCCATCGAGCCATTGTCCATGGTGGCGGGGGTCGATAGCTAGGGCGGAGGAGGACGACGGTGGCGTGGACGCGAGAAGGGAAGGCCAGAGAGGGCGATTCGGTCGATTTGGTCAATTTGGGAGATTTGTGGTGTATCCATCCTGCCAGCTTCAACATGATGGACTCGTCCCGATGATCTCAAATTCACCTCACATATAGTCTGGGTTTGAGGGGTGTTGGTCAACCCGAATATATATGGGTTAAATATGAGAGAGCTAGTTGGATGACTTTTATCGTCCGGGAAGTGTCTGGGCTGTCCACACGAACATACGAAGGATTTGGTGTCCGGTTAAAGATGCTCCAACAATCGTCAAACATCAATTCCATATGAACACTACGTTTGACGCACAAACCCTATCCGACCCACCACGCATCCGATTCATAAGCGCATGCGTACGTAGACCATCCTCCGGCATGGTGCCCGTGACTGCTACTAAATCTTCTAGGCACACGAAATATATTCTACGGGCCCCCACATGCTAGTCACTGCAAGATACGGACAGATGTTTGCAGCCCTCCTCCCTCCACAGGCGGCCAGGCCAGGAGAGGAGATCGAATAACAAATCGACGTCGGCATCCGATTCCTACCCAACTTTCGTGACCAACAACACGATCGCAAGAGCAAGATATCAATCCGTTCCGCTCATGCATGGCCAGATAGATAATGTTCGAAACTTACGCGCAGCTCCCGTTGAAAGATCACATGCGCCTTTGGTCGATGATGCCTTTTTCGTGCGGTTACACAAAGTTGGTTGACTCTTCTTAGATGATGATTTTTTTTCCTTCTTTCCAAAAGGCAATAAGTAGCAACTTTGACCTCAGTTTCTATGTTTAGCAATTGTATGCGTACAAATGAAACAAGGCAATAAGGAGCAACTTTGACCTCAGTTTCTATGTTTGATAATTGTATGCGTAGAAATGAAACGAGGCAATAAGTAGCTTTGACCGCAGGTTTTTATGTTTATTAAGATACATGGAGTACTTCTGTGTGAAGAAATGAAATTAAGACTTGCGCGAGTGGAAATGTGGTGAGAAAGCAAGAGTTGAGCAACCAAATCAATCAAGCATAATTAGGAAGCAACACTGGTCCGGTCATGGATCATCTAATGCGAATCAGCTACTAGGTGGTACAGAGAATTAAACGCGGCATGTCGGTCGTGGGGATTAATGGCGGGGGGTTGACCACAGTCTAGCTACAGCAGTAGAGCCTAGAGGTAATGGCTAATTACTAGAGCTAGGCGAAGGAGGAGCTCCGTGGCGAGTGGACGGGGAACAGGGTCAGCAGCTTGGGCCTCTCGGCGGCGTCGCCTCCGGCGCCGGGGGCGGCTCTTGGCGATGAGTGCAGGTAGAAGGCCTTGGAGGCGATGGCCTTCTCCTCCCTCTCCACCTCCTCCTTGCTTATCACCACCCCGCAGGAGCACGACGAGGGCGGCGACGGGGAGGGCGAGGAGGACGAGGAGGAGACGTGGGCGTAGTCCATGGTCGAGACCGGCGAGTACTGCATGAGCCCGTGGTGGTGGTGGTGGTGGTGGTGATGGTGGTGCTGGTTGTGGTGGTAGTAGAACGGCTGCGGACGCGCGAGCTCCAGCATGGCCGGCGCCGCCCGCCGCCTCTCCTGCAGCTTCGGCCGCCTCATCGGCACCACCGGCGCCATGGCGGCGCCCGCGGCGTGCTGGTGCTGCCTCTCAGCAGCTGGCGCCGCCGCCGCTCCGGCTCCCCCCGGCGCGCCCGTGAGCCTCTGCACGAGCGCGCGGAACGTGGCCGGGTCGGCCTGCACGAACGTCGTGTTGGCGTCGACGCAGCCCCCCGCCGCAGCAGCAGCACCGCCCCTGCTCGGCGCCGGCGCGCGAGAGGACGACGACGACGGCATGAGATCAACCGAGCTATCAAGCTACCTACCTAGCTAAAGAAGAAGCGGGCGGCCGGCAGGAAAGGCGAGGCGGTGTGTGGCAGCACATGCGAGGTTGAGGGCGAGGCGGACGGAATGAAAGAGGGCTCGCCGGCCGGCTACCTTTTTAAGGGACAGAAAGGGCGCATTAAAGCGCGTAGGGATCCACCCATCGCTCGTAGGACGAGGGTCTTTTCGCCCTTTCTTTCTGCGAGCTCCCAACCTTTGCCCCTCTTTATTGCCGCGCGTGCATGTCCATGGCCGGCCGAGTACGTACTACGCAGTACATGTAACATGTCACCACGACGACGACGACTTCTCATGACTTGCCATCCATCCGTCCGTCCGTCGAGGATCCAGCCGGCCACATGTGCATGCATGTGCACGGCGCAGAAGGATGCATCTTTTCGCCTGGTCCATGAGGCGTGCACATAGGCGCAAGGCTAGCTACGGCGAGAGGCCCCTTGATATGAACGTGGAGCATGGTGGTGTCGCTTCTTCTTGTCTCCTGAGGGCGAGGCTTCATCCTTCAGGTATACTAGGCCGACAGAGCGAGGCCGGTGCGTGCAGTGCGGTGTCCGGCCGGCCGGCCGGCGCCCATGGAGTATAGACCACGGTGTACATGCTTGCGCGAGGCCGGCATGCATGCGGTACCGTATACTCCTAGCCAGTGCAGAGCCTGAGCCAGGCCGGTTGCTTGGCTTAACCGTTGTGCTCAGCGGGTACACCACTAGTGCACTGTACCTGCTCGTACGATATGTATATATACAGTACGTACCAAGCGCGGATCCATGGCTGTCTGCATATGTAATGTAATAAGTATAAGAAAAGAAAAGAACATACGGCGGGCGTACTCATTGATTACTATACTTGCTCCGTTAACGTCAGTGAGCAAGCGTATGATCCTGCCATAGCGCGTGTATAACCCGTCGCTGCCACTGATCATCAGTACAGTTACAGCCGATCGAGCTAATTAATTATCATGTACTGCACGCAAAGCAAGAGAAAAGAAATGCCATCCGATCCCTGGTTTGTTTCCCACTGAATCCTCCTCCTCCTCCTGGACGCGTTTCTTCTCAGCTCCCGTACTGCGAGTGCATGCACGTACACATCGGAAATTCGGAATATATGTGCATCAGATGGACGTCGACGGCGGGCTGGCGCGTCACGGGCGCGCGCGCGCGTGCAGGGGACCCGGGGAGGCGGACGGGTCAGGGCGGAGCGGGGGCCGGGCGGGCTTGCGTGGGGGGAAGAAGAAGGTGCAGTGCAGGTGTGCTTGCTTGCTTGCTCGCTTGCGTGGGGCGAGGATCAGCTGCGCCGCGTCCGGCGAGATACGGGCTGATGGCGACGGCGGCCGCGCCACGCGGAGCGCGCGCTCGTGGCCGGCGCCGGTGTCGCGTGTCCGGTGCGCGGGATCGGGCGTGCATGGGGGAGCTCGGCTGACCTGTCAGGCTGTCAGGATGCGGGTAGCTCCACGTCGTAGGCAAGTTGACGCGGCCGGGCAGGGGGCCCGCGCGCGAGGCCCAGTTGTCCCGTAACGTCCGTCCATGGTTCCATCGATCGATCGATCGATCACGGGGGGACGTGGAGGACTTGTCGGGGGGCATGCATGCAGCCGATGTGTCGATCGGCCATGCGCGCACGCAGCCATCCAGCCGCAGCGTCACCCGGCTCATGGAGAGAGAGCATAGGCCTATTTGGTTGTTGCATTTCGAGATATTTTTCAAAAGAGTAAAATGCAAATGCGGTCCTATTGTTGATTTGTTGTTTTTATTGTGGTGTAAATACCTGAATTGTAACCCAGATCAATACACCATAATAAAAACAACAAATCAACACTATGCATTCACGTGAACAGTAATTCAGAAGGAATAAAAAAAATCCAAAAAAACCAAGGCTCCTTCTCCCTCAGTGCATTCACCTATGCGAGGAGAATAGCCGATGTTGTTGCCATTGGCTACCTCCCCTTCTGCTTCCCTATGGCCAACCAGACCGAGGATTCAACCACAATATCGTCACCGAAGTCACCTCTAGGACGAGCTCCATCGCGGCAATCTATAAGCAACCTACGAGAAGAGACAACATGAAAATAAAAAAAATGACGTCTTCACTCCATTCCCTAATCTATTTCTTCGCTCAATTTAAAGAAAAAGAGAAAAATACTAGACAACGGATCATCCGTCAAGGGTAATGTTTGGTCAAAACACTATTGTAGAACCAATTATTTCTGAGCCGCCAAATGTTTGTGAACTATGGACATACCACCTATCCTATATCACAGTTTGGAAAGCGCATTGGGTTGAACGTTCTGTAATCAGATTAGGCTTTCATAGATACAACATTTAAATAAGTCCTTCGTCAATTACTATCCATTTTTACACTACGACAACACTCCGTCAATTACTATCCAATTTGGCAGTTTTACACCATGACAAATTTGGGTTTAAATTACTTACAAAATTCGGGTAATTGTTGGTGTACTATCCATTGTTGTCGTGGTGTAAAATGGACTGTAATTGGCAGAAAATTTATTTTCCCTACGGATTATCGTTCATGCAGATATACTATTCTCGTTTATCGCTTTGTGCCTCGACAACACCATCACCGAAAGGAGCGGGAGACAATCGAGGTGCTCTGCATCGGTACGCCGGTGGAAAAAAATGATGCGTAGAAAAATCATAAATCTTAACCTTTTATATAAGGATGCAAGGATGGAGCATGTGGAGAGAGATGATGCGAAAGAAAAAACCAAATCTGGATTACTGTTCATCACTACCGTTCACTGTTCTAGTTTTGTTCGAGTAATTGTTTGTGTATTGTTCGCTGATGTCGTGATGTAAAAATGGACAATAATCTGTAAGAACTTATTTCTCTCATGGATAAGTGTTCATGAAATTTTATTGCCGGTTAACTATTTTGTGCCTCGACATCATCATCATTGGAAAGGAGTGGGCGACGATCGACGTGCTGCTGCATCGGTACGTGGTGGAATGAAATGATGTGCCTTTTACATAAGGACGTGACGATGGAGCAGGGGAAGAGAAATGATGTGTAAGAAAATCTCAGTTTCTTTTTAAACCATGTTTGTTTTATAACACTGATCAATATTTCCGAACCGTGGGTGTTTTTCTATTAATGGGCACTGTTTACTTTTGCTGTTCTACGTTGCCACATAAATGAACAGTAAAAGTACGAAAAATTTCAAAAAAAGAGAAAAACTGAATGCCTCCCGCTTTAGTATAGAAACATACTAGTCAAAACTACGGACGTGGACTTTTGGCTCTGGGAAGTATATACTCCCTAATGAACAGTAAAATCAAAATAAATAGTAAATAAATTTTAAAAATTCTGATTTTTTTTGTAGATGTTCATATTAGTGTGGAAAGTGTGCTTGTCAATTTTCATGCAATATGGGATAGCGATGTTTCGTCGGTGAAAAAAACAAAATTAAGTGTAACATTTGGAGATAACATTTGACGTTCGACTTGTTTTTTTGTACGGGTCAAAATGCTTATGTTTTTCACCTGCAAATTTGCGTGTACCATTTGAATGTGACAATGAACACATATTTTTTTTTTAATTTTTTAACATTTGTAAAATTCATTTTCAACACTAGGGAGCATATGCTCCCTAGAGCCAAATTGAATATCCGACACATTTCACAATACAGACGTCATTGAATGTATCAGATTAGTATACTAGTTGCACCTCTTAATAAACTAGCAGGCGGAAGGCGCGGCGGCACGCCGCGCCCAAGTATGAGCCCGTTGTTGGTTAAATTGCAGCTTAATTTGTTGGTTGTTCGTGTTTACTTTCTGTTGATCAGTTTTACTGAGTAGGGCGAGGAGATTAAGAAATGTCAAAAGGAGTACAAATTGTTGGGTTGAGTACAAAATCTGGTGACATACATACAAAGATAAATGGAGGAGTACAATGGAGAGAACATTGGACAACAAGGTTATACACCTCATAATGTGAAAATCACCAGATTTTCTAGCTTAATAGTTGTCGGCGCATATTATCCTCCTGGGATTGCTCCCTTTCACTTATCCACTTTGCTTGTGATGCTGAATGCCGGAAAGTATTATAGATGCCAATAAATTGAATGCTATCCATTGTTCATTCCCCTTTCATAATGCACCTTCAACAACACAATGAACATGTGAATTTCATCAGTTTAGCATACTATAAACACATTTGATTTATTCTGTAAAAGCAAATGGAAGTACACATCATAATAAAAAAAAGGAGAGCGGAAGGCGTTGAATATACAGAAGATAATGCAAGAACAATTCACTAACCTCAACTAAAACTGACATGCCAAGTATTTTCCATATTTTCAACATTCACTTGATATGGTGCTCAGGTAACACGGTAACAATTAGTAGAATATTATCTGCTCCTTTGGACCATGCATTGTAAAGCTACCAAGCATCCACAATGAACTCTTTGTACAGAAGAGGACACTATGGTCAAAAAAAGAAATGATGAACCTTCCTTTCATTTGAATTTCCGCGTTCAGAAGATGAGATCATGGGCCTTTCGTGCATTTGAACTATAATATATTACCAACTACACAGTACCTTTACTACATTGTGCATAATCAAGTAGTCAAAACTTCTTTGGTTACATCTTACAAAAGTTTGCTTTGTTGTATGCAGGAATGAAATGTACCTCGCATGCTCATCCCAATCCTTAGTCAACCAGACCCTTCGAAATAAAAAATAAATACCTGAAGTAGCTAAAGTGGGAAATTTTGATGCTCCAGAGGAGCCTCTAGTTTTGAGTCAAATTTGTGCTTAGCTAGTCAACAATGGAAAATTGATGCTCATAGTAGTAGTGCCATGTTTCTTTTTTTCTATGTTGGAGCATGCGTTTTGTTGTCCCTTCCTCCAAACAAATTGCGTGATTGAAACTGTGGTTCGGTGTCAGGATGTAGATACTAATTAATCAAACTCCCGCTGAACCATCGCGTCAGCATACAACTTAGAGCAAGGTACAAAGTATATTTATTGCAATGGTTAATTTCTATCATCTATGTTATAGTTCCTACAGAGTGACCAATTTGAAAGAAATTCGCAGGATTTTCCCTCATATATGTCTATCACGAGTTTGCTCATGGACTTTCATTGGTGCAATACTTGACAACATTTTTAAGATGGTAAAACAATTGTGTTAGTCAAGCAACCCCTGTAAGCTAACTATAAACTATCAATACTATTCCACAAGGGATAAGCATAAAATTAAACATGGGCGCACGCCTTCTTTCTTAGGAAAGCAGAGTATTAAACTGTATATCCTACAAATCTGAAAATTTGCAGCCTCTGAAACTGGCCAAACATTACTTGCACCAAAACACATAGGAAGTAGGGGCGCAGGTCCCAGCGAGAATTTTTTTTGCATGTGGTTTAATAGGAGGAAGAGGTTACCGGAGTTGAAGTCGGGGACACGCCAATCACGATGTAGTGGAGGCGGTCGGCAATGTGGAAGCGGCTGAGGCAAGGCGCTGGAGCCGGGGAGTCAGGGAGACGACTGAGGTAGGGTGACCGAGGTAGGTGAAATCAGTAGGGGGGTGTCAGGTACTGGAGGACGACGATGTTGCCGAGTTCGTGGCACTGGCCCCGCGGCCAGCGGGGAGAGGCATTGGCATAGAGAGCGTGATGGTGAGGTCATGTGCGAGGCCATGATGCTACGCAACCCATCCCAAGAAATCCATGCCGGCGGTCGCTGACTCCCATAGCTAGCCAGGGTAGGCATGGTGGAGTGGGCGAGGTCGAGGGCATGCGGTGTTCTGCTGCCATGAGGAGAGGCGGGGCATCGTTCGACGTCCACGGAAGAGTCGACGCTTCTGATGCATAGGGAGGAGTGGATCTGAATCAGGAGAATAAATAAGAGAAGAAGGCGCAAGTGATGGTGAGTCGAGTGCAAGGCCATGATGCACCGCAACCCATCCCAAGAAATCCATGCCGGCGGCTGCTGGCTCCCATAGCTAGCCTGGATAGGCGTGGTGGAGTGGGCGAGGTCGGGGGCATGTGGTGTTCTGCTGCCATGGGAAGAGGTTGGGCGTCGTTTGATGGCCACGGAAGAGTCGACGCTTCTGATGCAAAGGGAGGGTGGATCTGAACCAGGAGGATAAGAATAGAAGAAGTCGTGGTTGCGCCAGATCGATGCGAGAGGATAAAGTGATAGGGTGGGACCCATGCAGTTTAGCGAGCGAGGCATTGCTCAGAACGCTAGAGCGTGCTATTAGCGATGCTAAACGTGCTATTTTTTAGTAATCTACACACAATACAAAACTGGGAGTGAACTTTGTTAAAAACAATAAGAGTGGGCCAGAGGAAAATCCGGACACACGTCGTTTATGTACACGAAATTATTTAGCGAGAGATTGTTTAGAACGCTAGAGCGTGCTATTAGCGGTGCTATAGTGTGCTATTTTTTCAGTGGTCTAAACACAATACAAAATTGGGAGCGAACTGTGTTAAAAAACAAAAGTGCGCAAGTATTAGCGGTGCCATAGTGTGCTATTTTTTCAGTGGTCTAAACACAGTATAAAATTGGGAGCGAACTGTGTTAAAAAAACCAAAAATGGGCGAGAGAAAAAACCGGAGATATGTCGTTTATGTACACGAAATTATTTAGCAAGACATTGCTCAGAACGCTAGAGCGTGCTATTAGCAATGCTATAGTGCGTTATTTTCTCAGTTGTCGAAATACAGTACAAAACCGGAGGTAAACTTAGTTAAGAAACAAAGAAAGAAAACTGAACACGTGTCGTAGCTCACGGCTATCACCGTGGATGCACAAGAGGTGCCGTAGCTTAGACGCTTTAATTCTCTTTTATATATATATATATATATATATATATATATATATATATATATATATATATATATTAGAGGGAGGATATATATTTTCTCACTGTGTTCTATCCAACTTTCTGATTGAATAACCAATGGAACAAGTCCCGACAAAACCTGCCCGTGCTTACACCACAAGACATCTTTTTTTATGCAGTTTCATTAAAATGTAAGTTTGTACACAACAAAACTAACACAAGATATCAATTTATCTTATTTAATACACCTGTAGAATATCATACTCCCTCCGTCACGGTTTAGAAGGCGTGCTTGGAAATTCTCTGGGACCTAGGTGATTATTGATTGGTTGTAAGATGAGCCGAAAAATAACATTCACAATACGCATGCATATAGGAGTAGTACAACGGAGTACTAATTAGCTACTAGGAGTAAATGCAATGCGCCCTAAACCTTGTCTATTGTGGAAATGCACGTAAATTTAACTGTGCCTTCTAAACCGTGACGGAGGGAGTACGTAAGTTCATTGTCATTACACTCCGCTCGAGTACTCGACTTCTCCAATAAGAAGGAGGGGTTTTTATTGAAAAAGAGGATGTATCTCCGGCCTCTGCGTCTTGGTGATGCATGCAGCCATTTTATTAATTATTCACAAAGCCCTTACAAGGTAATATATCAGTAGGCCTGAAGCCACCATCTTGACAACACCGGTCGCTACTCCTATCCCCGTGATGAATGGGTGCCGAATGTCCGAGCCTAATACCAAACAGACATTACATCAATACCTAACATCTAATGCCGGATGCCCCATCCAAGCCACAATACCTGGACTGGGTTACACACCGGTGCGACGCACTTTCAGTGGGCACCACATGCGCATGCTGCAAGGGCCGTTACCTCCTTCATCCATCGATCCATCCTCAGATCAGATACTGACGCATCGACCTTGCAAGGCCTCTCTGCCATTGACGCCACCACGACGCCAAACAACGTCGTCCTCCTGCACGAGTCCATCGCCACCCATCGGGTGCCGAGTCTTCACTGCGCCACGCCGCCGAGATCCGCCGCCATCGATGTGTAGGATGAAGCACCGCTCCACCACCTACCGACACCCAACCACCAAGCCATCCACATGTTCGTCCAGCCGATGAATGTCTCCAAAGATGATGCCTCCACGGGGGTGACGACGAATACGTCGCCATCATCCGATCCAGGAGGCCCATCAACGCCTCCAACGAGGGCTACGACACCCACGGGCGCTGCCGTCAATGGTAGCCTCCTCCAGATCTAAGGTTCCCCCGGAAACAATGGAACGAGGGACGCCCCCACCATCGCCTCCAACGAGGAAAACGACACCCACGGGCGCCGCAGACGATGGTGGCATCCTCACCCACTTCAGCGGCTAGGCCACCATCTCCTCCTCCACTTGATTCGCCGCCGGGAAGGCACTGCGAGGCAACACCCACCGACTAGATCCCTTTGGACCGATGATGAAGACAACCAAAGGTAGACGAGGTCACACCGCTGCGTGACCGGCGCCATGGCCACACACACGTTGTCCCGAGGTGCCCGCTCAAGATCCATAGTCACATCCATGCCTCCAAGCCGCGACGAAGGGACGCCCCGCCGCCGCCATCACCCCCCCGCACGGGCTTTGCCCAGCGGCGGCGGCAGGAGGGGAGTGACGGTGTCCTAGACTAGGGGGTACTCACCACGTCGTCTCCCGACCAGTGGGTCGGGCCGAGGACCCCAGGGCGGTTCATTAATGGGCCAGTTCGGACAACCCATGATGCATACGAGGAAGATTCCACAAGACTTGGTGATCAAGACAAGGACTCCTCTCCACCGACGTAGCCGACTAGGACTCTTGTTATCCTAGGCCTCTGGTGTGTTATATAAGCCGGGGCCAGGCTAGTCATTAGGATCAATCAGATCATCATAGATCATATCATCATATGAGCATAGCTCTTAGGGTTTAGACCACTACATAGGATCTCGTGGTAGATCAACTCTGTACTCGATACATCATCATCAATACAAACAAAGCAGGACGTAGGGTTTTACCTCCATAGGAGGGCCCGAACCTGGGTAAACACCGTCTCCCTTGTCTCCTGTTACCCATCGATCCAAGACCCACAGCTCGGGACCCCCAACCCGAGATCCGCCGGTTTTGACACCGACATTGGTGCTTTCATTGAGAGTTCCGCTGTGGGATCGCTAGAAGGATCGATGGCTCGTCTGCATATTGCAGTTTTTTCTGGACAACGAATTTGTGTTCGTCGTCCCCGTTTCCTCGAGCGTCATTTTGACGATTGCTTCGTTGGAATTGTGCAGAATTGTATCCACAACAACCCTGCAAAATTTCGTCGCGTTCCGATGGAGGAATCTCCGCAATCTCCAATATACCAGAGCCCTATCGAATCTGGATGAGTTTAGGACGAGGTGTCCAGTATCTAGCTCGGATATCCGTTGGAAAATCCCACCGTTCATCGGCTGCGGAATTCCTATACCGATCAACCCTCAATATTTCAGCTCGATCCGACCGTCCAAACTCCGGGAAACGTCCGATGAGTACAACGAATTTTGGATCTATTTTCTGCGCGAAAACTAATCCGACCCGAGTTTATCTTTTTCATGAACGGGTTGTGAGGCGTCCTTTTTGAAGGAAATTTTCTCATCACCTCGGTCAACCGACCAAGAGTTCGGCATCGCGAGGGCCGAATAATCATCAAGAGAACCTCGTCATCCGCGGGTTGTACGGGTCGGGCGCTCCGTTAATTCATCAAGCCAGCATTGACCTCGTCACAAATTCCGACCTGCGTCGGCATCGCCGCGCCGTTACTTTTTCAAGCTGACGTCCACCACGTCGAGCTGCTTTTACATGTCGGTTGGCATTGGGCTCTAGCGTCACCTTACCGATCTGCTCCGTCACCTCGGCTATACCGGGGGCTTCGTCATCTCCTCATCAACCCGCTCCAGGGACTTCGGCGTCACCAGCCGACCAGCTTCGACACCTCGGCTGGCATTAGACTTCGGCGTCACCAGTCAACCTGCTTCGACACCTCGGCTGGCATGAAACTTCGGCGTCACCAGTCAGCCTGCTTCGACACCTCGGCTGGCATGAGACTTCGGCGTCACCAGCCGACCTGCTCCGTCACCTCGGCTAGACCGGGGGCTTTGGCATCTCTTCATCAACCTGCTCCAGGGACTTCGTGTGACGCCCCCATTCTCGTCCGTACGCTAATCAAACACGCAATGCGTACGGCCAAGATTAGGGACTCACTGATTAGTACCACAACACGACAAAAGACACAAAAAAGGTCATACAGCTTAATATTACAAGCCAGGGGCCTCGAGGGCTCGAATATAAAGCTCGACAAAGCACAAGTCAGCGGAAGCAAATATATCTGAGTACAGACATAAGTTAGACAAGTTTTGCCTTAAGAAGGCTAGCACAAACATAAGCAACGGATCGAAGAGGCGAGGCCTCCTGCCTGGGAACCTCCTAACTACTCCTGAGCGTCGGCAGTCTCCACGTAGTAGAACGCTCCATCGGCGGTGTAGTAACCGTCTCCAGCGAACTCCATCTCCTGGGCTCCATCGACTGAACGCAACAACGTATCGAAGGGGAAAAGGGGAGCAAAGCAGCTGTGAGTACTCATCCAAAGTACTCGCAAGACTTATATCAGAACTAAGCTAGATATGCATCATTCTCAATAAAAGGGGTATCTCTGGACTGACTGCAGAAAGCAAGAATAGGGAGAAGACCTAGTCCTATCGAAGACTAGCATCTTCAGCATCTTGCAACAAGAGAAGAGAGTAGACCTGCATCTCATATACATAGTCATATTGTTGGACAATTTTAATTAAGTAACACGCCCAGAGATCCTTCCTCGACTCCCTGCGAGGAAGCAATCCCGGAGCCACAATTCATTTTAATTAGATTATGATTATAGTTGTAGTAGGCCAAAGTACAACTCCAAATCGTCCTGTTACCGTGGACACGGCTATTCGAATAGTTTGTTCTTCCCTGCAGGGGTGCACCTCATTTCCAACACGCCTGGTCACCTCCGGCTGGACACACTTTCCAGGGTAATGCCCGGCCTCGGGATACAGCACGTCGTCGCCCCACCTAGACTCCACGAAGAGGCCAGCCCGTCTTTAACATGTTTCAGTCACCCGGTCATAGTAACTGTGTGGTTATACTCCAAGTGGAGATCCGAGGAATCACCCTCGATGGATCCCACTCGATGTATGGGTAAGACAAGAGTCGCTACCGGTATGTGGAAAAGAGGAATCACCCTCGATAGCCAAGACCGATAGCTACGCTACAGAATTAACACCGGGAGTGCTAAGTGAGGTATCACCCTCGGCACTCGGTAGTAGCTCTGCAGTGCCCTACTAAAGGGGTGTGTAGTGCTGTGTCGGTAACGGCTTGTCAGTCATAATGACTGAGTCTTCTGTCTTCAAGTCCTCGATGTCGACGATGAAAGCAGGGGCAACGGGGACTAAGGGGTCTCAGGGGTTCGCTGATCCACCTATTCTAGGCAGTTGATATAAAACACGTGTAGCAACAGTTCATCAAAAACAGGCTATGCATCAGAATAGGAGCTATCTATTACAGTAGCAAAATTCTAATGCAAGCATAAGAGGGAGAGAGATGGGTGATATCGGAATGCTCAAGGGGGTTTTGCTTGCCTTGCTGCTCTGCGGCAAAAGGCTCGATCGTCAGTCACGTAGTCGTACTTGGCAGCAGCGTCAGCCTCAGGGACTACGTCGGCACCGGGCTCTACCGAGATAGAAGAGGGGGAAGAAACAATAAATACAAAGCAAACAATGCTACACAAAGTACGACATGACAATAGGCAGTGCTGGGTGTGTTCTAACGTAGGGTTGCACGTTACCGATGAAGGGGGAACCCATCTGGGAAAGTTTTCCCGGTTCCGGACAAATGTCGGACAGATGACCGGAGGGGGAATGAAATAATAATTATACGGCAGTGAGGCCACAGGGGTGCATGACATGTCTAAATGCAGTGCTAGGGTGATATACTACCTATCTAAGTGCTCTAGTTAAATTAGGAATTTATCTGGAATTATTTTACTAATACCGTGCACTATTCACCTATCTGAAACAGGCAAAAAGTCGCATGTTTGCTATGCTACGGGCATCTGACAGACTAACGGACCACGTATTCGGATTCGTCTCGTCGTTCTGAGCAACTTTCCTGTTCAAAGTTTTTCCATCGGAGCTACGGTTAATTTTCTACGAATTTCCGGAGTTTTAGGCATTTCCTGAATTCACTGGTATTTTGCTAAGCCCTCAGGTTTTAACACCATTTAGTTGTTTTCCAGAGCCTATAGCTATTGTTCTATTCATCCTATGAGTTAGTGTCCTATACCAATCTTGATCAATTTTCTGTGTTCTACAAGATGGTATCGATTGCACCACTGATAGAGTTCATTTGGTTAATTAGAACTCTGATTGAAAAGTGCCACTCGATGTTAATTCCAGAAACTGTTTAACTGTCTGTCTATTAACAGAACATGGCATTTTGTCATTTTCATAGCATTTAATCTATGCCCTATTTGAATTTGCTCCAATGGAGTAAGTTGGAGCTTGTCAAGTGTACATCATAACCGTATAATTTCTACCCACGATAAAGCTCGTCTTGCTGTTGTTTGGTGGCTGCACAGAAGACTGCTCAGTGTAATTTCAGAAAAGCTAGC
Organism: Elymus sibiricus; assembly: GCA_039707655.1. NCBI lineage: Eukaryota > Viridiplantae > Streptophyta > Magnoliopsida > Poales > Poaceae > Elymus > Elymus sibiricus. Next base: position 507,617,647 of record CM077665.1, read on the forward strand.
GCACGCTACAGTAACATTCAGCAGCAGCAGACAACAGCAGCAGCGCTGCGCGGCGAGAGCATCGCCGGAGCGGAGCTACGGGCGGCGATGGGACTAAAGGAGGGCACCAGCGGGTTTCTCTAGCTCGCGCGCATCCATTCACGGAGGTTTCGCGGGTGGGGAGTGGACCATGGCGTCGACGGCGACCGTTGGCGGCGGACGGAGCAGCAGCAATGGCAGCGGCGGCTACAGACGGCGTAGGGCAGCGCATAGTGAGGGGAATGGAGGGGAGGCTCACGCGCGTGCACGTTGGGCTCCTGGGAGCACCAGGAGCTCGTCCGTGGCCTCAGGCGGCGGTGACAACGACCACAGCGACGGCCACGAGCTCGTCGACGGCGAGCAGAGCACGGACGCGGCGACAACTAGCTACGGCACGCGAGGAACCTAACGGAGTGGAGCCGGAGGCGGAGGAGCTCACCGAGCGGCACGCACGATGGCCTTTGAAAGATTAGGAGCAGCAGGTCGACGGCGTTCGTCGGAGATGCCCTGGCGATCCGAGGAAGCAGAAGGGCTCGATCTCGGCGTAGCAGAGCTCTCCTGCTCGCGCTCGTGGTCGAGGACGAGGTAGACGAGGTCGGAGGAGGAGACGGATAGGACGGCGAGGCGATGCGGTGGCCGTGGCCGCGTGGACGACGGAGAACGGCGGCGATGGCGCTCGGGCGCCGATGGAGATGAGAGGGGGAGAGCGAGGGGAGGGGGGAGAAGTGACGAGGGAGGACCAGGGGGAGTGAACGAGGCCGTGCTTATCCCCTCTGGCCACCCACTCCATCGCCGTGGCGGCCGGTGAACGGATCGGCGCGCTCCCAGCCACGGCGAGCGCGACAGCGGGCGGGAGCAGGTGGGAGATGACCTGCCGGGCTGGGCCTTCTGTTGCTAGATGGGCCAAGGGGCACAGTGTAGGCCTTTTCCCCCCCTTTTTCTTTTCTGTATTTGTTTTAATTCTGTTTTGCAAATGTGTGGCCCCCATTTCACTTTTGTAAAATAGGTGTCTTAGCCACATAATTGCAGTGCTATTTCTAGCTCTGCCATAAAAAGGTTTGAGGTCCAAATATTTTCATTTGGATTTTAATTAAAAGAATATGGATAAAATATTCTTGTTTTGGTTCTGTTCCATTTTTGTTAGAGTCATTTTAAACATCCAATTAATGTTGATCTTATTTCTTTAATTGCCTATGTATTATTTAAATACTATGAACATTTTAGTTTTCATTTTTTTGAATAGCTTTTATTTTCACTTTAAGTTTGAATTTTCCATTTGAATTTGAATTTGAAAAAGAGATATGTTACTAATGATGATTAAGCACTGTTGATCATGATGACATGGCATTATCAGGTGGGATTACTGTAGCTTAATTACAGAGGTTACTGTAGCACAAGACCAGGGCGTCACACTTCGGCGTCACCAGCCGACCAGCTTCACCATGTTAGCTAGACCAGGGATTCACCTCTCCACATCGACCGTGCAGCGTTGCCACTTCGTCAAGCCGAACTCTTCGCTCAGGCACCTCGGCGCCCAGGCCATATTCCTTTACTTATTTGCTTCACTTAAATTAACTAAGTAGAAGATTTTTTTAAATATATTATTACCTTTATTTGTTATTACTCTTGGTTTGCACTATATTGTGTGCACAGGTAATCGACTTCGGCTGTGTCATGCGGTCACCTTGGCGTGCCTACATCGTCGTCCCGCCTCCATCAACAAAATTGTGTCGTCGACATGATCGACGGACCTGGGGGCTTCACTGTCACGCTGCCGAACTACTCTCCTCGGCTGGACCGGGGGCTTCGCCTCGCCGCAGCAACCGTGTTGCGTTGCCACTTCTCGACCCGAGCTCTTCGCTCGATTACCTCGGGCTTGGGGGCTGGGACCTCTGCCAGGCCGAGGACTACGTCTTCGTCACGCCACAACCCCGAACCGCACCGAGCACATTAACCAGCTAAGTCATTTTCGTGCTCAGCTCTCTTTGAAATTTTATTTTTTGTTCGGTGCAACCAAACATTATATTTTTTGTTAAACAAAAAAACTTTGTTTGTTAAAAATTTATTTACCCGATTTAACCGGGGGCTCTTAAATTTGTATGAGCCGTTTTATAATAACCGTGTTTTCTTCTTAGTCGTTGCAAAGTCTTTTTCTACTACTCCTTTTTCCGACACTAGCGTGTGGTCAATAGCCGGATAGCCTGGTTTCTTTCTAAAGCCGCTCGAGTTTAGTTCGCTAAACAGGCCTCAGAGAAACACTCCGCCGTCGGGATTTGGAGGTTGAAGCCAAAGGCTGACCCGCTTGGAGTCCGGAGATCGGATGTATCAGGTTAAAACACGACCGAAGCACAAATTAAATTTTAGACCAATTTTGGATTGGCACAATTGTCTTTTATCTAAACATAAAGTTTTTTGCATAAGTTTCTTGGTATTTCCGAGCATAACTCTTGCAGTACAATGCCAGATGCATTTCACGCATCAGCAGTATTAAAGGGGGTCAGCGGTTAACACCGAACCCACCAAACACCGAGGTACTCCATGCAGTCCTCGGCAAAATGTCCTCGGTATTTCGCATTTATATGCATTGATTTCGAGTTGTGTCTTTGGTCTATAGCTGGATTGCCCGGCTCCTGTGCTTACCCCTTACGTTTCCGCTTTGTTCGGCTAAGGGGTAAAGGGAGAACCACTACGATTGTCACTTCCGGTTTAACTGGTTAAGTGCCTCAGTTGGAGAAAGCCGAAAGCTGACTGTCACAACAAGCGTAAATCGGTCAGCGAACCGCAGGCGGTGTTCAACCAAATATAGCCGATCGAGGTTATCCGAGTAAAACGAAGGGCCTTTCTTTCTTGAAAAGGCCAAGTTGTGGGTGGTTCGACCTCGAATAATCCGAGGAGTCGACGTATACCGGGGGCTATTAAGTTGCCCCCAAACATATGCTCCTATGACTAAGTGAAAGGTATAAAGCCTAAATATCTGATTGCCTCGTTTCCACTAACACAACCGCCTCCGGGCACCGAGACGTCGTCTAAGGGTTGTCTTGTTTGTACGGAAACACCCTACGTAGCATCTACAAAGGGGTGGAAGCCGACGATAGGCCAGTTTCAGATTATAAATAGTCGCGACGGAGTCAAAATAAACCATACCGAGGGTTCCTTGTGGCACCTCGGCATAGATACATTAGGATTCCTGGAGAGCCCAACATATCATCAGCGTTTGTATTTAATATACGAACGCTGCCTTCCATAGTGATCATTATAACGCCATAGATATGCATCAGTTTGACTTAAGATTTTGGCCAAGCTGGGTTGCCTGGCTCCTGTGCTTACCCTCTACGTTCCCGATTGTTCGGCTAGGGGGTAAAGGGAGCACCTCTGTGATTGTTATTTCTGGGTCATCCGGGTTAGTACCTCAGATTGGGTGAAGCCGAAAGCTAGCCATCTTAAGAATATAATTGGTCGGCAACGACGGAAGTGAAAATTTTGGTTCATTAAAGACCACTGAGTTCGGGAACATTCCCCGAACTAAATCCTCAATATTTTCCTCCCACATTGATCGGAGTTGAGGTTTCACAATCATGGTCAACATAATATCCTGGGAAAAAGAACTTATAAATGAACTATTTTCCCAGAAGATGTTTCTTATAACATATCTCTCCGCGTACCTTTGTTTATAAAACCGCATGGCCGGATTGCCTTGTTTGCCGTAAATCTTTGCCCTTATAAAGGCTTTATAAAGTAGAACAAACACTCCTCGGCTACTAGCCAAGGAGGTTGAAGCCGATGGCCGGTCAACAAAGTCTTGTACAATGCGGATCTGAGCATTAATGATGTAAAGTACTTGGATACGTAGAATCATTATACATAAATTGTGTCAAACGTAACAAAGTTTGTGTCAAACAAATATCAATCCTTAATTCGACCACTCGTGTCCAAATTAAGGCTCGGGGGCTACTGCATTGCATATTCAATGCAGCAAATTCAAAGTGCAATACAGTTTCTGAGGAGATTCGATCCTTAGGTTGGTCGGCCACACCCAACCCGAGTCTCGGAAACTACTGCGTACCGCGTTTACATCCCTAACGAATGCCACCGAGCAAGAACTTGATCCTCAGGCCGATTTTGCAAATCAACCTAAGTCTCAGGGGCTACTGGGATTAGTGATTTTATTTTGATTATTATTTTTTCCTTCAGGGGCATCTCAGGTTTTAGACCGACACACACCTTGAGGGCTACTGGCTATATATCTCGGCAGAGAATAAATTGCACCAATCGAAAATATCCACAAAAAATCAGCCCGCGGTCGGAAGCAGTCCGGCATAAAGCTCGGGCGCAAGTGGCTGGCTCCATAGAGGGCATTTCCGGCATTAAGCTCGGCTGAATTCGTTCAATCTTTTAAAGACCGAGGTAGTTTATAACACCTCGGACGCTGATCATCGTTGGAGCTCGGAAGCATTCCGGCATAAAGCTCAAGATCGAAGACACTTTGGAAGCAGTCCGGCATAAAGCTCGAATGCGAACGGCTGGCTCCATAAAAGACTATCCCGATATTTAAGCTCGGATGAACTACTTCAAATATTCAGAGACCGAGGTATCCTATGACACCTCGGATGCCGACCAGCGTTGGAGCTCGGGCTCAGAAAGACACCTCGGATACAGTTCGGCGTTGGAGCTCGGACACAAGAGGATACCGCCACACGGGAAACACTTCGGACCCGAGTTGTGGCGTAAAAATAATGAGGCATTAATACAGGCCGATAACTTAAAGGGGATCCTCGGATGCCCGACTTGTGAACTCTTCGGATTCACCTCGGCGATCCTCAAGATCAGTGATGGGAAGATTTATTGAACCAGTTTTCAAGACCGACGGCCGAAGACGAAGAACTGTTCGGAAGAACCGAGGAGCGTCCCTAACTTGAAGACCGGTTCAGGGGGCTACTGACGGTGTCCTGGACTAGGGGGTACTCACCACGTTGTCTCCCGACCAGTGGGTCGGGCCGAGGACCCCCAGGACGGTTCATTAATGGGCCAGTTCGGACAGCCCATGATGCATACGAGGAAGATTCCACAAGACTTGGTGATCAAGACAAGGACTCCTCTCCACCGACGTAGCCGACTAGGGCTCTTGTTATCCTAGGCCTCTGGTGTGTTATATAAGCCGGGGCCAGCCTAGTCATTAGGATCAATCAGATCATCATAGATCATATCATCATACGAGCATAGCTCTTAGGGTTTAGACCACTACATACGATCTCGTGGTAGATCAACTCTGTACTTGATACACCATCATCAATACAAACAAAGCAGGACGTAGGGTTTTACCTCCATAGGAGGGCCCGAACTTGGGTAAACACCGTCTCCCTTGTCTCCTGTTACCCATCGATCCAAGACCCACAGCTCGGGACCCCCTACCCGAGATCCGCCGGTTTTGACATCGGCAGGGAGGCAGAGGGGATCGGGAGAGGAGGGGAGGCTGACGAAATATCTTTTAAAATGGGGGAGAGTTTCACTTCTCCGGCCTCTGCACCAACTAGGGATGCACACAACCTTTTAAGTATGAGTACTAGGATTTTTAATCTTTGTTATGCACCAAGTCTAGTCCTCAATAAATGCGTGAGTACCAGGAAAGCCTGGTCCTCAAGAATAAATAAGTAAGAGCTACGCAGGGGAGATCAGAGGTTGAGAAGGGTATTTTCTGTAGAAATCTTTTTGGTGACCAGAGTCAGACACCCCCAAGGCCGGTCGTAATGAATTGGAGCCCTCCACCTGCTGGAGTAATGAAATTAAACGCTGACGCGTCGTTTGTTGCAGTATCTGGTGAGAGTGCATGTGGTGCAGTTGGCAGAAATGAACAGGTTGTGCCGATTTTCTCGATGGGGAGCAGACTAGGCCATTGTGCAGCTGTGGAAGAGGCAGAAGGACTAGCTTTGCTTCATGGCTTGCGAACGTTGGCGAAATTTCACAACGGACCAATTCAGGTGGAGCTCAATTGCATGATCTTGGTTAAGGCGATCACACCAGGTGCTGTCAATCAATCAAGCCTCTTTCCAATCATTGCTGACATCAAGCAAGCACTGATTGCATTCAGTTCTCACAAGATTGCATGGGTGAAGAGGGACCAAAATAAGCTGGCCCATGAATTGGCTGCTCGTGCTGCTAGACAGGGCGACTTTTTTCAGTTGGCGGATGTGCCAAATGAGCTTAGACAAATTCTAAGTAAAGATTGTAATCAACCTGCTTGATCAGGTTTTGTGTGATTCTCAAAAAATAATAATAAGAAGAACCTAAATTCGCCTCCGTGAGGATTCAAATCCAGATGTTGGGTTTGTACATCCACTTCCCCAACCAGTTGAGCTAGGCTCACTTCCAATAAGCAGGAGGTAATGGCATAAATGGATATTTGTTGTGTGTGTGTGTGGGTGTGAAAATGTCAGAATCTATAAGACATGACTCCTATCCTAAGAAACTATTTTCCTCGCATGAATGTGGGAGTGACCTTTGCAGGGGTAACCCTTAACTAGTTATTTTGCTTATAGCGAGCACGATGCCAGTGACAAGTACAGTCAAAAATATATGTGCCAAATGACCAACCTATGTGACGCACAAGATAGATGCCTTTGCCTACAAGGAGATGTCTTGGGCGCCCGAGAAGCACACCGTTTTCTCTCAGAGGGTAGCGCACCATGTTTTCTCCTGTGAAACAAAATTTTATCCATCCAATGTATATATATTTGAACGATTCTTTATTTTGACTAACTTTACAAAACTAATATGTATTTAAAAAATACTCATCACATATTAAAAAATGAAAATATGTTTGCATGTATAAAAATCTCCATACATTGTTTTTAAAATTATTCACATATTTTTAATACACAATAAACTTTTTAATCACGCAGTAACATTTTTCGAACAAACAGTCATCATTTTTGAAATATTTGATGAATAGTTTCTAGATACATGGCAAACAATTTTTAATACATGATAGAAATTTTTGAAAAATGATGAATATCTAAGTACATGATGGACAGTTTTTAGCTACAAGGCAAATGATTTTTAATACACGACGACCATTTTTCAGTATGTGTTTGACCCTTTTTAATATAATATAAGTATATATTTTTAATCATGTGATAAACCTTTTTAAATACACGAGGACCATTTTCAATACATTGCGAACATTTCTGGGGTACATGTTGAATGCTTTCTCAAAATATGCAATGACCTTTTTAAATTACATGATGAAGATTTTTGAAAAAGACTATGATTTTCTTTATACAACCTGAACTAAAACATAAGAATTGGGAGAAAAGAATGGAAAACAGAAAAAAAGGCCAGAACATGAACGGAAAACGACCTGCTACTAGCGGTCCAATAGGTGCAACCGAGAGAACCACACAGAAAAAAAACCACTTCATGAGAGAAGTGCACCCAGAAATAATCGAAATCACTAGTTAAGGGTTACTCCTTGCAAAGGTCACTCCCATCTTCTTACAAAAAAAATAATAATAAAAATATGTTTTTTTTCCAAAACCTAGGAAAAACCTGGAAAAAGCCAAAAAGCCAAAAAACCCGAAAATGCGTACGATTAAAAAAAATCCAGACGAAGTGCCAGCACAAGACACTTGACGACGACTGGACGCATCACTCAACGTGCTCCCAGATGAAAAAAATAATCCCTGCGGGAGCTCCGCAAGGGTAACTGTTGGTTAGTTGCTCATGGGAATAACGTGAAAGTAAACCGCCTGATGGGCTGTGGCCCACGGGCGGAAGCGCGCAGGCGAGCGCTTGTTCCAAATCGCAACAGGCGATATGTAGTGTTTTTGACGCTTAGTAAACACTTGCAAAACCCAGATGGTGTTCGATAGATGTTGAGACACTCATAATTCTGATGTGGTATCTAGTATGCACATTCTATTTTGGATCAATCTTGATTAGGAACTCAAAGCTTTTGCTCATTGCTCGAAATAACAGTATCTATATCATTAGATTTTCTAACGGGTTGTCAAAATAATAGTGTCGAGATTGTGTTTTGGGACCATACCAACGCTAGAGAAGTTTTGAACCATAAGAATAACTTTTTACATAAATAAAACAAAGAAAACTCTTGCTTTCAGCCGGCGGATCGCATCCGAGCGATCCGCCGCCTCCTCATTGTGACACGTGTACGCATGTCCGTCTCTCTTTTTGTAACATCATGTGTGTTGTAAAATTCTCTTCCGCAACAACATCTGTGTTGCAAAAAAAAAAGAAGACTGAATAAACAGTAAATATTGTCTGCAACATTGTTTGTGTTGCAATTTGTTTCCCGTAACAACGCTCATGTTGCAAAAATAGTGAAGATTTTTTTTTTTTGCAACATCAACTATGCCGCAAAAGATTTCTGCAAAATGAGCTTTGTTGCAAAGTATTTCTGCAACACTATCCTTGTTGCAAAAATGAGAACGGTGTTGAACGCTGGATAGCTGTACATCTAACGTTTGTCGGGCAGATCTTTTTGAAAGATCCTCCGACCGACGTGTAGGGTGGCCCATCAAACAAAGTAAGTTAGACTGCGTGTATTTTAGGACGTTGTCATCTTTCAGCTGCACTATGCGTAGTAGCAACGTAAATGATGTCGAATAGACGAATACCCCATCTGTTTGCCCAAAAAATATTTCATGGACTTTTGAAATCTGGGAGTATCCAAGAAACACGGTTCTTGACTAATTAACAACCCTGTTCCTCGACGTGGCTGCATCGATCTCGTAGCATATCAAATTCTGGTTCCTAGCTCGTGTCTGTCAAGCAACAGCCGGCATACAGCGGAAGAACGAGTGGCCCAGAGCATCAAAACAATGCAACTGTACTACTAACAGTTAGATCGCGAATGAATATCTTATTCACTTGTGTTTGTTTATTGTTTCAAATTGCATCCCAATCATTTAGTGACAACTCATCAAAGTACAATGTATGGAGGCAAGAGTTTGCGGTCGACCGATCCATATAGTCTCATATTGTCATTATTCCGAGAGTTTCTTTATACCATTAGCATTAGAATAATCATATAATTTGACAGCTCCTTTCTTTATACCATTGCTGATGCCAGTTTTCTGTTCCTGAAATGTGTTGCCAACTTGTATATGTCCTGGCAAATAAGGCCCTCCTGTGGATGAAGTCTTTAATGCCATTGTTGAAGGATGGGAAGAGACACCCCTCATTGAACAAGAAAGAATAGAGGTATCACCTTCTATCTTGAGGTACGCACACCATCAATTTACCCATCTACCACTTCTCCTTCTGTGTCGTGTGTAATACGAGAAATCGATCTAGCTTCCGGTGGTGCCGATGAAAATTCTGTCAGGAAATAGAGCTCATTGATCACCTTGGTTTCTTGTGTTTTTTGCATTTGAAGAGCCTCAGCTGGTATCTGTGCACAACCTCCACTCATGGCTTACAAGATGAAAGGGGTCTTCAGGGGCCTCAAGGTTATTACTCAAATCTTTGGTATGCGACACTCTTCATGCCTTAATTGTGAAATTTTGCGTTCAGTTGCATACTTCCTTTTCCTTATCTTTACTCACCCTTCCCTGGTGCATACCATGCTTTCAGTGGTGAAGGAGCAAGAGATGGAGATTGGTTATCCCATAGACATGAAGCATGTCGCGCATATCGGTTGGGATAGCCCGACAGGGAGTGCTGCTACTTCCCCTACACCTAGCTGGGTATATACATAACTCACAGAATTCAGAACAGCACTACAAATCTCTCGTGACTCATTGCCTCTTGTCGATAATCCCCATTGGTCATGACCTGATGGGAAACTGACATAGTATCAAATTGTCCTTAATTTGCAGATGAACGACATGAAGGGTACACCGGACATTTCAACGTTGAGCAATTCCGGACCATCTACAGGAACCTCCTGGAGTTCTCAAGGTATTTTTCAGATCTTCAGTTCTCGTAGTGGGGCACTTGTTTTGGTCTCAATTCCTTCTGTTTCCATCACGTTAGAAGATTCTGCCATATTTTTTTTCAGTAAGATTATGTCTTGTTTATTATAGTGGAATGTGTAAATAGGGAAGGATACTTGCCGTTCGTCATCCTAGGGACGTGCTGCCATGCTGCTGTTTATGCTTAAGTAATCTTCTGTTAGTTTATCAATAACCATGATGGGGCATCAGAGCTGCAGGCACACATTAAACAACTGAGTTGATGGGACAAGCAGACTAATGAGAGCATATTAAATTATCTTCTACACCCTCCGTTCCATAATGTAAGAGTGTTTTTGACACTAACACTCTTGTATTATGAGACGGAGGAAGTATTACCTATTGATAAACGGTGCTTCTACCTGCCCATCAGCAGATTACTTCCAAAGTTCGTATAAATTACACCTCAACACCATCCGTAAGTAAAAAAAAATGTTTTGTTTATTGTTTTCCCAGATCTGCTTGCCCGGCTATCTCATGTAGGCCCGAACGCCCATTTCAAAAGAAACTGTAGTTGTTTCTGATGGCTTGCGCAAGAAATCATCTACCTTGAGATCTTGGGTTCAAATCCCAATTTCACCCTCTTTGTAAAAACATGTTCTTTTTCCTAGATCCGCTCGACCGGCTAACTCACGTAGGCCCGAACCCTTTTTCAACGGAAACTTAAGTCATTCCTAATGGCTAGCTCATGCAACCATCTAGCATGAAATCCTGGGTTTCAATTCTAGCTTAAGCTTTTTTTCTCTCTCTTTTATCTTGATTTATTTAAATTATTGATGGCTAACATATGGGCTGCATTGAGTGCAATTCGGCCCAGTAGCCAGGTTAATCCTTTCATTTTTTATTCAGATTCAAATGCATATATAAATAATTAACATCTTCTAATTTATAGTCCCAAAATTAATCATGGCATATTTTAATAGCGAAGCATGACCGTTGTGCTAGTACTTTAAAATAGGGGTGATGTATTTGAAGTAGAGGACGTGAACCTATGTGGATCTTCAGCCATGTTTGTCGGACAAAGGGTGTGTAATATTTTTTCCTCGGGTGCAACGTACGGGTACATTTGCTAGTAAGAATTTAACTCAATACTTACAATGTTCTTCATATAGCTATAGTACCCAGTTTCGCCCGGTTTTTAGCGGGTTGTCCGTTAATCAATTGGGCAATTCTCTTTTGGTTAATTAATGAAGAAGTGGTGTGGAATTTAAACTTTCCATAATTTTTTTTAAAATTTGAAAATATTCTATTACATCAAACACTTTTGCGAACCACTGTCTGATTTTTCCAAGTTCTTTGGCAGATTTTGACCATCCTCCAGAAAATACTAGTCCGGGAGCAACACCGTACCCTGACATACCAAAGCCACCCCGAAGGCCTAGAAGAAAGAAATCTTCAAAGAACAGTTCGCCAACGACACCATCGAGATCATCAAGGTCATCAAGATCAAGATCTAAGGGTTTACTTTCATCCACTACTCCTGACACCATTGGTTCCAATGATATTCAACGTGAAATCTAGATTGTGTAGCTAGGCTTTCATGTTTTGTACCCCCTTTCTCAGGATTTTACAAGTATTTTAAAAATAACTTTGAGGAATAGGAATACAAATGTTATTTTTTTATTGTTTAAAGTTTAGCCGAAAGGAAAACATTACTAGAAACAGAGGGCCACTATTAGACAAATTAAAGTGGGAGAGGCGAACAACAAATATTCCAAGCAAAGGCTACTGTCAAATACAGAAACAATTGTATTTCTATGCTTAAAGATGAGTCTGGCCATGAGCATCACAATCACAAAGCAAAAGCTGCAATTTTATATAGGGCTTGTAAAGAGAGAATGAGCACTTCTGCTGATACTCAAAATCCTCTACTGCTTCATCACATTCTGGCTCAACAGGACAATCTAGCAGATCTAGAAACCCCTTTCACAAAAGAAGAGATTGACAATGTTATTAAAAATATGCCAGCTAATAAGTCTCCTGGACCTGATGGGTTTAATGCAGCATTCCTGAAAAGCTGCTGGGAGATTATTGCTCAACATTTTTACAAGCTGATTGAAGACTTCCATAGTGGAACTGTAAACCTTTAGAGCATAAATTACTCCTTCATTACACTGACCCCCCAGACTGAGGCAGCCAGCATACCTGCTGAATTCAGACCCATATCTTTGCCCAACTGTACTCTCAAGATCATCACTAAGCTGTTAGCTAATAGACTCCAAAAAGTAATAATCAAACTGGTCCACAAGAATCAATATGGCTTCCTCAACAACAGATGCATCCAGAATTGTTTGGCATGGTCCTATGAGTACATCCATCAATGCCGTCAAGCAAAGAAAGAAATAGTCCTACTGAAGCTGGATTTTGAGAAGGCATTTGACATGTTGAATCATGACACAATAATGGAAATTATGCAAGCCAAAGGGTTTGGTCCTAGATGGATTAAATGGATTAAGATGATCTATGGCATTGGTTTTTCCTCTGTGCTACTCAATGGAGTTCCTGGCAAACAATTCCTATGTAATAAAGGAGCAAGACAAGGAGATCCACTTTCTCCACCGATTTTTGTCTTAGCTGTTGATCTCCTTCAGTCATGTTCAATGAAGCAATGAATCATTCCCTGCTGGACACTCCTTTGATTCACTCCTCCTACACTGACTACCCCACCATTCAATATGCAGATGATACTATTCTGGTGGCTAATGCTGACACAATACATCTTTATCACATAAAAAACCCTCCTGCTACATTTTGAAGCTTACACGTGGCTGAAAGTGAACTGCTCCCAGCCCATTATGATCTCAATCAACACTCCTCCAAACAAGATGACTGCTCTATCTGCTAACCTTAGATGCAAGATTGGATCATTGCCACACACTTATCTTGGACTTCCACTGAGCCTGACCAAACCCAGAATTGAAGACTTTGTCCCTCTAATGAAGAGGGTTGAAAACAAACTGTTGTGTTGCTCAACACTGCTTTTCACTGGAGATAAACTTACACTGATCAAATCTGTCTTCTCAAGCATGCCTATATTTTTCATGTGCACTCTCATGCTGCCCAAGACTGTGGTTAAGCAACTGAACATCTATCTAAAGCAATGTTTTTGGAGAAAATATGGATCACAAGAAACAGGAGCTGCACTGATATCTTGGGATAAAGTCTGTAAAGCAAAAGAACACGGAGGACTGGGAGTTCTGGATATTCATACTCATAACAAAGCTCTATTGATGATTTTTTTTGCAAAAATTCCTTAACAAGGAGGACACACCTTGGATTCAGATCATCTAGGAAACCTGTTATAAGGAATCTCTGCCATGAACAAGGATGATAGGCTCTTTCTGGTGGAAAACATTCTCAAGCTTTTGGATAGTTACATGGAAAAGGAAGTCAGCAAGATAGGAAAAGGAGATACCATTCTATTTTGGGATGATAAATGGACAGATGTACCTCTTAAACAAAAGTTCCCTGAGCTCTTCTCATTTGCTACTGACTCAAACATTTCACTGTCCCACATCGGTGAGCTCCCGAAATTAAGCCAACATTTCCATAGGCCTTTATCTCAACAGGCATACCAACAATGTAATGGGTTACAAAATCTCATGTTGACCATAGTACCATTTGAACACAATGACAAATGGACTTATCCCTGGAAATCCAATCATTACTCTTCCATGAAGATGTACAAAACACTGCTAGGGGACTCTAATGCTCATTCCATCTTCAAGTATCTATGGAAAACCTCATGTAGGTTAAGACATAAGATGTTCTGTTGGCTTCTCCTTCATGATAGACTCAATGTTAGAAACTTGCTTCATCGAAAGAATATGCTCCTGGAAGATTACAACTATGCTCTATGTGCAGATCACACTCAAGAAACACTCCTTCACCTCTTTTGGAATTGCCCTTTTGCACTCCTATGTTGGGAACACGTTACACCTGGCAAACAAAGAGGCATTTCAGCCTATGATGAAATCCTTCTTACCTTGCAGCACTTCCCACCAGAGATTGCGATGGATATTGTCATTGTAGGTTGCTGGAGTTTATGGTCTGTTAGAAATGATAAGATCTTCAGAAATGGAGTTCCACATTTGGATTCTTGGCTCTACTATCTAAAAGGACTATGGGCGGTGCAACTCAGGGCAAAGCATAGCAAAGCACAAATAATAAATCTTTGGATAGACCAACACCTGTAATTTAATATGTCTTTGTTTCCTAGGACTGGTATAGGTTGATTTTAATTTGTATGTTTTATGTAACTATTTACATTTAATGAAAATATCGTAGAACGATTGATCTACGGTTTAAGCTCAAAAAAAGACAAAGTTAGGAAGGATGTCAAGAAGGGTTCTAATATTATGATGCATTGTAAATCTGGTTCTTGTCAGTTTCCACGACAATTTAATTGGTGACTGATCAATGCTAGGTCTAGAGGTTGTCATCTTCTCCATAGGGATTAGATTATAAGTAATCAAACATGCAATTCAGTATTGAGATAAAGGTAGATCTACTCAAATACACAATTCTATGGATCAAGCATAGTGCATGATCACATAGAGTTGTCTCAGGTGCATATTATCAAACACAGACTATGCAAGCACGTGAGTAGCACTAGATTCACAGATTGTAGGAGATACAACAGTGAAAAGGCAAGAGAAGAGCAATCGTAATCCTAAAACCACTCGATGTGTTTCTGGAAGTGACGATCCGATGGTGTGCTCGAGGAAGAAATGAACAAGCAGAGAGATCAGGTGAGTAGAGTGGTTGTAGACAAAGCAAATGAACAGATCGGGGGAGAGGACTTCAAAATCCATCCTCCCCGAGGGCTTCAAGATCCATCCTCCTAGTGCCTTGAAATCTTCCTCTCTTTCCATTTCCTTCCCTTCTCGGATCTGATGATCAAAATGGACCTGCATACATATTCCATCTGACAAAAACTATACAAACTTAAAAAACGGCTGGGGTAAATCCGCTAAAATTTTTCCGCATTGGTCATTTAAGATGTTTTGAATACTATAATTTTTTTAGAATTTTAAAAAACTTAAAGTTTTTTAAGAAAATTTGGTCAAATATTACAAGAATCACCAAAATTTTAAAAGGGATGAGAAAAATGGGCTTACACTTTATAAGATTGATCACTGAAATTGTATTAAATTACTAAAAAAAGCCATTTTTTTTAGAAAATGAAATTTTCGCACAAAGTTGCCCAGATAAATAGAAAAATTGTTAAAACTTTGAAAATTTTAGCCTATTTTAAGATATATTAATATTTAAATTTCATAACTTAGTTGAGGTTGGATTGGCTTAAGCCGACCTCTCAAGCCAAGCCATCGCTATAGTCACTTAACGAGGGACTCACATGTCATTAGAACGTTTTTGTCTTTTCTCTTATTGATTAGTCCTAGAGTTATGTTCTTGTTAAAATCTTCCGGAGTTGTGGTTTTGTGTTACCTTAGCCCTAAAACCTGTGTATGTGTGCAATTTCATCTTTCACCAAACACCCATAAGGATTTGCTGAAGTGCGAAAGTCAATCCATGTTGGAGCAAGCACACTTCTGAATAGGCCCTTCTTCACCTAGTCGGTTTCCTCTGCTCTCGACGCATTTAGTCCCACTCTACTCTCTGATTTTTAGATGACATTGATGAATGGGCCAGTAACGGTTGATGGCTCATCAAGTGGACTCCCCCCTCCATATGGCCGAGAATTACCCTCTCATCATCCAGCCGGCCAATCACTGCCATGTCTTCCCCCCACAAGGCCGCGCAGTGCCTCCTCATCAATAAAACCTACTCCTCAAGAGCCATTCACCGTGATTAATATTGATATAGTGAAGCTAGCGCCTCAGCCAATAGGTCTATTTTTACACGGTCCGCGCTGATTAGGGCGGCAAATGAGTCGAGTTCGAGCGAGGTGAAGTTGGCTCACCTCAACTCGTATTAAAAGTCGAGCGAGCTGAGAATGAGTAAAGCTCAAGGTCGAACTGTAGAACATGACTTGTGCTCAGCTTGTAACGATCCCGAGTCAATCTCGAGCTAGTTTTGAGCTAAATGAGAGGTAAAAATTATAAATCTATGGTGATTATTCCAACTAGATAAGGCTCAACGACATAAGAAATTACTAAAAAATATTATTTCAATCAAGACGATGATAATAAAAATTTCTTCAAAGTAGTTTGACTTATTCTCTCACAACCAAAAGTTTAGTATCAAAATAAGATAATGATTCACGACAAACATATAACTAGGAATACAAATTATTGGCCAAAGAGCAATATAAGGCCTAATTCTTCTCTGCATTTAATGAAGCGTTCATGTTTACTAGTAAATAAAATGGAGAAAATCATGGACAACATGTATGGTAATATATTATCTTATTTGCATTTAATATATGGCATGATCGTTGAAAATAATGATATTATGTTGAGCTATCGAGCTAAAATCGAGCGAGCTAGTATTCGCTCAAGATCGGCTCGTTTCTCGGTCAAGCTCCACAAAGTGTTCAAACTCAGCTCGTTTATTTTTGAGTCGATCTCGAGTCGAGCTAAAAAAAGAGTCGATCTCGAGCGGATCACGAGCCTCGAGCTTTTCTTGCAGCCCTAGCGCTGATGCCACTACCACGTGGACACATAATGGAACACTACAGGAATCAGGTACTTTGCCGTCTGCCATGGCAGACGACAAAGGATAGGTTTGCGGACGGCAAAGTACTTTGCCGTCTGCCAGCAGATGGCCCCACATCCGGCATAGAAAACTCCGGTAAAGGGGCGCTTTGCCATCAGCTTTATAACAGCAGACGGGAAACATCTTTGCCGTCTGCCGTGCAGGACCTGCAGACGGTAAAGCAAGTGGACGACACAGGAATCAGGTTAGCCCCGTTAGGTGGCTAATGGCAGCCTTTGTCGTCCGCCCGCAGACGGCAAAGAGAGCAGCTCCTTTGCCGTCTACCTGGGACGGCAAAGTGGTAGGATGGGCCAGCTGGACAGATGGGCTACTGCAATTCTTTGCCATCTGCCAGCCGACGACAAAATGGCGTACTTTGCCGTCTGCCAGCAGACGGCAAAGTGACCAAATGGCTCAGACCTGGTGCTCCGAGGTTGCACAGGTTGCTGCCACATGGCACCTTTGCCGTTTGTGGCAGACGACAAAGAGCCCTTTGCCGTCGGTGGCAGACGGCAAAGAGCCTGTATTGCCCCTTTTTATTCTGTTTTTTTGTTATATCCAATCATTTTCACAAGCAAATATATGATATATGATATATATATATATATACATATATATACACACACACACACATATATATATATATATATATATATATTTCACAGAAACTATATCCCTGCCATATGGATATGATCATCCAACAAACATACCAAATCAAAAGTGCAAGTTTCACCATATTACAATAGTTTCATCCATACATACATAGTTTCATCCATAGGTAGCAAGTTTCACATTGTTCATCGATACAAAATCAAAACAGAAAGTAAACACAAGCACTCCATCAATGCAAGCTTCCGTGGAGTGAATCAAATCTGCAAAATGGGAAATAAGAAAGTTAGAAGAAGAATACTAGAAGAAGAAGAAGATCTAGAAGAAGAAGAAGAAGCGTTTTTCTTCTCTTTCTCTTTCTCCTCTTGTTTTTCTTCTTCTTATTGTTTATTTGTGTCATTTTAGAGCTAACCTAGGTAATTATGCCATTTTTGACCTAACTAAGCTTCTTGTGTCATTTTGCAAGAAAATAAACTAAGTATATAACATTTATGAGGTTACCAAGGTTATTATGCCATTTTTGACCTAAGGGCTTGTTCTGATCTCCTCCTACTCCACACTTCACAAAATTCTGGAGCGAAGCAGAGCCGAACGATTTTGCCGCCGGAAGCTAGCTTCGGGAAGCTTTGGGCAATTCCAGTGCAAAAAACTGGAGCGAGGTCGGCCCAGCTCCACCAAATCGAAAAGATGAAGTTCGATGATATTACGGCCGATCTGCCATCGCTTATGAAAACGGTTCGCTCTTTCCCTCGTAAAGAAAACGGTTCGCTCTCCCTCGTACGTAACCTTTCCTCTCTCCCTCGAAATGGGCTGGTTTCAGCCGGCCCAAATGCCACTGAACAGGCTAGATCTTGGTCTAGCTGGGCTGCCAGCCAATGGATCGCTCGAAGAAGCTATCGATCGAGCAGAACGGATTGAGATCGCCAGGCAGAGCCAGAAGCTAGCGTGAGAAGCTGGTTATGTGAAGTTTTGTGAAGTTGGAGGAGATCAGAACAGGCCCTAAGTAAGCTAATTATGCCATTTTTGACATAAGTAAGCTAAGTACAAGTCATTATTGAGCTAACCTAGGTAATTATGCCATTTTTGATTTAACTAGGCTTATTATGTCATTGTGGAGGAAACAAAGCTAAGTATAGGTCATTTTAGAGCTAACTTAGGTAAAATAGGTCATTTTGGAGCTAAGTAAGCTTATTATGTCATTTTGGAGGAAACAAAGCTAAGTATAGGTCATTTTAGAGCTAACTTAGGTAAAATAGGTCATTTTGGAGCTAAGTAAGCTTATTATGTCATTTTGGAGGAAACAAAGCTAAGTATAGGTCATTTTAGAGCCAACTTAGGTAAACTAGGTCATATTGGAGCTAAGTATATGACATTTATGAGCTAACCAAGGTTATTATGCCAATTTTGACCTAAGTAAGCTAATTATGTCATAAATGAACTAAATAAGCTAAGTATAGGTCATTATGCATTTGTTAAGCAAAACACTAGAGAAAACTTACCATCCTCGTCATCACGGAGGTGAAGCACCGGGGTTGCTCGGGCCGGTTTCACCTGGAGAAGGATGCCCTGGAGAAGGGTCGTGCGATGCGGCTTGGGAGTTAGGCTGCAATGTCTCGTTAGCATGATGACACTGAAATGTTAAGACTAGTAACTAATGACCATTCAAATGAAACTCATCGTTCCCGCCGTGGTAATGACTGGCATCGGCGGAGGGGTCTGGCCGGACTTCTCGCACATTGACTGCACATTTGGTTTTGACAAGTCAATAATATTAGTTATTAACGAAACGAACATTACATGAATGATTTGGCTAATATGAAGAAGAAACTTACAACGAAGAGCTCGTACATGGCCCGGTGAGACGCCTCATTCCGTGCCCTCTCCTCCTCCAACAACCTAGCCCTCCTCTCCTCGAACTCCCTCTCCTTCTCCGCCGCCTGCCGGTCCCTATCCTCCAGAAGCGCCTGGGTTGCCTCTCTCTCTTTCTGAAGATCAGCCTGCAACACAAATCCTCGTTAGCATTGTAATCATCTTTGTTCGCACACACACTGGTAGAAAACAGGGCACTAGTCCCAGTTCCAGAGGGCCTTTAGTCCCGGTTCTGGAACCGGGACAACACGATCGGGACTAATGCGCAAAACCTTTAGTCCCGGTTTGCTTACGAACCGGGACCAAAGGGGCACCACGTGGCCTCTGCGGGGCGCCCAGGCAGGAGGACCTTTAGTCCCGGTTGGTAACACCAACCAGGACCAAAAGGCAGCCACGCGTCAGCAGCTCGCAGGCGCTGGGGTTTTTTTGGAAGTGGGGGGGGGGGGGGTTAGGGGTTTTGGAGGGTTAATTTAGGGGTTTCATATTGTGTTAGCTAGCTAATAGAGAGAAGTGACCTCTCTTTCTCCATGCTTGGTCGACGCTAGCTACTATACATATAGAGAGAACTAGACGCTAGCTAGTAAGCAAATGAAGGAAACCATTAATTACACAAGATCGTCATGAACATATATAGAGAGACGTGACATCTAGCTCTTTCTCCGTGCTTGGTCGAATAACAAGATTTCGTATATCTATCCGATGCTACTACATATGTACAATATAACATCTCTTAGAATCCCTAACACCTAAGATCCATTTGCAATTTCACATGGTATTCTCCGTGTTCAGGTATGACGTGGTCAAGAAAGAATCCCGCCAATTCCTCTTGAATTGCTCGTATGCGATCATGTGGTAGGAGTTCATCCTGCATCTGCCAGATCTAATTTAAAGAAGGGGGTCAATACATATATATGAATGAAACTCACACAATTGATGGTAATATGTAAAATAAAATTGTGAATATTGTTTACATACTTCAAATTGTTTCTCAGAGAAGCCCCGCTCAGAGGTATAGTGGCGAATGTACTCGCATACGTAGTATCCACATAAATGAGTCCCGGGTGCCTGGTACAAGCACTTTACGAGAATAGAGTTCAATCAAACTGATAAGCAAGCATGATAATGGTATTCATGAAACTAGAATCAATGAGAGATGCGCGGAACTAGATAGTACTACTTACTTTGGGGTGTGTAAATCGCAGCTCCTTCTTCAGACCCGGAACCATAGTGGTGAACTTTTTCCAAACCCTGGCAGGCAAAGAAAATGATTACTTGATATCAGGAAATGAACGAAAGTTGCCGATATGGTCCCGGTATTGATTGAACTTACTTCTGGAGCATTGCAGTCATGTCCGCATAATACTTGGGATCTTTACAGAGCGAGTCTAAGACAGTTACTAATGCCCCGTCAAGGTTAATGGATAGCAGAATATAGTGGAAGCTGCGCACGCATAACTCATCAATTACATTACTTAACCTCGAGTAAGCGAAACCGAATATGCACAAGACAGTAACACTCACTTGAAGTTGTAAGGAAAGAGTATTTCCCTTTTGTTTTGATGTCTAAGGAACGCTTCTAGCAAGTTGTCCTTGGTATCTTTGGCCTCGTTTTGTACCGACCATTCATTTACGGTATTTGGGCTAATGAACCCAATGTCATAGATTTGTGCTTTTTTGCATTCGACCATCTTCAATCTGCATAATATAGTGAGGATAATTATATATACATGCAATGAACGAGCTGAGCTAGAGACTTAATTATAGAAGTAATACTTACAGACAGTAGCAAGTCATGAGTTGTTTGTCGAGGGCCTTTTGATTGTATAACTGAAATAACTCCACAAATTCAACAGGCAGCAGGTCGACTCCAGGGAAGTCGTGCTCTTTTTTAATTCCGACAAACAAACTGTCGGTCCCGGACTTCCTGCAGGTTTCCATGTACCACTCATGCAATTTTTGCATCATCGTTGTTAGATGAGGATGATCAGGTTTGACGAGAGGCTTCCCGTGCTCGTATCTAAAGTCGTCTACTACCTCAGCCGTTTCAAACTGTACATCATCGGGCAGGTAATCATCAAGAGTGGTACCGGGCAGTAACACCGAATGATTAGCGATATCGCTAGACACCTTGAGCGGGGGGCACGATTGCTTCTCCTGTTCGCCGAGCTGGGGAATTGTTTTCCCACTTCTTCGTTTTTTCTCTCTTGCAGCACTGGAAGTACTTCCCAACCGCTGCGCTTCAGCATGTGTGATAGTAATTATGCGGTCATAGTTGGATAGCCGAGTCCGTGGTGGTCGCTTCAGGGCATGCAGAGTGCGCTTCGCTTTCACCGGATCTACCGTTTCCTTCGGAGGTGGATCTTTCCGTGCAAAATGGGCCTTCACTTCGGCTGCACTGATTTCAGCGTTTTCCTCTTCGGTCCTGTCATATGGTAACTTCGGAAGAGGCTTGAGGCTTGGACCAAATTTGAATTTCTTCCCGCCTATTGTACTGCTAGCCGCCGGAGCGGCGGCGGCGACTCTCTTCCACCATTGCTGACGCGCCGGAGGAGGCGTAGTGCCCTGACGCGCCGGAGGAGGAGGAGGAGGAGGAGGAGGAGGAGGCGGAGTGCCCTGTCGTGCCGGAGGAGGCGAAAGAGGAGGCGGAGTGCCCTGACGCGCCGGAGGAGGCGGAGTGCCCTGACGCGCCGGAGGAGGAGAAGGAGGAGGCGGAGTGCCCTGACGCGCCGGAGGAGGAGGAGGAGGCGGAGTGCCCTGACGCGCCGGAGGAGGCTGAGTCTGCTGAGGCGTCCAGTTTGGAAGCTTGATGTACTCTTTTCTCCATAGACAGGTACTCCTCAAAGCATTTTCCAAAAGAATAATATCCTCTTCACCTGTAGGGTTGTCAAGCTCCAGCCCCTCAAATCCATTCATTATTTCATCCACCGTCACAACAGCATAGCCATGTGGAATCGGACGGCAATGGAAAGTTCCCTCAGCTCGAGGAGGTACAACAGAGCCGACCGCCGCCTTGAAGGTCAGGTTCTGGCATTTCGTCATTAGCTCGCAATGTTCAGCCGCCGTGATACTATCCACGGGGTAGCGAGGAGCCATGAAATCAGGCTGAACGAACTCCGTGGAAGCCACGCTGCTTCTCCGCTGAGATGGTGGGGTAGCATCGAAGGAAGGACCTTTGTGCCGCTCAGATGGTTGACCGGTAGCTCGCTGGCTCTCAAGTTCCTCTAGTTTTGCTAATCTTGCACTGAGCTTCTGCATTTCGCTTGCTTCCTGTTTCCTTTTTCTCTCTCGGCTTTTATAACCACCGCTGTTGGGAAACCCATGCTTCCACGGAATGGAGCCTGGTGTGCCTCGTGTTCGTCCAGGGTGTTCAGGATTCCCGAGGGCCTCTGTCAGCTCGTCCTTCTCTCTGTCGGGAATGAACGTCCCTTCCTGCACTGCCTTGATTACTGCCTGAAGCTTCCGGAAGGGTATTGCAAGTTGCTCGTCAGTCCAAACACACTCCCCTGTTTCTGGGTCCAAAGTTCCCCCAACCCCGAAGAACCAAGTCCTTGAACGATCTGGCCAGTGCAATGTCGCTGGTTGGACATTCTTAGCAAGCAGGTCTTGCTCAGCTTTGTCCCACAACTGCCGGGCTTTGTAGTAGCCACCTGACCCCATGTGATGGTGATACTTCTTCCTTGCAACATTTTCCTTGTTTGTCAGTGACCATTTCTTACCCTTCTCCGATTTCTTGTAGGCCACAAATTCGGGCCATTGATCTCTTATCTTCTCATATCGACCGACGAATTTCGGAGTCTCCTCTTTCTCGACAAACTTTGTGTTCAACTCTTTCTTCCAGTTCCTGAATAGTTCTGCCATCTTCTTAAGAGCAAACGCCTTGACCTTTCGCTCTATAACTGGGTTATTCGGATCCTCCTCTCGCGGTAAGCTGAAATTTCCCATCAGCTCGGTCCAAAGATCATCTTTCAGTCTATCATGGACATAAGAAACTTCGGGGTCCTTATTATTCTTATTCCATTGATGGGTGTTGATCGAGACATGGTCCCTAACAACAACTCCACACTGATGTACAAATGCGTCCTTGGTCCGCTTGGGAGCAATCGGTTGGCCATCTTTCGCTACTTCTGTGATCGTGAACCTTTCATCTGGGCGCAACCTTTTGTTCGGGCCTCGTCTCCTTACCTCGTCGGACTTTGAAACAGTTGAGGCTCCCTCCTCCGTTCGGTCACCGGAGCCATGATCATGATCTCCTTCCTCCGCCATTCGGTCACCGGAGCCGTCATGATCTCCTTCCTCCTCCATTGTTGGATCACTGGAGCCGTCATCCTCTCCTTCCTGATAATCGGTGTCGTTGAGATACGACAAGGGATCACCTCCGGCGCGGATTATATCCCCCAACAACTGTTCTTTTTATAAGTCTCTTTGATCCATAGTTTCTGCAAATTTTATACAACATGGCAATATACAAACATGAGATATGCAAATCAATACAAGGCAATGCAACAATACAATCATATAATATCACTAATACATCATCGAATAGTATTATATAATATCACTAATACAGATATAGTTGACGTCTCGCGGCGCATGCGGTGGACACCCAAAGAGAAGGAACTATGACAGGATCATAGCTCGGGTGAGATCCCTGAAGAACCTGCCAGGTATTGGAGAACCTGACGTCCAACGCAACCATGTAGCGTCGGACGTGCTCGTCCTCCTCCCTGACACGGCGACGTACCACCTCCGCGGGGGCCGGCTCCCTCTGCACCGACAGTGGTCCACGCGACCGCCACCAAAGAACCTCTGGGTCGACGACGGGACCCTCATTCCTCACCAAGCTGGGCGCGCCGGAAGGCAGCACCTCCCAGTGCGAGCCCGGCGGAGCCCAGTCCCGGACATGGCGCCTCTCAAGCAGGTGGTCGCCGGCGCCGAGTCGACGACGAGGATGCAGGCCGGGCATCGTCGACGTCGATAACAAATTCTACAACTATTTAGATTCCTACTATTTAATAAACTTTAATAAAGATGATTGCATTTGACAACTATGACAATAATAACATATTTAACAACAATGACACATTTTCTACTTAAGCGATCGTCGGGGACTCCTCCCCGGCGATCCTTGGGGACTCCTCGGGTTCGCCGACTAAAACAACGAAAACTTTGTTACAACTAAAACAACTAAAACAACAAATTAATAAAACAAACTAAAACAACTAATAAAAATAGTAAAACAAAAAAAAACACGTGCGAGGGCCGGGGCAGGCCAGCGGCGCCGGCGCACGCGGCCGCGGTGGCCACGGTGGCCGCGGAGGAGGGGGCAGGAACAAGGGGCAGGAGTTCACCGGCGACGACGGGGCTCGGGGAGGTGGCGCGGGCGGCGTCCGGCGTCGGGGGCGGCAACGACGTCGACGAGGACGAGGAGGCACGCGGGGACGGACTCGGGGCGGCGGTGAGGAGGCGCGCGGGGACGGGCTCGGGGTGGCGGCGAGGTCAGGCTCAGGGGCGGCGGCGACGACGGGCTCGGGGGCGGCGGTTAGGACGGGCTCGGGGGCGGCGGCGACGACGAGGACGGGCTCGGGGGCGGCGGCGACGACGAGGACGGGCTCGGGGGCGGCGGCGACGACGAGGACGGGCTCGGGGACGGCGGCGACGACGAGGACGGGCTCGGGGGTGGCGGCGAGCTCCGGCAGCCTGGCGGCGTCGGGGCAGGGCGTCGGCGTCGGGGCGAATGGTAGAGAATGGGGGAAATTTCGACAAGTCCCGCCTTATATGCGAAAAACTTTTGTCCCGGTTGGTGTCTCCAACCGGGACTAATGCAGCCCTTTCGTCCCGGTTGGTGCCACCAACCGGGACCAAAGGTAAATTTCAGCAGCCCAAAGGGCGGGAAGCAGAGACCTTTGGTCCCGGTTGGTGGCTCCAACCGGGACGAAAGGGGGGCATTAGTCCCGGTTGGAGCCACCAACCGGGACGAAAGGGCTGCATTGGTCCCGGTTGTAGCCACCAACCGGGACTAAAGGGTTGGTCCTGGCTGTGGTGGGAGTTTAGTCCCACCTCACCAAGCGAGGGGCGCTCGCACCGGTTTATAAGCCCGCCCCTCTCTGCCTTGTTGAGATCGTCTCAAAGTGAAAATAGTTGCCCTTATACGGGAAATTTGACCTGAAATCAAAGTGTATTTCACTCTGATTTCAGGTCGAATTTTCCCTATAAGCGCATCTATGTTCATTTTTGCTATTTTTATGTTATTTTTTTGCATATTAAAAGTTCTTAACAAAAAATACTTTATGAATATTCTTTTTGCTATTAAAGTTTTTAACAAAAATAACTTTTGGAAGATGTCTATCTCGGACCACATCGTCTATTAAAATAACCTTGGGAAAACACATCTATTACAAAGGGATTTCAATTTTTTAAACATATTTTAACTCAAGACTTTTTCTGCATTCAATATGCACCATTCAAAGCCACATCATCACTTTTCAACCCTTTTCTGACCTCATTTACTATTTTTCATGTATTTCATGATTTATTTTGAGCTAAAATGACCCTCAATTGAAAAGCACTGCAAATGAACTCTGAAATGGTTGAAAGTTGGCATGGTATCATCATTTCACCCACATAGCATGTGCTAAAAAGTTGAGAGGGTTACGGCAAAAACTGGATGCACTTCGTGTATAAAATGAACAATCTCTTTCGAAGTGTCAGGGCTTTGGACGAAAACTCATCAGTTACAAAAGGATTTCAAAATTTTAAACATATTTCAAGTCAAGACTTTTTATGCATTCAATATGCACCATTCAAAGCCACATCATCACTTTTCAAACCTTTTCTGACTTCATTTGCTATTTTTCATGCATTTCATGATTTATTTTGAGTTAAGATGACCCTGAATTGAAAAGCACTTCAAATGAACTCTGAAATGGTTGAAAGTTGGGATGGTATCATCATTTCACCCACATAGCATGTGCTAAAAAGTTGAGAGGGTTACGGCAAAAACTGGATGCACTTCGTGTACAAAATGAACAATCTCTTTCGAAGTATCAGGGTTTCAGACGAAAACTCATTAGTTACAAAAGGCATTTCATTTCTTGACATGTAACTGCAGTGATATTCTAGATCAAAGCCATCATCAGAATAGTTATGGAGAGAAAGTCTTCACTTTTTCTTCGCGTGTGTCCCTTGCTTATTGCGCCGTAACCATGGATAATCTTCTTCGTTTAACATGGTGCTTGGGTCAGCCTTCACTTTGAAGGGAGGAATTTCATGAAACTTTTCATAATCTTCAGACATGTCTGTCTTGCCCTCCACTCCCACGATGTCTCTTTTCCCTGAAAGAACTATGTGGCGTTTTGGCTCATCGTATGATGTATTCGCTTCCTTATCTTTTCTTTTTCTCGGTTTGGTAGACATGTCCTTCACATAGAAAACCTGCGCCACATCATTGGCTAGGACGAATGGTTCGTCTGTGTACCCAAGATTGTTCAGATCCACTGTTGTCATTCCATACTGCGGGTCTACCTGTACCCCGCCTCCTGACAGATTGACCCATTTGCACCGAAACAAAGGGACCTTAAAATCATGTCCATAGTCAAGTTACCATATCTCCACTATGTAACCATAATATGTGTCATTTCCCCTGTTGGTTGCTGCATCAAAGCGGACACCACTGTTTTGGTTGGTGCTCTTTTGATCTTGGGCGATCGTGTAAAATGTATTCCCATTTATCTCGTACCCTTTGTAAGTCAATATAGTCGAAGATGGTCCCCTGGCCAACGAGTACAGCTCATCTGCAACAGTGGTGTTACCCATGAGATGTGTTTGCAACCAACTGCCGAAAGTCCTGATGTGTTCACATGTAATCCAGTCGTCACACTGCTCCGGGTGTTTGGAGCGCAGAATATTCTCGTGTTCATTGACATACGGGGTCACCAAGGTAGAATTCTGTAGAACAGTGTAGTGTGCTTGAGACCAAGAATGCCCGTCCCTACATATTATTGAATTCGCTCCTAGCATGCCTTTTCCAGTCAGTCTCCCCTCATACCGCGATTGAGGGAGACCAATCGGCTTATGGTCAGGAATAAAGTCAACACAAAACCCAATGCTTTCCTCTGTTTGATGGCCCTTGGAGATGCTTCCTTCTGTCCTAGCACGGTTACGAACATATTTCTTTAAGACTCCCATGAACCTCTCAAAGGGGAACATGTTGGGTAGAAATACAGGGCCCAGAATGCCAAGCTCGTCGACTAGATGAACTAGGACGTGCGTCATGATATTGAAGAAGGATGGTGGGAACACCAGCTCGAAACTGACAAGACATTGCACCAAGTCACTCTTTAACCTTGGTAGGATTTCTGGATCGATTACCTTCTGAGAGATTGCATTGAGGAATGCACATAGCTTCACAATGGCTAATCGAACGTTTTCCGGTAGAAGCCCCCTCAATGCAACCGGAAGCAGTTGCGTCATAATCACGTGGCAGTCATGAGACTTTAGGTTCTGGAACTTTTTCTCTGCCATATTTATTATTCCCTTTATATTCGACGAGAAGCCAAACGGGACCTTCATACTGAGCAGGCATTCCAAGAAGATTTCCTTCTCTTCTTTGGTAAGAGCGTAGCTAGCAGGACCTTCATACTGCTTTGGATGCATGCCGTGTTTTTCGTGCGCATGTTGCTTGTCCTCCCGTGCCTCTGGTGTATCTTTTGTCTTCCCATACACTCCCAAGAAGCCTAGCAGGTTCACGCAAAGATTCTTCGTCACGTGCATCACGTCGATTGCAGAGCGGACCTCTAGGTCTTTCCAATAGGGTAGGTCCCAAAATATAGATTTCTTCTTCCACATGGGTGCGCGTCCCTCAGCGTCATTCGGAACAGATAGTCCGCCAGGACCCTTTCCAAAGATTACTTGTAAATCATTGACCATATCAAGTATGTGATCACCAGTACGGAGGGCGGGCTTCTTCCGGTGATCTGCCTCACCTTTGAAATGCTTTCCTTTCTTTCGACATTGATGGTTTTTCGGAAGAAATCGACGATGCCCCAGGTACACATTCTTCCTGCATTTGTCCAAATATATACTATCGGTGTCATCTAAAAAGTGCGTGCATGCGTGGTATCCCTTGTTTGTCTGTCCTGAAAGGTTACTGAGAGCAGGCCAATCATTGATGGTTACAAACAGCAGAGCATATAGGTCAAATTCCTCCTGTTCGTTCTAATCCCACACACGTACACCTTTTCCATTCCACAGTTGTAAAAGTTCATCAACTAATGGCCTTAGGTACACATCAATGTCATTGCCGGGTTGCTTAGGGCCTTGGATGAGCACTGGCATCATAATGAACTTCCGCTTCATGCACAACCAAGGAGGAAGGTTATACATACATAGAGTCACAGGCCATGTGCTATGCTTGCTGCTCTGATCCCCAAAAGGATTAACGCCATCTACACTTAAACCAAACCATACGTTCCTTGGGTCACCTGTAAAGTCCCCCACTTTCTCTCGATCTTTCTCCACTGCGATCCATCACCGGGTGCTCTCAACTTCCCGTCTTTGTTACGGTCTTCCTTGTGCCATCTCATCAACTTGGCATGCTCTTTGTTTCTGAACAAACGTTTCAACCGTGGTATTATAGGAGCATACCACATCACCTTGGAAGGAACCCTCTTCCCGGTGCGCTGACCCTCAACATCACCAGGGTCATCTCGTCTGATCTTATACCGCAATGCACAGCATACCGGGCATGCGTTCAAATCCTCATACGCACCGCGGTAGAGGATGCAGTCATTAGGGCATGCATGTATATTCTGCACCTCCAATCCTAGAGGGCAGACAACCTTCTTTGCTTCGTATGTACTGTCGGGCAATTCGTTGTCCTTTGGAAGCTTATTCTTCATTATTTTCAGCACCTTTTCAAATGCCTTGTCAGATACACCATTCTCTGCCTTCCATTGCAGCAATTCCAGTGTGGTACCGAGCTTTGTGTTGTCATCTTCGCAATTTGGGTACAACCCTTTTTGTGATCCTCTAACATGCGATCGAACTTCAACTTCTCCCTTTCACTTTGGCATTGTCTCTTTGCATCAACAATGACCCGGCGAAGATCATCATCGGGCACATCGTCTGGTTCTTCCTCTTGATCTTCAGCTTCCCCCATTGCAGCATCACCGTATTCAGGGGGCGGATAGTTGTCATCATCCTCTTCTTCTTCGTTGTCTTCCATCATAACCCCTCTTTCTCCGTGCTTGGTCCAAACATTATAGTGTGGCATGAAACCCTTCTCAAGCAGGTGGACGTGAAGGGTTTTCGAGTTAGAGTAATCCTTCGTATTCCCACAGATAGTACATGGACAATACATAAAACCATTCTGCTTGGTTGCCTCAGCCACTTCGAGAAAATTATGCAGGCCCTTAATGTACTCGGAGGTCCGTCGGTCACCGTACATCCATTGTCGGTTCATCTGCGTGCATTATATAATTAAGTGTATCAAAAACCATTACAAAACATCATGAATAGAGAAGTGACCAAATTAATAGAAGTTCATCATCACATTAAAACGAAAGTACAGTAGTGACCAAAATAAATACAAAAAATTCATACTTCTAGAGCATTTGAAATGAGCTAAACTAGCAGTGAGAGATAAAACGATGAAGTCGTTAACCTTTTAGAACACTTGTGTAGTTGGTGCACCGCCAAACCTAAACAAATCTTAGGGAAAATGTAGCTTGGAGGTCGAGCTTGGAGAGGAGGAAACTTAAGTGTGGCTGCGGCATTTCATCGAACACCTCATGTGCATAGGAGGTGAGAACAGAGAGCAACACACCTCCCAAACGCCGCCCGGCCAAAAAACAGAGGAGTGAGCGGGCAGGGGCGAGCATATATATAGGCATTGTATAAGTACCGGTTGGTGGCTAGCACCGGGACTAAAGGTGCCTATTTAGTCCCGGTTCCAGCCACCAACCGGGACTAAATGGGTTCGGCCAGGAGCGAGGCCCTTTAGTCCCGGTTCGTGTCTGGAACCGGGACTAAAGGGGTCACACGAACCGGGACTGGTTCCAGCTGAGGCCCGGCCGGCGCCCTGGCCTCACGAACCGGGACTGATGCACCCATCAGTCCCGGTTCGTAACACGACCGGGACTAATGCAATATTCTGGCCCGTTTCAAAGCCCTGTTTTCTACTAGTGACACAATGTAATGGAGGAAAGCTATCTGAGTCTGTATGCCTAACCTCGATGGCGAGCTCGACTGGCCGTGGATGAGGCCTTATCTCAGGACAGGAGCTCATTTGGCACGCCTTGATCTCCCGGAGAGTGCGAGAAGACCGTATAAGTCCATCTCCAATGGCTATCGAGCCATGGGGCCTCCCGCCGCCAACTATCATCACCATCTTTGGATCAATAGGATGCTGGCTCGGGTTAAAGTCCTCCCCTTTCCTCGCCTTCCCCTGATCTCTGTACCTCACGAGCTTGTGGTGGGAGGATATGTTGGTGAAGTTCTCAGGATGATCGAGGTCAGACTCAGAGAATGCTTTGGCGTTCTTGTGCGAGGCAGTATGGGCCATGGCATAGAGGTCGTACACTTCTGGCACCTCCGTGTTATTGTAGTGCGCCTAAAAGAGAGAGAGAGAGGAACAAAGTATTAGTAAAGGGCTCAAGCTAGCATCAAGAATGAATTGCATGAATCATGAAGCAAACCACATACCCAGTTCCGCCCGAACTGATATAAGTTGGCGCTGCCTTGATGGAGTGGCTCACCAACCATTTTGGCACGTCGGTCCTTGGCATTGTTGTGGACGGCTAGCCATTCGTCTGAGCACCACTCATCCACCAACGCCTCCCAACAATCCATCTTATTTGCACGCCATCTCGGGGGCACCTAAGTTAGTAAAGAGAAATTTGAGTGCTACGCCTACGAATCAAATCAAGGAAACTAAGTACAAGGCCTTAAGAATAGGTAATTACCTTCATGTACTGCTCCTTCTGCAGAAACTTTCCGCGGCACGACGACTTGTCCTTCTTAACACCACGCAAGGCATAGTAGTCTCGAACAGACTGTGGCCGAGCCTCGTGCCGTAAGTTCTGTATTAGGCGCCTGCACTCGCCATCGATAACCTTTGCCGTCGCCTCCTCGTATCCCTCCTCACACCTGTAGAAGGTCTGCAATCAAACAAGACAACACTGATTAGTACAATAACTAGCTATTGTTGATTTTTAATTGTGTAAAGGAGAAATTACCCAAAACTGTCTGATCACCATGTCGGCCTTCGTGTGGCACAAGACACCGTCGATCATCTCCTCCGGCGGGGCCGGGGCAGCCAAGTAGTGCTCCCAGGTCAATCCTAGCTATGGAAGATAACCCTCACCGGGAAACGTGACAAACCCCGGAAAGTTTTGCCGGCAAATCACACCAAGGACGGTGTTGGGCCTGCGGACATCCCTGCCGTGTTTCCAACCCCTGCAGTATGACAAAGCCAACACATTAGATATTTGAAGAAACATGAAGGCAAAAGGTTAAAAAAGAGTAAATGCACTTACTTCTCCCCATCAGGCCTAATCACCGGCCTCTGCTCGTGGGTCGCCGGCACGGGCGGGAGCCGTGTACTACCACCCCGGTAGACGGTGGCCCCCTCAACCACCTCGTCCTCGCTATGAGAAAACGGATCCCCGCCACCATCAGCATGGTCACTTGGCTCCTGCTGACACAGATCCGGCCAGGTATCCCATGGGGTCTTCTGGGACGTAGCCCGATCCCTGCTCTACTCCGGAGTCTCGTGGGACGAAGCGTCTGGGACAGGAGTCTCGCGGGTCGAAGGCTCGTCGACCCGAGGCTCATGGACAGGAGTCCGCGTAGCCTCCACCTCACATGGGTCCACCCTAGCAGTCCTGTGCTCGGGTGAATCAGCTGCAGGTGGCGGCGAGGAAAGCGTAGCAGCCTGCATACCTCTCCCGTGGGCACGTGTACCTCTACCTCCTCCTCTCTTCTTCCCCCAACCTCCTCTCCCGGTGGGCATCGGCGCCGATGAAGAAGCGCCCACTTGTGTCTGCAAACTGTCGAGCAACACTCTTCGGAGAGAATTGGGTGGAATGAAAGTACCCCTCCCACCACGCGCCGACGAAGAAGCTGCGGATCGCTCTGGACCCGCGCCCACCATCTTTCAACACCTGCCATGACAAAGAGTAAACGAAATTAGTACAACATAAAAAAATTGAATACCGACATGAATAATAATATGTATATAATTTAAGTGTATCATCATCATGTATATAATAAAAATTGAATACCTGACATGAACTAATAATAATATTGATCGTCTATATATGCTCCGGGATCAATAAATGCATCATCATCATCACTATCATCAATAAATGCATCATCATCACTATCGGGAACAACATGTGAAAGGCCTCCTTTATGTAATCGGTCAAGCATTGACAGGTCATCCGCAACAGTAACCTCTTCTTCTTCCGGCTCTTCTTGTTCCGGCTGAGCGGTGAAGTCAGATTCACTGTCGCTGTCTACTTCAATGTTCTAGGGTGAAGTAGAGCGGTTCTTGAAACGTTTTTTTGGAAAGACGTGTTTCTTGGAAGAATTCTCCCTCATATGTGTCTGGGTTAATGTGAGGTTCATAATCCTCTTCATTGAGGGGATGTGGTCTAAAACGTGGCAGCACTTCATAAACGACATCCCAACCATTCAGATTTGGATCAGTTTGGCAGGCCCACGGTAGATAGAAA
The DNA here is from genome assembly GCA_039707655.1 of Elymus sibiricus. Lineage (NCBI taxonomy): Eukaryota > Viridiplantae > Streptophyta > Magnoliopsida > Poales > Poaceae > Elymus > Elymus sibiricus. Next base: position 507,650,504 of record CM077665.1, read on the forward strand.
ACTTGGGTCGCCTGTTGAGCCGTAATATAGACATCGGGAACATCTAAATGGGTGCTTTGTTTGATTTCGACTAGCCCTATATGTTCATGAGTCCTTCTAGTCTCCTTCGGCTGGAACCAATAACATTTGAAGACTACGACGTTCGGTGGGTTTTCACCATAGAATAGAAGTTCATAAATTGCTTCAACTCTTCCATAATATGCGGTACCTCCTTCTCTGATAGCAGAGACACAACAATTTGTAGACTTTCGATCGGCCATAGATAGCTCTTTGCCAAAGGTACGAAAGCAATACCCGTTGATGTCGTATTTGTCAAATGAACGGACCTTATAGTCAAAACCATTAGCGACTTGTCTCAATTCGGCGTCCATAGACTCTGAATTAGCCTAAAAGTTTAATACGAAAGGATTGTTGCATTAGCCGCAAATTAGACGAAGAAATGAAAAGGTCTAATGGAAATTACCGTTTGTTTGAACCAAGAGATGAAACCGGGATAGCTGCCTCCATGCTTTCCCAGAAGCTCATACTCTTTGATGGAATCCTTTTGGATCACCACTCCATCCGAGAATTTGGCGACGTATCGACTGTATCAAATATCCGGGAATAAGAGCAGTTCAAAGGAATTAGAAGTTGCGAAACAATGTACCGAGAACTTACTCGATGTACGGCCGCACTTCTGTTAGGTTGTTGAAGATATACAACGAAATGGTCCGCCATTCTTCGACATCCAACGCTATTGCTTTCGAATCACCGGCTGGTGCGAGCTTCCCTTTGAATAGGCTGAGGTTGGATCGACCTTTTTTAGGGTCGCCAGCATTGTACCGAGGCTTCGGATTAGGCAAATGATGATTTTTGCCTTCATAGTGTGCTGTCACGAAGTTTGCCGCCTCCTCAGTAATGAATGTCTCAGCCATCGATGCTTCAATTCTACGTTTATTTTTACATTTTGCTCGAAGCGTCTTCTGTATCCTCTTAGTTGCATAGCACCAACGATTTAGCACAGGCCCCCCCAATCTTGCCTCAGTCGGGAGATGCAAAATCAAATGCTGCATTGGATTAAAGAAGCCCGGTGGAAAGAACTTCTCTAACTTGCAGATCAACTCCGGCGCCAACTCTTCCATTTCATCTAGCACGCCAGGCGATAATTCTTTCGCACAAAGAGAACGGAAGAAATAGCCCAGCTCTGCCAGTACTAGCCATTCATCCTCAGGGATAAAGCCACGCAACATCATCGGCATTACCGGCTCAAACCATATGTGCCAATCATGACTCTTGAGACCAAATATTTTCAATTTGTCAAGACTCGCTCCCCTCTTTAGATTTGCTGCATACCCATCGGGGAACATCAACTACATTTTCACCCCGAAGATCATTTACCTCATAGCTGGCCTTCCAAGATTGAACCATGCCTTTGGCTTTGTCCAATTCTGCTTTCCTTTCGGTTGTCGCATGTTTTGTAACGGTCTATCTGAAAGCACATTTGCTCCCTTGGTGGTTTTGGTAATTCATAACAACATATAAGTCATCGAACTAATGTTTATACCAAGTATATTTCAGGAAATGTTCAATGATCGGGATGGCAAAAGGATTGAGGAGATTGTGGAATACCCCAAGATACAAGGAAATAGGTTGGCAAAGCTTCAAGCAAGAGGACTCTACATTTTATATTTGTGAGAAATCACTTTGAGTCCATAGGAAAGCCAATATTATTAAAAGGGGGTAAGGTTTTGTTGGTGAACAAAATGCTCATACGTGCACAAGTGATAGTCACCAAAAACACCCACAAGCTCTCCCACCAAAGTCTGTCATAGCCAAATACACAAAATCGGTACAACCAACTTTTCCATTTCGGTGCCACCGATTCTCATCTCAGACAGACTCAGCCAAACCCTAGCCACTTCGGTGCAACCGATTCCATACCGGTGCCACCGAGTTTGGGTTGCCAACTCTCTGTTATGCAAATTCACAATATCGGTGCAACCGAGATTGCTGGATCGGCGTCACCGAGATTGTCAATCTGACCGTTGGTCACCTTATCGGTGCAACCGAGTTTTCTATATCGGTCTCACCGAGATTCAAAAGTTGCCACCTTTTGGTCACTTCGGTACCACCGAGATTAACACATCGGTGTCACCGAGTTGGTCATTTTGTGTGTAACGGTTGGATTTTTGGGGATGCCTATATATACCCCTTCACCACCACCTACTCGACAGAGAAGCACTCAGAACTATTCCATACTTGCCCCATCCAGTTTTCTGAGAGAGAGCCACCTACCCTTGTGTTGAGGTCAAGATCTTCCACTCCAACCATATGGATCTTGATTTCTAGCCTCCCCAAGTTGCTTTCCACCAATCCCATCTCTTCCACCAAGCCAAATCTGTGAGAGAGTGATTGTGTGTTGAGGAGTCTATCATCTTGAAGCACAAGAGCAAGGAGTTCATCGTCATTACCGAGCCTATTACCTTTTGGAGGGTGGTGCCTCCTAGATTGGTTAGGTGTCGCTTGGGAGCCTCCTACTTCGTGTTGTGGAGTGAACCAAGAAGTTTGTACGGGCAAGGAGATCGCCTACTTCGTGAAGATCTACCCATAGTGAGGCTAGTCCTTCGTGGACGGAAGCCGTTATGGAATAGTCAAGGTTGCTACTTCGTGGACCCTTATGGGTGGAGCCCTCCGTGGACTCTCGCGACCGTTACCCTCCGTGGGTTGAAGACTCCATAAACGTGGATGTATGATAGCACCACCTATCGGAACCACGGGAAAAATCATCGTGTCTACAACTGCGTTTGATCCTCCTACCCTATCCCTTCTATACATGCTTGTTGTTACTTTCCACTGCTATACTCTTAGACATAATTGTGTAGGGTGTACTTGACTTGCCATGAAATGCTAAAAACTGTCAACCCTAAAACTTGGTATAGGCAAAACTTTTATTTGGTCAAGTAGTCTAATCACCCCCCTCTAGACATACTTTCGGTCCTACAAGTGGTATCAGAGCTTTGGTCTCCATTGCATTGGTCTCACAACCTAGGAGAGTATGGCGTCTGGTGTGGGAAGTTATCATGGTAGAGGTCCGTACTTTGATGGCACTAATTTTGCTAGTTTGAAGCACAAAATGAAAATGCATATTCTTGGTCATAACCCCGCCGTTTGGGCTGTTGTTCGTGTTGGCTTGCAAGGTGAATTCTTTTTGGATGGAAAGAAACCGGATCGCGAAGCGACCGCAGATGAGTTGAAGATGTTGCAATACAATGCTCAAGCATGTGACATTCTCTTCAACTGCTTATGCCCCGAAGAATTCAACAAAACCAGCCGTCTTGAGAATGCAAAAGAGATATGGGATACTTTGGTCGATATGCACGAAGGTACCGAGTCCGTGAGAGAATCCAAGTTAGATGTTCTTCAAGGTCAGCTTGATAAGTTCAAGATGAAGGATGGTGAAGGAGTCGCAGAGATGTACTGTAGGCTAGCTCTCATCACAAATGAGATTGCCGGCCTAGGAAGCGAAGAAATGACCAACAAATTCATCATCAAGAAGATACTTAGAGCTTTGGATGAGAGATACGACACCGTGTGCACATTGATCCAAATGATGCCCAACTACAAAGATCTCAAGCCTACGGAAGTCATCGGAAGGATTGTTGCTCATGAGATGACGCTCAAAGACAAGGAAGAGCTTCATCACAAGTCTAGCGGTGCTTACAAAGCCACGAGTGATGCTCCCGCGACTTCAAGCAACAACCTTGTCACCAATGAAGAGATAAGCCTCATGGTCAAGAAATTCAACAAATTCTACAAGAATAGAGGCAAAGAAAGAAGCTCCAACTCAAGATATGATGAGAGGCGTTCGTCAAGTCGTGACCGCAATTGCTACAATTATGGGAAGCCTGGACACTACTCCAATGAGTGCACGGCTCCCTACAAACGAAGAGAAGAGTCACCTCGAAGACGAAGCTCAAGGAATGAATCACCTCAAAGAGAGAGAAGGAGTAGAGATGATCGTTATGAACGAAGACACTCAAGGAGAAGTAGAGATTCGGAGAAGAAGGACAAGTACACCAAGAGCTACACAAGAAGGAAACATCAAGCTCATGTTGGTGAATGGGTTTCCGGCTCCGACTCCGACAACAACTCCGAGAGAAGCTATCACTCCGACTCCGACTATAGTCAAGATGATGGTGTTGCCGGAATTGCTCTAGTGACTACCAACTCCCATGATCTATTTGACTCACCAAACGAAGGGAGTGGAAGTTGCTTCATGGCTAAAGGCCCCAAGGTATCACACCCCGAGTATCTTGATTTTGATAGTGATGAAGATGATTTGCTTTGTGATGATGACTTGCTTTGTGATAAAACTAGTGATGTTGATCAAAATGAACTTGATAATTCTCATGCTAGTCAAGATAAGTCAATTGATGATGATAAGGTGAAAATAGAAGAACTAACTAAAGAACTAAACACTCTTAAGTTAGCTCATGAATCTACTCTCGAAGATCATAGAGAGCTGGTGAGAACTCATGAGAAGCTCAACTTGGAGCAAGAGCATGAGTTTCTTAAAGCTATCAATGACGATCTCCGAAAGAAGACTTCATCTTATCTAGCCAAACGACTACTCTTGTCTACTTTCATGCCACAAGTTAAATCTAAACAAACTAGTAACAAAGGCAAGAAAGGTTCTTCATCTAGTAGCAACAATAAAAATGCTAAACCCAATGATGTTGCTTCTAGTAGTTCTATTGATTCCACTAATGATGATTCTCTTAGCCAAGTCACACTTGAGCAAGAAAATGCTTTATTGAAAGGAATTATAGAAAAAGGTATCTACAAGAGTCTTTCCGGGTGTAAGCAATTTGAGGAAATTGTACGCAAGCACGGAGGATACCGGAAGAATCGTGGTGTTGGCTACTTCAACGCAAATGGAGTTGAATGGGAAGAGGGTCAATATCCCGAGCCCAAGTTTGTTCCTCAAAAGGAGAAGTATGAAAATACTCTTCCCAAGGGGACAAGCACTCAAGATGACCTTCCACCACAAGACCACAAGCTCAAGGGCAAGAACAAGCTTCAAGAGGACATTAACTCATATGAAGAAGAATCCCTAGCTATGGTGGAGTGGGTTCCCAAGGCTACGTCAAGCTCAACTTCTACAAAGGCTACTACAACACCAAGGATCCCCATCAACTTGATGTGGGTCCCCAAGAAGAAGAACTAGTAAGTTCTTGAGGGGTGACTTCGCCAATGAAATTCACTCGTATTCATTATTGGCAAGAACTATTTGCAATCAACATCAACTCTATACAATAGTTCGAGGAGTCACACATTCCCTCAAAGGTAAGCAAGGGACAAGGTAATCAACAAATCAATGGACATCATAACATATGTTTTGCACTCCATGTCCATAGATATCCTTGTATTTGTCTCTTGTGTGTTGGGACTAACCCATGTAGGTGACAAGAGTAAGGAAACAACAAGGATGCTCCCAACTCTTGGTGATCTTCATCAACCTTGAGCATCCACAACTACCTCACCAACATGAAGTCTTCATCGACAAAACCCAAGGTTAGTTTATCCCTCTTATGGGGGGATGTCACATCTAGGGGGAGCTTTACTCTAAGACTTGAGCTAAAGCATCTCTTAGAATGTGACCACATTAAATGCTTTATGTAAAAGTGGTAACCCCACTTGTGCTTAAACGATGAGTATGACCTATGATCAAGTATTCTTACTTGGCTCCTAAGTCAAATACTCATATATAGATGACTTTGTCATCGCCCAAGTGCTTGTTAGATGCTAGTGTGTATGTGCATGTTTATCATGATTTCATTTGACATCTTTATTGTGTGAGCATGTTGGTCTGCATCTATTTTCTCATTCGAGGACATCCAATTGTTGTTATTTGGCTTTTGTTTTATGTTTTGCCAATTGGATGGACAAGAATGCCTAGGACCACTCTTTAGCTTTCTATGCTTTCTCATCTCATATTCCATTCATGCTGCATCACAAAAGTTGAACAAGTACTTTTCGATCCCTCTGTGTGTGGAGCACTCGGAGTTCCGTATCGACAAGGACTGACCATTAAAACCTCCCAAGTGCATCTCGGTGGAACCAACCCCACAATCTCGGTCTCACCGAATGCCTAGGGTTGATTTGGTTTTCTATCTCGGTACTACCGATTCCATATTCTCGGTTACACCGAGTTTCCCTGTCAACTGACAGTTGAAAAACTCGGTGACACCGAAAATCTAGAATCGGCGTCACCGACAGTGGTGGGTATATATACTGTGGACCCCGATGTTTTGAAATTCATCCTCAAACCGTCGCGCCTCAGAACCCTAAGCTGCCGCTTCGAGACCCCTGGTCATCGCCCTTGTCTCCCTGTGCTCCTCCGCCGCTGGGAATTGCCGCCGTCGACGAAATCTTCTCCATCGTCGCCGCCGTAGCGGATCCGTCGCCGAGTTAGGGTACGGATTCGACCTCCTTTGCGCTCCCCATCTGATTCTCGCGCACTGGATTTGTTTTTCTCCATAAGCCACAGCTTGCACATCGTTCTATCCACAAGAAATTTCCATAGTCTAGCGAATGATCGATTTTCTAGGGTTTGCCTTCCGCCCGATGAAACTCGGTAGAACCGAAGTGAGAAAATCGGTACCACCGATTTTCTTGTCTGTGCTGCTGAGAACTGTCTCGGTGAAACCGAGTGCTTCTTTTTGGTCCCACCGAAAAGAGTGCCAAGTTTCTGTTAATGAGATAGTCAGTCTCGGTGACACCGACAATTTTGCTTCGGCTGTACCGATATTCATGTGAGAGAATGCAAAACTTTGAAAATCCTTTGTTCAAATCTTTCAAAAACCAGCCACATTTTGTGATGACTCATCCTATTCTGCTCCTTTATACTCTATTCACAGGGTCAGATATGTCAGGAGTTGAGGACAGTGAGAACAGCTTCAGAGAGCAAAGTGTTGAGATGGATTCAGGCACTAGTCCTGAGTCTAGTTCATCTTCAGATCCAGGCACACCCAGTTCCCATGGATTGCCCAAGGCTGCCACAAGGGCTAGGAAGAAGCTGAATTCAGATGAGGAGGATTCAGACTTCGTTCCAGAAGAGGTTCTTGCTAAGAAGCAAGAGAAGGCTGCCAAGAAGTCTGCAAGTGAAGCTACTTCTTCCAGGAAAGTTGTTGGCAAAGTGTATGCTAGCTCTGCAGCTGGAAGAGCTCCTGAAGGTGCTAGGACAAGGATGGCTCTTCACCTTGAGTCACCCCCAAAGAAGTCATTGCCTGAGAAGGCAGGTGAGAAGAAGGGTGCCAGGAAGAGGATTGTTTATGCTGTTAGCAGGCAGACCTCCATGTTTGAGGACCCTGAGGAGGCTGCTGCTGCTGCTGCTGAGGAGGAGGAAGAACATGCTGAGAAAGCCCCTCCCAAGAAGAAGCAAAAGAAGCTTATGTCTGATGCTATGCCAAAGACTGGTACTTCCAAGAGCACCAAGTCTGCTGCAAAGAAGCCTGCTGCTGAGAAGCCCAAGAGATTGTCTAGGCAGATTCCAGCTTCTGAGAAGAACAAAGGAACCACCTCCAGAGTTGAGGATGAAGATGCTATGTCTGCATTGATGAAGCTTACGCCACACCTTCCAGTACACAATATCAGTTATCCACTCGCCGAGGATATGAAGAAGAGGAGGGACTCTGGTCTGAGGGCATGGAGAGCTGTTGATCCATATGCCCAGAGAAAGAAGACATCTGTGGACTACAGATTCTACACCAAAGAGCAACATGATTTCTATGAGACTGTGCTCTTTGACAAGAGTCCAGCTGTGAGTGATATGCGGTATGTTGATTGGAAATTCATCAAGGAGAATGAGGAATACTTTCCAAGTGTCCAAGACAATTTCCACTGCATTGGTCTAGATGAGTTCGTTGGCAGAGAGTTCACCGCTTGGAATGATGAGATGATCATGCAATTCTACTCCACTTCACATTTCTATGGAGATGGTAGAATTGTATGGATGACTGAAGGTGCAAGGTATGAATCTACTGTTGAGGAGTGGGCTACCATCTTAGGAGTCCCAGAAGCACAGGATGGTGATTTGGATGTCTACTCAGAATCCAAGGAGAGCCACAATGCTATGGCCAATATGTATAAGGAGATCCCTGCTGTTAACGTGAAGTCTCACAGGCTAGGATCCATCTACTTTCTTCAGGCTGGCCTCCGCACCATGAACACCATTCTGAGGCATACCTTGATGCCCAAGTCAGGAGATGACAAGATGATCCGAGGCTACTCCATTAACATGTTGATCCACCTTGACAGACACACCAGGATCAGAGTCATGGACTTGATTGTTGAGACAGTCAAGAGGGTTGCCGCTGATCAGAAGCGCTCTTGTTGTTATGCACCCTATATCCAGATGCTCATCAATTCAAAATTGGAGAAGCACATATTTTCTCTAGATCGACCCCACTTGCCCCTACAGCCAGATCTCAAGGACAACGTTGTGGTGATGGACCCAGAACATCCCACATCAGCTGCAGCTCAGGCAGAAGCAGAGGCAGCTAGAGCCACTAGTGCTCAAGTCCCCAGATCAAGGAACGAGCAAATGGATCTCTTGATCTCATCAGTTCAGGACATGAAGAAGGACATTAAGGGGATTCTGGACAACCAGAACAGTCTTGTGAGGATCTTCGAGAACAGGATCAAGACCCTTAATGATAAGGTGGATGGGCTGACCAGGACAGTTAATGAGCTCAAGAAGGAAGTTGACTCAGTGCCTCTTCCTCAGACTTCTTCAGACGATGATGATGTTGATGATGAGGATGGATCACCTCTCAGGCCAAGCACACAGTTTACCACTCAGGCCAGATCAGCCACTGTGCCAGCTCCTGACTTGAGGCCCTCTTCATCAGCTCCAGCCACTGTCACCTCAGCTCCATCAGCTCCAGTTCCTCCAGTTGCCACTCCAACTCCATCCACGACATCTGCAGATATCTTCGCCAACGCTGTTCTCTCGACTCCTTCATCAACTACCGGAGGAGATCAGCCCAAGAACGCTTAGATATATGCCTTTGAACTTTTTGGTAACTTGTTGCCAAAGGGGGAGAAGTGTATATAGATCTTTAGGCTTCGAGTGAGAGAGCGTTTTGGTTGTTATTCACTGTTTCAAAACATTTGATCTTTTGGTTGCTTGTGACACATGTTTGTGGTGTTTGATCATACGCTTTATGTGTGATGCTACTATTTCCTATCATCTTAATGCTTGTGAGATGATCATTCACCTTTGCTTGATTGTGTTGTGCTATGATGTTCACTCTTATTATTATCGCACACCACCAAGTTGTATGTGACATGGAAGAAGTGCCCCATGTACCTAATCGATTGTGCATTTGCATTCAAACGCAAATTCAAAATAATGCACAAATTTAGGGGGAGCTCTTGCTTATCACATACCTCTCAAAGCGACGATTATATTCATTGATTATATCATATGTCGAAGCTTTGATCTATATGTTGTCATCAATTACCAAAAAGGGGGAGATTGAAAGCACATTTGCTCCCTTGGTGGTTTTGGTAATTCATAACAACACATAAGTCATTGAACTAATGTTTCTACCAAGTATATTTCAGGAAATGTTCAATGATAGGGATGGCAAAAGGATTGAGGAGATTGTGGAATACCCCAAGATACAAGGAAATAGGTTGGCAATGCTTCAAGCAAGAGGACTCTACATTTTATATTTGTGAGAAATCACTTTGAGTCCATAGGAAAGCCAATACTATTAAAAGGGGGTAAGGTTTTGTTGGTGAACAAAATGCTCATACGTGCACAAGTGATAGTCACCAAAAACACCCACAAGCTCCCCCACCAAAGTCTGTCATAGCCAAATACACAAAATCGGTACAACCAACTTTTCCATTTCGGTGCCACCGATTCTCATCTCAGACAGACTCAGCCAAACCCTAGCCACTTCGGTGCAACCGATTCCATACCGGTGGCACCGAGTTTGGGTTGCCAACTCTCTGTTATGCAAATTCACAATATCGGTGCAACCGAGATTGCTGGATCGGCGTCACCGAGATTGTCAATCTGACCGTTGGTCACCTTATCGGTGCAACCGAGTTTTCTATATCGGTCTCACCGAGATTCAAAAGTTGCCACCTTTTGGTCACTTCGGTACCACCGAGATTAACACATCGGTGTCACCGAGTTGGTCATTTTGTGTGTAACGGTTGGATTTTTGGGGATGCCTATATATACCCCTTCACCACCACCTACTCGACAGAGAAGCACTCAGAACTATTCCATACTTGCCCCATCCAGTTTTCTGAGAGAGAGCCACCTACCCTTGTGTTGAGGTCAAGATCTTCCACTCCAACCATATGGATCTTGATTTCTAGCCTCCCCAAGTTGCTTTCCACCAATCCCATCTCTTCCACCAAGCCAAATCTGTGAGAGAGTGATTGTGTGTTGAGGAGTCTATCATCTTGAAGCACAAGAGCAAGGAGTTCATCGTCATTACCGAGCCTATTACCTTTTGGAGGGTGGTGCCTCCTAGATTGGTTAGGTGTCGCTTGGGAGCCTCCTACTTCGTGTTGTGGAGTGAACCAAGAAGTTTGTACGGGCAAGGAGATCGCCTACTTCGTGAAGATCTACCCATAGTGAGGCTAGTCCTTCGTGGACGGAAGCCGTTATGGAATAGTCAAGGTTGCTACTTCGTGGACCCTTATGGGTGGAGCCCTCCATGGACTCTCGCGACCGTTACCCTCCGTGGGTTGAAGACTCCATAAACGTGGATGTACGATAGCACCACCTATCGGAACCACGGGAAAAATCATCGTGTCTACAACTGCGTTTGATCCTCCTACCCTATCCCTTCTATACATGCTTGTTGTTACTTTCCGCTGCTATACTCTTAGACATGCATGTGTAGGGTGTACTTGACTTGCCATGAAATGCTAAAAACTATCAACCCTAAAACTTGGTATAGGCAAAACTTTTATTTGGTCAAGTAGTCTAATCACCCCCCTCTAGACATACTTTCGGTCCTACACTATCACATAGAGCCTCCTGATCGACTCTAGCCTTAGGATTATCCTTTGACTTCCCCTCCATGCCGAACAATGTACCAAAAAGGGCGTCAGCGATATTCTTTTCAGTGTGCATCACGTCGATGTTGTGTGGGCAAAGGAGGTCTTTGAAGTAAGGCAGATCCCATAAGCATGTCTTGTGAGTCCAGGCGTGTTCCCAATTATACCCTTTGAAATACCCTGGACGCTATGGATCAGGCTCGAGTGCATTTAACTGATCCAGGGTCATTTGGCCTATCAATGCAGGTTGTGTAGAGTTTTTGACAACTCTACCTTTGATGAAATTCTTCTTGTCTTTTCTGAACTTATGGTGAGGATCCAGGAACTGTCTATGCAAGTCGAAGCAAGAAAACTTGCGACCCGCCTGCAGCCAACGGAACTGAAGAGCTGCCTTGCATGTGGGGCACGGGAACCTTCCATGCACACACCAGCCAACGAATAGCGCATACGCCGGCAAGTCATGCATCGAGTACATGTACCACACATGCATTGAGAAGTTTTGTTTTGTAGCGGCGTCGTATGTCTTGATCCCATTATCAAAAGCTTCTTGCAATTCATCCTTAAGCGGCTGCATGTACACATTCATATTCTTCCCCGGATAGTTGGGCCCTGGAATTATCAACGTCAGGAAAATGTTCTTTCTTTGCATAATCTGTCCGGGGGGGAGATTGAGTGGAATGACAAATACAGGCCAACAACTGTATTGGGTTGCCGTCATACCAAACACATTGAACCCATCCGTGCTTATGGCGACTCGAGGATGCCTTGGATCTGCCGCTTTATCCTTATGTAATGTATCGAAGTGCTTCCACGCAAAAGCGTCTGAAGTGTGTACCAACATCTGATTCCCATCTACATCTAGTTCGGTTCTTTTGCCCAATTTGTGCCATGTCATCTCTCTGGCCGTCTCTTCGACCATGAAAAGACGTTGAAGTCTTGGTATGATTTGCATATACCGAAGAACATTAACGGGGATTCTGGTCTGAATCTTCTCACCCATATCATTGTCTACCACAACATACCTGGAAAACTTGCAAATGGGACAATAGTTCAAGTCCGCATACTCAAGCCTAAATAAGGCACATCCATTCTCACAGGCATCTATCTTCTCATAGGGCATCTTAAGTACACGGAGGATTTTGTCCGACTGGTACAGGTTTGCAGGCAGTACATGGCCTTTGGGTAGAAAGCGTCCAAATATTGTCATCATCGCGTCGTAGCATTCTCTACCCAGGTTGAATTACGCCTTCAGAGCCATTACTTGCACGATGATATCCAGCTGACAAAGCTCAGTGTGCTCGTGGAGAGGACGTTTTCAAGACTCCAACATTTCATAGATGGCCTTTGCAGATACCTCCATCTCATCGTCCGAATCCCGAGCATCATCAAAGTCTTGCACCATGTCTTCGATCCCGGTACCATGCTCGTCGGTGCGACGACGAACCACCTCAGCTCTGGCACGTTGGGCAGACTCACCATGAAATGTCCACACTGTATAATCAGCGTAAAACCCCACTTCTGCAGGTGTTTACCCATTTCACCCGCTGTCCTCTTTTTAAAGTTGTCGCACCGGACACAGGGGCACCTTGTTTTTTCTTGGCCATTTGCAAATGCGGCTCTCACAACCCCCTTGGTTTTTGTTAACCATTCATTGGTCATGTCTTCCTGACTAGTGTGATCGGTGTACATCCACGCACGATCACTCATCTTGCCTACCTACTAAACACACAAGAAATATATATAATTCATCATATATATTCATCAGTTAATTAAGTTTGTCAATTTTATTACGCCCATGCAACCTACACGCTAATAGGTAAAGATATGTCCTAATCCCACCCGAGTATGTGTAGATTGGGTTCGTTTTCCCATGCCCTGCTCCGGATCCGACGCAGAATTTCGGCAGCACCTCCCCGCTGTTCTCCTGATACACGTCTCGGCAATAAACAGAGAGGATATGTACCCGGAGAACAACAGGGAGGCACTGACGAAATTCTACATCGGATCCGGAGCAGAGCATATGGGAAAACGAACCCAATCTACACATACTCGGGCTGTCCAAGGATAACGTTGGACAATTCGAAAGGATGGCAGTTATAAATATGCAAAGACATGCATATTTATAGATGCCGCCCTTTCGAACGGGAGACGCATACTGGTCACGCATACTGATGATTGAAGACACCTATAGCTAGCAAGTTTCATCGGCACGAAGACCGGAACAGAGCAAATTAAGGGGGGGGGGAGGAGATGTCATTTGTGCTCACCCACGAACGCAGGGGCGGAGGTCGTCCAACGCACGGGGAGGTCGTCGAACACGCCGGTGGTGTGCGATGAACCAGCTCGTGGTTGATGATGCTGTAGGCCGGGGCCCGGCGCTGGATTTGTCTTGCCGTGGCTTCATCAGGGGGGAGCTCGCCGTGCAAGAGGAAAGCCAGAATGGGCCACGAGGGGGCCGAGACGGGAGCCGGCTCGAGCTCAAGTGGAGCGCCGGAGGCAGCCGGAGCCCACGGGCCTGGCTTGTCAGTCCCCGGGACCGGCTCGCCAGCCCCCGGGACCGGCTCGCCAGTCCCCGGGATCAGGGCGCCAGTCCCCGAGACTGAGACAGCAGGGGGTGCGTCAATCGCCATCATGACGGTCATGGAACCGGAGCCGGCCGCTGCGGGGGCATCGGATGCTGGAGCCGACGGGGCCGGCATGGCAGCCGGAGCCGATGGTGCCGGCAGAGTAGCCGGAGCTGATGGTGCCGGCAGAGCAACCGGATCCGGCGAAAGAGCCGGCGACGTCAGCCGGCACGAAGATAGACTCTGATTCGGGGAGGGCTTGATTGAAGGCTTGAGCAGCCGTTCGAGGGAGACGCCGGCTGGAATGGCCTACCGGGTGGAGCCGATCTTTGCTAACGTATCGGCTGCCTCGTTGTTCGCCCGGGGGACGTGGTGGAACTCACAGCCCTCGAAGGAGCCGGTGAGCTGCTGGACAAGGAAGCGATAGCTGGCCATGTTGGCGTCCCTGGCGTCCCATTCGCCAGAGACCTGTTGCACCACGAGGTCGGAGTTGCCAAAACAGAGGATGCGCTGGATCCCGATTTCCTTGGCGAGCCGGAGGCCGTGGACGAGCGCCTCGTAATCGGCCACGTTGTTGAAGGTGGCGAAGAGGATCTGGAGTGCGTACTTGAGCTGGTCCCCCTTTGGGGACGACAAGATGATGCCAGCTCCTAGGCCGGTTCGCATCTTCGTGCCGTCGAAGTGCATGCGCCAATGCGTGGAGACCGGGGGAGGCGGCACGAACCGGGTCTCGGCCCAGTCGACGAGGAAGTCAGCCATCGTCTGCGACTTGATGGCGGTGCGCGGCTCGTACCTAATCTCGTAGTCGGCGAGAGCGATGGCCCATTTGGCGATCCGGCCGGTGGCGTCCCGGCCGCTCATGATCTCGCCGAGCGGGGCCGTGCTCACCACGGTGATGGTGTGCTCTTGGAAGTACTGCTTGACCTTCTTGGCAGCAAAGTATATGCCGTAACACATCTTCTGGTAGTGGGGGTAGTTCTGCTTGGAGGCGGAGAGGACCTCGCTGAGGTAGTATACGGGGCGCTGGACTGGCAGCGCCTTGCCCTCCTCCTGCCATTCCACCACCAGAACGACACTGATCACGCAGGTGGTCGCTGCGATGTACGCGAGCATCGGCTCCTTCTCAGCCGGAGCCGCCAGGACGGGAGCGCTAGAGAGCGCGCGCTTGAGGTCGCGGAACGCCTCGTCCGCCTAGTCGGTCCACTCAAACTTGGGCGTCTTCCTCATGAGCTGGTAGAGGGGCAGCGCCTTCTCGCCCAGCCGGCTGACGAACCGGCTGAGCGAGGCAAGGCAACCGGCGAACTTCTGGACGTCGCGGAGCTTGGCCGGCTTGTGCATGCGCTCGATGGCTCTGATCTTCTCCGGGTTAGCCTCGATGCCGGGGGCGGACACGAAGAAACCCAGGAGCTGGCCGGCTGGCACGCCGAAAACACACTTCTCCCGGTTGAGCTTGATCTTGTATTCGCGCAGGTTAGCGAAGGTCTCCCGGAGATCGTCAAGGAGGCTGAAATGCTTCTTGGTCTTGACGACGATGTTGTCCACGTAGACGTGGACGTTCTTGCCGATCTGAGGCAGGAGACACTTCTGCATGCAGTGCTGGAAGGTAGCGCCCGCGTTCTTCAGGCCGAAGGACATGGTGATGTAGCAGTAGGCCCCGAAAGGGGTGATGAAGGAGGTCTTCAGCCGGTCGGCTGGATCCAGCTTGATTTGGTGGTAGCCGGAATAGGCGTCCAGGAAGGACAGCAGGTCGCAGCCGGCCGTGGAGTCGATGACTTGATCGATCCGGGGCAGGGCGAAAGGGTCCTTGGGAGAGGCCTTGTTTAGGCTGGTGTAGTCGATACACATGCGCCAGGTCTTGTTTTTCTTCAGCACCAGGACTGGGTTGGCCAGCCAGTCCGGGTGGAACACTTCCATGATGAAGCCGGTTGCGAGCAGCCGGGCGATCTCTTCTCCTATAGTACGCCGCTTCTCCTTGAAGAAACGGCGCAGGGGTTGCTTGACCAGCTTGGCATCCGGCCGCACATGAAGTTTGTGCTCGGCGAACTTTCTTGGAACACCCGACATGTCTTTTGGAGACCACACAAAGATGTCCCGATTCTCACGGAGGAAGTCGACGAGCTCGCCTTCCTATTTGCTGTCGAGGTGGGCGCCGATGGTGATGTACTGCTTGGGGTTGTCCGGGTCGAGTGGCACCTGCCTGCTGTCCTTGGACGGCTGGAACGACGCCTCGCTGGCCGACTGGGACGAAGGAGTTGGCATGGCCGGCTGGTCAGAGGCATGAGCCACGAGCCGGTTGAGCTGGCGCCTTTCCTCCGCTATCTCCAGGGCCTTGGCCTGCCGGCTGCCGTCGCGCGCGCACTCGATCGACATCTTGTAGTCGCCGACGATGGTGATGATGCCCTTGGGACCCGGCATCTTGAGCTTGAGGTAGGCATAATGGGGGATCGCCATGAACTTGACGAGGGCCGGCCTGCCCAGCAGCGCGTGGTAGGGACTGTCGAGGTCCACCACCTCGAACCATACCGGTTCGCGGCGGAAGTGGCTCTTGTTGCCGAAGAGGACGTCGAGCTCGATCTTGCCGATGGGGGTGCAGGACTTTCCCGGCACGATGCCGTGGAAGACCGTCCGGCTCGCCCGCCGGTCCTTCTCCCTAAGCCCCAGTTTAAGCAGCGTGTCGCGGTAGAGGATGTTGATGCTGCTGCCACCGTCGATCAACACCTGCGAGAAGCGGCAGGTGCGCCTCTCGGAGACAATGGTGGGATCGAGGACGATGGCATAGCTGCCCGGGTTTGGCATCACAGCTGGATGATCGGCCCGGCTCCAGGTGACTGGCTTCTCGGACCAATGCATATACTGGGGAACCGAGGGCATGGTGGCGTTCACCTCGCGCCGGAGCTGGCGCACGCTGTGCTTGTCGGTTCCTTCGTTGGTGAAGACGATGTAAGACCCGTCCTGGTTGGGGAACTGGTCGTGGAGGCGGCCGTCGTTGGCGGCCGGAGCCGGTGCGGGCGGCAAGGCCGGAGCCGGAGCCGGTGCGCGGGGAGCTAGAGGCGGAGGAACCGGAAGGCCCTCGCCTCGAGCTCGCCGCTGAGAGAAGCTGCACTGCCGGAGCGTGTGGGTGGCCTGCTTGGCCCCGGAGTGCATCTTGCAGGGTGCGTCGAGCATCTGCTTGAAGGTGAGCTTGGGCTGCCAGGCGTTCTTGCGGGTCCGCTGACGCTGGCTGGAGGCCTGGGCAGCCGGCTGTTCCTCCTCGATGGTTGCGACCTGCCGGCTCCCATAGCGGGGATCCGGCTGGTCGGCCTTGCGCTTGTTGTTCTGCTGTGGCCGGTTGTTGGCAGCCGCCCACGGCGCGGCAGGCGGCGGGGTCGGCTTGGCTGGTGTGGTGACTTTCATCCGCATTGCAGAGTCGGCCGTGGCGTATTTGTCAGCTTTGGCCATCAGGTCCGCCAGGGTCGCCGGCTCGGAGCACGAGAGCTTGTATTTGAGGTGGGTGCCGTCGCGGCAGCCCTCGATGAAGTACTGGATGGCCTGCACCTCGTGCACCCCCTCGCAGGAGTTGCGGAGCTCAGTCCAGCGCGTGAGGTAGTCGCGGAGGGACTCGTCTGGCCCCTGGACGCACATGGCCAGCTCACGGGGCCGGCCGGGCCGCTTGTAGGCGTCGGTGAAATTGCGGACGAACGCTTCCTCAAAGTCGGTCCAAGTGTTGATGCTGCCGGTGGACAGGCTGTTGAGCCAGGTCCTAGCCGAGCCTATCAACATGAGGGGGACGTAGTGCATGGCTACACGCTTGTTCCCCCTGGCTATGCCGACCGCGGTGGTGTAGTCGACCAGCTAGTCCTCCGGCTTGGTTGTGCCGTTGTACTTCGGGGTGTCGCGAGGGAGCGTGAAGCCGGTTGGGAACGGCTCGTTGCGGATCCGAGGGCCGAAGCACGCCGGGACGATCAAACCCTCCTCCTCCAGGAGGGCGGACTGCGCCAGCCGGTCGATGCGGGTCCGGGCGTCGTTCTCGCTCCGCGGGACGCGCTGGCCGAGCCGAGCGGCGAGCTCGGGACGGACAACCGGGGCTGGCGAGTGCGCGCGCTCCCGTCGCAGGGGCGGGGTATGGTCCCGGCTGCGCTGGCTGCCGCCAGCCGGGGCGTCGTTTTGCCGGCTGTTGACGGCCGGCAGCTCGTCTCTTAGCCGGGAGCGTCCGTTATGAGACCCAGCGCCCCGCCGACCGGAGCTGCGGGGGGAAGAGGCTTGTTGGACCGGCCGGCACTGGCCAGCAGTTGGCGGGGCGTCCCCCTCGGGGACGGGAATTTCGGAGCCGGCGCAGGCGTCATCGAGCCGGGCCTGCTGGGCATTGGCGGTGGTGATGAGGTCCTGGATATGCCGCTCCTGCTGCTCGCGCTCTTCGCCCACCAGGTCGGTGAGGTCGGCGTAGGCCACCTGGGCGGCCCTTAGGTTGGCAGCCGGCGTGTCGTAGGTGGGGAGCCTGCCACCGATGATTTCCACGACCACACGGCCGCGGTTGCGGACGTCGCCGCGTCGGCTGGGCTCATTGCCGGTGGGGGTGAGGCCGTAGGCGGAGTTGTACTCGCGCTGCGCGGACTCCATCCGACGCTTGGTGGCGGCGAGTGTGGTCGCCTCATTGAACAGCAGCAGCGAGCAGCTTCCAGCTTAGCCATAGCCGTGGCCGGGTTTGTTGTAGGCGCGACGGGGGTGCTAAGGCCCCGAAGCACGGAACCGAGGGGGTCGGAGGTGCCGGTGCGGGCGGCCGCGGCGGCCGCCTCCGCCTCCGCCCTGACGCGGCCGGAGGTCGTGGAGGAGCCGGTGGCCATTACCCCCGCACGGACGCGGGAGTCGTCGGCATCGCCTGGGGCGAGTGCGCCCACAAACGAGGGCGGGTCGAGGCAGTCGAGCACCTGGCTAGGGTACTCGTTGGCAGCTAGCTCGTCGGTGAGGCTCAGCCTGCCGACGCGCTCGGTGAGGGCGGCGGCGTCGAGCAGAGGGTCGCCGCCGTGCCCCTCGTCAGAGAGGCCAGTAGCGTTGCCCGTAGGGCTGGCGAGAACGGGGTCCCGCCCCACGGGAGCAAGCCCCACGAGCGTGCAGTTCCGCCCGGGCGCGGGGCAGCTGGGGGAGGTGGAGAAGGGTCCCGCCCGGAGCGTGACTCCTGCTGGCGCCGCGGACGGCCCCATGGAGGGCGCCAACTGTCGTCGTTTTCTCACAACAGATGCCATGGGGTGGCCTATCGAGAGTGGTTGGGGCCGAAGGACGCCGGCGGGCTCCGGGAGCGGGATTGGGCACAAGCGGTGAGGGACACATGATGTACCCAGGTTCGGGGCCCTCCGTGGGAGGTAACACCCCTAGTCCTGCTTGTCTAGTTGATGGGTGTTTGGTGTTACAATGGTGCTCCTCGAGCTGTTGTCTGGAGGAAGAAGAAGGAGCTGCCGGCTCTTCTTTCCTCGCTACGTGGGAGTGAGAGTGTGAGATGGGGTGAATGCCTGCCCGATGCATGGGGGCGTCTCGGGGGGTTTTATAGGCCAACCCCCCGGCTTACAATATACATAAGGTACTAAACGGGGGCCCTGGCCGGCAGCCTCCTGCCGGCCGGTGGCCCCACCGGCGGGGTTGTCTCGTCGCTCATAGGGCCCACCGGTCATGCAGTCCCATCGCCGACCGGGGCCCGCCAGCCGGCTCTTCTATTGGCCCGCGCCCACCTGCCGCGATACGGGTCATCTCGTGTGGCGTCGTCTTGCGCCTGCTGGTCGAAGTCAGCGGTACGACCGGCTGCGCTATAGCCATGCCGGGGCAGGTGACGGAAGGGACGCTGGCATGGCCGCACTGTTGCCCCGCCGGGTCTCGATCGGTCAGGGCAAGTGGTACGACCGCCCGTACTGTAGCCACGCGTGCCCGCGCGTAAGCGGTTGCTGTAGCCACGCCGAAGCCCATCGTGGGGGTCGTGTCCTGTCGGTGTACTCGGTCGCAGTAGGGAGAGACAAGCGCCTGCCCGTCTAGAGGTCAGCGGGAGGGCCGGTCGCGGGGCGGTCGGTTGCGGGCTGGCCGAGGGCCAGGCGGCCGGCTCCTGTCTAGCCGGCCGCGGGCCAGCCGGCCAGGGGACCGGCCGGCCGCTCGCCAGCCAGCCATGGACCAGCCGGCCGTGTGCCAGCCAGCCAGGGGGCCAGCCGGCCGCTCGCCAGCCGGCCATGGACCAGCCAGCCGGGGGGGCAGCCGGCCGTTCGCCAGCCGGCCATGGACCAGACGGCCGTGTGCCAGCCAGCCGGGGGGCCAGCGGGCCGTTCGCCAGCCGGCCATGGACCAGCCGTCCGTGTAGTTTTTTCTGAAAGGGGCTTGAACTCCCTTATCTTGGCATACCCAGGGGTAATATCCCCGTCATCTTCTTCTTCTTCTCTTCTTCTCTTCTTCTTCTTCTTCTTCTTCTTCCACTTCTTCTTCTCCTCCTCTCCTCTTTCTTCTTCTGCTTCTTCTTCTTCTTCTTCCTCTTTTTCTTCTCCTCTTCTTCTTCTTCTTCTTCTTCTTCTTCTTTTCCTTCTTCTTCTTTTCCTTCTTCTTTTCCTTCTTCTTTTCATTCTTCTTCTTTTCCTTCTTCTTCTTTTCCTTCTTCTTTTCCTTCTTCTTTTCCTTCTTCTTCTTTTCCTTCTTCTTCTTCTTCTTATTTCTTCTTTTCCTTTTTCCTTTTTACTTTTTTTCCTTCTTCTTTTCTTTTTTTTCTTCTAGGTTTTTTCTTTTCTTCTTTTCTTCTAAGTTTTTTCTTTTCTATCTAAGTTTTTTCTACCTAATAAACTAACTATCTAATTTAACAGAAAAATAGAAAATATCAAAACAATGGTGGTGGTGGTGTGTGTGTGTGTGTGGGGGGGGGTGTGCCACTCACCGGAGGCGGTCGGGGCGGCGTGGGTGGCGGTGGCAGCCGGGGCGGCATGGCGTCCGGAGGAGGGGCCGGGGGGCGGGGGTGGCCGGCGGCGAGGAGAGGAGGCGGCCGGGGGCGGGGGCGCCTTGCGGCTGGGCGAGGGCGGCCAGGGGCGGGGGCGGTGGCGGCCGGCTGCGGGGCGGCCTGGCGGCATGGAGGAGGGGGCGTGGACGAGGCGGCGGGGCGGCCTGGCGGCGTGGAGGAGGCGGCGTCGGGGGTTGGGGGAGAGAAAGAGAGAGAGAGAAAGAGAGAGAGAGAAAGAGAGAGAGAGGGGGGGTTGGGGGTCGGGCCCGACACCGTTAGGGTGCTAGGGCCTTGCCGTCTGTTGGCGGACGACAAAGAGCCGCCAAGCAGACGGCAAAGCCTTGGCAGACGGCCCAGTTAACCCCACCACCCCCCACAGGACAGTGGTGCCGAGGTGGGCTCTTTGCCGTCTGCCTTCCGGCTCTTTGCCGTCAGTTGGAAGACGGCAAAGAGCTAACAGATGGCAAACAGAATCTTTGCCATCAACCAGGTCTTTGCCGTTTGTTTTTTGGAAGCTGACGGCAAATACTTTTTTGCCGTCAGAACTGGCAGATGGCAAATCCTCTGATTCCAGTAGTGGAAGAAATGAAAATGTACGCTCATTCAACATTGACAGCGGCCGGCGCCAAAATTTCATGGGCAATGGCTAGAGTTCATGATGTATTCATTGGTAGTTATCATGAAACCAACCGAATCCTTTTTGGAAAGGACTAATTAGAGTCAAAGAGAATTTTCTAAGGCACATATATAGTTGGGAACAACCAACATGTGTTTTTGTCAAGACCGCTCATTGGAGAGTGGGAGGGCATGTGCGCCATATTTAGGAACATCTCAACTCAACCACTACCA
Source organism: Elymus sibiricus (assembly GCA_039707655.1). Classification (NCBI taxonomy): domain Eukaryota; kingdom Viridiplantae; phylum Streptophyta; class Magnoliopsida; order Poales; family Poaceae; genus Elymus; species Elymus sibiricus. The sequence goes on from CM077665.1 coordinate 507,671,921, forward strand.
AGGATGTGAACGAATTGTAATAGTATGTAGAAGAAACCACCAAAATTATAAAAATAGAGTCGTTTATAGAAGCTGGATTACTAGTAACATAAGATCATATCAATGCCAAGTAGGAGTCTGAGACCAGTAAAAATGTTTCACGCATAGGGTCATTTAATTTGCCTCACCGGTAGGACTGCAAGAAAAGCTTGAGGCTCATGATCCGCTCGAGATCGATACTTTTTTAGCTCGAGTCGAGATGGACTCAAAAATAAACGAGCTGAGTTTGAACACTTTGTGGAGCTCGACTGAGAAACGAGCCGATCTTGAGCGAATACTAGCTCGCTCGATAGCTCGACATATATTAAATGAAAATAAGATAATCTATTACCATACATGTTGTCCATGATTTTCTCCATTTTATTTACTAGCTGACGTGGCTTGAGACTGCATCGGTATTTCTCCAAAGAGGAAGGGATGATGCAGCACAGCGACGGTAAGTATTTCCCTATGTTATGAAACCAAGGTATCGAACCAGTAGGAGGATCACCACCACCTAATAAGCAGCACCTGCACACAAATAACAAATACTTGCAACCCGACGCGTAAGAGAGGTTGTCAGTCTCTCTACGGTAAAAAGATAAATTAGGTAGTGATAGATAGGAGAGATAGACCTCTCAAGAACACAAAATAAAAAGGGCAAATAAAAAGTGCAGCAATATATTTTTGGGTTTTTGGTATAGTAGATCTGAAAACAAAGAGGCAAAAAGATAGATCGGAAAGCAATATGTTGGAAAAGTAGACCCGGGGCCGTAGGTTTCACTAGTGGCTTCTCTCATGAGTATAGCACACGGTAGGTGAACAAATTACTGTTGGGCAATTGATAGAAGATCAAATAATCATGACGACATCCAAGGCGATGATCATTATATAGGCATCACGTCCAAGATAAGTAGACCGACTCCTGCCTGCATCTACCTCTATTACTCCACACATCGACCGCTATCCAGCATGCATCTAGTGTATTAAGTTCATGGAAAAACGGAGTAATGCAATAAGAACGATGACATGATGTAGACAAGATCTATTCATGTAGGAATAGACCCCATCTTGTTATCCTTAATAGCAACGATACATGCATGCCTTGCTGCCCCTTCTGTCTCTGGGAAAGGACACCGCAAGATCGAACCCATCACAAAGCACCTCTTCCCATGGCAAGAAAAATTGATCTAGTTGGCCTAACTAAACCCAAGATTCAAAGAAGAAATATGAGGTTATAAGTAATGATGCATATAAGAGATCTAAGAAGACTCAAATAATATTCATGGATAGAAACTGATCATGAACTCAAAATTCATCGGATCCCAACAAGCACACCACAAAAGTTTACATCAAATAGATCTCCAAGCGACCATTGTATTGAGAATAAAAAGAGAGAGAGGAAGCCATCTAGCTATTGCCTACGGACCCGTAGGTCTATGGTGGACTACTCACGCATCATCGGAGAGGCACCTATGAAGAAGATGAACCCCTCCGTGATGGTGTTAGATTGGATCTTGAGGCTCTGGAACTTGCGGCGGCTGGATGTGTTTTTCGTCGACTCCCCTAGGGTTTTCTGAATATTTGGGTATTTATAGGCATCAGAGGCGGGTGACGGGGGCCCCGTGGAGGGCACAACCCATCAGGGCGCGCCGGGGGCCCACTGGCGCGCCCTGGTGGGTTGTGGCCTCCACAACCCACCTCTCTAGCACTTATTTGGCCCACTGGGTGTCTTCTAGTCAAAAAAATCTCCAAAAAGTTTTGTCGCGATTGGACTCCGTTTGGTACTGATATTCTGCGAAGTAAAAAAACAAGCAAAAACAGCAACTGGCACTTTGGCACTATGTCAATAGGTTAGTCCCAAAAAATGATATAAATTTGCTATAAAGTGATTGTAAAACATCCAAGAATGATAATATAATAGCATGGAACAAGCAAAACCTAACATGTTCATCTCATATTCTTTTCTTGGTGGCATGGACATTTGGACTTTTAGATGATTCAAAGCAATAGTCTAGTTTTAACATAATGACTTCAATACTCAAGCATGCCAACAAGCAACCACGTCTTTCAAAATATCAACACTAAAGAAAGTTATCCCTAGCCCATCATGCTCAATCATTGATCCATTCATGAAACACACTCAAATATTAGCTACACCCAATGCTCAAGTACGATCATAGCGCCCCCTAGTTGGTGCCTTATAAGAGAAGATGGAGACTCAAAGTAAAAAATAAAAATTGCATAAAGTAAATAGATAGGCCCTTCGCAGAGGGAAGTAGTGATTTGTAGAGGTGCTGGAGCTCAAAGTTTTAAATTGAGACAGAAAAATATTTTGGGTGGCATGCCTTTCCTGTCAACGAAAACGACAAAGTAGTTCACAATACTTTCCATGTTAGATATATCATAGGCGGTTCCCAAACAGAAAATAAAGTTTATTCCTTTTTCCACCATTCTCTCACATTCCATGGCGGGCCGTATCCACAGTTGCCTTCCATACGAACACTTTCCAAGGAATTTATTAATTGACAACATAAAGTAAATATTTTTTCTTTTTCATTTCGGGAATGGGCATCCCTATTACCGCCGCACTCTCGTGCAATGACAAGTGAATAAACACTCATCTTGAGAATAACACATCTAGCATGGAAAAATATTGGACACTCCCCACCATTTCATGAGCGATACGAGCACACAAAAGAGAAGTTTATTTTGAAAATTAGAGATGGCACATACAAATTTGCTTGGAACGGCATGGAAATACCACATATTGGTAGGTATGGTGGACTTATACGGCAAAACTTGGTTTAAGGATTTTGGATGCACAAGTAGTATTTCTACTTAGTACAAATGGAGGCTTGCAAATAGATTGAGAAGCAACCAAACCAAGAAATGAAAATTCACATAAGCGAGCATTGAGCATAACTAACACCGAATAATGCACCATAAGTATGTAATTTCATTGCATAACTATTGACTTTCATACTAGCATAGGGAATCACAAACCTTAACACCAATATTCTTACTAAAGCATAATTACTCACTAACATGACTCACATATTACTATCATCATGTTTCAAAACTATTACAAGGAATCAAGTTTAATTTGTCCAATGATCTTCATGAAAGTTTTTATTATACCCTCCTTGGATATCTATCACTTTAGGACTAGTTTCATATATTGCCATTGCTTTTTGACAAGCTCAAACAAATTTAAGTGAAGCACATGCGCATAGAGTTTTCATCTCTCAAAAAGGTATAAGTGAAGCATTAGAGGATTTGTTAAAAATTTACTAACTCTCAAATTAATCTAAGTGAATCATGAGAGTACTTCTTCAAAAATTTCCAAGCACACCGTGCTCAAAAAGATACAAGTGAAGCACTAGAGCAATTCTATAGCTCAAAAAGTTTAAGTGAAGCATAGAGAGCAATTCTAACAAATCATAGCATAATTTTGGCTCTCTCAAATAGGTGTGTCCATCAAGAATACAAATGACAAAATAACAACAAAAGCAACTAAAGACTCAAATGATACAAGACGCTCCAAGCAAAACTCATGATACGTGATGAATAAAAATATAGCTCCAAGTAAAATACCGATGGTCGTTAGAAGAAAGAGGGGATGCCACTCGGGGGCATCCCCAAGCTTAGTTGCTTGTTTATCTTTGAATATATATTGTGGGTGCTGTAGCATCCCCAATCTTAGGCTCTTTTCACTCCTTATTCCTTCATCCATCGTGATCTCACCCAAAACTTGAAAACTTCAATCACACAAAACTCTACAAAATCTTCGTGAGATCCGTTAGTATAATAAAGCAAATCACTACTTTAGGTGCTGTTGCAAACCCTTTCATATTTTGTTATTGCATTATACCTACTGTATTTTAACTTTACCATGGCTCATACCATACAATATAACCCATAGATTCATCAAAACAAGCACACAATGCAACGAAAACAGAATCTGTCTTAAACAGAACAGTCTGTAGTACTCTGTACTCTAACCATAATCCTGTAACTCTAAAAATTCTGAAAAATTATGAAAACGTAAATAATTTGTATATAAATACTGTGTTAAAATTTCAGATGAAGATCACGTTCCAGTAAAAAATGAAAATTCGAATACTGGACGCAAAGTTTCTGTTTCAGATTCAGCATTGCTTCTACTCATCTTATGAATCATCCTAAAGGCTCTACTTGGCACAAACACTAAATAAACCATAAAAACACAATAATAACAGAGGCATAATTGTGTCAATACTCAAAAACAGAAAGGAAAAAGCAAAAATAAATTTATTCATTGGGTTGCCTCCCAACAAGCGCTATCGTTTTACGCCCCTAGCTAGGCATAAAGCATAGTTTCAAGTATTATCATCTTTGGTTTTGGATCCATAGGATGCTCTCATGATTGATTCATATGGTGGCTTAATTCTTGTTCTAGGGAAGTGTTCCATACCCTTTCTTAGTGGTAATTGAAAACGAATATTGCCTTCTTTCATATCAATCACGGCACCTATAGTGCGTAAAAACGGTCTACCAAGTATAATGGGACAAGATGGATTGCAATCAATATCAAGCACAATTAAATCTATGGGCACATAGTTCCTATTTGCAAGAATAAGAACATCATTAATTCTTTCCCAAAGGTTTTTTAATAGTATAATCTGCTAAGTGCAAATTAAGAGAACATTCTTCAATATTGGTGAGACCAAGCACATCACATAAAGATTTCGGAATCGTGGAAACACTAGAACCCAAATCACATAAAGCAAAGTACTCATAATTTTTTATCTTGACTTTAATAGTAGGTTCCCACTCATCATGTAATTTTCTAGGAATGGAAATCTCCAACTCCAACTTTTCTTCAAAAGATTTCATCATGGCCTCAACGATATGTTTAGTAAAAGCTTTATTTTGCTCATAAGCATGGGGTGAATTCAACATGGGTTGAAGCAAAGAAATACATTCAATCAAGGAACAACTATCATAATTAAAGTCTTTGCAATCCAAAATAGTGGGCACATCACTAGTTAAAGTTTTGACCTCTTCAAACCCACTTTTATCAAAATTTTCATCAAGATTTTCACCCTCCAAATTATTGGGACGCCTTCTAGCTAAAGTTGACTCTACTTCAGTCCCTTTATCATCAATTTTAATATTACTAAACAAGGAATCAATGGAATAAACACTAATCACTTTAAGATCTTCATCATTTTTATGAAGGCAATCACTTTAAGCATAGAGGTTCTTTTCTTACTTTCATCCATAGAGACATATAAAACTTTAATTGATTCATCAATCTTAGGCACAAACGCTTTCAACTTGAGATTTTCAACATCATGAGAAATTCTATCAATGCTTCTAGACATATCATCAATCTTATTCAAGTTTTCTTCTGTCGTAGTATTGAATGCCTTTTTTGCATTGATAAATTCTTTTATTACTCACAAGATCATAAGTGTTCCTATTATTATTGTAAGAGGAATTACCATAGGAATTACCATAATTGCTAGAGGAATTTCCAGGAAAAGGCCTAGGATTAAAATTACCTCCATAAGCATTGTTATTGAAATTGTTTCGCGAGACAAAGTTCACATCTACGGAATCACTATTTTGCTCAATCAAAGTAGACAAAGGCACATCATTAAGATCAATAGGAGCATTTTTACTAGCAACTAATTTCATCAAAGCATCAACCTTATCACTCAAAGTACTAATTTCTTCAACCGAATTAACTTTTTTACTAGTAGGTGCTCTTTCGGTATGCCATTGTGAATAATTTGTCATAATATTATCTAGCAATTTAGTAGCTTCACCCAAAGTAATTTCCATGAAAGTACCACCCGCGGCGGAATCTAAAAGATTTCTAGAGACAAAATTCAATCCCGCATAAAAATTTCGTATGATCATCCAAAGATTTAAACCATGAGTAGGACAACTTCTTAGCATCAATTTCATTCTTTCCCAAGATTGTGCAACATGTTCATGCTCAAGTTGCTTAAAATTCATGATTTGTGTCCTAAGGGAAATAATTTTCGTGGGCGGAAAATACTTAGTGATAAAAGCATCCTTGCACTTATTCCAAGAATCGATACTATTGCGAGGCAAAGAGGAAAGCCAAATTTTTGCATGACCCCGCAAGGAAAAAGGAAATAATATCAACTTCACAATATCATTGTCCACATCTTTTTTCTTTTGCATATCACACAATTCTACGAATGTGTTTAGATGGGACGCGGCATCCTCATTAGGAGTACCGGCAAATTGATCTTTCATGACAAGATTCAACAAAGCGGCATTAATATCACAAGACTCCGCACTAGTGGCGGGAGAAGCAATTGGAGTACTAATAAAATCATTGTTATTAGTATTGGAAAAATCACACAACTTGGTGTTTTCTTGAGTCATCGTGACTACGCAAACAAGATTGCAAGCAAGCAAGAGATCTGATGAAAAAAAGGCAAAGGAAAAATGCGGGCGAATAAAACGGCAAATTGGTGAAGTAGGGGAGAGGAAAACGAGAGGCAAATGGCAAATAATGTAATTGCAAGGAGATGAGATTTGTGATTAGGAACCTGGTAGATAATGATGGTGTCTCCTCGGCGCCTGAGATTGGCACGTAGAAGAGACCGCTTCCTCCCCGGCAACGGCACCAGAAATTCCTTTAACGTGGTTTGAGACTGCGTCAGTATTTCCCCAAAGAGGAAGGGATGATGGAGCACAACGACGGTAAGTATTTCCCTCAGTTATGAAACCAAGGTATCGAACCAGTAGGAGGATCACCACCACCTAATAAGCAGCACCTGCACACAAATAACAAATACTTGCAACCCGACGTGTAAGAGAGGTTGTCAATCTCTCTACGGTAAAAAGATAGATTAGGTAGTGATAGATAGGAGAGATAGACCTCTCAAGAACATAAAATAAAAAGGGCAAATAAAAAGTGCAACAATATATTTTTATGTTTTTGGTATAGTAGATCTGAAAACAAAGAGGCAAAAAGATAGACTGGAAAGCAGTATGTTGGAAAAGTAGACCCGGGGGCCGTAGGTTTCACTAGTGGCTTCTCTCATGAGTATAGCACACGGTGGGTGAACAAATTACTGTTGGGCAATTGATAGAACATCAAATAATCATGACGATATCCAAGTCGATGATCATTATATAGGCATCACGTCCAAGATAAGTAGACCGACTCCTGCCTGCATCTACCACTATTACTCCACACATCGACCGCTATCCAGCATGCATCTAGTGTATTAAGTTCATGGAAAAATGGAGGAATGCAATAAGAACGATGACATGATGTAGACAAGATCTATTCATGTAGGAATAGACCCCATCTTGTTATCCTTAATAGCAACGATACATGCGTGCCTTGCTGCCCCTTCTGTCACTGGGAAAGGACACCGCAAGATTGAACCCATCACAAAGCACCTCTTCCCATGGGAAGAAAAATCGATCTAGCTGGCCTAACTAAACCAAAGATTCGAAGAATAAATACAAGGCTATAAGTAATCATGCATATAAGAGATCAAAGAAGACTCAAATAATATTCATGGATAGAAACTGATCATGAATTCAAAATTCATCGGATCCCAACAAACACACCGCAAAAGTTTACATCAAATAGATCTCCAAGAGACAATTGTATTGAGAATCAAAACTGAGAGAGGAAGCCATCTAGCTACTGCCTACAGACCCGTAGGTCTATGGTGGACTACTCACGCATCATCGGAGAGGCACCTATGAAGAAGATGAACCCCTCCGTAATGGTGTTAGATTGGATCTTGAGGATCTGGAACTTGCGGCGGCTGGATGTGTTTTTCGTTGACTCCCCTTGGGTTTTCTGAATATTTGGGTATTTATAGGCGTCAGAGGCGGTGGAGGGGGGGGGGGGCCCGTGGAGGGCACAACCCATCAGGGCACGCCGGGGGCCCCCTGGCTCGCCCTGGTGGGTTGTGGCCTCCACAGCCCACCTCTCTGTCACTTCTTTGGCCCACTGGGTGTCTTCTGGTCCAAAAAGAAATCTCCAAAAAGTTTCGTCGCGATTGGACTCCGTTTGGTACTGATATTCTGCGAAGTAAAAAAACAAGCAAAAACAGCAACTGGCACTTTGGCACTATGTCAATAGGTTAGTCCCAAAAAATGATATAAAGTTATTATAAAGTGATTGTAAAACATCCAAGAGTGATAATATAACAGCATGGAACAAGCAAAAATTATAGATACGTTGGAGACGTATCACTAGCAAACATGAAAGCTTCATTAAATGCAGAGAAGAATTAGGCCTTATTCTGGTCTTTGGCCAATAATTTGTTTTCCTAATTATATGTTTGTCGTGAATCATTATCTTATGTTGATACAAAACTTTTGGTTGTGTGAGAATAAGTCAAACTACTTTGAAGAAATTTTTATTATCATCGTCTTGATTGAAATGATATTTTTTTAGTAATTTCTTATGTCATTGAGCCTTATCTAGTTGGAATAATGGCCATCGATTTATAATTCTTACCTCTCATTTAGCTCAAAACTAGCTCGAGATTGACTTGAGATCATTACAAGCTAAGAACGAGTCATGTTCTACAATTCGACCTTGAGATTTACTCAGTCTCAGCTCGCTGGACTTTTAATACGAGTTGAGGTGAGCCAACTTCAACTCTCTCGAACTCGACTCGTTTGCAGCCCTACTCACCGGATGCCTCCTCCTCGGCCCACCAGTCACCCGCTTTCAATCTTTTGGGGACAGTGGCTGATGTCAGGTCTTGTAGCATTCATTCACTAGTGCAGAAATGCCTAGCTATGGCATGGCAAAAATGTCCTTGTTGGCGTGGACACCCGACACCACCAGCATGGCGCCACAACTAAAAAATAGTGCTGGCGTTGGAGCAGACGCCAGCAGTATTTTGAATACCTATGGCGTTTGATTTTTTGTAGGTCGGTATTATGATGTGTATCTATGGCGTTCACATTATTCCAACGTCATAAATACTGGAAAACATTGCAAACATTGTAATTTTTCAGCACGCCATTACTTAGTTTGTAAGCATCGGAAAATCCACCAAAGTTCGCATGGCAGAATAAGGAAACAAGTAATGGCAATTCAAAGACATTCAAGATAACTATGTAACGTCGTACATAGTCCTTAAATAATTAGTTAAGATAGCTAGTAAAGTTTTAAATTACGATAACATAGAGCCACACACATGTAGCTGATCGAGCTAGTAGTATTGTAGAACCACACCAGCATAGGTAGGAGTAACTATCCTATTACATATCGGCATAAGGATCATTAACGTATTTTTTCGACGGATCCGCGAGAGACACATGACTGTCAGCGTTAACGTTTTGCCAAAACATTGACAACCCTATGCATTCTTTGCAAACAATAGACAAGCAACCACAAATATTCAAGCACAATTCATTACACATATCCATCTTGAAAATTCGACTACATATATGCATCGAAACAAAATTTCAACCACATTTCCACAAATACATCTCTAAAACAACTCACAATGTTACAACTACAACTAATTTACTCTAAAATGATGTGTTGCAATTCTAACCCATATGTGTATGAACTTAAAGTAAAAAAGAAAAGAAAGAATCTCACTTACCAGCGGGATCGAGGTGTTGGCCCCGGCGGTGCAGGGGGCGATGGCGGGGGAGGGGGTAAAGCAGCCATGGCGAGGTCGAGGTGGTTGGGGCCGGTGGCACGACGACGGGGCAGGGAGTAGAGGAGCCACGACGAGGTCGAGGTGGTTTGGAGAGACGGCGGCTCGAGTAGCGCATCGAGTGGGGTAGGTGGGCGACGACGGCACAAGCGGCAACTGCGTCCGAGGCGGTCAATAGAGGCATCGACGGCAAGGGATGCGGCAGAGGGCGATGACGAAGGTGGAGGCAACGACGCGGGAAGAGGAGTGTGTGTGCGTGCGAAACGAAATTTCTGTTGTCTACATTTCCACCCAAATCGGCTAAGACAAGGAAAAAATAGCTATGGCGTGCAACACAAGTTCACGTCAGAAGTACAGGGCATAGTGCTGGCGTATGAACTTTAGCCACGCCAACAATAATTTGTGCAAGGTGAGAGCATTGGAGTCTGCATACAAGTGACGTTCGGCAGAATTTGAACGCCACCACTATGTGTGTAGCAATGATGTGTAAATTTAGACAACACCAGCACTATTTGGAAATATTACTGCTGACGTTGGAGGGAAATGGCGCGCCACCAAGAAGAGTTGTGGCTAGCCATTTCTCCACTAGTGATTGGTAGTCACTATGAAACCCATGTACTCTCCTTTTTGGAAAGCCCTAATCAGAGTCAACGAGAAGTTCTTCAGGGGAGACACTTTCATAGTTGGGAACATGTTTCAATTTTATTGTATACCATTTTGATTTATGTTGGGAACACCATGAAACCCCTAACATGTACTTATTTCTAGAATGCTCCATTTACATTGCATAACATTGTTCAATAGAACATGTTTCAGTTGCCGATGAGTTGGCACCATTGATTGTTGGCTTTTGACAAATACAAGATGGGGAAAATGGATTGCATGGCTCCATTTTAGTCTGTAATTAACGTCCATTAACTTAACTTAGGATCATGTTGTTTTCGATTGGAAGTTCCATATATGAGGTTCTTTTACGGTCAAATCCATCTATGTTGATACATTGAATTGTAATCACTGTCTTTGCATAATTTTATTTGAAAACTCAAGGTTCGAATCAATATTAATATATTTTTATATCTATACAAAGTGGTAGTTTTAAGTAAAATAATTTGGCTAAGGATAATTGAAATGGTAGCAAGAAGTGTTGCTACCATGATGAATATTAAACAATTCATCATTTGTTCCCTTCTTGGCCATTTGTATGTTTTTGTGCTATACAATGTTTGGAATTTTAATATCCTACCACCAACCAGGATCTCAAAGTGGTAGTTTTAACTAAAGTAATTTGGCTAAGGATAATTGAAATGGTAGCAAGAAGTGTTGCTACCTTGATGAATATTAAACAATTCATCATTTGTTCCCTTCTTTCCCCTTTGTATATTCTTGTGCTACAAAATGTTTGGAATTTTAATCTCCTACCACCAACCAGGATCTCAAATATGTTTGGTAACTAGTTGGCCGGGCTTGGTAGACAACGAGAGGCTGAATTTCAGGCTTAGTAGATAACTTTGTGATTTATGTTGGTCCACAATATTATAGTTTTAGATCAAAAATAATTTTAAATTTCTTACAAGTTATCCATTTAGCTATACATATGTATTTGGTGTTCACTATAGTGTGTGCAGGTGGGATTCTCTGACGTATGAATTTACCCACTTGGAGATAAGTACATCATATAATTGTTGTGTGGAGGTGGGATTCTTTGATCTTTGAATTCACCCAATTGTATACAAGCACATCATATATATAATTTTGTTGTTGTTGTTGTTGTTGCCTTTAAGCTTTATATTTCTATTTAAGTTTCTATATATAAGATAATTGACATGGAGATAATCATGATTCTTTTTTCCTTTCTGGAAGAAAAGAAGGTAGCACCAGCTCGATCCGCTTATCCACACTTCCAACTTAGCCTCTCAAGGTAAGTGTGTGGGTGTAATTAATTGTAGAAACATGCATGCAAATGCTTCGATCAATTTCATATGGGCAGGTGTGTGTGGTTTAAAGATGCCGAGTGTTAGACCTCAATCTTATCTAGTGAAGTGTCAAAATTTCCAGCTAGCACCTTGCGTCATTTAACTTCAATTAGATCATATGTGGTCCATTTAATTCCTGACTAAACAAGTCAATCGTTAGACGTGATGCGACCGACACTATTTACAGTTCATAACTCTTTGTTGGTTTACATTATCGGCTTATCATCAACAACTGTAAGTTATTGTGCCTATGTCAAAGCGGGGTTGTGGATAGGGCTGTTTATCCTGATAATTTTCTCCTATTTTACCTCCATGGCAAAATCCTATAGAAAAATACTCAATTATAGATGATGGCATGTTGGACCGACCCAATTATTCGTATACAGCTCGTTATTGGACTATCAATTGGTTTGATTTGCTTTTAGGCACGATATGTGATCTGACAAATGGTATCCAGAGATTGATGTGCCTTGAAAGGTGACTCGAGAAGAGGAGTGAGAGTGGCCGAGAGCTCTCATAAAATCCCACCCTTCCATCCATTCTTATAGCCAAAGGTGGTATTCTATTTAGCTGGTGGCCTAGTGGTGGTGGAGAAACGTTTGAGTGTAGTGCACGAGTTTGCGCGGTCTATTGGGGAACAATTTTCCAGTGAAAAAAACCCCAGTGTAGCACAACACGATACATCATCTCATAGGAACATCAAGTCAATGTCGTTAGGATCGGGCACCCAAGGCTAATTGTTGAAATCATCTCAACATGAAACTCCCCCTTGCCCTGCTAGATTAGAAGATGGGGAGGAGCAAACCCAACATTGATGACACATATATAGATCCAGGATTTGAATGTCGCCTAGCTGGGCAACGTGATGGCGATAAAAGCAACTTGAAAATGGAAATGACAAGTTAGCGAGGAAGGGGTCGCATGAGATGGGGCCAGTGAGTGGACCGCGTCGCTTCCCTGGATAAATGCCATCTACAAGGTAGTATGTCATCGTGAACTATGGGCTAATGCCCATTACAACATAGTTGCATGTTTGAGCATCTCTGGAAACAAACCTTCCGAACAATGGCATACAAGTCATCATAAGTGCTAAACAATCCAAAGAATGAGTTCCAGATATACAAATCCTCTAATGCAAATGCCTCAATAATGATGATTGGATCTTTGCAATGCCCTTTGTACTAACCTTTCACCTCGCGACACAAATTTTTCATGTCCAGTACATGTAATCAGTTGACCCAAGCATCCCTAGCCATCCTTCACTCAAACCCAATAGTCGCCTGGTGTCTTCATCATTGGGTGCTCTCAAGTACTCTGGTTTGTAAAACTCAGTCATGGCTTGTGCGTATATTCTAACACATCGAGGATTATATCTTTCCCAATGTATACATAGTAGTCATCAATGAGGTCGGACAAACACCTAAAGCAAGCACTCGAAGAGTCACGACACACTCCATCAATTTGTTGGAAATATATCCTAGAGGCAATAATAAAATGTTATTATGGTATTTTCATGTTCATAATTAAGTTTATATTTTTGTGCTATAATAACACTGGTTCTTGAATATAAGATACAGAGGAAACGCAATTGCATGTGTGGAAACATAAACACCACTATGATCCCTAATCATGCCTCTAGGACTAGCACATGTAATGATGACGATCTTGTTTTTCTGATCATGAGCATTGTTATAGTAACAAGGCTGATATCAATAATGAAAACACATTCTTACCCAAAGAATGGTTTTGGATAGACCCAAGTTATCTATCCGTATTTTCATATAATATGTTAACATTTCGTGTTGAAATTAGGAAGTTTTAAATAGGTTGCTGCCCCAATACATAGCAATAAAAACATTGAACAACAACATGTAGGCATCAACCACAAGATGAAAATGACTGAAGATACGTCGTGCAATATGAGAAGGAGATTAAACCATCAAACAAATATACATGCAAACTATCATTTTCATGCTTACATGTATCTATACTTATAAAAAACCAAGCTCTTAACATATTAAGGTATTGTTGTGATCTGTATGGCTCATCAATCATCATCATCATCATCATCACCGCCTAAAGGATAACAAACTTTAAGTATCTCTAGACTACTATAACTGTATGACAGCGGCAGAGGGAATACAAAGAGAACCATCAGGCTCCCCCACCATTAGGGATGTAGAGCGGTACCCGATCCGCCCTGTTTCCAAGTCAAAATATCTCAGGTTAGTTATAATTCTTCCGACCAGATTTAGGTTAGTTTGAACTAATATAATCTTTATGCGGGATTATGCGGGATGCCTGCCTACAACCCTACCTACCATGAACAATAGTGATTTTCATCAAGTTTCCCACCTTTTTGTTCCTTTTTTCTTCTAAAAAGAATTGAACCATGGACGCCGACGGAGCGGACTACACTCAGATGAACCGTGCATGCAAACAACCGGACTGCACGCAACGCCGGCGGACTACACCGACGTGCGGGCAGTGCACGTCGTACCCGGATGGACTTCGCGGACGCCGGCGGATTGCACCGACGCGCCTACACGCGCACAGGCTGCAAACCTTTTGTTTCCATTCATCATTCCCTTTTCTTTGTGATATAACAAAACCCGAGGCGAGCCTTTCGGTATATGTATGAAGTAAGAGCATCTACAGCCGCGTATGGCAAATATGGCCCATCAAACGCTCGCAGACGCGTCCAAGCGTGTCCGCGGGAAGTGACCGGGCACGCCTCAATTAGCAGAGCTACATCCGGACACCTCATACTAGATTATCAAACTCATACAAAAGCATGCAAACGAAAAAACCTACGTACTACGTAGAAACCTAGATACTACTCCTGGTCAGAGATTTCGACGATCTCCATGCTACTTCTTGAGCATGCGTTGGTTTTCCCTTGAAGAGGAAAGGGTGATGCAGCAAAGTAGATAAGTATTTCCCTTAGTTGATGAGAACCAAGGTATCAATACAGTAGGAGATACAAGCAAGTCCCCAATAGATGTACCTACACAAATAATCAAACACTTGCACCCAACGCTATAATGGGGTTGTCAATCCCTTCACGGTTACTTGCAAGGATGAGATCTGATAGAGATAGATAGATAGGATTGCTAAAACGAAAAGTAAAACAAAAGTAAAAAGAATGCAGCGAGATATTTTTGGTATTTTTGGTTTATAGATTTGGAAATATAATATGGAAAATAGACCCGGGGGGCATAGGTTTCACTAGAGGCTTCTCTCATGAAGGAAAATAATACGATCGGTGAACAAATTACTGTCGAGCAATTGATAGAAAAGCGAATAATTATGAAGATATCCAAGGCAATGATTATGCATATAGGCATCACGTCCGTGTCAAGTAGACCGAAACGATTCTGCATCTACTACTATTACTCCACACATCGACCGACTCCTGCCTGCATCTAGAGTATTAAGTTCATGAAGAACAGAGTAACGCATTAGGTAAGATGACATGATGTAGAGGGATAAACTCAAGCAACATGATGAAAACCCCATCTTTTTATCCTTGATGGCAACAATACAAATACGTGCCTCGCTACCCCTACTTTGTCACTGGGTGAGGACACCGCAAGATTGAACCCAAAACTAAGCACTTCTCCCATTGCAAGAATTACCAATCTAGTTGGCCAAACCAAACCAATAACTCGAAGAGACTTGCAAAGATATGAAATCATGCATATAAGAATTCAGAGAAGATTCAAATAATATTCATAGATAAGCTGAACATAAACCCACAATTCATCGAATCTCGACAAACACACCGCAAAAGAGTATTACATCGGATGGATCTCCATGAAGATCATGAAGAACATGGTATTGAAGAACAAAGAGAGAGAAGAAGCCATCTAGCTACTAGCTATGGACCCAAAGGTCTGTGGTAAACTACTCACGCATCATCGGAGGGGCAATGGAGTTGATGTAGATGCCCTCCGTGATCGAATCCCCCTCCGGCAGATTACCGGAAAAGGCTCCAAGATTGGATCTCACGGGAACAGAGGCTTTTGGCGGCGGAAAAGTATTTTCGTGGCTCTGTTTGGTATCCAGGAAATATTTGGGAATTTATAGGCCGAAGAATAGGGTTAGGAGGGCTGCCGTGGGGCACAAGCCAGGGGGGCACCCGCCCCCCTAGGGCGCGCCCTGGTGGCTTGTGACGCCACGGCAGGTCTCCTGCCTTCATCTCCAAGTTTGTTGGGTTTCTTCTGGTCCAAGAAAAATCATTCCGAAGATTTTATTCCGTTTGGATATTCCTTATCTGCAATACTCAAAAACAAGGAAAAAACAGAAACTGGCACTAGGCTCTAGATTAATAGGTTAGTCCCAAAAATAATATAAAATAGCATATTAATGCATATAAAACATCCAAAACAGATAATATAATAGCATGGAACAATCAAAACTTATAGATACGTTGGAGACGTATCAAGCATCCCCAAGCTTAATTCCTGCTCGTCCTCGAGTAGGTAAATGATAAAAACAGAATTTTTGATGTGGAATGCTACCTAACATATTTATCCATGTAATATTCTTTATTGTGGCATGAATATTCAGATCCATAAGATTCAAAACAAAAGTCTAATATTGACATAAAAACAGTAATACTTCAAGCATACCAACAAGGCAATTGTGTCCTTTCGAAATAACATGGCCTTAGAAAGTTATCCCTACAAAATCATATGGTCTGGCTATGCTCCATCTTCCCCACACAAAGTATCTAAATCATGCACAACCCCGATGACAAGTCAAGCAATTATTTCTCACTTTTTATGTTCTCAAACCTTTTCAACTCTCACGCAATACATGAGTGTGAGCCATGGATATAGCACTATAGGTGGAATAGGATATGGTGGAGGTTGAGAGGAAAAAGGAGAAGATAGTCTCACATCAACTAGGCGTATCAACGGGCTATGGAGATGCCCATCAATAGATATCAATGTGAGTGAGTAGGGATTGCCATGCAACAAATGCACTAGAGCTATAAGTGTATGAAAGCTCAAAAGAAAACTAAGTGGTTGTGCAAAAGATGAAAAATTCCACTAGTTATATGAAAGTGACAAAATAGGAGACTCTCTATCATGAAGATCATGGTGCTACTTTGAAGCACAAGTGTGGAAAAAGATAGTAGCTATTGTCCCTTCTCTCTTTCTCCCATTTTTTTGGGTGGGCATCTTTGGCCTCTTTTTTTTATTTGGGCTTCGCTGGCCTCTTTTATTATTTGTAAAGTCCGGAGACTCATCCCAACTTGTGAGGGATTCATAGCTTCCATCATCCTTTTCTCTCACGGGACAATGCTCTAATAATGAAAATCATCACACTTTTATTTACTTACAACTCAAAAATTACAACTCGAAACCTAGAACAAAATATGACTCTACATGCAATATGAAAGTGATGGTGCGTGTCATGAAAAACGAAACGGTGGAAGTTGCATGGCAATATATCTCGGAATGGCTATGGAAATGCCATAATAGGTAGGTATGGTGGCTGTTTTGAGGAAAATTTATGGTGGCTGTTTTGAGGAAGGTGGGTTTGATGCACCGGCGAAAGTTGCGCGGTACTAGAGAGGCTAGCAATGGTGGAAGGGTGAGAGTGCGTATAATCCATGGACTCAACATTAGTCATAAAGAACTCACATACTTATTGAAAAAGTCTATTAGTAATCGAAACAAAGCATTAGACGCATGCTCCTAGGGGAGAGGTTGGTAGGAGTTAACCCTCGCGCGCTCCCGACCCTCACACAAAGGTTGACAATCATTAAACAAATGATGCTCCGACTTCGTTACATAACGGTTCACCATACGTGCATGCTACGGGAATCACAAATTTCAACACAAGTATTTTTTTTCCAATTCACAACTACTCACTAGCATGACTCTCATATTACCATCTTCATATCTCAAAACTATATGCAAGGAATCAAACTTCTCATAGTATCCAATGCACTTAATATGAAAGTTTTTATTATATCCCTCTTGGATGCCCATTATATTAGGACTAAATTCATAACCTAAACCAATTAACATGCTGTTTAAAGACTCTCAAAATAATATAAGTGAGGTACGGGAGTTCGGTAATTTCTATAAAATAAAACACCACCGTGCTCTAAAAAGATATAAGTGAAGCACTAGAGCAACATTGCCTAGCTCAAAAGATATAAGTGAATCACATAGAGTATTCTAATAAATTCACAATTCAGCGTGTCTCTCTCAAAAGATGTGTGCAGCAAGGATGATTATGGCAAACTAAAAAGCAAAAACTCATATCATACAAGACGCTCCAAGCAAAACAAATATCATGTGGTAAATAAAAATATAGCCTCAAGTAAATTTACCGATGGATTGAAGACGAAAGAGGGGATGCCTTCCGGGGCATCCCCAAGCTTAGGATTTTTGGTATCCTTGAATATGGCTTGGGGTGCCTTGGGAATCCCCAATCTTAGGCTCTTGCCACTCCTTATTCCATAGTCCATCAAATCTTTACCCAAAACTTGAAAACTTCACAACACAAAACTCAACAGAAAACTCATGAGATCCGTTAGTATAAGAAAAATAAATCACCACTTTAGGTACTGTTGTGAACTCATTATTTATTTATATTGGTGTAATATCTACTGTATTCCAACTTATCCATGGTTCATACCCCCCGATACAACCCATAGATACATCAAAATAAGCAAACAACACAAAGAAAACAGAATCTGTCTAAAACAGAACAGTCTTTAGCAATCTATAGACTTAGAATACTTATGTAACTCCAAAAATTCTGAAAATTTAGGAAAATCAGGGAAATTTGTATATCAATCTTTTGTAAAAATTTCAGATCAAAAGCACGTTCCAGTGAATTTACAAAATTCCGGGACTGAGAGCAAAAGTTTCTGTTTTTCAGCAAAATCAAATCACAAACACCGTAGACCATCCCAAAGGTCTTACTTGGCTCAAACACAAATTTAAACAAGAAAACACAATTACTACAGAGGTAATAATGTGTAAAACACTCAAAAACAGAAGCAAAAAACAAAAGCATAGGAAATAAAATTGGGTTGCCTCCCAACAAGCGCTATTGTTTAACGCCCCTAGCTAGGCATAATGATTTCAATGATGCTCACATAAAAAGTAGTAATTGAAATATGCAAAAGAGCATCATGAATATCATGAAAAACACGTTTAAGTCTAACCCACTTCTTATGCATAGGGATTTTGTGAGCAAACAATTTACGGGAACAAGAATCAACTAGCACAGGAAGGCAAAACAAGCATAACTTCAAAACTTTAAACACATAGAGAGGAAACTTGATATTATTGCAATTCCTACAAGCATATGTTCCTCCCTCATAATAAATTTCAGTAACATCAAGAAGGAAATCAACAATATAACTATAACATAAATCAATACTCTCTTTATGATCAACACGCATATAGTTTTTATCATCTTCCAAAATAGTGGGATTATCATCAACTAAAGTTATGACCTCTCCAAACCCACTTTTATCAAAAAATTCATAAGATTGAACACTCTCCAAATATGTGGGATTCTTTTTAGCTAAAGTTGAAGCTCTCCCAAACCCACTTTCGATACTATTGCAAACATATTCAACATGAGGCTTAAATAAATTTTCAAGATCATAAGAAGCATTATCACCCCAATCATGATCATTGCAATAAGAAGTGGACATGACAAAATTACCATCCCCAAGCTTGTAGTTTTGCATATCATTAACATAATTGACTTTAATAGAATTTATAGTAACATCATTGTAATCATGCTTTTCAATCAAGGAGCTATCATGAATCACCTTATAAATTTCTTCTTTCAACACTTCATCAAAATTTTCAGATTCATGATTTTCAAACAAAACTTCATAGAGATAATCAAGCGCACTCAACTCACTAGCAATAGGTTCATCATAATTTGGTCTTTTGAAAAGATTAGCAAGTGGATGAGAATCCATATCAATAGATTTTTAGCAAGCGAAGATGCAAGCAAATAGAAGGCACATGGCAACACAAGCAAACAAAAAGAGATCCGGCGAGAAAAAGGCGAATAAAACAGCAAATTGGTGAAGTGGGGGAGAGGAAAACGAGAGGCAAATGGCAAATAATGTAAATGCAAGAGATGAGTTTGTGATGGGTACTTGGTAGGCTTGATGTAGATCTCCCCAGCAACGGCGCCAGAAATCCTTCTTGCTACTTCTTGAGCATGCGTTGGTTTTCCCTTGAAGAGGAAAGGGTGATGCAGCAAAGTAGATAAGTATTTCCCTCAGTTGATGAGAACCAAGGTATCAATCCAGTAGGAGATACAAGCAAGTCCCCAATAGATGTACCTACACAAATAATCAAACACTTGCACCCAACGCTATAATGGGGTTGTCAATCCCTTCACGGTTACTTGCAAGGATGAGATCTGATAGAGATAGATAGATAGGATTGCTAAAACGAAAAGTAAAACAAAAGTAAAAAGAATGCAGCGAGATATTTTTGGTATTTTTGGTTTATAGATCTGGAAATATAATATGGAAAATAGACCCGGGGGCCATAGGTTTCACTAGAGGCTTCTCTCATGAAGGAAAATAATACGGTGGGTGAACAAATTACTGTCGAGCAATTGATAGAAAAGCGAATAATTATGAAGATATCCAAGGCAATGATTATGCATATAGGCATCACGTCCGTGTCAAGTAGACTGAAACGATTCTGCATCTACTACTATTACTCCACACATCGACCGACTCCTGCCTGCATCTAGAGTATTAAGTTCATGAAGAACAGAGTAACGCATTAGGTAAGATGACATGATGTAGAGGGATAAACTCAAGCAACATGATGAAAACCCCATCTTTTTATCCTTGATGGCAACAATACAAATACGTGCCTCGCTACCGCTATTTTGTCACTGGGTGAGGACACCGCAAGATTGAACCCAAAACTAAGCACTTCTCCCATTGCAAGAATTACCAATCTAGTTGGCCAAACCAAACCAATAACTCGAAGAGACTTGCAAAGATATGAAATCATGCATATAAGAATTCAGAGAAGATTCAAATAATATTCATAGATAAGCTGAACATAAACCCACAATTCATCGGATCTCGACAAACACACCGCAAAAGAGTATTACATCGGATGGATCTCCATGAAGATCATGAAGAACATGGTATTGAAGAACAAAGAGAGAGAAGAAGCCACCTAGCTACTAGCTATGGACCCAAAGGTCTGTGGTAAACTACTCACGCATCATCGGAGGGGCAATGGAGTTGATGTAGATGCCCTCTGTGATCGAATCCCCCTCCGGCAGATTACCGGAAAAGGCTCCAAGATTGGATCTCATGGGAACAGAGGCTTCTGGCGGCGGAAAAGTATTTTCATGGCTCTGTTTGGTATCCAGGAAATATTTGGGAATTTATAGGCCGAAGAATAGGGTTAGGAGGGCTGCCGTGGGGCCACAAGCCAGGGGGGCACCCGCCCCCCTAGGGCGCGCCCTGGTGGCTTGTGACGCCACGGCAGGTCTCCTGCCTTCATCTCCAAGTTTGTTGGGTTTCTTCTGGTCCAAGAAAAATCATTCCGAAGATTTTATTCCGTTTGGACTCCGTTTAATATTCCTTATCTGCAATACTCAAAAACAAGGAAAAAACAGAAATTGGCACTAGGCTCTAGATTAATAGGTTAGTCCCAAAAATAATATAAAATAGCATATTAATACATATAAAACATCCAAAAAAGATAATATAATACCATGGAACAATCAAAAATTATAGATACGTTGGAGACGTATCACTCCATGCCCGGCTCGGGGTACATGGGCATCAGCTACAGTTCTGGCTCCTCTGGCGCTTGCGGCTGCTCAGCTCCGGCCTCCTCCTCCTCTATCTGCGCCCCGAGTTCGGCGAAGACCGCGTCCGCCTCCGCCTTCTTCCGCCGGAGTAACTGTCAGTGACCTCCACAGGGCCTCATCCTGGATGGACTCCAGGATGGCCTACTGCTCCGCCATCTCCTCGGCTTGGGCGACGGCGAACTCTGCCTCCGTCTGCACCATGTTGAACCATGGAGCAAGCTGCTCCGCCTCGTCCTCCTCCGGATCCGCCAACTCCATCGGTTGCTGCTCCTCCACCTCCATCGGCTCCCTCCTCCCCTCCGGCTGATGCTCCTCCTCCTGCTGCTCTGGCGAGTCCGGAGGCAGCTCGGAAGCGATGTGGGTGGCGCGCCAACTCTGGATCTCCTTGTCGATCTGCCTTCAGTGCTCCGGCGTGAGCATCGTGTAGGTGGTGATTTTCTACCGGACCATGGTGATGCCGGAGAGCGTGGGAGAGAGTGGGAGAGCGGGGGAGAGGAGGCGGACAGGCTCGGGTGGCGCCTCAGAGAGTGAGGAGGTGGATGGGCTAGGGCTGGGGGACGCCGACCGGCTTAAATAGCCGGATTTGGCCTCGGGCGAGGAGCCTGAGCAGCACCACGCGGCGTTCACACCGCGACGATGGAGGAGGTGTCCGTCGGACCACCGGGTTTCCGAGCAATTCCACGTGGGACCCCATCGTCAGTCCTACATGGCGGGCACACCCATATCCGCCCCATATTTGTGCTGGATATGAGGGATGCTGGTCAGCCCTGGCATTTGAGGCCCGTTTGAGGCATCCGTCTGGGTTGAAATTTCGTGATTGGTCAGTGACGGGCGGCCCGCCTGGGCGTTTGAGGGGGATTTGGGGTGCCTGATTGTAGATGCTCTAACAACTTGATCACAATACCAAGTTATCCACATTACCCTTTTTTTCATATTCCGACATCCCTATGATCATATCACCTTGTGTATGACACAGCGATGATGGATACCGCAATACGAAGAGGGACCAAATAATATCTCGTCATCATCGGAGGAACAAATCCCAACCTTGAGCTGTCAAGTTCTTAAAATACTTTTTTTATGCACCCGAAAGTAGCCGTTATAATCACCCTGATATGGGTAATGATTGACGAACCACAAAGTACACGGTCCGACATGAAGGTACTCGATACTGTCATGGTCTAAGGAAATGAGTATACGTCAACATCTGTATGACTATACTAATAACTTGTGACAATATGTTCTCGTAGTATATCATGTTGTTGGGTATATTCAACCCCATTATTCTGATAACATTGTGCTCTCATTGTTGTTGACATAATTGTTACTTCAACAATGCCTTATGATTAGAAAAAATGGTATCATCATGCAACACGTGAGTTAGTCCTAGAGACAAGGCTAGGAACCTAATATTGTGTTTATGTTTCCACACATGCTTATGGTTTTTGCTCTGAATCTCACATTCAAAAACCATAGCAATTATAGTACAAAAATAAACATTCATTATAAACATGGAAATAAATAATTTAATTATTATTTCCTATTGGGCATATTTCCAACAAATCAGTGGATAATGAAGGTACAAAAGGTTGGAACTATGAGAGAATATGAAAATTATCACATAAATAATGGTACAAATTACATGGCTCATTCATTTGAATTATTACACATGAAAAACATCTAATCCACTCTTAACAATGTTGATTTTTCTTATCGGATCAAATTGGTGTTGCTATAATACAAAGAGGCACGACCTTCGCTAGTGTAATGCCAAACTGATCTTCCATATCAATCCCATCATGTTCCAGCTCAATAGGGAGACTCCATTTAAACTGATTTAAGAATGAAGCGAGCATCACATGCACCATACGAATTGCCAATGTTATTCCGGGGCAGATCCGACGTCCCGCACCAAATGGAAGGAGCTCAAAATCCACACCCCTAAAGTCAATAGTCGAACCCAAGAACCTCTCCGGCATAAACTTCCCAGGTTCAGTCCACACATCTTTATCTCGACCTATTGCCCATACGTTTATGAACAAGCGCGAACCCATAGGTATTGTGTAACATTCTATTTTGACCGTCGTTTCTGGTTGGCGTGGCAACAACAGTGGAGCGGGAGGGTGGAGTCGAAGAGTCTCTTTTATGATAGCTTGAAGATAGGGCAATCGAGCAATGTCAGCTTCTTCAATGTTTTTTCTTGAGCCGATAACTTGCGAAAGCTCGTCGCAAACCTTAGCCATTGATGATGGCTTTTGGAGAAGCTCGGTCATTGCCCATTCCACTGTGCTAGAATTGGTATCACTACCGGCAGCAAACAAATCCTAACATTCAAATATAATATTACATGAATATAGTCTAGTAAATGTATCTATTTAGATAAACTAAACAAGCGTCACAGAGAGTACAATGTATTATTTGCTAAATGTGCTAAAGAAGAAGCAAAATTTCTTTGAACTGCACACTGCAATATTGTATGGATGCATAATATACGCAAGAATTTATTTGTATGTAGCATGAGATTTGATATTCATCTCATTAATTACATTATATTAGAAGAAGCCGTTGTTCTTGACCCAATATTTCGTTGTTCACCACCTTCATATGATGAGTTGTGGGTTTTCGGTTGCCTTTGCTATCCTCCCCGTCTCTTTGTGGTTATCCAACACCAAGGGATAACCCGTCATTGATCGAGTCCTCACTTCACAACACGCTTACTTTGATGAAACGTGTTTTCCGTTTCAGCAGGTACCACCGACGGATGTGCACCAGAGTCCTCTATGGCCGGCTCCGACGGGCTACGCCCAGCTCCGACCGCCTCTTTGAAGGCCGCTTCACGGTGTGTCTCGCCGGCCCCCACGCCGTCTACGCCAGCAACACCGGCGCATGCGGCCGCCTCGCCGGCTACCTTCCCGGCCATGCCGGCTGTTTCGTCGGTCACGCCGGCCACTCCGGTCGCCTCGCCGGCTGCCACGCCAGCCTCACTGACTATGCTTCACCGGTCGCTGCTCCGGCCGCTGCGCCCCGAGCGGTCACGCGTGTGCACGAGCATTTTTCACCCGAGTACTCGCTATCCTGACGACGAGTATGTCTCCATTGCATCGAGTTCCGCGCTGTCACCGCTTCCCAGCTTTGTACGTGCATATCTTTGCAATCCTCGATGGTTTGCGGCTACGCAGGAAGAGTTTGACGCCTTATGGCGGAACCGGACGTGGTAGCTCGTCCCTCGTCCCTCACGCGCCAATGTTATCAACGACAAGTGGGTGTTTCGACACAAGTTCCGCCCCGATGGCACAACTCGTTGGATGGTGGAAGGCTTAAGGCAGCGTGCGAGTGTTGCCTTTACTGACACCTTTCCCCCTGTTGTAAAATCGGGCATGATTCACACCGTCCTCCAGCTCACAATATCTCACGCATGGCTGGTTCACCAGATGGACGTCTTTAACACCTTTCTTCATGGTCATCTTGAGGAACTGGTTTACGGCTAGCAGCCCACAAGCCTCGTCGACGACACGCATCCCGACCACGTCTTCTTGCTCTCACGCTCCTTGTATGGGCTCGAGCAGGCGCCGCGTGCCTAGTACAAACGCATCGCGACATTTCTTCATCAGCTCGGGTTTGGCTCCACTCGCTTGGATGCCTCATTGTTTGTATACAACCAGAATGCTGCTATACCGCCTACATGCTTCTCTACGTTGATGACATCATCCTGACATCCTGCACCACCGATCTCCTTCAATGACTCACTGGGCGCCTGATCGTCGAGTTTGGCATCAAGGACTTGGGGCCGCTCCACTACATGCTCGGCATCGGGGTAGTACGTCGTGCCGACGACTTCTTCCTCCAACAGCGGAAGTCTGCTCATGAGCTCCTTGACTGCGCCGGCATGCTTAATTGCACGCCCACTCCTACGCCAGTGGATACGAAGGCCAAAATCTCCGCTACCGACGGATCTCCAGCCCCGGATGCTTCCTTTCGCAGGTCCATCATGGGTGCCTTGCGGTACTTGACGCTTACTCGTCTCGAGTTGCAGTACGGTGTTAGCAGGTGTGCCTTCACATGGACGCTCCTCAAGATGCTCATTGGACCTTGGTAAAGTAGATTCTATGGTACATCCGTGGTCATATGGATCTCGGCATCACCTTGCAGGCGTCGCCTTCCATCGACATCATCGCTTACTCAAATACTGATTGGGATGGATGTCCGAACACTCGCCACTCTACGTCTGTATATTGTGTGTTCCTTGGACCTTCACTCATATGGTAGTCGTCCAAGCGAGAGGTGGAGTATTGTGGCGTGGCAAACGCTGTTGCTGAGTGCACGTGGCTTTGACAACTTCTCCATGAGCTTTGTCATCCAGTTCACAAAGCCACAATGGTCTACTACAACAACGCCTCCACCGTCTACCTCTCCGTCAAAATGGTCCATCGTCATCGCACCAAGCACATCAAGCTGCATATTCATTTTGTTTGCGAATAGGTGGCTTTTGGGAAGGCTCGAGTTCTTCACGTTCCCATGAGGCAACAATTCACCGACATAATGACAAAAGGCTTGCCGACATCTACCTTTGAGGAGTTCCGGTTTCAGTCTTTGCATCGCCTAACACGACTCTTCGACTGTATGTGTGTGTGTGTGTGTGTGTGGGGGGGGGGGGGGGGGGGGGGTGAGGGGGGGGAGGGGGGAGGGGTGTTGAACGTACGTACATGTATAGGGTCGGGTCATGTAGGTATCTACTTCCTCCATCTCATAATATAAGACGTTTTTTGACACGTCTTACGTTATGAGACAGGGGAGTAACTGTCATGCTTCCTAACTCCTAGTAACCTGTACCTAGCTTGGGAGATAACTCGAGTCTAGACCCACTGTACCTATATATATGTGCACGATGCACCAGATCAATGAATTGTCATGCATCAAATAATTCTCTTACACTGAGCTCCCCAATGTTTCCCCCGAGACGGCCGGCGGTGGTGCGGCTGCTACAAGCGGTGCTGCGCTGACCGGAGCTACGCGCCGCTGAGCGCGCACCGGAATTGGGATGCTGCATATTATAGCATAAGTTGTCGAAGCTGGTGATGTGAGGAGCCATGGCGCGGCTGCTGCAAGTGGCGTAGCGAGCCGGCCGGCCGCTGCGCTCGCCGGAGGTAAGTGTCGACGTGCACGTGCTGCAAGGACCTGAGGCGTGGCGCTGTGCGTGACGTGACCGAGGGTTACTGCAGGCCGAGGTAAGTTGTGTTTACCGTGAAATGTGAGCGTAGCGTCTCACGGTCGAGCAGGTCCTTGCCATCCTCACTTGCCGCCACGTCGAGCAGCACGTCGAGGTAGTCGTTCTTCCTGGGCTGGCCGGCGTCGCGGCCGCGCAGCCTCTGGTCCACCTCGGCGTCGAAGACGGCGTGCAGCCGTGCAAACAGCCTCGCCAGCCTCCGGCGCATGCCCTGCAGGTCGGCCGGCGTCAGCACCGGGAAGAAGTCCGACACGTTGGGGGTCCCCAAGCCTTCCATGATGCCAGTTATCACCTCCTGGAACTCCTTGGAGCGGCCGTGGTCGCCTAGGCTCGTGAGGTCGATGGAGAAAAGGGTGCGGGAGACAAGGTTCAGGCTCGTCGTGAAGGCCACGCGGCCGATGTTCACCGCCGTGCCCTCGCACGCCAGCCGCGCGACGTGGTCCGTGAGCTCCCTCACTTTGTCGCTCCGGAGGTGGGGGAGCGCGTCGAGCCGGTGCGGCGCGAACAGCTCCGTGGCCATTATCTTGCGGAGCGCGCGCCACCGCTTCACGGTGGGCAGCCAGGCGACGGAGCCTACCGCGTGCTTGCCGGTGGCGTCCGGCACGAACCGGGTGGCAAGCACGGAGTCATGCCTCTGCAGGAACTCCCGGGCCATGGCGGGGGAGGAGACGACGACCGTGGTAACCGAGCCGAGGCGGATGGACATGAGCGGGCCGTAAATCTTGGCCAGGCAGGCAAGAGAGCGGTGCGGCTTGTCGCCGAGAAGGTGGATGCTGCCGATGAGCGGCAGTGGGCGGGGGCCTGGAGGGAGGCCGGAGCGCGCGTGCGTGAGGAGGTTGAGAAGATAGAGGGAGAGGAAAGAGACGACGAGCCATGCTAGCCACAACACAAGCACAGTCACGGCCACCATTGCTTCCTTCATCTGTGCAGTTCGGCCTGCGCCACAGGAGCCTTTAAATAGTCGAATAGCAATTGAAAACCAGTGGTCAGAGCTATGTTTTGGAGAGTAGACTGTATTAGAGCATCTGACTGGGCAAATCCGGCCGTCCGCTGACGCGCCCCGGCACGGACGCATCCGGACGGCCTCTGATATATCGTTTCACACATCCATATATTTTATATCCGGACTTTTAAATCCATGCAAAACACAGGAACATAACCATTATCACACCATTGTCGCACGTAAATAACAAATGTTGATACCGAACATAAATAGTTTATATATAAAATTAATTTGAAGTGCACAATCAATCATCTGCTTTTTGGTTTTCATTGTGGGTTCGTATATGCTCCACCAGATCATTTAGTAGTTGCGCGTGCACCTGATGGTCTCGGAGATTATGATGAATCTGCAGAAAGTTTATAAGCTGAGCCGCATCTTGATCTTCCGGAATTTCAACTTGTTCGCCAGGTGCTTCAAAATCATTGATTTGGACTACACCATTACCCTCATCCTCGACAATCATATTGTGCAAAACAACACAACATGTCATCAGTTGCCACAAAGTTTGTAATTCCCACATCATTGCAGCCCCACGAACAATTCCCAACGAGCTTGCAGCACTCCGAATGCCCTCTCAACATCCTTCCTAGCTGCTTCCTGCATTGTTGCGAAGTGCTTTTGTTTCTTGCCCTGTAGTTCAGATATGGTCTTCACAAATGCAGCCCACTGAGGATAGATGCCATCGGCAAGATAGTATCCCATGTTGTAGTCTCAGCCGTTCACGGTGTAGTTGCACGGCGGTGATTCCCCATTGCAAAGCCTCTTGAACACCGAAGATCGTTAAAGCACGTTGATGTAGTTGTGAGAACCCGACATTCCAAAGAAAGCATGTCAAATCCATAAGTCATGTGATGCTACCGCTTCTAGTATGATGGTGGCGTCTATGGTGTGCCCTTGATATATTACTCGCAAACCTTTGGGGAAGTTCTTCTACTGCCAATGCATGCAATCAATTGATCCCATCATTCCTGAAAACCCTCTAGCCTCTCCAATATCGAGCAACTTTTTCGTGTCTTGTGCATTTGGTTCTCTTAGGTACTCGTCTCCAAACACCTCGACCACAGCACGAGCAAACTTGACAGTAGTCTTCAAGCATGTGCTCTCTACCATCCTGACCATCTCACCAACGACATCTGCGGCAGTACCAAGTGCAAGCATTCTCAGAGCAGCCGTGTACCTCTGCTTGGCAGAGAAAAAGAGTTGACCGCAAGCATCCCTTGTGAGCTTGAAGTAGTCATCGTATGCCTCCACTCCGTCCACAATCTGCAAAAATAATGGTTTTCGCATGCGAAAACGGCAATGAAACCATGGATCATCGAGGAAAGTTGGGTTCGGAGCAAAGTAGTCCTTCTGCAGTAGCTTTGCTCCGGATACCCTACCCCGATTGATTACTCTTCTCCCTTTGATTGGGCCCTTGAAATTGAGAATATGTTCCACTTGCCGGTTCATTTACTCTTGCATGCTCATAAGCATGATCATGTCCACTTCTTCGTCCGAATCCGACGAATAGAAGAACTGATCTTCAATCATCTGATAAAGCTCCGTCGGTCCATACTCCTCGCACTAGTACATAACAGGGCTTTGGTCCAGCCCTGAGAAGCCCATTAATCCCGGTTTACTCACGAACCGGGACCAATGGGGGCATTGGTCCCGGTTCGTGAGGCCAGGGCGCCGGCCGGGCCTCGTGGGCCATTGGTCCCGGTTCGTCTGACCCCTTTGGTCCCGGTTCCAGACACGAACCGGGACCAATGGGCCTCGCTCCTGGCCCACAAGCATTGGTCCCGGTTTGTGGCTGGAACCGGGACCAAATGGTGTCCTTTAGTCCCGGTTCCAGCCACAAACCGGGACCAATGGTCGGCCTATATATACCCCCCACCCGCGAGCAGACCAATGCACTGCTCACTTTTTTTGGCCGGCCGTGGGAGAGCTTTGTGGTGCTCTAGCTCACCTCCTATGCACATGAGGTGTTCGATGAAATGCCCGAGCCACACTTAAGCTTTCTCCTCTCGAAGCTCCTTGTCCAAGCTCCATTTTCCTCAAGATTTGTTTAGGTTTGGCGGTCCGTCCTGTCCCGTCCCCGTCCTCACCGCCGTCGATCGCCCGCGTCCATCTCGGCGCCGGCACCACCGTGGTTAGCCTCTTCTTCTTATCTTCTTTCTAAAAGAAAAAAGTTCTTACTTGTATCATTTAGATAGATACTTGTGTAATTTTCTTACTTTTATTATTGTTTGTTATTATATAGTGCCATGGTCATGGTATCCGCCCACGTCGGCCCTCGTCCGGTCTATGATTCGGATGTGGTATATATTATCTTTTATAACTATTTGTTTTATTTAGTGTTTATGACAATTATGCCGACCAACGTGACATAGATTTTTTAATCTAGGAGGTATGTGAACCGGAAATTCCAACCGACATAGAAATTCTTGTCGAGAAGTTAAATTTGGTTGAAAAAGAAAACAATTACTTGAAAGAAAAATTACGAAGAGTTGAAGAGGAGAAGATGAAGTTGGAGTTGCATGTTGCCGATGTCGTCGAAGATCACAAGATCAAGATGGATGCAATGCGCTTGAAGATTAGAAAGATTAGAAAATATGCCATTCATACTGAGGCTTGGTATCATTATGCCATTGGATCAATTGGTACCTTTGTTGCGGTTATGATCGCATTTGTTGTTGCATTTAAATTTTATAGTTTCAATGTATGTTTTAATCATATGCTCTAGAGAGCTATATGTTGTTCAATAATGAGAACTATGTATGAACGTTATGTATTTATTTTGGTCACTATTGTACTTTGGCTTTAATGTGATGATGAATTTCTATTAATTTGGTCACTTCTCTATTCATGATATGCACGCAGATGAACCGGCAATGGATGTACGGTGACCGACGCACCTCCGAGTATATTGCGGGCCTGCATAATTTTCTCGAAGCGGCTGAGGCAAACAAGCAGAATGGTTTTATGCATTGTCCATGTACTGTCTGTGAGAATACGAAGGCTTTCTCCAACTCTAAAACCCTTCACTTCCACCTGCTTGAGAAGGGTTTTATGCCACACTATAATGTTTGGACCAAGCACGGAGAAAGAGGGGTTATGATGGAAGACAACGAAGAAGAAGAGGATGACGACAACTACCCACCCCCTGAATACGGTGATGCTGCAATGGGGGAAGCTGAAGATCAAGAGGAACCAGACGATGTGCCCGATGATGATCTTCGCCAGGTCATTGTTGATGCACAGAGAGAATGGGAAAGTGAAAGGGAGAAGTTGAAGTTCGATCGCATGTTAGAGGATCACAAAAAAGGGTTGTACCCAAATTGCGAAGATGACAACAGAAAGCTCGGTACCACACTGGAATTGCTGCAATGGAAGGCAGACAATGGTGTATCTGACAAGGGATTTAGTTCGCTACTGAAAATAATGAAGAAGAAGCTTCCAAAGGATAACGAATTGCCCGGCAGTACGTACGAAGCAAAGAAGGTTCTATGCCCTCTAGGATTGGAGGTGCAGAAGATACATGCATGCCCTAATGACTGCATCCTCTACCGCGGTGCGTACGAGGATTTGAACGCATGCCCGGTATGCGGTGCATTGCGGTATAAGATCAGAAGAGATGACCTTGGTGATGTTGAGGGCCAGCGCACCGGGAAGAGGGTTCCTGCCAAGGTGATGTGGTATGCTCCTATAATACCACGGTTGAAACGTCTGTTCAGAAACAAAAAGCATGCCGAGTTGATGCAATGGCACAAAAAAGACCGTAAGAAAGACGGGAAGTTGAGAGCACCTGCTGACGGGTCGTAGTGGAGAAAGATCGAGAGAAAGTGGAGCGACTTTACAGGTGACCCGAGGAACGTATGGTTTGGTTTAAGTGCAGATGGCGTTAATCCTTTTGGGGAGCAGAGCAGCAAGCATAGCACATGGCATGTGACTCTATGTATGTATAACCTTCCTCCTTGGTTGTGCATGAAGCGGAAGTTCATTATGATGCCAGTGCTCATCCAAGGCCCTAAGCAACCCGGCAATGACATTGATGTGTACCTAAGGCCATTAGTTGATGAACTTTTACAGCTATGGAATGGAAGAGGTGTACGTGTGTGGGATGAGAACGAACAGGAGGAATTTGACCTACATGCGTTGCTGTTTGTAACCATCAACGATTGGCCTGCTCTCAGTAACCTTTCAGGACAGACAAACAAAGGATACCACGCATGCACACACTGTTTAGATGACACCGACAGTATATATTTGGACAAATGCAGGAAGAATGTGTACCTGGGGCATCGTTGATTTCTTCCGACCAACCATCAATGTCGAAAGAAAGGAAAGCATTTCAAAGGTGAGGCAGATCACCGGAAGAAGCCCGCCCTCCGTACTGGTGATCACATACTTGATATGGTCAATGATTTACAAGTAATATTTGGAAAGGGTCCTGGCGGACTATCTGTTCCGACTGACGATGCGGGACGCGCACCCATGTGGAAGAAGAAATCTATATTTTGGGACCTACCCTATTGGAAAGACCTAGAGGTCCGCTCTGCAATCGACGTGATGCACGTGACGAAGAATCTTTGCGTGAACCTGCTAGGCTTCTTGGGAGTGTATGGGAAGACAAAAGATACACCGGAGGCACGGGAGGAACATCAACGTGTGCATGAAAAAGACGGTATGCATCCAAAGCAGTATGAAGGTCCTGCCAGCTACGCTCTTACCAAAGAAGAGAAGGAAATCTTCTTTGAATGCCTGCTCAGTATGAAGGTACCGTCTGGCTTCTCGTCGAATATAAAGGGAATAATAAATATGGCAGAGAAAAAGTTCCAGAACCTAAAGTCTCATGACTGCCACGTGATTATTACGCAACTGCTTCCGGTTGCATTGAGGGGGCTTTTACCGGAAAACGTTCGATTAGCCATTGTGAAGCTATGTGCATTCCTCAATGCAATCTCTCAGAAGGTGATCGATCCAGAAATCCTGCCAAGGTTAAGGAGTGATTTGGTGCAATGTCTTGTTAGTTTCGAGCTGGTGTTCCCACCGTCCTTCTTCAATATCATGACGCACGTCCTAGTTCATCTAGTCGACGAGATTGTCGTTTTGGGCCCTGTATTTCTACACAATATGTTCCCCTTTGAGAGGTTCATGGGAGTCTTAAAGAAATATGTTCGTAACCGCGCTAGGCCAGAAGCAAGCATCTCCATGGGCCATCAAACAGAGGATGTCATTGGGTTTTGTGTTGACTTCATTCCTGACCTTAAGAAGATTGGTCTTCCTCAATCACGGTATGAGGGGAGACTGACTGGAAAAGGCACGCTAGGAGCGGACTCAATAATATGTAGGGACGGGCATTCTTGGTCTCAAGCACACTACACAGTTCTACAGAATTCTACCTTCGTGACCCCGTATGTCGATGAACACAAGAATATTCTGCGCTCCAAACACCCGGAGCAGTGTGACGACTGGATTACATATGAACACATCAGGACTTTCGGCAGTTGGTTGCAAACACGTCTCATGGGTGACAACACTGTTTCTGATGAGTTGTACTCGTTGGCCAGGGGACCATCTTTGACTGTATTGACTTACAAAGGGTACGAGATAAATGGGAATACATTTTACACGATCGCCCAAGATCAAAAGAGCACCAACCAAAACAGCGGTGTCCGCTTTGATGCAGCAACCAATAGGGGAAAGGACACATATTATGGTTACATAGTGGACATATGGGAACTTGACTATGGACATGATTTCAAGGTCCCTTTGTTTCAGTGCAAATGGGTCAATCTGTCAGGAGGCGGGGTACAGGAAGACCCACAGTACGAAATGACAACAGTGGATCTGAACAATCTTGGGTACACAGACGAACCATTCGTCCTAGCCAATGATGTGGCGCGGGTTTTCTATGTGAAGGACATGTCTACCAAACCGAGAAAAAGAATAGATAAGGAAGCGAATACATCATACGATGAGCCAAAGCGCCACATAGTTCTTTCAGGAAAAAGAGACATCGTGGGATTGGAGGGCAAGACAGACATGTCTGAAGATTATGAAAAGTTTCATGAAATTCCTCCCTTCAAAGTCAAGGCTGACCCAAGCACCCTCTTAAACGATGAAGATTATCCATGGTTACGGCGCAATAAGCAAAGGACACAAGCGAAGAAAAAGTGAAGACTTTCTCTCCACAACTATATCATTGCAGTTACATGTGAAGAAATGAAATGCCTTTTGTAACAGATGAGTTTTCGTATGAAACCCTAATACTTCAAAAGAGATTGTCCGTTTTGTACACGAAGTGCATCCAGTTTTTGCCATAACCCTCTCAACTCTTTATAACCTTGGGCGGTGAAGGTCGTACCAATCAGGAAGAAGCACACGGATCGTGTGTTTCTTTCAAGCGCTTGTGAGCTGTTGGATCAGCACTAAAACGACTAGTTCCGGTTCGTGCTAGCAACCGGGACTAAAGAGGCACACGACCCTATATATAACCCACCTCTCGGACATGTTCGACACTTAGTGTGTGTACTCATTCGGATTCAAATCATTCGGATTCCCTGCATACGGTCCAACGGTGCATTTCATATTTCCACCGTCGGGCTGTATGCAGGGGAAACCGTGTGTTTTGTTGATCTATCTAGAAATCCTTTCATTTTCCGACGGTATATTTCATTTTCAGGGTCATTTAGCTCAAAAAAATCAGTAAATGCATGAAAAATACCAAATGAAGTCAGAAAGGGTTGAAAATTGATGATGTGGCTTTGAATGGTGCATTTTGAACACACAAAAAGTCTGGAGTTCAAATAAGTTCAAAAAATGAAATCCCTTTGTAACAGATGAGTTTTCGTCCGAAACCCTCATACTTCGAAAGAGATTGTCCATTTTGTACACGGAGTGCATCTAGTTTTTGCCGTAACCCTCTCAACTTTTTATAACATGCTATGTGGGTGAAATGATGATACCATGCCAACTTTCAACCTTTTCAGAGTTCATTTGTAGTGCTTTTCAATTTCAGGGTCATTTAGCTCAAAAAAATCAGTAAGTGCATGAAAAATACCAAATGAATTCAGAAAGGGTTGAAAATTGATGATGTGGCTTTGAATGGTGCATTTTGAACACACAAAAAGTATGGAGTTCAAATAAGTTCAAAAAAATGAAATCCCTTTGTAACAGATGAGTTTTCGTCCGAAACCCTGATACTTCGAAAGAGATTGTCCATTTTGTATACGAAGTGCATCCAGTTTTTGCCGTAACCCTCTCAACTTTTTAGCACATGCTATGTGGGTGAATTGATGATACCATGCCAACTTTCAACCTTCTCAGAGTTCATTTGAAGTGCTTTTTAATTTCTTTCAAAACATCGTGGGAGTGGAGTTCAAAAAAGAATCAACTAAAAAGCTTTTATAAACCTCTAGTATTTTTGAAACTATAATTATATAAAAATTATGCAACTAAAATTATCAAAGTATTTTTTGTTGAAAACATTAATAGCAAAAAGAATATAATGATAAAACACACTGGAAATAAATAAAGAAAAAAATAAAAAAATAAAAATAAAGCAAAAAACAAAACAAAATAATGGAAATTATGCAACTAAAATTATCAAAGTATTTATTTGTTAAAAAGAATGAACTAAAATAACAGAAGAAAAATACTGGAAAAAATTTAAAAAAATAAATAAAGCAAAAAACAAAACAAAATAATGGAAATTATGCAACTAAAATTATCAAAGTATTTATTTGTTAAAAAGAATGAACTAAAATAACAGAAGAAAAATACTGCAAAAAAATTTAAAAAATAAATAAAGCAAAAAACAAAACAAAAATACTGGAAAAAATATATAAAAAAAATAAAGCAAAAAACAAAACAAAAATACTGGAAAAAAAATAAAAAAATGCCGCCTACTGGGCCACCACCACAGAAGGCCCACTAGGCCCACAGGCAGATACAAACTGGTTAGGCCCGTAAGCCTGCTTTAGAGAGGAGCTCGAAGGCTCAGGCGCACCGTGCCTTATAAACAGGTGCGGCACTCTCTCCACTAGCGAGGTGGGACTAAACTCCCAGCACGCCGCTGTGCAATGCCATTGGTCCCGGTTGGTGCCACCAACCGGGACCAATGCTTACCTTTGGTCCTGGTTGGTGGCACCAACCGGGACCAATGCCCACCTTTGGTCCCGGTTGGTGCCACCAACCGGGACCAAAGGTCTCTGCTTCCCGCCCTTTGGGCTGCTGAAAAGAGACCTTTGGTCCCGGTTGGTGGCACCAACCGGGACTAAAGGTTCGCATTGGTCCCGGTTGGTGCCACCAACTGGGACCAAAGGCTCTGGGTATATAAGCCCACACTTAGCGTTTTCCAGTCCTAGTTCATCTTCCCGCCGCGCCGAACAGCATGACGCCGCCAGGCTGCCGGACCGCACCCTCGCCGACGCGCTCTCCTCCCCGAGCCCTCTCCGACGCCCTCGCCGACGCGCTCTCCTCCCGGAGCCCACCGTCCTCGTCCCCGTCGCCGCGCGCCGCCCCGAGCCCGCCGTCGTCGTCCCCGTCCCCGTCGTCGCCCCCGTCGCCGCCCCGTCCCCGTCGCCTCCCCGTCGCCGCGCTGCCCCGTCGCCGCCCCGTCCCCGTCGCCGCGTCGCCCCCGTCGCCGCCCCGTCCCCGTCGCCTCCTCGTCCCCATCGCCGCGCGCCGCCCCGAGCCCGCCGTCGTCGTCCCCGTCCCCGTCGCCGCCCCGTCCCCGTCGCCTCCCCGTCGCCGCGCCGCCCCGTCGCCGCCCCGTCGCCTCCCCGTCGCCGCCCCGTCGCCGCCCCCCAGTGAGCCACCCCTTTCCCATGGTCCCCTGCTCGTATACGGCGACACGGACACGGCGACACGGGATATGGCATTTTCCAAAAACAGCCCATCGGGGACACGGCAAGTATATATAAAGATAAATGAAAATATGTCAGTTAAAGAAAGAAAAATAACGAGAAAGAGATCGCCCCCTCCCCGATAACTTTGACATGAGGGGGGGGGTCGATATACATTTTTTTCCATGTATGTATGTCGTTGTCGTTGAGTTAAAGAAAGAAAAATAATGAAAATATGTCATGAGTTAATGAAAATATATAATATATGTATGTGGCTATGTATGTAAAGATGGATAGCATTTTTTCCATGTATGTATGTCGTTGTCGATATACCCCCTTCCCGATAACTTCGACATGAGGGGGGGGGTCGATATACCCCCTCCCCGATAACTTCGACATGAGGGGGGGGGTCGATATACCCCCCTCCCCGATAACTTCGACATGAGGGGGTGTCGATATACCCCCTCCCCGATAACATTTTTTTTCTAAGTTACTTAGGTAAAATGTTCACCCCCCCTCTCGATATACCGGGCGAGATGAAGCCGTGGTTTTCTTGAATCCTTTGACACTAGACAACGTGACATATAGAAGGGTAGATAAGATCAGGAAAAATATGGACCATTTTCTGCACATCCAGAATGGCGCCATTTTGTTAAATCCCTAAAAGGTTAAGAGAATCCCGGTCCTCTCGCCCTACCCAATAAACTCTCGAGGCCACCCAAACCCTAGAAGAAAGAGCGTTGTCGATCTCCTACCCCCTCCCGTCCCTACCCGATAAACTCTCGAGGCCACCCAAACCCTAGAAGAAAGAGCGTTGTCGAGGCCACCCCAAACCCTAGAAGTGTTGTCGAGGCCACCCCAAACCGGATGTCGGACATTCATGAGAGAGGCGGTCCGGACGTCGGACGACATTCATGTTTGTATATTAATTGCCATGTTGTAATATTTGCAGAAACTATGGATCCAAGAGACTTGGAACAAGAACAGTTGTTGGGGGACATAATCCACGACGGACGTGATATCTTGTCGTATCTCAACGACACCGATGGTCTGGAAGGAGAGGATGATGGCTCCGGTGATCGAACAATGGAGGAGGAAGGACATGATCATGATGGCTCCGGTGACCGAATGCCGGAGGAAGAAGGAGACCATGATGACGGCTCCGGTGACCGAACGGAGGAGGGAGCTGTTGCAAAGTCTGGCGAGGTATATATATTAATTAAACCTGTGCTGACTAGCTAATTGATGCATTAATTGTTTTGGTATGTACATATATTAATTAAATCTTCTTTCTTCTTTTATAGCCCTCCGGATCGAGCCAAACTTAGGTAACGAGACGAGGCCCGAAGAAGAGGTTGCGCAAGGAAGAAAGGTTCACGATCACAGCACTCGCGCACGATGGCCATCCGATTGAACCCAAGCGGACCAAGGACGCATTTTCTGCTCAGTGCGGAGCTATTGTTAGGGACTACATCCCGATCAGCATCAAGCAATGGAATAAGCCTAAGGACGGAGCCCCTGATGGTGATTATGTCACCGATAGACAGAAAGATGATCTTTGGACCGCGCTGAAGGCAAATTTCACCCTACCGCCAGAGGAGGATCCGAATAAGCCAGTTATAGAGCCACTGGTCAAGGCGTGTGCGCTTAAGAAGATGGCAGATCTATTCAGGAGGTGGAAGAATGAGTTGAAATCAAAGTTTGTCGACAAAGGGAAGACTCCAGAATTCACCGGCCGATTTGAGAAGATAGGTGATCACTGGCCCGCATTTGTGGCCTACAAGACATCGGACAAGAGTAAGAAAATGTCTGAGACAAACAAGATCAATGCTGCAAAGAAGCAGTATCACCATCACACGGGGTCAGGTGGCTACCTCAAAGCCCGGCCGTTGTGGGACAAAGCTGAGAATGACCTGATTGCTAAAAACGTCGTACCACAGACATTGAACTGGCCAGACCGTTCAAGGACTTGGTTCTTCGGGGTTGGGGGAACTTTGGACCCTAAAACAGGGAAGTGCCGTTGGACAAACGAGCAACTTGCAATACCCATGAACAAGCTTCAGGAGTATATCACCGCAGCGCAGGAAGGGACGTTCATTCCCGACAGAGAGAAGGACGAGCTGACTGAGGCCCTAGGGAATGCTGAGCACCCTGGACGAACACGAGGCACACCAGGCTCCGTTCCGTGGAAGGTTGGGTTTCCCGACGCAGGCGGTTACAGAAGCCGGGAGAGAAAGAGGAAAGCGGAGCTGAGCGAAATTCAGAAGCTTAATGCAAGACTACAAAAGCTAGAGGAAGCTGAGAGCCAGCGAGCTGCCGGCCAACCATCTCAGCGGCACGAAGCGACCCCAGAAGCTACCCCGCCATCTCAGCGGAGAAGCAGCGTCGCTTCCACGGAGCCCGTTCAACCTGACTTCACGTCTCCTAGCTACCCCGTGGATACTATAACGGAGGCTCAACATTGCAAGCTTATGATGAAATGCTGGAACCTCACTTTATTGGCGGCTGTCGGCTCTGTTGCACCTCCTCAACCCGACGGAACTTTTCACTGCCATCCGATTCCACATGGCTATGCTGTTGTGATGGTGGATGAAGTAATGGAGGGATTTGAGGAGCTCGAGCTTGACCACTCTACAGGTGAAGGGGAGAATCGGCTGGGTCGTGCCCTGAGGAGTACATGTATATGGCAGAAGGAGTACATCAAGCTTCCAAACTGGACACCTCCGCCTCCTCCTCCTCCTCCGGCGAGTCAGGGCACTCCGCCTCCTCCTCCTCCTCCTCCTCCTCCTCCGGCGAGTGATCAGGGCACCCCGCCTCCTTCTCCAGCTCCTCCGATGCGTGAGGGCACTCCGCCTCCTCCTTCGCCTACTCCGGCACGTCGGAGCAGTACGCCTCCTCCTCAGCCTCGTCGGGAACGGCGGAAGACAGACGCCGCCGCTCCGGCTCCTCCGGCGCGTCGGAGCACTCCGCCTCCTTCTCCGCCTCGTAAGCAACGACGGAAGAGAGACGCCGCCGCTCCGGCGGCTAGCAGTACAAGCAGAGGCGGGAGGGAATACAGATACGGTCCATCTCTCAAGCCTCTGGAAAAGTTACCATATGAGAGGACCGAGTCTGAAAACGAGGAGATATGTCAAGACCAATTGAGGGCCCATTTTGCAAAGAAAACTCCACCTCCGAAGGAGAAGCTAGATCCGGTGAAAATGAAGCGCACTATTGATGCCCTGAAGCGACCACCACCGCCTCCGCCGGATTCCAACTATGTCCGGATTATTAAAAAGACATATGAAGAAGCGCGGCGGTCGGGAAGTACTTCTAGTGATGCAAGGTTAGCCGAACGAAGAAGTGGGAAAACAATTCCCCAGCTCGGCGAACAGGAGAAGCAATCGTGCCCCCCGCTCAAGGTGTCTAGCGATATCGTCGCTAATCATCCAGGGATGGTGCCCGGTACCAATCCTGGTGATTACTTGGGGGATGATGTAATTTTTCAAACGGCTGAGGTAACAGAAGAATATGAATACTTGCACGGGAAGCCTCTCGTCAAACCTGGTCATCCTCCTCTAACAACGATGATGTACAAATTGCATGAGTGGTACATGAAAACCTGCAGGGAGTCTGGGAGAGACACTATGTATATGGCAGTGAAACTAGAGCACGAATTCATTGGACTTTCCGTGATGCCTGTTGAATTTGTGGAGTTATTTCAGTTATACAATCAACGGGCCCTCGACAAACAACTCATGACTGCCTACTGTCTGTAAGTATTACTTCTATAGTTAAGTCTCTAGCTCAGCTTGTTCATTGCATGTATATATAATTATCCTCACTATATTATGCAGATTGAAGATCGTCGAATGCAAAAAACTAGGAATCTTCGACGTTGGGTTCATTAGCCCAGATGCCGTAAATGAATGTACGGTACGAAACTCAATCAAAGAGACCGAGAAGAACTTGCTAAAGTCGTTCCTTATACATCAAAACAAAAGGGAAATACTCTTTCCTTACAACTTCAAGTGAGTGTTGCTGTCTTCTCTGTATACTCGGTTTCGCTTACTCGAGGTTAAGTAATGTAATTGATGAGTTATATATGCGTTCGCAGTTACCACTTTATTCTGCTATCCATTAAGCTTGACGGGGCATTAGTAATTGTCTTAGACTCGAGACGTAAAGATCCCGAGAGTTATGCGGACATGACTGCAATGCTCAAGAAGTAAGTTCAGTCAATACCGGGACCATATCGGCATGCAACTTTCGTTAATTTCCTGATATCAAGTAATCATTTTCTTTGCCTGGCAGGGTTTGGAAGAAGTTCACCCGAAAGGTTCCCGGTCTAAACTCGGAGTTGCGATTTACGCACCCCAAAGTAAGTAGTACTAGCTAGTTCCGCGCATCTCTAATTGATTCAAATTTTCATCAATATATCATTACCATGCTTGCTTATCAGTTTGATTGAACTCTATTCTCGTAAAGTGCTTGTACCAGAAAGAAGGGACTTCTTTATGTGCATACTACGTATGCGAGTTCATTCGCCACTCGACCTCTGAGCAGGGCTTCTCTGACAAACAATTTGAAGTACGTAAATATTACCATCAATTGTGTTGAGTTTTATTCATATATATGCATGTATTGACCCCCTTCTTTAAATTAGATCTGGCAGATGCGGGATGAACTCCTACCACATGATCGCATACGAGCAATTCAAGAGGAATTGGCGGGATTCTTTCTTGACCACGTCATACCTAAAGACGGAGAATACCATGCGAATTTGTGATTGGATCTTAGGTACATGATGTTAGGGATTGTAAAAGATGTTATATTGTATATATGTAGTAGCGTCGGATAGATATACGAAAACTTGTTGTTCGACCAATCTCTCGGAGAAAGTGAGGTCGATCACTTCTCTCTGTATATGTTCATGACGATCTTATGTACTTAATGGTTCCTTCATTTGCTTACTAGCTAGCGTGTCGAGTTCTCTCTATAGTAGCTAGCGTCGACCAAGCACGGAGAAAGAGAGGACACTTCTCTCTATTAGCTAGCTAACACAATATGAAACCCCTAAATTAACCCTACAAAACCCCCTAACCCCCCCCCCCCCTTTCAAAAAAAACAAAAACCCCAGCTCCTGCCAGGTGACGCGTGGATGCCTTTTGGTCCCGGTTGGTG
The DNA here is from genome assembly GCA_039707655.1 of Elymus sibiricus. Taxonomy (NCBI): domain Eukaryota; kingdom Viridiplantae; phylum Streptophyta; class Magnoliopsida; order Poales; family Poaceae; genus Elymus; species Elymus sibiricus. The sequence continues at coordinate 507,713,659 of CM077665.1, forward strand.
TTACCAACCGGGACTAAAGGTCCTCCTGTCTGGGCTCCCCGCAGCGGCCACGTGGTGGGCCTTTGGTCCCGGTTCATAAGCAAACTGGGACTAAAGGTTTTGGGCTTTAGTCCCGACCCTTTAGTCCCGGTTCCAGAACCGGGACAAATGGGCCTCTGGAACCGGGACAAATGGGCCTCTTTCTACTAGTGTCGCCGGACAAAGCATCAGAATCCATTGCTTTCCCCTAAAATTTTGACAACAAATCCGGTCAGACAATGTGTCGAACACACCCAACGCAAGGCGGAGCCAGAGAGTTGCCGGACGTACCATGGAGTCTTCCGGGGCGGCGACGATGCGGCTCGCGGCGAGGACGAGACGGAAGACTACTCTACCGGAGCTGGTGAAGCAGAGGCTAGGAACAGCGGCGGAGCGCACGCGTGGCTGCAGAGCGTGCGAGACGGATGACGTGGACGAGAAAGAAGAGAGAAAGAGCAAATGGGTTCTGCCGGGTGGGTTTGGTGCAATTTGCAGTGGGGTCAGGCTGTCGGGTCCGATGTGGCGGGCGTGCCCGGGTGCCCCCTTATCCGCCTCATATTTGGGCTGGATATGGCAGGTGCCGGTCGGCCCGGGTGATTGAGGCCGGTTTGAGAGGCCCGGCTGGGTCGAAATTTCGTGACCGACAGTGACCGGACGGCTTGCTCGGGCATTTGAGACGGGTATGAGGGGTCCGGTCACTAGTGCAGAAAAAGCCTAGCTATGGCGTGGCAAAAATGGCCTTGCTTCCGTGGACACCCGACGCCACCAATATGACACCTGTGTTAGAAAATAGTGGTGGCGTTGGAGCCGACGCCAACAGTATATTACATGTTGTTGGCGTCCACGTGGCCAACGCTAGCTATACATCTATACTACCTTTGTCTTGCGTTGTCTTCCAAGGCCAGCAATTTATTTTTTGGCTAATAAAAAAGTTACTACTTCAAAAACTAAGAGTTTAAACTTCACAAAAGGTACTGATCAACTAAACATACTCATAAACTTAAGAGTTTAAAACTTCACAAAAGGTACTGATGAACTAAACATACTCATAAACTTAATAAGAGTTTAAAACTTCATAGTTAAACTACTCTTCATCAAGGATTATCCTTAGCTGGCGAATCTTCTTCCGATTGCTCTCTCCTTCATTTTTAAAGTGAGCAACTTCTGTCTGTAGCTCAGTCCTCTCTGCCCTGAGTAGTTTTCTCTCCGCCTTCAGTTGATCCCTCTCCTTCGTCAAGTTATCCCTCTGCTCCATCAGTTTGTTTGACTTAGCGAGGGCATTAGCACCCTCTGTGAGCAGACTATTCCTTTCATTCTTCAAAGAGACACTGCGTTCTTCCAGTTTCTTGATGAGCCACTGTGAATGCTTTAAGCGTTCCTTATTCCACTTGTCCACGCCGTACACTGATTCGTTGTTGCTTGTATAATTGTCCATACGTCTTGTTTCAAATTATGTACACATGCAAATTAAAACTTGTAGTAGCAATTATAAATCAACTACTACCTAAACATTGCAAGATTGAGACATATGTTCTCAAATCCATCTAATATAAAGCACTAAAAACATATCTAGTACTAAGATCCCCACAAAACATATATGTACACATTTTTAGATACCTACACTAATCGAATTCTACTAGTAGAATTCTAATATAAAGCAAGATTGAGGCATATGTTCTAAAATTAATTAATTTCTACTAGTAGCATTCTACACTAATCAGATTATACACTAATAGATACCTACACTAATCGGATTCTCATATAATATAAAGCAAGATTGAGACAAATGTTCTAAAATAAATTAATTTCTACTAGTAGCATTCTACACTAATAGATACCTACACTAATTGGATTCTACACAAAAACAGATGTGTACACATTTTTAGGGCTGGTATCCGCCACGGGATTGAGGGAGAAGCTCGGGGAGGGGAAGATGCGCGAGGGGAGTGGTAGATCTCACCTGCTGGTCCGGAGGTGGCGGCGGCTGCGCTAGTCCGACTGGGATGCACGACGGGTTTGGGAGGTGGCAGCGGCCGCGCTAGTCCGACGGCGGCGTGCGGCGGCGCGCGAGAGAGGGGGGCGGGGGGGGGGGGGGAGGTGAATAAGGCGAGTGAAATGTGACCTAAGTTTTTTTTGACATGGGTAGGGCTGTTAAAATGGACTAGTGTTGGCGTAGCCTTATGGGGCACGCCAGCATAATCTGTACCAGAAAAAGAAAAAATATGCAATTACCTATGACGTGGGATAAAACCATAACGCCAGCACTAAGGTTGTATCACTATCGTACAAATTTGTCCAACGCCAGCGCTATCTGAAAAATATAGTGCTGGCGTCGCTTAGAAACAGCGCGCCATTAACATAAGTTGTGGCTAGCCGTTTCTCCACTAGTGGGTTGTAGATGTTCTTAGTAGCTAAAATACTCGGTTCATTTCACTATGTGATTCACTCTGTTTTAAAATATAAGGAAATATTGTTTAAGTAATACTCAGTTTGTTCCAGAATGTTATTCCTGTTTTTAAATATATGTATAATTTTTTAGATTTCGAACTTATCCATGTTTGACCAAGGTTTGACAGATAATATTGAAATTAATGATACTAAACTAGTACCATTAGATCTGCCATGACATATATTTATATTTTTATTTACTTAATATTGAGATGATTTTTTAATATAAATTTCATCAAACCCTACAAATTTTTGACTTCTTAAATTTTTAGAATACTTCATATTCTGAGACAGGGGGGGGGTCAAAATTTTGGATTTACAAAAAGCTAGATTTCAAAAAGTCCTATCTATGATAAAAAAAAAATCGACCATCATCTACAACATCAAATTGGTACAAATTAGCGTAAACTTAATAATGAAAAGAAATTACATCACATATCGACATGGCAGATGGCACGACAGGCTACCTACTGAAGCAAGGTATCTGCTAGTGTGGCATGACAGGTAATCCGAATTGTTATTTTTCTGGCCAGAAGCTACACACGTCCTTTTATTGTGGGGAGTCTACATCAGAGTACACAATCCTCCACTATGCGGGCATCAGACTTGTGCGCAAGTAACCAAGGTTTTATTGTTTGAGAGCCCTTGGCGTCGTCATTGAGTTCGACCACTAGGGCGCGGCGGTTCACACGTACTACTGCTTCGCTGAGTACCTCACACCGGCTCGAGGTGCAAGCTGACGCGTCATGGCAACATCTTCTATAACGTTTGGATTCGATTAATTTGACACAAGGACGGGTATGGGTACTTTACAGTTGACTGTGAGCGTAATTGATAGGTCGCATAGAGCCTAACCAGACCCCCGGGAAGAATTCGACATGTTTGATTGCCCACATACACTGTTTGATCCGCACAACATGAACATTAGAGCACATGCGAGCCAGACCCACTAGGAACGTCCGAATCGGCAGTTTTGAGCGAGCCAAGCTCGGCCGTAGTAGGGGAGGGGAACGCGGTGCTGAGCTCGTGCGACAATGAAGATGGCGCGAGCTCGCGCACGTCTCCGAAAAATCGGCAGGAGGATTATGGCTTACCTCCTGCCGATTCGGTCGCCCCTCTATAGCCCCCTTCGCCTCACCGCCGAAACTCCTGCCACCGTTCCCTCCTTCCGAGCTTTCCCTTCGACACGCATCGGCAATGACGAGCAGGTAAGTGGCGCTCCTTTTCCGACCGGCGGCGAGTCGTGTCCTCATCTTCTCCGATCGTTCACGTGTCTCCTTCGAGCTGCAGCGATGGCCTCTGTGAATCCAGTCACCCCCTTCTCTGTGTTCGTTGTAGTTAGATCTGAGAGCATGTGATAGGGTTTGATGTTCAAGCATGTGGTAGGGTTTGATCTGTCTGCGTCTTGTAGCATGCTAGGGTTTGATATGTGAGATTCTTATGTTGTGGTAGCTATTAATGGTGGATTTGTTGAATATGCTGTCAGGGCCGGTTTTCCAGGTTATAAATTCCCAGCAAATGTCCCTTGTGCCATCACCAGCACCAGGATTCACTAGTAGAAAACAGACCTTTTGTCCAAAGCATTAGTCCCGGTCTGGTTTTGAACCGGCACTAATGTGACCATTAGTCCCGGTTCGGGACGGGCATCATTAGTCGCGGTTCGTTCCGGACCTTTAGTCCCGGTTCGTAACACGAACCGGGACTAAAGGGTTTGTGCCAGGCTGGTGTCAGCCTAGGGCCCCACGATTACCTTTAGTCCCGGTTCGTGGCACGAACCGGGACTATAGGCTCACCTTTAGTCCCGGTTCGTGCCATGAACCGGGACTAAAGATCCCCTATATGAATTCGGCCAGCCCGAGCACAATACTCCTCCCTGTTTTTCCCCTTCTTCCCCTCCTTTGTTCTTCCTCTTCCTCGAGCTCATCCTCCATTTTTGCCAAAATTTGTCAAGATTTGGAGGCACCCCATCCATCCAAGTGTTCACAAAGGTTAGCAACTTTGTCCTTTCATCTCTCATTGCTAGATTAGCTCTTGCAATGCTCTATAAGTATAGTGATTTGTGGGTTTTAGTTTGGGAGTATTTATATGTGGTAGTTCATTTGATTTATATGCAATTTGAGCTCAAATTAACTTCTTACTTTGCATGTGTAGGTGTGGTTTACTTAGTGCCTTCCCGTCCCCGTCCTAACCACCGTCGATCGCCCGCACCGTCCCGTCGCTGGCACCACCTTGGTGAGCCTCTTGTTCTTATCCTTTTTATAAAAAAATCATGTTTGTAAGATTTAGATAGTTACTTGTATAGTTTTCTTACCTATATGGTTGTTTGTTATACATAGTGGCATGGTTTTGATATCCGTCCCCGTCGGCCCTCGTCCGGTTTATGATTCGGATGTGGTATATACTCTCTTTTATAACTGTTTGTTGCATTTCGTGTTTATGACAATTATGCCCATCAAGTTGACATAGATATTTTTATCTAGGAGGTATGTGAACCAGAAATTGCAACCGACATAGATATTCTTGTCAAGAAGTTAAATTTAGTTGAAAAAGAAAACGAGTATTTGAAAGAAAAATTGAAAAGAGTTGAAGAAGAGAAGATGAAACTGGAGTTGTATGTTGCCGATGTCGTCGATGATCACAAGATCAAGATGGATGCAATGCGCTTGAAGATTAGAAAATTTAAAAAATATGCCATTGATAGTGAGGCATGGTATCACTATGCTGTTGGATCAATTGTTACCTTAGTTGCGATCTTGATTGCATTTGTTGTTGCATTTAAATGCTTTAGCTACAGAGTTTGTATGTTGCTTTAGGAGAACAAGTGTGTATGAACTTTATGTATGAACTTGTATTAATTTGGTCTTTTCGGTGTTGTGTAATGAAGATGAGCCGGCAATGGATGTACGATGACCGATGCTCTCCCCAGTTCATTAATGGCGTGCATACTTTTCTGGTTGCGTCTGAGGCAAACAAGCGGGCGGATGGTTTTATGTATTGTCCATGTGTTGGCTGTAAGAATGATCGAAATTACTCTAACTCAAGAACCATTCACGTCCACTTGTTTGAGTCCGGTTTCATGTCCGGCTATAACTGTTGGACCAAGCACGGAGAAAGAGGGGTCCTAATGGAAGAGAATGAAGAAGAAGAGGATGACGACAGCTATCCTGGCCATGGGTTCCATGAATACGATGGTACAACAATGGGGGAAGAAGCTGAGCCGGCAATGCGGGAAGGAGCTGAAGAAGAGGCATCAGATGAGCCCGCTGATGATCTTGGTCGGGCCATTGCCGATGCAAAGAGAAACTGCGCAAGTGAAAAGGAGAAGCTGAAGTTGCAGCGCATGTTAGAGGATCACAAGAAATTATTGTACCCAAATTGCGAAGATGGAAAGAAAAGGCTGGGTACCACACTGGAATTGCTGCAATGGAAGGCAGAGAATGGTGTACCTGACAAGGCATTTGAAAAGTTGCTGAAAATAATGAAGAATAAGCTACCAAAGGACAACGAATTGCCCGACAGTACGTACGAAGCAAAGAAGGCTGTCTGCCCTCTAGGACTAGAGGTGCAGAAGATACATGCATGCTCTAATGACTGCATCCTCTACCGCGGTGAGTATGAGGATTTGAATGCATGCCCGGTATGCTGAGCATTGCGCTATAAGATCGGCCACGATGACCCTGGTGATGTTGCGGGCGAGTGCCCCAGGAAGAAGATTCCTGCCAAGGTGATGTGGTATGCTCCTATAATACCACGGTTGAAACGTTTGTTCCAAAACAAAGAGCATGCCAAGTTGATGCGATGGCACAAAGATGACCGTAAGAAAGACGGGAAGTTGAGAGTACCCGCTGACGGATCACTGTGGAGAAAAATCGAGAGAAAGTGGAAGGACTTTGCAGATGACGCAAGGAACGTATGGTTTGGTTTAAGTGCAGATGGCATCAATCCTTTTGGGGAGCAGAGCAGCAATCATAGCACCTGGCCTGTGACTCTATGTATCTATAACCTTCCTCCTTGGTTGTGCATGAAGCGGAAGTTCATTATGATGCCAGTGCTCATCCAAGGCCCCAAGCAACCCGGCAACGATATTGATGTATACCTAAGGCCATTAGTCGAAGAACTTTTAGAGCTGTGGAATGGAAAAGGTGTACGTGCGTGGGATGAGCACAAACAGCAGGAATTTGACCTGCGAGCGTTGCTGTTTGTAACCATCAATGATCGGCCTGCTCTCAGTAACCTTTCAGGACAGACAAACAAGGGATACCACGCATGCACGCACTGTTTAGATGATACCGACAGTATATATTTGGATAAATGTAAGAAGAATGTGTACCTGCGGCATCGTCGATTTCTTCAGAGCATGCATCCCGTAAGAAAGAAAGGCAAGCATTTCAAAGGTGAGGCAGATCACCGGAAGAAGCCTCGCCACCGTACTGGTGATGATATACTTGATATGTTCAAGGATTTAAAAGTAATCTTTGGAAAGGGTCCTGGCGGACAATCTGTTCTGAATGACGCTGACGGACGCGCACCCATGTGGAAGAAGAAATCTATATTTTGGGACCTACCATATTGGAAAGACCTAGAGGTCCGCTCTGCAATCGACGTGATGCACGTGACGAAGAATCTTTGCGTGAACCTGCTAGGCTTCTTGGGCACGTATGGGAAGACAAAATATACACCGGAGGCACGGGAGGACCAGCAATGTATGCACGGAGAAGACGGCATGGATCCAAAGCAGTTTCAGGGTCATGCCAGCTACGCTCTTACCAAAGAAGAGAAGGAAATCTTCTTCGAATGCCTGCTCAGTATGAAGGTCCCGTCTGGCTTCTCGTCGAATATAAAGGGAATAATAAATATGGCAGAGAAAAAGTTCCAGAACCTAAAGTCTCATGACTGCCACGTGATTATGACGCAACTGCTTCCGATTGCATTGAGGGGGCTTCTACCGGAAAACGTTCGATTAGCCATTGTGAAGCTATGTGCATTCCTCAATGCAATCTCTCAGAAGGTAATCGATCCAGAAATCCTACCAAGGTTAGAGAATGATTTGGTGTAATGTCTTGTCAGTTTCGAGTTGGTGTTCCCACCATCCTTCTTCAATATCATGACGCACGTCCTAGTTCACCTAGTCGAGGAGATTGCCATTCTGGGTCCTGTATTTCTACACAATATGTTCCCCTTTGAGAGGTTCATGGGAGTCTTAAAGAAATATGTTCATAATCGTGCTAGGCCAGAAGGAAGCATCTCCAAGGGCCATGAAACAGAGGAGGTCATTGAGTTTTGTGTTGACTTTATTCCTGACATTAAGCCGATTGGTGTTCGTGAATCGCGGCATGAGGGCAGACTGGGTGGAAAAGGCACGCTAGGAAAGAATTCAGTAATATGCCGGGATGGGCATTCTTTGGCGCAAGCACACTACACAGTTCTACAAAGTTCTGCCTTGGTGGCTCCGTATATCGAGCAACACAAGAATATTCTACGCTCCAAACACCCGGAGCAGTCTGACGACTGGATTACACATGAACAAACTGTGACTTTCGCCGGTTGGTTGCAGACACGTCTCATGCATGACGACACTGTTGCAGATGACCTGTACTTGCTGTCCAAGTTACCATCTTCGACTATATTGACTTTCAAAGGGTACGAGATAAATGGGAATACATTTTACACGATCGCCCAAGATAAAAAGAGCGCCAACCAAAACAGTGGTGTCCGCTTTGATGCAGCAAACACCAATAGGCCAAAGGACACATATTATGGTTAGATAGAGGAGATATGGGAACTTGACTATGGACTTGGTTTGAAGGTCCCTTTGTTTCGATGCAAATGGGTCAATCTGAGAGGAGGCGGGGTAAAGGAAGACCGGCAGTACGGAATGACAACAGTGGATCTCAACAATCTTGGGTACGCAGACGAACCATTCGTCCTAGCCAATGATGTGGCGCAGGTTTTCTATGTGAAGGACATGTCTACCAAGACGAGAAAAAGAAAAGATAAGGAAGCGAATACATCATACGATGACCCAAAGCGCCACATAGTTCTTTCAGGGAAAAGAAACATCGTGGGAGTGGAGGATAAGACAGACATGTCAGAGGATTATGAAAAGTTTCATGAAATTGCTCCCTTCATAGTGAATGTTGACCCGAGCATCAAGTTAAACGATGAAGATTGTCCATGGTTACGGCGCAAAGGGACACACGCGAAGAAAAAGTTTTATACCCAAAGATCCCACTCTGGGATCTGACCGGCTTCTCTAGTTAGTTTCCGGACTTATATATCTGGAAAGTCCCACTTCGGACAAACCAGAGGGAATTTTTGTAATAGTAGTGTACTTATGTGTTTTGGCATTTGAAACGCGAAGAAATATTATGTCCAAAGCCACGTCATCAATTTTCAACCCTTTCTGACTTCATTTGCTATTTTTCATGCATTTACTGATTTTTTTGAGCTAAATGACCCTAAAATTGAAAAGCACTACAAATGAACTCTAAAAAGGTTGAAAGTTGGCATGGTATCATCATTTCACCCACATAGCATGTGCTAAAAAGTTGAGAGGGTTACGGCAAAAACTGGATCCACTTCGTGTACAAAATGGACAATCTCTTTCGAACTATCAGGGTTTCAGACGAAAACTCGTCTCTTACAAAGGCATTTCATTTTTTTAAACTTATTTCAACTCCAGACTTTTTGTGTGGTCAGTATGCACCATTCGAAGCCACGTCATCAATTTTCAACCCTTTCTGACTTCATTTGCTATTTTTCATGCATTTACTGATTTTTTTGAGCTAAATGACCCTAAAATTGAAAAGCACTACAAATGAACTCTGAAAAGGTTGAAAGTTGACATGGTATCATAATTTCACCCACATAGCATGTGCTAAAAAGTTGAGAGGGTTACGGAAAAAACTGGATCCACTTCGTGTACAAAATGGACAATCTCTTTCGAAGTATCAGGGTTTTAGACGAAAACTCGTCTGTTACAAAGGCATTTCATTTTTTTAACTTATTTCAACTCCATATTTTTTGTGTCTTCAGTATGCACCATTCGAAGCCACGTCATCAATTTTCAACCCTTTCTGACTTCATTTGCTATTTTTCATGCATTTACTATTTTTTTTGAGCTAAATGACCCTAAAATTGAAAAGCACTACAAATGAACTCTGAAAAGGTTGAAAGTTGGCATGGTATCATCATTTCACCCACATAGCATGTGCTAAAAAGTTGAGAGGGTTACGACAAAAACTGGATCCACTTCGTGTACAAAATGGACAATCTCTTTCGAAGTATCAGGGTTTCACACGAAAACTCGTCCGTTACAAAGGCATTTCATTTTTTAAATAATCTAAGAATTACCAAATTGAATATAATGATAAAACACGCTAATATTAAACAGCAGAAAAAAGAATCACTGCAAAATCTATTTTTAAAGTAAAGTTATTCACAAACTAGTGATTCACACAAATTTCAAATAATTCGAATTTAAACTATTCAAATTTGAAAACTACTGCCACTAACAGAAAGTTTATAATTTTTTTGACCTAACGCAAAAAGATTCACTCATTGATTCTAAATAAAGCAAAAAAAACTCAGAAACAAAAGAAAATAAATAAAACAGAAATAAAAAAACTGAAAAGTAAATAAAAAAAATGCCCGCCTACTGGGCCACCACAGCGTATTGGGCCGGGATGCAGGCCCAGTAGGCCCAACAGGGCAGCACAGGTTCGGTAGGCCCAGAAGGCCTGCATTAGAGAGGAGCTCGACACGGTAGCCGCGGCGGGGCCTATAAACCGGTGCGAGCTCCTCTCAACTAGCGAGGTGGGACTAAACATTCGACACGGGAAGCCAGACCTTTAGTCGCGGTTGATGGTTCCAACCGCGACTAAAGGCCCCCCTTTAGTCGCGGTTGGAACCACCAACCGCGACTAAAGGCTTGCGCTTCCCGCCGCTTCGGCTGGGTGAATTCACCTTTAGTCGCGGTTGGTGGCTCCAACCGCGACTAAAGGGGGGTCTTTAGTCGCGGTTGGAGCCACCAACCGCGACTATAGGTGTTTGTATATAAGCGGCAGTGTGCAAAATTTCAGAACTCATCGCTTTTCCCCCCTCGACGACGCCGAACAGGACGCCGCCAGGCTGCCGGATCAGCACCCCGCCGCCGTCGCCGTCGACTCACCTCGCCGTCGCCATCGCCGTCGAATCGCCTCACCGTCGTCGTCGCCTCGCCGCGCCATCGCCATCGTCGTCGCGCGTTGACCTCGCCGCCCCCCTCGATCTCCTCCTCGACCTCTCGCGCGCCGTCGCCGTCGTCGTCGCCGTCGCAGTCGCCGTCGCCGTCGACTCGCCTCGCCTCGCCATCGCCCCGCTGTGAGCCCCTCCCCCCTCTCCTCTCCCTGCCGTGCGCCATGGCCGCCCCTCCCCGAGAGCCCCCCCCCCCCACACACACAGATGATGCATGAACACACACACACACATGTTAGAATGATGTATTTTTGTGTAGATGAATGTTATGTTAGAATGAATGATATGTCAGAATGATGTATTTTTGTGTAGATGATGTATTTTTGCAAATTTATATGTATATTTGTGTAGATGAATGTTATGTTAGAATGATGTATATATGTAGAATGATTATGAATAAGTTATAATTAGATGGGCAAAAGTAGATTGGATGATGGATATATGTAGAATGATGTATATATTGGATGATGTAGAATTACAAAAATCATAATCAAGCATTTAAAAAATGTTAAATTTGCATAGAATTTGTTCTCGACGTCTACGATGCCCGGCCCGCATCCTCGTCATCGGATCGGTGGCGAGGACCTGCTTCAGAGGCGCCATGTCCGGGACTGGGCTCCGCCGGGCTGGCACTGGGAGGTGCTACCTTCCGGGGCGCGCAGTTTGGTGAGGAACCGGGCTCCCGTCGTCGACCCGGAGCTTCTTTGGTGGCGTTCGCGTGGGCCACTTTCGGTGCGGAGGCAGCCGGCCCTGTCGGAGGTGGTACGTCGCCATGTCAGGGAGGAGGACGAGCACGTCCGTCGCTACATGGATGCGTTGGACGTCAGGTTCTCCAATACCTGGCAGGTTCTTCAAGGATCTCACCCGAGCTATGATCCTGTGATGGTTCCTTCTCTTTGGGTGTCCACCGCCCGCGCCTCAGGAACCGCGAGTGAACTAGATTCTTCGATAATATTCGATCTGTATTAGCTAGTGATAATACTTGAGATGTATTCGAGATTATATTCGATAATATTCGAGACGATTTATTCGAGATTATATTCGATGATGCATATTATATGAATTATTCGAGATGCATATTATGTACTATGATTCAGTTTTTCCTTATTGATTGCATGCATTCTAATTTGAATAATAAATTGTTTTTCTTCTGGATTAGTTAAATAAAAGCTATGGACAATGCCGACAGAGAAGGAGAAGAGGCTCTGTTCGACATCATACGCTCCACGAGACCAGAGCATGAACCTGAAGATGATGACGGCTCACAATATCTGAACAATTCCGGTGAGGGTTGTATGATATTTGATGAAGACGAACGAATAGATGAAGGTGACGACAACGATGTTGACGAAGAAAATGTTCTTCAAATAACAAAGACCGGCGAGGTATATTTAATATATAAGCCATCCGGTGATCATTACATGTCTTATTTGATTTGTATGTATTAACGAATCGATCTTTCTTCTTTTAGGCCTCCGGATCGAGCAAATCTTCTACAAGCGACAGGGTAGTTCGAGGCCCGGCCAAAAAGTTGGACAAAGGCGTAAAGTTCAACATCGATTCCATCAAAACATCAACTGGCGAACCGCTTGAACCTAGGAAAAATGCGACCAAGTTCAAGAATCAATGCGGAGTTATTGTCAGGGACCAAATCCCGATCTCCGTTCAAGAATGGAAAAAGCCAGCAAAGGGAGATCGAGCAGGAGTTACTTTTGTCGACGAAAGAGCAAAAGATGTGCTTTGGACTACGCTCATGGAACATTTCACCCTACCAGATAATTTGACAGATGCAGATCTGAAGAAAGTCAGAAACTATGCTCTTAAAAAGATGGCGATCGCATTCAACACCTTCAAGAAAAATGCATGGACTAAGTACGTCAAATCAAAAAAGAAGACTCCAGAATTCACGGGAACACTGGTGAAGGCAAAAGATCACTGGGATGCTTTCGTGAAGTTCAAGGAATCGGAAGAAGCTAAGGAACGGTCGAGAATAAACAAGATTAATGCTGCAAAAAAGAAGTGGCACCATACTCTGGGGCCAGGTGGCTACCAGGTGGCCCTGCCTAAGTGGGATCAATCTGAGCAAAAGATGATTAGTGCAGGGGTCAATCCAGTTACATTGACATGGCCCTCCAGGTGCAGGACATGGTTTTATGCGCATGGGGGGAAGTTGGACCCAGAGACAGGGCTGGTTATGGTGAAGGCAGGTCTTAAAGAAGCGACATACGAAATACTTATTGCAATAGAAGAAGCTCGAACGGGGGTGTTCACGCCCAACAGAGAGAACGACGAGCTTACGCGCGCCCTGAAGAATCGTGAACACCCGGGAAGAACACGAGGCAAAGGCGTTGTTCCGTGGTTTGAGGGGTTTGCGGATTGGAACGACGACTATAGAAGTCGTGCGAGAAAGAAGATGCAGGAGGAGAAGAAGAAGAAGGAGGAAGCACTCCGCCTTGAAGGCCTAGAATCAAAGCACCTGGAGTTGGAACGATTTGTCAGGCGGCAGCAGGAGCAGATCGACTCACTCAGTCAGGAAAGGGCGTCTCAACGGCAGCATGAGCAGATCGATCCAGCATTGGATAGCACCGTCCCATCTATGCCGAGAAGCAGCGTGGGTTCCGCCCCGGCCGATATCGATAATGCATTGCTAGCTAGCTACCCTGTGGATGATATCAAAGACAGGACTAACTGTGAGCTACACATGAAAGTGAAGAACTTATCCATGAAGGTGGCGGACGACTATGCTTTAGCAAATCCCCCTGAAGCAACCTTCCGTTGCAATCCCATTCCAGCTGGCTATGCTCGTGTCGGTGTTGATGAAGTGATGTCAGGATATCACGAGCTACAACTTGACATTCTTGGAGGTGACGAGGAGAGAACACTAGGAGAGGCCATACATCGTATCATTCTATGGAAAAAGGATTGCATCGTCTTTCCAAGGCCACCGACTCCTCCTCCTCCAAGTCCGCCGCCGCGTCAGTGGACTCCTCCTCCTCCAAGTCCGGCACCGCGTCAGCCGACTCCTTCTCCAAGTCCGGCACGGCGTCAGCCAACTCCTCCTCCTCCAAGTCCGCCGGCACCGCGTCAGCCGACTCCTCCTCCAAGTCCGGCACGGCATCAGCCTAAGCAACAGCGGAAGAGAGAGGCAGTAGCTACGACGGCTAGCGGTACAACAGACAAGAAATTCAAATATGGTCCAAGCCTCAAGCCTCTTCCGAAGTTGTCTTACCACCTGACTCAGGAGGAACTCGACGACGCATGTGATGCCCAATTGAAGGCCCATTTTGCATCGAAACCGCCCGCGCCGCCAAAGGAGAAAGTACATGAGCATGTCTCACAACAGTTTATTGATATGGCTCGACCGGCTGACAATCAGAAGGACTCCGACTATGTGAGGTCTATCAAGAAGTCATATTTAGCAGGGCAAAAGGAGTCGAGCTCGAGCTCGAGCCAAGCAGTTGGCAAAAAAAGCGGGAAAACTGTTCCCCAGCTAGGAGAACAGGCAGTGCAATCGATCCCCCGCTCATTGTACAAACACCTGTGAGTACCGCCGATCGGCTGGTAATAACCGACGATCTTAGAAGGCAGGCTAAAGAGGCCGGTGTCACTGTTGAACAACTCCTAGGCCTTGAGGAAATCCCCGGGATTACAGAGGAGGAAGTAAAATACCAATATGTCCGCGGCAAACCTCTGGTCAAGCCTGACGATGTCAAGCTTCTACCAACGAGAATGTACAATTTGCATACGTGGTACATGCAAGAAACAGCAAATACCAATCAAGAGTCCCTCATGGTGAAAGTTAAGAGAAAGCATTACGTCCATAAAAAAGATTGGTGGATTCATTATTCAGAGTTGTTTCAGTTATTCCAACAAGACGCACTCGACAAATCTATCGTCAGTTGCTATTGTCTGTAAGTGATTTCTTTCTGTAATTTAAGTCTCTAGCTAGCTAGCTAGATGTGCTCTCGTTCATTACCTGTAATTATCCTCACTATATTCTTTTCTGTGGTATTATGCAGAATGAAGATGTATGAAATGAAAAAAGCTGGACGCTATGGCATTGGGTTCATTGACCCAAATACGGTTAATCAGGCGATATGGGAAGATCAATATTCGAGAAAAGACACAGAGAGATTCCTGCTAAAGTTTTTGAAGCAACTAAACACCCAACCAGAAATACTACTTCCTTACAACTTCGGGTGAGTGTTACTATATCTTGTACCACAAATTCTATTTTTTGCTTACTAGATGTTAATAAGTGTAGTTGATGAGTTAGGCACATGCTCGCTTATTTATAAAAAACGTGTGCGCGTGCAGTTACCACTGGATCTTGTTAATCATTGAAGTTGACAAGGGAAAATTTGAAGTACTGGACTCACTATATAAGAATCCATCCGAATACGCAACCGTGAGGGGGATGGTCGACAGGTAATTTCAATTATTATCGCACTATGTCGGCCTCTTTACTTCATTTCCTGATATCAACTAGTTAATAACTCCTTTATTCATTTTCTTTGCCGGCGGGCAGGGCTTGGCAAAAGTTCATCAAAGAGGTCCCCGGTGAATGGAAACAACAGCTGAAATGGGTGCGACCCAAGGTAATTAAGTAGTACTAGCTAGCTACGTCCGTGCATCTCTTTAATTCTACTTTCAATACCATTATCATGCTTGATTAATTATTACCTGATTGAATTTTATTCTCGTAAAGTGCATGAGGCAGGAGCAGGGGAATAGTTTATACGCAGACTATGTTTGCGAGAACATTCGCATGATCAGGTCTGAAAGGAGCAGAAACGAAAGAAATCTTTGGGTACGTTTGCCAGAACACTATCCATAATTTTTTTATCATGATCTAGCTAATATATATACACACAACTAATATATTCATCTTGATCTCCTGATTATAGCTGACGGAGATGCGGGGCCAGCTCCTACCAACGGCTCGCGTACGAGCAATTCAAGAGGAAATAGCTGGATTTCTGCTTGACCAGGTCATAGATCCCAAAGGAGAATACCATTACAAGATCAAGCAGTAATGCCTGCATATGTAATGATCCGCAAATTATAGGAGAAATTGTATATACCAAATTGTATATATGTGAATGGTCGTCGTACGAGAAATTCGATGATATATATATATATGATCGGTTCTACGAGAAATTCTATTTATATATATATATGCACAACGTGTACAGTATGTAGTAGCGTAATATATGTTTGAAATGAAAAATAATTAAATTGAAAACACAAAATTAAAAGGAAAAATAAACCATAATTAATTCATAAACCCCTAAAGGATTAAAAGGAAAAATAAACCAAAATTAAAAGAATTAAATACTTTTAGTCCCGGTTGGTGTTACCAACCGGGACTAAAGGTCCCCCAGCCCACGGCGCCGGCAGGTGCCACGTGGTGGGCCTTTAGTGCCGGTTGGTGTTACCAACCGGGACTAAAGGTCCCCCAATCCACGGCGCCGGCAGGTGCCACGTGGTGGGCCTTTAGTGCCGGGCCGTGTTGAACCGGGACTAAAGGTGGGGGGGCTTTAGTCCCCACCCTTTAGTGCCGGTTGGAGAACCGGCACTAAAGGCCCTTACGAACCGGCACTATAGGCCGATTCTGCACTAGTGATTATTGTTCGCTGGTGGACACTTCCTTTATACAGTATTCCAAACAATTACAAGAATTTGAGTACAAGGCCATGAAGGTCCATGGAGTACAACAATGATTTCTAGTGGCTGATGGCGGAAGCATGTCATGGATCTCCAACGTCTATGGGACTCCATTCCCACAGGAACAGTTGACCTGGATAACTCCTATCATGCGTGGCAGCTATCTTCGATGCGTAGGTTGCGGGGTTGCCGTCATAGTGCTCCTTTCCGAATACGTGATCTGACCAAGACAATAGCCAGAGACAAGCCAGTGAGTACTTTTGAATGTACTCGCAAACATCATGAATACAGATATAATAAAGCACGTGAATTTGCATGCACTAAAACTTTGATGTGAGTACTTTAATGGTATTCAATATGCCATGAGGTTAATTTATGAATGCAATTATACAGATAATTTATCCGTACAAAAAAAGAAAGATTAGATTAGCATAAGTAATCATATTGTTACAAAAATATAAAGATGGGTTCCAGGAGGTAGAACCGTCCCAAAAGGACCCAACAAAAAATATTAACCAGTTTCCACAATCGGGCGTCTGAAGCGACGCCACGTAAATGGCTTATATCGAAAATATTAACAGGAGTGCCACATTTGGGCGTCTGAAGCGACATCGCATAAAGGGCTTATATTGAAAATAATAATATGAGTTTCCATAGCCGGACGTCTGAAGCGGCGCCACAAAAGGGCTTATAAGAACATGAGTATCCAGGAGGTAGAACCTTCCCAGGGATACTCAACAATTCATATAAGAGAAAAGGTTAATCCATAAAAATATTGATAATAATAATCGCCTGTCATAATTCATGATCAATATCTTGGTTTAATTAATTCCTCCGAAGACCGACACTTGACCCTTCCCAGACCGTAGTCCTTAACCGAGGACATGGCTATTCGAATAGGTTTTATACTCTGCAGAGGGTGTACTCTTTACTCACGAGTAATGGATTTCTTTAATCAACCCCGAGAGATTGACTAATTTCGATTATGGTCTTTGAATTGAAAACAAACCTCACCAGCACACGCCAGTTTTAACTTTCCTGTTGACTGGAATCACCCAAGGCATCATTAAAAAAAACTCTAAGGCGGAGAGACTTCCATCTCGAATAGCATGGGATCACAATTTCTACCGCGCGCAAGCTAAGGGGTGCATGTCCCCCCTCTCGGCCTAAGCCCGATACACCCATGCCCCTGACCAAGTGACATGCCTACCAGGGGCCACTGGTATCTTTCACTATGGCCTTTCTGTGTGGTGTGTGCGAGGAAAGGGGTTAACGACTGCTGAACCATACCCTACCTGTGGCAGGGACACGTGGCAGCACGAAACAAGTATGGGGGTTACTGTAAAAAGACTCGATCTACGGTCGACTTACGAGGTTTAAGTTTTCTGTCGTAGTTAGCATAATATAATTCCTTGGTAGTACCCAAGAGGGTCACCACCTGGCATGTCCCGACATGCCATCATTGATCATTCTCGTCACAACGAGATTTCAGTCTCACGGTCACCTTTTCCGTGACAAATCTTTTCTGCAGATTAGTCCAGACAAGCATATGCATGTGGAGCATGGGAAATGAACGACTCCATACATATATATCTCACGTTTGAGTGTCAGCACACACTCTACAATAACCCATGCAAGCATGAATAACTATATGCAAATTCCATTTAAATTAACATAATAATGGTCAAATTATTCTCACAAGCAAACAACCATGCATTCATCATATCAAGTGTTCAAGATGCTTGCCTTGAGCATGCAGAAGGGTTGGATGCACTCCAAAGGTTTTAAAAATATTCTTCCCTCCATTTTCCCTAGTTTCAAAATATTGAAATCAACACATAATTTTAAAACAGTACACAAAAGTTATTTGGAATTTTTTTAAATAAATACTAAAATAAACTATATGAAATTTTAGAAATAACAGAAAAAGAATCATGTCATTTGGAGTTATAGTTTAAAAGCTATGTGCAGTCAATGTTTGGTCAAATTCTGATTTTAATTAAAGTCCATAAAAGAAAACGGTTCGTACGGGGATACGCTTTCCAGAATAGAAAGTGTATTTGAGAGAACACGCTTATTTGCCCTGAAAGCGGACCACCGGGAATACGCTACCGGTGGCAAGACTGTCTCACCGACAGGTGGGCTCCACCTGTCGGGTTGACCAGTCAGCTAGGCGAGGGTGGGCCGGCGGCCACAGCTGGTGAACAGCGATGACCCCAGTGAGGCTGGGCATACAGGAGTGCTCAGGGGGATCCCGCGCATCCTATGGACCAGCCCTCGAGCGCGGGGAGGTATTGTGTCGCCGGCGGTGAGGATGCCCGCGGCTCCGGCGAACCGCGGCGATTAGGACTCCCTCCTGCTGTGTCGTTAGCTTCAAATTGAAGCGTGCTTCCAATTCGGAGGGATATAGAGATGCTACAGGAGGGATTGAGAGGTGGGACGTGGTCTATTGAGGATGCATGCTTCGAATCGCTGGCGGCGGCATTTTTTTGCCGGAGATGGAGGAGAAGACCTTCCCGAGCTCGATTGAGTGGTCGGGAAGTCGATTTGGCAAGTGTGTGAGTGGTTTGTGTGCAAGGTTGGGCTCTGGGTCGAGTATTTATAGGGATGGGCTCGGTTCCACGAGCTCCGAAGATAACCATGATGGCAGCGATCATTTATGCAGACGAGGGCGGTGGCGAGGCTGTTGCGTGGTCGGTGGAGCTCACTTCTGAGCTCGGAGGCGTTGGAGGCTCGTGGATGGTGCCATGTACGATGAACGGTGCTGCGGCTTCCATAGAATGGCACGGCGACGGGCGGCCATTGATGGCAAACAAGAGGATGTAGCTGGTTGGCGTGGACGGTGGAGTAGTCGGCGCGGCTGCGGATAACTTCAGGTGAGCTGGAGGGCTCGGGGAAGCTCCAGGTGGCCTGGACGGCGCCGTCCACCGGGTGGAACGCGGCGGCGACCATTTATGGCGAGTCGCGGACGTGGTGGGGTCGGTGCGGTGGACGGCAGGATGTCGTGGTGCTCTAGCGCGACGCGGCGACCCGAGGGGGGTTCAGGGTGAGAGGGGGAAGGCAGCAGTGGGACGCGGCGGCTCGGGTGCCAGTGGCTGCAATTAGCGCGCTCTCGACACGCACGCCAAATGCTCGTCGAAATGCCAAGAGGATCTATAGGTGTTTGATTGAATTAACAATTGACAGGGTGATGCTCCTTGCGATTATAGAGGTTCTATACATGATGGTTTGGACAGATGAACAAGTTTCAAATGTAGTTTAGAAAGTTGCAAAATGTGTGTCATGCCCACAAGATGTTTGAAAGTATGCCAGCGCTAGCTAGAATTTTTTTGGATTTGAAACTTGGCAGGATGTAGTCTCATTTGATTCTAGAGATGATAGTAGGGTTGTATGGATAAAATGAATAACTTGCAAGTGCAAGTTTTGGTGAAATGCAATTCTGGATAAACTTGGAGGAATCATTTGGGGGTCTTCCAAGATGCAAATGAAGCTGAGCTTCTGGACTTGAGGGTTTTGTTGGAAGGACTATAGGATGGAAAAATTTCAGAATTATTTGAGCAAAGTAAAATAGGGTTGTAGTTCAAGGCTCAAACTGGACCAGAATTGAAAATTGGATGGTGAGCTCAAAATTTTCAAAATACCAAGATGGGTTTTTGCATAAAGGTGATCTATATGCATCTGATGATCTATCAGAATTTTTGTGGAATTTTAAAAGAATTATCGAAAATAGTCTCAGTGCAACAGAGGCATTTCAGAGTGTGAAAATGCTGTCAAAAGAATATAATTGGTCAAGTTTTATTATAAAAATATTTCCTACTGAATTTGCAACATGAAATGAAATGATTTAAGAAAACATTCAAAGCCCATAATATTTTCCAAAAATTTCTACTTGGAGGGATGAATTTTAGAAGACAGAGAACAGAGAGGGTTCTGAAATCAATAAAGAACCGAATAAAATTAAAAAAAAAATTAGGGAATTTTTTTAATTAATAAAAACATGCTTAAATTTTTGGGGTGTTACACATGCTAGTTGTGATGTATGCGACTCATATCATAGATTGTCTCGTAGTGTGTGTTATGCTTACTATCAATGTGTGCTAGGATTGTAGAACATGACCACATAGACGCAAGATCTTAGTCAGGATATTGTCGTGTCCGGGAGCCAGTTCGTTCCATTCTATGTCGAGGACTCCCAACCCCCCGGATGAGCACATGACTGCTTATTCAGATGTGTTCGAGGTTTCAGGCGTGGGTTTTGTTTTTATGTCAGTTGTACTTGTTGAGCCAACTGCTAATGTTGCCGCTGCCGCCGCTGCACAAACGATAGACACAAAGGCAAAGAAGGATGATAGGGGAAACAACATGAAGTGGCAGCCGTTCATGTCCACGTTCTTGCTTAACAAGATTGTGAGCTCATATCTAGTGGGGTTAGGAGTGATAAGGGCTTCAAGGAGGTGCACTTGAACACCTTTGCAAAGCAGGTATTCGAGTTCTGTGGCCACGAGGTGACCTCCACGCAGTTGTACAACCACCTCAGGAAGTGGATAGCTCGATGGATCCAAGTGTCCAAGATCAAAGACCTTAGCTGCGCCTCATGGTATGAGAACACTTGCTCGACCGTTCTCGAGGCAGAGCATTATACCGACCATGTCGCAGTTAGCTCATGCCCCCCTTGTTTTTCACATTGTCAACCATTGTCTTCTCGTAACTAAGAACATTATGTTTCTTTCTTAGGACCACTCCAAAGACGTTGAATTCCCCAACACACCCATCCAGAACTACAATCAGATGTAGCACATCTTCTCCTTCAGAATGGCAACTGGCAAGCATGCCATGGGCTCCGGTGAGCCTCTCCGTTCTAGGATGCCAGAGTTTCCAGACACCCAGGACGCAAAGGTAGTCCTTGATGGCCGTGACAAGCCCTTTGAGCATGTCCCTGTGGTTAATAGGAAGAGGAAGAGGGGTGGCCTGATGGAGGAGCAAATCAGTGTCTTCACCAGCATGACTGAGGCCATGAAGGAGGTGGCAACAACCATAAGGGAGAGAAAGTCCCTCGACGTCCACCCTGACCTGTACACCACCGTCATGGACCAAGGTGTCTTCAGCAATGAGGCTCTCATGGATGCTCTGAGCCACCTGCTGGATAACAAGGCCCAGGTGTTTGTGTCAAAACCGGCAGATCTCGGGTAGGGGGGGCGAGGTGTGAGATCGGATCGATGGGTTATAGGAGACAAGGAACACACGGTGTTTACCCAGGTTCGGGCCCTCTCGAAGGAGGTAAAACCCTACGTCCTCTCTTGTTTATATTGTGGGTGTATCAAGGTACATAGTTAATCTATTGTGGTCTAAACCCTTGGGGTGGTGATGATGAATGTATATGTATCCTCTACAGGCTAAACCCTCCGGCTTATATAGGAACCGGGGTATCTAGGGTTACACATGGTCCGTTACCATCTAAAGATTACATGCCGAGTCTAGTTACTTGGAGTACACGTCAAGTCTTCGATGAAGTCCGATATGCTTACGCCATGGGTTAAATGCCTCCGGAGTCCTTTCTTCTTGACGGCCGCCTGTTCGGCCCACAGACTAGACCAGCTCGGCTGGGACCCCCTAGTCCAGGGCACCGTCAGTAGTCCCCGAACTTGTCTTCGAAGCCGAGGATGACAACTCTCTTTGGATACCGTCTTCGGCCTGATAGTCTTTAGATTGATAGTCTTCGGCTTAGCAGGGAAGTTCAACAGTCCAGCCCCGAGCCACCACACCAGACCTGCAGAACCAGTTCATATTACCCCTTTAACAAGGGAGAAAAACCAGTTCGGCAACGCGATATTAAAAAGGCGCCCTTTCTTATCTGAGGTGCACTGCTTTCCTAGTCACGAGGACTAGAGGTATAGGTGTGTTCGATGGTCAAGTACTGACAACTTTTTCTCAAGCGTCACCACTCGTGACATCATGTGCATTGGTTACTGCTCACTCGAATTGCTGTTCAAGGCAACCCTCGAATTGACATGTCGTATCAAAACAGAGATCATGCCTCGCATTTAAGGTAATATTATTAATCGATTGCTTCACCCCCACGCAGTTATAACGGCAAGATTAGTCGAAACGTGGCGATTTTCATGGTGCAACGGAGAGAACGCTTCGCATTTTACTGGCTTATCAAGAGAAGTGGTTAGTAAACTTTACCCTCATGCTCTCCCTCTGCTCCAATGCCAAACCTTCCAAACTCAGAGCGCTCTCCATCCCTCCTCCAAGTTTAAAGCTTTCTGCCTCCATGGCCGAAGTAGATTTTAAAGGGAAGTGGGTGCCTTCCGATGGCATAGCCCACAGGGCTTCGGAGTCTAGCCAACGCATCCCCACTCCCCATGCTAGGGAGCGGGTCGTCTTCATTCCCCACCTCGTTCGAGGTCTGGGGTCCCCCCTACACCCTTTCGTGCATGGGATTATTTTATTCTATGGGCTAGATTTCTACAATCTAGCCTCGAAGTCCATCATGCACCTCACCACCTTCATCACGGTGTGTGAGGCATTTCTGCGTGTGAAACCGCACTTCAGCCTAGGCCTGGGCATTCGGTATAAACCGAAAATTCGGTTTCTACCATTCGGTTTTTTTGTAAATTCGGTTAGCAAAGTTGAAAACCGAAAAAGAAATATCCAATCAGCTAACCGAAAATTCGGTTAACCAATTTTTTCGGTTTGGTATTCGGTTAATACCGTATTTGTTGAGAACGCCAAAAGATTTCAGCTGTGTGCCTAGATTCGTTCCATCCGTGCTATTATATAGCCTAGCTATCCAAGTCCTTGTTCATGGCCAGCCGAGGTGGGACTAAATCAACAACCGGCAGCGCCTCGTGTACGTGCAAACACACTACAGCCTCTATTTTTTGCACACGAACAAACTACAACTGGCCTTGTTACACTAGAAGCCCACAACAGCTTATCATACTGGGCCTTGCATGGAGATCGTTGGCTCGGCCCTTGGATTTCCTTTCTTGTCGCGAACGACGTGCGGGACGCTACCGATCGCTCGCGGGAGAACTGGAGAAGCTCGTTTGCCTGTACGTTCAAGTGTCCTCACGTATGTTCGGTTTTCTATTCGGTTAACCGTACTAACACCGAACAAACCGAAGCAAGTTCGGTTATTAGAGATGGAAACCGAATTTTTCTGTAGAAACATTAAAAACCGAATTTTCGGTTTTTTCGGTTTCGGTATCGGTTCGGTCTTCGGTTCGTCGGTTTTTATGCCCAGGCCTACTTCAGCCTATGGCTGAAGACCTTCTACGTCAAGCCGAAGAGCGGCGAAGCCGACCTCGCTGGGTGCGGAGGCGCCATGATCACCAAGCTCGAAAAGCCGGAGTGGCTGAAAGTTACTTTCATCGAGACGGTGAAGACCTGGCAGCGCGACTGGTTCTACATCACCGAGCCCCTCATTGAGGGCCAAGTTGCACCTCCCCCTTTATAGGTCTGCCTCCGAGGAAGCTGGTGTCTTGGCAGAGGAAGAACCTGGAGTGGGGTAACCCGGAGGAGGTCACTGCTCTTCGGGGGAGAATCAAAATCCTCAAGAAGAGCGTCAAGCTGGTGAACGTGGTAGATGTTATGCTGCATCGCCGCATCCTACCACCAATTACGGGCCAGCCCGATGTGGCTCCATAAGCCCGAAGACATCACAACAGTTTGAAGCTTCTTCTGCACCAACGTCAACGGAATGTGGATGTCCCTCTGTTGGAAATATGCCCTAGAGGCAATAATGTTGTATTATTATATTTCCATTTTCATAATTAAGTGTTTATATTCTATGCTATAACTGCTATGATCCTGGAATATGCGATTCAGTGGAAAACTCATATGCATGTGTGGAATGGTAAATGGTAGAACAAAGGTTCCCAGTCTTGCCTCTGAGACTTGCTCAAGAGTTTAGTGATCATGTTTTCCGGATCTTAGGATATCCTTAGGGGTAACGATAGTCCTAAAAAACATTGAGAGTATGACGTTAGAAGTAGGATCATATTGAATCGACCCAAACTTGTTTGTTATACTTTCAGATAATATCATCTGAAATAAATTATTATAACACGGAGTGTTAACATGTGTTTTATGTTCCTTAGACCATGAAAGTATCATAGTCACTTCTTACCATACGATGAGCTTTGGGGTTTCTCAAATGTCATCTGTAACTAGGTGATCATAACGACAACTTATAGTTTCATCGGAAAGTTTGACAAGGGACTAGATAGCTCAAGAGTGGGATTTGTTCCTCTGACGATGGAGAGATATTATTAGGTCCCTTTCGGTGTGATGACATCGGTCATCGTCTAGCCAGACACAGGGGACTATGTCACGGGGATGCCAGGACACAACAACGAGAAAGAAGAACAAAACCGGTAACGAGAATAACGGTATAACGAGCATGCGGATGACTCGAGAGGATACCGATGATTCTCGGGTCTTGTAATGTATCGCGAAGCAAAGGGAATGTCACATGGTAACCTTTAGTTCGCTCAAATATCATTCATGTACTCGTAGGGATCGATATGGACGTCCACGGTTCCGCTATCGGTCATTGGACGAAGGAGTTTCATTACGTCTATGAGTTACCGAACCTACGGGGTCACAAGCTTAAGGTAATTATGATTTGCTGAGTATTATGTTGGAAATATGCCCTAGAGGCAATAATAAAGTTGTTATTATCATATTTCCTTGTTCATGATAATCGTTTATTATCCATGCTATAATTGTATTGATTGGAAACTCAGATACATGTGTGGATACATAGACAACACTGTGTCCCTAGTGAGCCTCTACTAGACTAGCTCGTTGATCACAGATGGTTAAGATTTCCTAACCATGGACATGAGTTGACATTTGATAACGGGATCACATCATTAGAAGAATGATGTGATGGACAAGACCCAACCGTAAGCATAGCATTTGATCGTACTAGTTTATTGCTACTGGTTTATCCATGTCAAGTATCTATTTCTATGACCATGAGATCAAGCAACTCCCGGACACCGGAGGAATGCCTTGTGTGTATCAAACGTCACAACATAACTGGGTGACTATAAAGATGCTCTACAGTTATCTCCGAGGGTGTCTGTTGGGTTGGTGTGAATCGAGACTGGGATTTTTCACTCCGTATGACGGAGAGGTATCTCTGGGCCCACTCGGTAATACAGCATCAGAAGAAGCTTGCAAGCAATGTGACTAAGGAGTTAGTCACGGGATCTTGTATTACAGAACGAGTAAAGAGACTTGTTGGTAACAAGATTGAACTAGGTATGGAGATACCGACGATCGAATCTCGGGCAAGTAATATGCTGATGGACAAAGGGAACTGCATACGGGATTGATTGAATCCTTGACATCATGGTTCGACCGATAAAGATCTTTGTAGAATATGTAGGAACCAATATGGGCATCCAGGTCCCGCTATTGGTTATTGACCGGAGAGTGTCTCGGTCATGTCTACATAGTTCTCGAACCCACAGGGTGTGCACACTTAATGGTCGGTGACGATTCGGTATTGTTGAGTTATATATGTTGGTGACCGAAGGTTGTTCGGAGTCCTGGATGAGATCCCGGACGTCACGAGGAGTTTTGGAATGGTCCGAAGGTAAAGATTCATATATGGGAAGTTGGTATTCGGGCACCAGAATAGTTTCGGGGTTTGTCGGATTCCATCGGGAGTGCCGAAGGGGTTTCGGGGGTCCACCGGGGAGGGCCACCTGCCCCGGAGGGCCCCATGGGCAGAGAGGGAGGAGCACCAGCCCATGGTGGGCTGGGCGCCCCGCCTCCCAAGGGCCCATGCGGCCGAGGGCAAGGGCTGGCCCTGGGGTGGCCGCCGCCCCCCTTGCCTTGGGGGCCAAGGCAGCCCCCCAAGCCGCCGTGGCCAACCCTAGGGAAATCCTAGGGCGGCTGGGCCCTTCCCCTTGCCCCTATATATACTCGAGGGGAGGGAGGGTAGCCGCACCCAAGCCATGGTGCAGCCCTCCTCTCCCCCTCGTAGTTCTTCTTCCTCCTGTCACGACACCGCTTGGAGAAGCCTTGCCAGGACAGCTCCACCACCACCGCCACCACGCCATCGTGCTACCGGAGATCTCATCTACCTCTCCGCCCTCGCTTGCTGGATCGAGGAGGCGGAGGCATCATCGAGTTGTACGTGTGCTGAACGCGGAGGTGCCGTCCGTTCGGCGCTAGATCGGAACGGATCAAGATTGGATCGCAGGACGGATCGTGATTGGATCGCGAAGACGTTCGACTATACCAACCGCATTTCTTAACGCTTCCCGCTTAGCGATCTACAAGGGTATGTAGATGCACTCCCCCTCTCGTAGCTGTTGATCTCGATAGATAGATCTTGGGTGTTCGTAGGAAATTTTTTGTTTCCCATGCAACGTTCCCCAACATATTAGTAGGTCAAGAGTATCGAGGATTTATTTCTAGAATCATTTCATTAATATTCTGAATAGTTCCAAGAGGATCGAGAAGCATTTTAGGGTCACCGGAAGGGTTTCGGTGATTATCAGGGTATTAACGATAAATATATGAATCCGAAGATGTTAAAGTATATATAAAATCGTCTGAAAGTATTTAGAACAATTTTATATTTAATAAAATATCAACGGGCCTAAAAATGCCAAGAGGTGGAAGGCAACTTGGGTCACAAGGGCCCAAGTGGTGGAGGCGCCCCCTTTCGATATGGGGGGGGGTGAATCGGAGTGGGGGAGGAGTTGGACTCCTCCTCCCCTAGGCCAGAGCCCCAAGGAGGGTTTCCCTCCTTGGTGGCTGCCCCTCCCTTCCCCTCCAACCTATATATACTTGAGGATTTGGCCCTTTTGGATACAAAAGTTTTGGAGCCTCCTCTAGTTCTAATTAGTCCTAGTTGACTAATTAGAGCTAGATCTAGTTCCTCTGATACTCATAATTCGAAGCCCAGTGTGGTTCTAATCTCCTCTCTCTAATTCTCTAGCGGCGATTAGCTATGGACAGAGAAGCGCTGCCGAATCGTGAAAACCGTACGCTTGCAATCTGTAGATAGGTCGTGCTTTTGGTTTTACATTCGAGGGACTATTCGTGGGCGGTTCGTGGGATCGTTCATCTACGGTTCGAGGTACTCGAAGTTCAATCGTAACAATCATGATCCCGACTGTTATCATATCTTCATGGTGCTCCTAGTTGATCGTAGGACGAATTTTTTATTTTCTACTATGTTTCCCAACAGTGGCATCTTGAGCGGTTCTATGTGTAGATACATGTGGATGTGAGGGTTTGATGTTCTTGTTATGCTTCCCTCGAGTGTTGCTTCGGTTCAGTTCATTGACGGCAGGATGTGGCTTTGTTCAAAGTTCTGACAATTGATCGGCTATGGTTGTTGACGATATCCTAACAGTTCTTTGGGCCCCATCATAGTCAAGAATAGTGAACCGTCGCGTATGCAAGAGGGTGATGAAGATGATTGATCTTCTAGGGGGTCACCTGCATTGATGAGATTTTTTTAATAAAGTATCTTCCCTCGCACACCCCGAAACATAATCTAGCAACAAGGATTATCGCATTAATGGTGGACGTAGGTAGCTAGTGTTATGTTGAAACCCTAGAAACCACATAATTAAATTTGCCAAACTGATTAGAGGACGTCTCACTTGGTTTTGCAGGATTACATGTGATGTGGTATAGCCTTAGTCATTATAATTTGTTTATGTATGAGATGGTTATATGATGTAACGTTAAGTGACCCGCACATCACAGCACAACATGATGGCTGGAGCCAAAGGATTGTCACTTTAATGATATGCCTGTCAAACTCGTTATTTTATTATTGACGGACGTGACGATCGTGCTACGAAGGTCCCCGGAGCAAGGTGGCTTCACCAGGCACAAGAGAACGTGGTGATGATTAAAGTATCATCCCAAAGATTCATCCCCGGCGCCCAGGGCTACACTATATCATGCTTTTATAAACTGCTTGAGATGTTTATGTAGGAGATATGCCCTAGAGGCAATAATAAATGTTATTGATTATCTCCCTGTTCATAATTAGGTTTATGTTCCATGCTATAACTGCTATGGTTCTCGAGTCTACAATAACCACGAGGCTCGGAGCAAGACTCATATGCACGTGTGGAATAATAAACGGTAAAATGTATTCCTAGTCTGGCCTCTAAGACTGGCTCAAGTATTGCATGATGATCCTGTTTTCCTGATCATGGGCATGGCTATGCCGGCAATTTTGAGGGCGCAATGTTAGTAGAACACTTGTGTTGAATCGACCCATATTGATGTTATGCTATGAGATACATTCGTCATAAGTTAATGGTTAATAACACAGAGATGGTTAACGTTTGCATGATTCCTTAGACCATGAGAGTATCGAGTTTCTTCATGCTTGCTTCATGAACTTTGGGGTTTGTTAAACGTCGTCCGTAAATGGGTGGCTATTACGGCGGCTTACGGGTTCATGGAAAAGTATGTCAAGTAACTTGATAGCTCAAGATTGGGATTTGCTCCTCCGACGATGGAGAGATATCTTTGGGCCCTCTCGGTGTTACGGTATCCATCATCGTCTGGCCAGACACTTTGTGATTTGATCACGGGGATGCCGGAACACGGAACGAGAAAAGAGAACAATACCGGTAACGAGGTAACTGGCATAGTGGACAAGGTGTTGATCCACGGGGATGCCAACATGTCTCACCTCGGGTATTTGTAAACATATCGCGAAGCAACAGGAATAGCACACGGCAACTGGAGGTTCACTCGAATATTCATTCGTGTGGGTATAGGGGTCAATATGGGTGTCCACGGCTCCGATGTTGATCATTGATCGGAAAGGGTTCCGGGTCATGTCTATACTTCACCGAACCTATAGGGTCACACGCTTAAGGGTCATCTATCTGCTGAATACTAGACAGGGAGTCTGAGAGAAAATTACCGGAAAAGTTTCGGTCAACGGAAAAGTTCCGAAGAGAGAGGTCACCGGATGAGTTCCGGTGAAACTGAAAAGTTGTTTCAGGGGATACCAAAAAGTCAAATTGGTTTTGGCACATGCCTGATAATTCTTGGAGGATGCCAGAATCGTTCTGGAAACTTTTTGGAATTTTCCGGGATGAAAACCGGAAATGTTCCGGAGCTGCCGAAACCGCTTCAGATGCTTTTCGCAGATGAAAATCACTAAACCGGAATTGTTCCGGATAGCGTTGAAAATTATTTTGGTGGGTACTGGAAATGTTCTAAGCCCACATAAATATTTTCAGTTCGATCAGACGCTGAAAAATGTCGTCGTGAATAGTGAAAGTGCTTTTTGGGATATTTATGGAAAGTCACCTTTTGGGATATTTCCAAAAGGTTTCTAGAAGGACTTGGAGGCTAAGCAAACCCCTTGGGGGGGCCCCCAAGATATGGTGGCCGGACACATGTTGGGCTCCACCATGGGGCCCCACTTATTCCATTACTTCCCTAAAATGCCCTTGTGGAAGTGTTCCTTCATGGGCATTTTTGGGTTTTTGGAAATGGCCACTTTACCCCTTGGTTTTCCTATAAATAGAGGTGAGTGGGCTGCCCACAAATTCACTCTTTTCTCACATACAAGTGCCATTGCAATGATCTGGCTTCTTCTCTCCCTCCCAGCGAAATAGTTTCTTAGAGCCGAAAGGCTGTCTGGGTTCCGGCAGGAACTAGTTCTGGACGGCGAAGCCCTGCCGGATAGATGACACCGTATGTGTGCAACTCTGTAGAGAGATCGTAGTTTCGGTCTTAGTTCGTGAGTGCCTCCCGAAGGGCTGTCCGTGTGACCGTCCGAGTTTCGAAGGTCCTCCCGAAGGGCTGTCCGAGTGACTGTTCGAGTTTCGATGGTCCTCCCGGAGGGCTGTCCGCGACACCGTCCGGGGGACTGTCCGACCGCCTCCCGGAGGGCTGTCCGAGGGGCGGATGAGGGTATACATCCTCGCGGTTGGGAGGTTGTAAATCCTAGCTGCGGGGATCTGCACCGCCGATCGTCATCGACTCTACTTCCGCTGCGCTACGAGTCGGTAACGAATATGATCAAACCTTGTATGTAGTCTCCATAGTGGTCCTGGGCTGGTGCGTAGGTCGGAAATTTTTTGTTTTCTGCTGCGTTACCCTACAGTGGCATCAAGAGCCGTGCTATGCGTAGATGCAGGTTGCGATCTAGAATACATAGAGATGTATGGGTGTTGCACAATATAATTAGGTAGTAGATGAGATCTATTACTGAAAATTATTTGTGCGGGTAGCAGATGAAATCTGTTACCCGATGTTCTTGTTGCTTCCCTGGAATTTGCGTAGTCCTGATCTTGACGGCATGGTGGAATCTCACAAAGTTCTGGCAATCCGCGATCCTTTCATGCTGCTCCTGAGTATGCTGATTGACAGATCAACGAAGTGCTAACAGTTCTTTGGGTTCCACCATAGTTGAGAAAGATGGATGTTTCGCAGACAAAAGGGCAATGCAGATATGATCTGCACGGGGGTCACGCGTATGACGAAGTTCAGTATGGGGCTCGAGATTTTATTATCTCGTGTTTCATACACCCCGCAATGTTAATCTAGCGACTTGGATTATCATGCTTGATGATGGACGTTGGTAGCTTCGGTTTGTTTGGAAACCTTAGAAGCCACGTAAAATAAAATTTCGCATGAACCGATTAGAGGCGTCTAACTTGGTTTTGCAGGATGGTTTGCATGTGCATATGATGTGGTATAGCAGTGTTCATAATAATTTGATTATGTATGAAATGACTATATGATGTAAATTGACTAACATGACCTGCGTGTCATGATTCGGCATGATGGCTGGAGCCATATGATTGCACTTTAATGACCTGCGTGTCAACCTTATGTAATGCACTTATTTTATTAGCTATAGAGATAGCAATATTATCTGGTGCATCGACAAGGTGGTGGCAATCTTTGCGAAGGTGAACACCGACGCGAATGCCGAAGACGAAGAAATGAAAGACTTCTCCGTCAGAAAGGGCTATACCATATCATGCTATTATGAATTGCCTGAGATGTTTATCCCTTATGATGCACCCTTCTTGATTGCGCGGTAGTCGCTTTTTATTAGGGTGATCTGTCACAAAAATATCAAGTAGTTAGTGTTCTCCCAAGTGTAGCACCGTCACGACACCTAACTTTTCGGGGTGCGCCATGGATGCATGTGTACGAACGATTAGGGATGTGTGAGGCGGGTGAGTTGAGACCTCGCAGCGAGATCACTTGGTTGTCTTGACGTTCAGGCATGAAAGTCATAAGCTCGGAACACACGCATCGAAAGATGAACAAGAGTCACATAGAGATGTGATCGGCAAGTTGGCCCACCGATTAAAATTCCCGTCATGAGATGATGATTCTATGGCGATGAATTGAAGTCTGGATCTTGTATCACTCAAAATCAATTATGAGAGATATTGATTTGAGTGGGAGCGCACTATAGAATTAACTTGTTTAATTCTCAGTGCAATTAATCTTGAACACTGTCTAAGTGTGGTTTGCATAATAGTTGTAGAATAATGGCTCGCGTTTCCACCTTCCCTATTAAAATTGAATAGCTGTTAAATATCTGGTTAAAACTTTACGGTTGGTAACGTAATGTGAGGATTGTCCTCTAGAGTACCGAGAAGGATTTTGTCCTATCGCATACTTTCAGTATTCTCCCGCTTATGCTATGGATCATGTGACTCTCGTCCTTCGATCCAAAAGCTAGAATTCCTTTTCAGTCAAAGTGCAATATGTTTGCTTCCATGAGACCCGAACTTCGGAAGTTTGGATAGTTATGTGATATTCATGGAATCTGAAAATCATTTTCAGAGACAGACAAAGGCAAAAAGATATGAGATATCCAAAGCAATGTTTGTTTGCAAAACATTAGTAAAGTGTTTACTATGCATTAGACTGATAAGAGAGGGATCCAGGAGAACGCCTGTCATATGATGAAAGGTGAATAAAACAACAACTTAAAGAGAAAGGAAGTGTCCGAAGGGTGTTAGTAAGACTTTCACGCCTGGGAAGTCCAGGGCTAACGCCACTCTTAAGTTGGGTGCTTCTTCTGAGAGTAGGAGAAATACTGAAAGTTAAACTGTTAGAAGTATAATGGCAAAAGGAAAGGAGACTGGAATATTCAGCTCATGTATGAATGTCATACAAGTTTTTGATGTATAGTAGGCTGGTAAAAGATATAGTTCTTGGGAATTATGGTTAAACATGTTAATCACTAATTCTTGGGTATTGTGAGTCGATCAAAAAGATACCCGCTCGATTGCATTCTGTTGCAACTCGAAGCAAGAACTACTATGGCCTGAAAGACTAGCCAGGAATGAGGTCTTGATACACGCTGGGAACATAGTAAAAGTTACTATACCATCCATCGGTGTATTACCTATGTATTTATTTTCATAATTCATTTAGAGTTTCACACTCTAGCCTTTTGCATAAAGTATCTTGCAAGAAGGTTGTTCATAAGAGAACTTTTGATGTTCGGTGTTATGAATAACATAAGGGCCATACTTTCATTATGAATGAAACGTGTGTTATGAATATTGATAAATAATACATTACCTCTGGGTTTACTTTCATAATTCATTTTAGAGTTTCACACTCTAGCCCTTTTGCATAAGGTATCTTGCAAGAAGGTTGTGCATAAGAGAACTTTTGATGTTCGGTGTTATGAATAACATGAAGGGCCATGCTTCCATCTAAGATGGGATGTATGTTATGAATATTGATGGAAATATGATACATCCATAACACTGACGCTAAATGTCGCAAGACTAAAAGAATACCACACAAGTGTGGCACTGCATTTGGTCACATTGGAGAAACCCGCATGAAAAATTCCATTATGATGGATTTTGAAGTCGTTTGATTTTGAATCATCTGACACTTGCAACTTTCCTCTGAAAAGTGAAGTGACTGAAATACCGTTCACAGGCCATAAGGAACGAGCAAAGAACATATTGGTGATCACACATTATGATGTGTGTAGTCCAATAAATGTTGTTGCAAGTAGTGGATTTATCTATCTTCAGAAATGACTCAAGTAGATATATGGATATTTACTTGTTGAGACGTAAGTCTAGATCTTTTGAATTCATTCATAAGGTTTTCAAAAATGAAGTAGAAGTTATTGTAACAAGAAAATTATGTTTCTACAATTCGATTGCAGAAAGGAATATTTGAGTTACAAGTTTAGCGAATGTCTGATGAGTTATGAAAGGGATTTTCATAACTTGCACCTCTCGGAACACCACTGCAAGTGGAAAGTCCGTGAAGATGTAATCGAACCATTTATGACATGGTAAGATCAAAGATGACATAAATAAATTTGCCATTACCCCTTTTAAAAGGTGATGCTTTAGAGACCGCGGCTTTTACACTGAAAAGAGATCCATCAGGTCTGTTGAAATGACGCCATGGTATGGTACGCCCAACCATGTTATATCTTTTCTTAAACATTTGGAATATGGGGCTTGTGTAAAAGGTTACAAACCTATTCCAAATCAGACAAGTGCTACTTTGTAGGTTATCCCAAGTCATTGGGTATTCCCCCACCACTATACCGAGGCAAAGGGTTTTGCCACAAAATGGTATGCTTTTGAAAGGAATAGTTCTTACAAAAGGTAAGTGGGAGGACAGTGCAACTCGATGAGATAACCAGTATCTTCGTCATCAGGTCAAAGGAAAGGAACCTTGGAAGTGATTCCAGTGTTTCCTACTGCGACTGATACGGAAGTCTCTACAATAAAATGTATGGACTTCAGTCGAACTTGCAACTGAACCCCGTAGGCAAGGCTCGTGCAAACCTCTCAGGTGCACAAACGAGATATTGTTGTTGGACAACAGTATACCTACAATACACAAGGAAGCGGTGATGGGCCCTGACTCCGGAATTAGCTAAATGCCAATACAATCCGAGATAGTTTCCATATAAATTTTTCAAGATTAAAAACTTGATACACCTTTCGGAAGACTTAGAGTCTAACGAATATTTATGGAACTAAAAACTGATACAGATAAAAATGTTTTATCCATATAGCTCGACTTGTTGAAATAACAAGTTCAAGGAGTTGACTACGATGAGGTTGATTCACCGTAGCGATGCTTAAAGTCGGTTCGGGTTGAACTAGCAATTAATACATATTTCAATCATGAGATATGAAACATGGATGACGAAAGGATTTCCATCTGATGGAAATGAAACCTAGGACTTGTATGTGATACAGTCCGAAGTAATTTGTCGATCCAGATGATGCTAGTAAGTATGCAAACTTCAGAGTTCCAGCAATGGACAGAAGAGAGCAAAGTGGAGTTGGAATCTTCGTTTTTGATGGAATGGTCAAAAGGGTTTGACTTTATCAAATGGGTATCGAAGATGCTTGTGATTCAAGAAAGTAAGTGGGAGCATGATAATATTTCTAAAAACCTTGTGTACTTGACACATTGTTAAATTGGAAATAAATTTCTTGACAAGAATTAGGACTTCATTTGAAAATAGTTTTTCGATGAAGTGCTTAGGCTAAATAGCCTCAATATTAGGCATGATGATCTATGGAGATAGATTTACCTAATAGGGCTAAGCTATGAATACATATTGACAAGATGCTAAAACTTTTTAGCATTTAAAAACGCCAAGGAGTGATTCTTGCCGAAGTCACATGGAAAGAGTTTTGCAAGACTCGGTGTCTCAAAACACTGATGAGCAAAATACATGATGGAGATTCCACACACTCTTGTGTTTGGATTAATCATGTATTCCATGGTATGTAAATCAACCAGATATGTCCGATACTCCCAAGTTGTTGCGAGTATATATACCAAAGTGATCAAAGTACTGATCATGGGACAATAGTGAAAGATGTCATTGAGTACTAGAGCAGTACTGATGACATGTTTTCTCGCAAGCTGAGATTATGAAGTGCTCGTTGTAAGTAATTACATCGATACAGTCTTCATCAATGCTCCATGCGATTTTCGATTTAAGTTAAGGGTTTTGTGTAATACACAACATGGTGGCACGGTAGTTGGAAATTGTTCCAAACAAGATACTGTGGCGAATTCTATAACAAAGGCTAAGTATGTTGACGCTTTAGAAGCGACAAAGAAGTTGTTGAATCATATAGTTCATTCATGAACTTAGTATGGTTCCAAGATGGCTTTAGTCTATGGGACACTATTGCAGATAGTTGCTCCATAGCTCAGTCTGAGGAATCAGGTTTCGACCAATGATTCACACATATGCAAAGCCAAGTCCACACAAAATATGAATTTTGTGAAAGCGTGAAAACGCAAGGATATGCAAAGTTACACACGGAGCTGAAGTTGTCAGATCCGTTGGACATCAGGCTATACCACAAGCGAAGCATATTTTACACCAGTATGCCATAGGTGTAAAGTGCATTAGCATTGACTAGATTATTGACTCTAGTGCAAGTGGGAGTCTGTAGGAGATATGCCCTAGAGGCAATAATAAATGTTATTGATTATCTCCCTGTTCATAATTAGGTTTATGTTCCATGCTATAACTGCTATGGTTCTCGAGTCTACAATAACCACGAGGCTCGGAGGAAGACTCATATGCACGTGTGGAATAATAAACGGTAAAATGTATTCCTAGTCTGGCCTCTAAGACTGGCTCAAGTATTGCATGATGATCCTGTTTTCCTGATCATGGGCATGGCGATGCCGGCAATTTTGAGGGCGCAATGTTAGTAGAACACTTGTGTTGAATCGACCCGTATTGATGTTATGCTATGAGATACATTCGTCATAAGTTAATGGTTAATAACACAGAGATGGTTAACGTTTGCATGATTCCTTAGACCATGAGAGTATCGAGTTTCTTCATGCTTGCTTCATGAACTTTGGGGTTTGTTAGACGTCATCCGTAAATGGGTGGCTATTACGGCGGCTTACGGGTTCATGGAAAAGTATGTCAAGTAACTTGATAGCTCAAGATTGGGATTTGCTCCTCCGACGATGGAGAGATATCTCTGGGCCCTCTCGGTGTTACGGTATCCATCATCGTCTGGCCAGACACTTTGTGATTTGATCACGGGGATGCCGGAACACGGAACGAGAAAAGAGAACAATACCGGTAACGAGGTAACTGGCATAGTGGACAAGGTGTTGATCCACGGGGATGCCAACATGTCTCACCTCGGGTATTTGTAAACATATCGCGAAGCAACAGGAATAGCACACGGCAACTGGAGGTTCACTCGAATATTCATTCGTGTGGGTATAGGGGTCAATATGGGTGTCCACGGCTCCGATGTTGATCATTGATCGGAAAGGGTTCCGGGTCATGTCTATACTTCACCGAACCTATAGGGTCACACGCTTAAGGGTCATCTATCTGCTGAATACTAGACAGGGAGTCTGAGTGAAAATTACCGGAAAAGTTTCGGTCAACGGAAAAGTTCCGAAGAGAGAGGTCACCGGATGAGTTCCGGTGAAACTGAAAAGTTGTTTCAGGGGATACCAAAAAGTCAAATTGGTTTTGGCACATGCCTGATAATTCTTGGAGGATGCCAGAATCGTTCTGGAAACTTTTTGGAATTTTCCGGGATGAAAACCGGAAATGTTCCGGAGCTGCCGAAACCGCTTCAGATGTTTTTCGCAGATGAAAATCACTAAACCGGAATTGTTCCGGATAGCGTTGAAAATTATTTTGGTGGGTACTGGAAATGTTCTAAGCCCACATAAATATTTTCAGTTCGATCAGACGCTGAAAAATGTCGTCGTGAATAGTGAAAGTGCTTTTTGGGATATTTATGGAAAGTCACCTTTTGGGATATTTCCAAAAGGTTTCTAGAAGGACTTGGAGGCTAAGCAAACCCCTTGGGGGGGCCCCCAAGAGATGGTGTCTGGCCACATGTTGGGCTCCACCATGGGGCCCCACTTATTCCATTACTTCCCTAAAATGCCCTTGTGGAAGTGTTCCTTCATGGGCATTTTTGGGTTTTTGGAAATGGCCACTTTACCCCTTGGTTTTCCTATAAATAGAGGTGAGTGGGCTGCCCACAAACTCACTCTTTTCTCACATACAAGTGCCATTGCAATGATCTGGCTTCTTCTCTCCCTCCCAAGGAAATAGTTTCATAGAGCCGAAAGGCTGTCTGGGTTCCGGCAGGAACTAGTTCTGGACGGCGAAGCCCTGCCGGATAGATGACACCGTATGTGTGCAACTCTGTAGAGAGATCGTAGTTTCGGTCTTAGTTCATGAGTGCCTCCCGAAGGGCTGTCCGTGTGACCGTCCGAGTTTCGAAGGTCCTCCCGAAGGGCTGTCCGAGTGACTGTTCGAGTTTCGATGGTCCTCCCGGAGGGCTGTCCGCGACACCGTCCGGGGGACTGTCCGACCGCCTCCCGGAGGGCTGTCCGAGGGGCGGATGAGGGTATACATCCTCGCGGTTGGGAGGTTGTAAATCCTAGCTGCGGGGATCTGCACCGCCGATCGTCATCGACTCTACTTCCGCTGCGCTACGAGTCGGTAACGAATATGATCAAACCTTGTATGCAGTCACCATAGTGGTCCTGGGCTAGTGGGTAGGTCGGAAATTTTTTGTTTTCTGCTGCGTTACCCTACAGTTTATCCCATTGTTGTTTGCACCCTTGATTGCGTAGTAGTCAATTATTAGGATGATCCCTCACTGAAAATATCAAGTTAAAAGGTGCCCTTCCCAGTGTTGCAACCATCTGTAATACGTAGCTTTCTGGAGTGCGTCGTGTCCACATGAGTACAAACGGATCGTGAGGTGTAAGATGGGTTAGGTCAGACCTAGCAAGCAGATAGCACTCGGTTATCTTGAAGTTCTAGTAGAATCGTTTTGAGCTCGGAGCACAAAGCATCGAAAGATGAACAAGAGTCATATGGAGATATGATCGAAAAAAGATTGTCCACCGATTAAAATTTTCGTCATCAGTGATGTCCACATCAATGGCTGAGAATAAGATCAGGGTCTTGAATCACTGACAAATCAATTATGAGAGATATTGGTTTAAGTGGGAGAGCACATAATATTAAATTATTTAATAGTGCAAATTAATTATGAAGTATGTCTAAATAAATTTGTGGTTATCATTGTAGATCAATGGACCGCAATATCTTCAACTTAGCCCCTATGTTAGAGAAAGAAAAGTTGGCTATAAATGGTGGAAACTATGCGGATTGGTCCCGTAACCTGATTTGTTCTCAGGAGTGCTAAGAAGGAGTTTGTGCTGGATCAGCCCCTAGGTGATCCTCCTACAAAGGATGCACCACCAGAAGTCATAGCTGCTTTCACTACTCGTAGTGATGACTATGAGTCAGTCCAGTGCCTCATGTTAACTTGTATGGATCCGGAGCTATAGAAACGTTTTGAACGATTTACCACCTAGTTTATAATTGGGTCACTAGAAGTTCTTTACAAGAAGCAGGCATTGACCGAACATTTTGAAATAACCAAGGCCTTGATTGATGTCGGGGCCCTGATCCTAAGCCATACAAATCTAGAATGTAACACATCATATCACTTTGCGGCCTCACGCACGGTATATGCCACGACTGCCACCTTACCTTGGCTGGGATCGTTTGTGTCTTTTGGCTCACGTATATGAATATGTCGCTAGCAATCATATTTCAGAGAACCCGGGTCGACATGACTAGTTATAGACCCAACTGGCACAACCGTACAGGGACAGGCATACGTAACCCAGCAATGCAGGTGTCGATCATCAACGAGTGTAGGCGAGTCGTAGCAAGCTACAAGGACTCTAGTAACACCACGTGACATTTCCCCGTAGGGACAGACACATCAGCAAAGAAGGATACATGACGGTCAATCAATGTGTCGAGAGCAGTAGCAAGCTGTCAGGGCTCGTTGGAAGCACAAAGAGGCATTTCCCCGTAAGAAGGCTACTAAAGGCATACAACTAGGTGTTGAATCCCACACATACAATGCATTTCAAAACATACACGCAATATGCACGATATGTGTAGATACAACATGGCATCACACCACAACTCTACGACTCAAAGTATTTATTAAAGGCTCATAGAAACCAACATAGTGTGATATTACAAATAGGGGTCACATGACCCAACACACGAAGTCATACAAGCAACAAGCAGAAGCATAACATGTCTGGGTACAGACATCTACTAAAAGTGGCTGGAGGAGCCAGAAAATCTACAACAACCCTCCCAAAGGAGCCAGAGCTCTGTCTGGGATTCCCAAGCTTTCCGGTCAACATCGAACTCGTCGTTGAAACCACTAGTGAGACCAACGTCTCCTTTGCAAAACACAAATTAAGCAACCGTGAGTACAAAGGTACTCAGCAAGACTTACATAAGAACTATCTACATATGCATCAATATCATCAAGGGGATTGTGTGGTTTATTGCAGCAAGTCAGCTTTAACTCTTGGCTAACTTGTATTACAATTATGAGTAGTATCTTTGGGGTAAGGGAGCACACACGAGTCCACATATTCAACACATCAATACACCACTATGGATCCTCTCCAGTTGTCCTACCAGAAGGCCATCCAAAGCTCTCACACTTATCTTGCGCATTTTAGAGTATCCATTTAAATTGTCTGCGAAAAATGCAAGTCTCCAAATAGTCCATAACCGCGGACGCGGCTATTCGAATATTTATTTAACCCTGACTCAAAGGAATCGACGTCCTCGTCCCATCAGCAATGTTCCCTCTTGGAACACGTATCTGCGTCCAGTCCGGCACATGTGTCATGTTGTGTGCCACAATGGGCCACACGCGCCATGCACCACCTGCCCACGCACCTGACCCGCACTTGTCCGTGTAACCACGAGGTAGGCTCTGATAAGCACGAAACCCAGTTCCTATGAGCCGTAACACAACACAATCCACCATCTTCTCCAACATGGCCTCTCATCACTATCTTGACCAAAACGGGTCAAGACACTTAAGTCTCATCATTAGGACATGATCATTCCAATTCATCACCCAGATGGATCAGACCAACTCAACTCTATGCATAGCAAGCAAGCATGGATGAGTAGTCACAACATAGCTCAAGCAACTCCTAAGTTTGCTAGGATGGTTTAGCTATTTGGTGACAATGACAGGTCATGCAAAGGAATGGGTTCTACTACCGAAACATTTAACAGTTGAAGCGTTGTTGTCCTAATGCATTATTAAAGACCAGGAGCAAGAGAGTAGGATTGTATCAGAAATGCTCAAGGGGGGTTTTCTTGCATGCTACTTCTGAAGATAACAATGAGTCTTCATCGGTGACATCGATCTCATCGTCAGAACAACGTCTACTTAGAGGGAACAAACACCGACAAACAAAGAAGGAACAACATTCAATGCAATGCACAACCGAAATGAATGGTATGTCATGTTAAGGTTCTAACTTCACCTAATGCAACAATAGTCCAAGTTAATTGAAATGGAATTGAACAAGGATCAAATTCCAACTCCAAATGTTATTTCATAAATTGCCCTAGTCATGAGATGTCTGATGTCTACTGCGCAACTTTATTCTTGTAGACTCTGTTACGCCTCCAAGCGCATAGTTTTTAAGGACAGTAGTAATTTTCCCTCACGTGGATGACCCAAGGTTTATCAATCCGTGGGAGGTGTAGGATGAAGATGGTCTCTCTCAAAAAACGCTGCAATCAAATACAAGAAATCTCTTGTGTCCCCAACACACCTAATACAATGGCAAATTGTATAGGTGCACTAGTTCGGCGAAGAGATGGTCATACAAGTGCAATATGGATAGTAGATATAGGTTTTTGTAATCAGAAAATATAAAAACAGCAAGCTAACAAGTAGTAAACAGCGAGCAAAACGGTATATTAATGCTTGGAAATAAGGCCTATGGTTCATACTTTCACTAGTGCCATCTCTCAACAATGCTAACATAATAGAATCATATGATCATCCCTCAACGTGCGACAAAGAATCACTCCAAAGTCCATAAGTAGTGGAGAACATAAGATGAAATTGTTGTAGGTAGTAGAAACACTTCAAAGTTATCCTTTCCGATCAATCTATTGAGCTTTTCCTATAGGTGTCACAAATAGTCCTAGAGTTCGTACTAAAATAACACCATATGATACGCATCAATCAACCCTACGGTCACGTAGATACTCCAATGTCACCACAAGTATTCGTGGGTTAGTTATTCGACATGCATCAAACAATTCCAGATTCATCATGTTCAATCCAACACAAAGAACTTCAAAGAGTACCCCAAGATTTCTATCGGAGAAAGTAGGATGAAAACATGCATCAACCCATGTGCATAGATCCCCCAAGGTCGCCGGAATCCACAAGTTGATGCCATAACATAAATCAAGTGAATCAATAAATACCCATTGTCACCACGGGTATCCACATGCAAGACATACATCAAGTGTTCTCAAACACAAAGTATTAAATCCAACATAATGAGATCTCAAAGGGAAAGATTCAATTCATCACATCAAGATAGCAAGGGAAGAACACCATATAATCCAACTATATTAACAAAGCTCATGATACATCAAGATCGTGATATCTCAAGAACACGAGAGAGAGAGAGAGAGAGAGAGAGAGATCACATAGCTACTGGTACGTACCCTCAGCCCCGAGGGTGAACTACTCCCTCCTCGTCATGGACACCGTCGGTATGATGAAGATGGCCTCCGGTGATGATTCCCCCCTCCGGTAGAGTGTCAAAACAAGGCTCTGGATGAGTTTTCTTCAGTACAGAGGCTTGCGGCGGTCGAGCGGAAGTTCTAGGTTAACTTCTGTGGGTTTTAGTATTTATAGGATTTTTCGGTGTTGGAATCACGCTAAACGGAGCCACGAAGTGGTCCCAAGATATCAGGGCACGCCTAGGGGGGTGATGGCGCCCTGATAGCTTGGGGGCACCTGGTGTCCCCCCTTCGGTGGTTCTTCGCTCCTATATTTCTTATTTTGTCCAGACACAATCGTCAAAAAATTTCGGGCGATTTCGACAACTTTTATTTTCTGCACAAAAAAACAACACCACGGTAATTCTGCTGAAAAGAGCATCAGTCGGGGTTAGTTCTAATTAAATCACATAAAGTGCATCAAAACCATATAAAATTATTGTAAACATAGGTAAATATGGCATGAATGCTTCACAAATTATCGATACGTTGGAGATGTATCAGCATCCCCAAGCTTACTCGTCCTCGAGTAGGTAAATGATAAAAGAAGTAATTTATGAAGTGTGAATGCTAGCATAGTATATAAGTTTGATCAATGATAATTCCAATCACTTTTTCTAGCATCATAAACAACAACTCTTTTCTCATAAAACTTCTCATGATTAAGTAGCAAGCTATTCACATGTTAAAGTATAGACCATAAACTTTCTTGAAAACCAACAAACTATTTTCTCAGTCATCAAACAATTACAATTCATCTTATTTTCAGGAAGGGTCTATGTAAGAGCTTTCATTTAGCAAATTCCACACACTTAGCTATCATTTAGTCTTCCATGATTCTTGACACTCAAAGCATATTTTTAGAACAAACAGTTTCAGTCAAACACATTGGAAGATAGGGGCTTAATGTTTCACCTCCCAACTTATTTATATCAGGGATAATGTCAACAATAATGAATCATGATAACCTATATTAAACTGGATATATGTGCCTCAATCTTTCCCCACCACATGATGCTTGCCAAAAAAGAATTAATAGATTAGAATAGGGATGAACATTATTGACACTAGCATAAAAGTAAATACATAAAAGTAATAGATAGGCCCTTAGCAGAGGGAACCAGAGGTTGTCATGCGCTTTTTATTTTTGGATGTGCAAACTCTTAATGGAAAGGAACATCAATTTATAATTTATATTGCCCCTTGTGATAGCAAACTTTATTATGCAGTCCGTCACATTTATTTCTTCACCATCACAAGTTCGTACAAAGCTTATTTTCCCTTCCAATAAAAGATCGTACTTGAAGGATCTTATTCAATCCATAAGTAGATATGGTGGAGTCTCATGGCAAGAAACTGGGTTTAAGGGTTTTTGGATGCATAAGTAGTATCTCTACTAAGTATGAATTTTTGGCTAGAAAAATATCCTAAGCAAGCACCACATGTTACAGGATCCATGACAATATAACTTCTATGTGAATATAAACAAACATAACCATTACG
The DNA here is from genome assembly GCA_039707655.1 of Elymus sibiricus. Lineage (NCBI taxonomy): Eukaryota > Viridiplantae > Streptophyta > Magnoliopsida > Poales > Poaceae > Elymus > Elymus sibiricus. Next base: position 507,757,193 of record CM077665.1, read on the forward strand.
TTGTCTTCCTTGTCCAACATCAACTACTTGATCAAGTTTGAAAATAATTAATGGGGGCTCACAATCATAAAAGATGTCCAAGATAGTATATTTATATGTGAAATCTCTCTTCCTTCAATATTCTTTCATGAATTATTCAAGTGACCAATGCTATGTTTGTTACATCCAATAAATTTTACCGCTTATACTTCTTGTATGTGAAGTCACTACGCCCCATGGGACAAGCATATAAATCATACACAATTTAATATTTATGGAATTCAATTCATTCCACATTTTCTCTTAGGATATAAGTGAATCATAAGATTAAACATCAAACTACTCTCAAAAGATATAAGTGAAGATCAATGAGTAGTCAAACAATTAAGTAGCTATGTGAGGACTCTATCTCAATAAAGACTTTCATATCTGATTATTTTATTTAAATAGCAAACAAAACAAAAATAAACTCCAAGAATAACGCATATCATGTGAACAAATAAAAACTTAGGTTCAATATAGGCTAACCGATAGTTGTTTGATGAACAGAGGTGGAATGCGTAGCATCCCAGAGCTTAGATGCTTGAGACTTCTTGCAATATTTACTTGTGGATCCTTGGGCATCTCCAAGATCTAGCTTTTGAATCTTGTTCAATCCTCTCATAACCCGGTTTCACCTAAATCTCAAAAACTTCATCCACACAAAACTTGAAAAGAACTCATGAGATAGGTTAGTACACATAGGAATAAATCAACACTTCATGTACTGCCAAGACAAGTTGCATAATAATTTTCAAACATTAGGTACTGTATAATATCATTTCCACTATTTATATCTACCAATATAAGCCATGAAAACTCTACGATAAGTAGATAACAAAACTATAACAGTAATCTATCCGAACATAACAGTCTGTAGAAATGTATTTAAAAAGTGTACTTCTGTATCTCTAAAAATTATGAAAAATTAGTAAATGATAAAAAATATATGAAAATACTATGTAAAAATTTCAGAAACTTCCACGTTCCAGTAAAATATGAAAATTCAGACACTGCATCAAAAGTTTCTGTTTTTACACAGCACACATCAAACATGCAATTCAAGCATCCTAAAAGGCAATTCTTGGAACTTTTTATTGGAAAACAAGATTATAAATAACATCAAGCAAAGTTTAACAAAATAAAATGATGCTCCAAGCAAAACTCATATTATGTGACGAATCAAAATACAGCTCTAAGTAAGATATACCGATAGTGTTGAAGACGGAAGAGGGGATGCCTTCCGGGGCATTCCCAAGCTTAGACGCTTGAGTCTTCCTTGTATATTAACTTGGGGGTGCCTTGGGAATACCCAAGCTTAGGGTCTTACTACTCCTTATTCTCCTCATATCGGTGTCTTACCAAAAACTTGAAAACTTCAATCACACAAAACTTAACGGAATTTCGTGAGATGGGCTAGTGTAATAAAGATAGATCATTCACTTAGATACTGTCAAGAGAAGATTCATAAATTTTCTCATATAATACCTAATTTATTATATCATTCATATAATTTATAACACTAAATATAAGCTATGGAAACACTAAAACAAGCAAACTATGCATGCAAAACAGAATCTGTCAAAAACAAAACAGTCTGTGAAGATCTGAACTTAAACCATACTTCCCTGTCTTTAACGCAGAAAATTTGCATAGAAAAACTATGTAAAAATTTCAGAATTTTTTTGACTCTCCAATAAAATTAGAGAAATTCTGCAATCGACGTAAAAGTTTTTCTTTTTGCACAGAATCAAACTAACAAGCATCCACACTATCCCAAAGGCTTTACTTGGCACCTTATTGAAATAAAAGACACAAAACATGATGACTAAAGTAGCTTAATCATGTTAACACACAAAAGTATAAAGTTTAAGTGTTGGGTTGTCTCCCAACAAGCGCTTTTCTTTAAAGCGTATTAGCTAGGCATGATGATTTCAATGATGCTCACATAGGAATTGTATTTGAAACATGCAAAAGAGCATCATGGATCACATGAAAAGCACATTTAAGTCTAACCCACTTCCTATGCATAGGGATTTTGCAAGCAAACAATTTATTGTAGCAAGAATCAACTTGCATAGGAAGGCAAAACAAGCATGACTTCAAAACTTTGAACACATAGGGAGGAAACTTGATATTATTGCAATACCTACAAGCATATGTTCCTTAATAATTTTCAGTAGCATAATGAAGGAATTCAACAATATAATTATGTCATAAAGCGTTCTTTTCATAATCCACAAGCATAGAAAATTTATTACTCTCCACATAAGCAAATTCCTTTTCATTCATGGTAGTGGGAGAAACTCAACAAAATAACTATCATGAGACACTTGATTGATATAACCATTTTGATTATTAAAATCATGATGAAAAGTTTCATGGTTACTATCACTCTTTATAGAACACGTGTCATCACCATAATCATCATAGATAGGAGGCATGCCATCATCATAATAAATTTGCTCATCAAAACTTGGGGGACTAAAAATATCACCTTCATCAAACATAGCATCCCCAAGCTTGTGGCTTTGCATATCATTAGCATCATGTATATTTATAGAATTCATACTAAAAACATTGCTATCATGCTCATAATTCAAAGATTTAATGCCACACATTTTATTAAATTCTTTTTCTAACACTTTGGCACAATTTTCCGATGCATCATTCTCACAAAAGACATTATAAAGATGAAGCATCTGAGGCCACCTCAATTCCATTTTTTACTTTTATTTTATAAACCAAACTAGTGATAAACAATAAACTAAAAGATTTAATTGCAAGATCTAAAGATATACCTTCAAGCACTCACCTCCCCGGTAACTGCGCCAAAAAAGAGCTTGATGTCTACTACGCAACTTTATTCTTGTAGACTGTTGGGCATCCAAGCGTAGAGTTTTGTTGGACAGTAGCAATTTTCCCTCAAGTGGATGACCCAAGGTTTATCAATCCGTGGGAGGTTTAGGATAAAGATGGTCTCTCTCAAACAACCCTCCAATCAAATACAAGAAATCTCTTGTGTCCCCAACACACCCAATACAATGGAAAATTGTATAGGTGCACTAGTTCGGCGAAGAGATGGTCATATTTGTGTGCAGGTGCTGCTTATTGGGTGGTGGTGATCCTCCTACTGGTTCGATACCTTAGTTTCATAACTGAGGGAAATACTTACCGTCGCTGTGCTGCATCATCCCTTCCTCTTTGGGGAAATACCGACGCAGTCTCAAGCCACGTCAATCATCCCTCAACGTGCGACAAAGAATCACTCCAAATTTCATAAGTAGTGGAGAACATAACAGGAAATTGTTGTAGGTAGTAGAACCACCTCAAAGTTATCCTTTTCGATCAATCTATTGAGCTATTCCTATAGGTCTCACAAACAACCCTAGAGTTCGTACTAAAATAACACCATATGATATGCATCAATCAACCCTAATGTCACCTAGATACTCCAATGTCACCACAAGTATCCGTGGGTTAATTATTCGACATGCATAAACAATTTCAGATTCGTCATATTCAATCCAACACAAAGAACTTCAAAGAGTACCCCAAGATTTCTATCGGAGAAAGCAAGATGAAAACGTACATCAACCTCCTCTTCAGTGCAGATCCCTCTTTTTCTATAGTCTATAGATCGTACATTTCTTTCATGAAGATGAAGATCATCCCCGTACATATATCTTCTCACACTCCGATTTCTTCTGTTGTTTGGGATTAGAAAAGAGGAGCTCGGATTTTTGGTCGTGACTAATAAGCAGCAGCAAAATGCAGCAAAATCGTGCAATTTTTAATTTTCTACCATCCAGGTACCCTGTTCCAAGCCTTTGTTAGCATTTTTTATTTTATTGACAGTGTTTTTAGTTTCTTGTTTCATATGTATGTGTGCTAATTAGCAAGATGTTATCTAGAAAGTATCCATCTGGTAATGAGTAAATAAAATAAACTTGCATATGAGTTGATTGATTTTCAGAAAGGATATATTGACTTTTTTCGAGAACCAAGGCAAGTACTTCTACTTGAAATTCTGAAGAATGCCTTTTGTTACCGTTGAAAAAACAACCCGGTGATAAAATATATAGGATGATAATATTAGAGTAGGCACGAACCTAATAGAACAATATAATTGCCAATTGAGAAAAGTGGCCAATTTTTTTGTGAATGCTTATGACCTTTATTTGTTGGATAGTCGACATGACAAGGCAACACAAATTATAGTGCATCGAGTATTTAGTTGCAATTGAAATAGAGAAAAATGTGGCTTTAGGGCCCCTCTACGCTGTCTTGCCCCGGGCCCCCGAAATCTCAGGAACGGCCATGTGCCTAGCGATGCAGTGAAAAGAAATTAAGCTTGCTGCTCAACGTCTCAACAAGGATCTATTTTGACCAGTACTATCCGATCGACCAAGTGCGTTGTAAGGAGGGAGATCACAAAGTGACTGGAATCGCACTTCATTCAATCAATGGAGAAGTTACATAGGGCGTGTTTGGTAGGCGTAGTTGCTGGGGCTGGCCCGTGGAGTCTTAATAAACAAGGTCTGGGTGAGGTAAAACAGGCAGAAAACTAACATCTACACTTAGTTTGGTTGCCTTCATACACTCTAAGCTGCATGAGGTGTCACTCAAGGCATGCTGTTTGGTTGCACTCTTGTACATGCGCAAACACACAACCTGTTGTTTGGTGGCATGCACCACCTGTTGTCTGGTAACCTGTTCGGCGCGGTGGTGAGGTTACCAGCACACAACGGCCTCAGGAAGAACACACATAAAACTGAACATAATAGTAGTATTTGTGCCAGAATTAAAACACACCAGTTTAAATGCAAAGCAGTTCGAGATTAAACTAAAACCAATTGGACCATGTCGGGGTTGTCCTAGGGGTTCACGGCGAAGGCTTCATGGTGCTTCCCGCACCTGATCACCAGTTCAATGCCATCGTCACTGAACACGATGACCTTGAGCGTGTCGGGACGCAGCAGCTTGAAGGTCACCATGAAGCCTATCTTGATCTGATGGACGGCGGCGAAGGCGGCCCAACCCTGATCGAGGGTGACCCTGCCGTTCAACAGCCGGGCAGTCACCCTCCAGGAGCAGCCGGTGTTCGTCTTCAGCTTGAACTCCTGAGGCACGGACGGGAAGTGCTTCGTGAAGTCCAGCGACATAGGTATGATCTCGAGCTACGGGGACATGATCACCTTGTAGAAGTTGGTTGGCCCTCCCACCTCACGGTAGTGGTCGTAGTTCCGGTGCTTGCCGCTGGGGGGCTCCACCGACTGGTCGTCGTCCCTGCCAGGGGTCTGGACGGGTGTCACCTCCGAGGGTGGCAGCACGTCCTTGCCCTTCTCTTGCTCCGAGGGTTGCACCACCTCCTTCCCCTTGTTCTCCGTGTCGATCTGCATTATGAAGAGGTTCAAACGGTCAAGATGTGCAATATGAACATTGCAACATCATCATTAAACCCTATCGCCTAGAACCCCTTTATTTACCAAGCCTGACGGTCATCATTCCACCTATCTGTCTCTCACTCTTCCTCCAACCCAACGCCATGAACTCCGGCAACAAGTCGAACCCCAACCCCAACGCCATGAACTCCAGCAACAAGTCAAACCCCAACCCCAACCCCTTCCCTTGGGGCATTGGATGGAGTGCATTATTCCTAGGGGTGCTCGCTCGGTGACCGCACCAAGTTGGAGAACACCATGGAAGTGTGCTCAAACTTCGGCAGCATGGAAGAGCTGCACAAAGAGTCCGACGCAGTGGTGAAAAAGGCCACGCTCGAGGAGTTGAAGACACTGATTCCTGACCCAACGAAGGGCGCTATGTTAGTCGACATACTTCGATGGACCATGAATTAGGCCGACTCCGGCGACGCTGGCCAGAGGGCAAAGTGGGCCAAGTATAGACAGTACCGGCGTCCTGATGACCATCGTGGAACACTGTACTTCACCACAAACACTGTGACGGTGCCGCTGGAGGAGGATCAAGAACCGATGGTTATGGAGGTGGAAGTAGAAGATGTGGTGGCGATGATTGTGAGGGCGCCGGAGACAGGACAACGAAGCATGCCCATCGAGCTGGACTCCGGCGACGAAGAAGAGACGGTGGTGCAGGTCGAGGAGAAGACCAAGACCAAGACCAAGGCTAAGGCCACCCGCCGCTCCAATCGCCTCCAGGGTCCCCGAGGCTAAGATCCGTGCCCTATTGTACTCAATCCGGATCGGGAACCTCATATTATGATCACTCCTATGGTGTTTACCCAGATCCCCCATTCCTCTAACGCGGATCGAAACTAAACTCGAATCGAATGCGAAGTAGTAGGTGCGGAGGGAAAAAATTGCTTACCGCCATTGCCGAAGTGTTGCGCTGCCGATGCCGGTGAAAGTGGCCGGAGGCCGACTAGCTGTTCTCCGATCTGCTGCACGCCGCCACCGCCGTAGGTAAGTGGAGAAAGGGGATAGGGGAGAGAGAGCGATAAGGGGAGGTGAGGGTAATAACTGCCGGAGCTTCGGGAATCAACGCGACTTCTCGAGGGTGACTCCACGCGTGCAACCCCCGCCGCCCACGTGCCTCGTGTGGGCCTTGGTAGCGAGAAACTTCCGATTTGAACGTGGCTCGAGAGACAGGCACATAGGTGTTTTGAAGTTCGTGCGATGCAGTCCCAATAGTGTATGCTAACAACTAATCAGCCCGTTTTCTTCCCGCACAGACCAGGTTGAACTTAATGCGGACAACCAAACACGCCTACATATACCAGTACATGCACACGCAGGTGCAGCCACTACCTCAACTACTGCCGCAGCCATCTCCCCTAAACTAGTGCATGCGATACGGGCGCATGTGACCAGGAGAGAGAGAGTTGAGGGAGAAAACTACGTGGGTGCAGCGGCTTGTGTGGGCGTGCTCCAACACACGCAAAAAAAACAAGGAATAGATCCGTCCGCCGGTTGCACACAGGAACTTATCAAATTTGCAATGCAACAGCGGCTTCGTCACCCAAAAGGAGTAGATTGCGTACAGATAACAATGCAAGGAACACAGCCACAGCCACAGGTCAGGTATGAATAGATCGAGCCAAATAGACAGCCAAGCGGCGGTCCGGCATTATCCTGAACCTTCCATTCGTTCGGAAGCTTTCTGGTAATAAAGCGGTGCGATATGATGCCGGCTGCCTAAATCTGGAGCCCAGCGCGATCAAGCAGATAAGCCACACGTGATGCATGCCGTGCTGCACGTTGACGTGGCCGGGCGCGCCCTGGCCGTGGTGGAGCGCGACGGCGCGCACGACCCGGCCACGGGGCACGCGCTCACCGGCTCCTGGCTCTGGGATTCCGCCGTTGTCCTCGCCTCCCATCTCGCGTCAGCGCACCCCGGCCCGCTCCTCGGCGCCACCGTGCTCGAGCTCGGCGCAGGCACCGGCCTCCCGGGCATCGCGGCCGTTGCGTGCCTGGGCGCCGCGCGCTGCGTGCTCACGGACGTGGGGCCGCTGCTGCCGGTCCTCAGGGCCAACGCCGAGGCCAACGGGCTCACGCCCGCACAGGCCGACGTGAGGGAGCTGCGCTGGGGGGAGGACGCCGACGTGCCCGATCATGAGCTCCTCCGCGTGGACGTCGTGCTCATGTCCGACGTGTTCTACGATCCGGACGAGATGCCGGCGATGGCGACCACGATGCGCCGGCTGTGGCGGGATGGCACAGTAGGGTGGGCGGCCAGCGAGGTGCGGTGCGGCGTGCAGGACTGCGTGGACGTGCTGCGGGAGCACGGCTTCCATGTGGCCGAGGTCGACAGGGTCACCAGGCCGCTGCTGCGCGACCCCACGCAGACGGCTGACTTCGCGGTATATCGCGTCGAACTCCGGCGGCCTCATGAGGGTTGAGTTTGCTTCATTAGCCGGTGTTTCGTCCTTTTTCAATATATATGTGGTTGATGTTCATTTATACTTCCGAACTGCAAATCCAGCTCGTTTGCATTGCATGTAAGCTAACGAAAATCCATTTCTAAGACCAGGCTCATCTCCACCCGCGGTGAATACAAAAATCAAACAAATACTAAATGTTTTTTAAAAAATTCATATTTTTTCCCATGGTAGATAAGTTCTTGCATGAGGCATGTTTCAATTTTTGAATCATTTGGATATCTGAGCAGCTCTCGGAAAAAAAGACAAATTCAGGGTCTCTAAAAATGTTTATTGTTCCTGCACTGTTTGTACCCGATTTGTCTTTTTTGCCGAGAGCTTCTCAGATGTCCAAATAATCTGAAAATTAGAGCGGACCTCACGCAAGAACTTATCTACCATGGTAAAAAAATTTGGAATTGTTTAAACTTGTTTAACATTTGTTTTGATTTTTTTTCTGACCGGGTGCAGATGAGCCTGGGCACCGAAACGCCACACTCGTAAGATAACTTTATCTTTGAACCGCAAGTTAATTAAAAGGTCTGAATACACGGATACACATAAAGTGTACAAGACTACAAGCCAAAGCAAAGTTAACAGTCCCGTCATGAAGTGTGAGTATATGCGTGTGTATATATGAACGCTTGCGTCTGTACTGTGTTTAAAAAAGTCCCGCCATGAAGTCAAATAGGTATCCTCCGGAGCCGTGCGATAGAGTCGCTTCCAGCCGACAGATCTCGCTCGTTTTGTTCGCACCCACTCCACCACGATCTGTATCGCCTTCGGATCTACTGCTTGCATTTATTTACTTCGCATATTAGTTTTTACTGAAGTCAAACTTTAGACCAAGTTTATAGAAAATAATATGGACATTTACAGTAACATATTTATATGATGTGAAAGTATATATGATGAATTCAATGGTATTGATTTGATGGTGTATATGTTAATATATTTTTATACAAACTTGTTAAAAGTATATAAAGTTTGACTTTAGACAAACCTAATATGCAGAGTAAATAAAAGCAAAGGGAGTATCACTTTTGTCTCCTCACCCCACACGACTTAGCTCGCGGCGCGTCCGCAACATTGCCGTGGGTTGTTCTTGGTAGGGAGGATGCATTGCAAAACATTGTCGATAGCTTGCATCCCGGGCTCGGTCGCGTGCTCGACGCTAGCACACACATCCCCAATGGTCGCATGGAAGCACATGCGCCCCCGGGTGGTTCAATCACGGTAGCAACATCGTCGTCGTCGGGCTCCAGCATGCAGTGACCGTGGTTGCAATGTCGCCGTTGGTTGGTTCCAGCATCGCATCCGACTGGTACCAGATCTTGGCGACCACAATCGTACAATCTACCCTGACTAGTTCCAACTTGATAGCCACCACACCACGCCGCAGTCATCACACGCATTCCCATGGCCGCTCGGCTCACAACACTGTGGTTCAATGTATATAGCTTCTCAATCCACCGATTGCAGCTTCTCGATCGATTGGTCGGGCAACTTTGTCGATTGTCACGCGCATGGCAGCCAACCCCCCGCGGTCGCCGTAGCTACCATTGTCAGTTCGGGCATTGAGTCACCGGTTCTAGCATCGGGAGTCATCGGTTGCAAACAACCTCCACGTGATATACCCCTTCTTGTCGCAACTCCCCTGCCTCGCCGATTCCAGCATCAACGACCACTAGTCCCAACATCGAAGTTCCCGACATGGTGATCTTATAGCACCGGTGACCACCGGTCCCAGTACCGGTGATCACTGGCTGCAACTACCCCACATTGTGGTTGTACCTTTGCCCATAACCGATGGTAGCCCCACCATCGCCGAGGAAAAAAGGGGTAGGTGGACGGAGGCCACGACCACCACATGGCATGCCTTCAAACATGTTGGAGCCGAAAGAAAAGGGGAACGCTGGCCCGCATGTGCAACTAGCCCGTGTCTTTGACCACGACAACAATGATGAGTCCCTTTGATGATCCGGTTCGGATAGTAGAAAGATTCCCAACCTCTTTCCCCAAGGAGTGACCCTGAGTTATTGAATCCACGAGAGGATGTGCACTTGTGAGAAGGGTTTTTATCAAGATTTTGTAAGAGCATTAAATTCCATTGTTTAGACCGCATTGTAATCAAGTTGTAACAGAAAACACTTATAATATAAATAAGCATGAATATGAGGATTTGATGCTTACAACCATATATTTGTGATCGGGGTCATTGTGATCTTAATCTATGCTATGGATGACACAAATTAAGATGTGCTTGCAACGTATGAAAGTGGGGTATATGTCCCAATTACCTCTTGACCGGAACGCACTCTGCATCAAGAGTTAGTTATGCAACCATAGGCCCTTTCCATCGCATGGGTTTACCTTGGTTATTAATATAACCAGACAAGATCATTGGGCGTTTAATAACTACACCTCACGTATACTAAGAGACTGGATCCACTCTACCGTACTAAACCTTTGTGTCACTAGTGTTTAGATTAGCGTTTCATGTTCTCCCTGCCCTAAACCACCTCGTGGCTCGAATTCCTTAATCTTGGGTAACTCCAGGGTCAAAGAACTTGTGAGAGAAAAGAGACAACTACACGATGCAATTTTGTTTCACACATACATGATGGTAGTTCAAAGTTATTTCATCGATCCCTCAAACAAATACATTGGGTTTCAAGGCTACCACTGTGCATGAACCCCTATAAGATTTTACTACTAGAAACGTTCGGGTAAATCCAGATGTTGCCACTGAAAGGACGTGGATGTCGCCTAGAGGGAGGGGGAGGGGAGAATAGGCGCTTTAAAATAATCGCGGTTTAGGCTTGAAGAAATGCGGAATAAAACTATTGTTTAATTAGTCAAGCACAAAACCTAAAACAACTAGGCTCACCTATGTGGACCAACAACTTATGCTAAGCAAGATAAACAACTAAGTGATAGCAAGATATATAACATGAAACAATATGGCTATCACAAAGTAAAGTGCATAAGTAAATCTCGGGTAAGAGATAACCGAGGCACGCGGAGACGACGATGTATCCTGAAGTTCACACCCTTGCGGATGCTAATCTCCGTTTGAAGCGGTGTGGAGGCACAATACTCCCCAAGAAGCCACTAGGGCCACCGTAATCTCCTCACGCCCTCGCACAATGCAAGATGCCGTGATTCCACTAAGGGACCCTTGAGGGCGGTCACCGAACCCGTACAAACAAGGTTGGGGCAATCTCCACAACTTAATTGGAGGCTCCCAACAACACCACGGAGCTTCACCACAATGGATTGTGGCTTCGAGGTGACCTCAAATGCTCGGGGCAACCTACACAACCTAATTGGAGACCCCGACGCTTGCCCGGAGCTTTGCACCACAATGATTGAGCTCCGAGGCACCACCAATCGTCTAGGGCACCAAAGCACCCAAGAGGAACAAGCTCTAAGGTACCAAGCACCCAAGAGTAATAAGCTTCTCAACTTTTCACTTCCATGTATCACTATGGAGAACTCAAACTGATGCAACTAATGCAATGGCAAGAACACATGAAGTGGTCAAGTCCCTCATTCCCAAATCTCACCACAACAACAAAAGCTATGGAGGAATATGAGAGCAAGAACAAGGAGCTCACAAAGAACTCCAAGATCTAGATCCAAGGGGTTCTACTCACATAGAGGACAAAGTGATTGGTGGAAATGTGGATCTAGATCTCCTCTCTCTTTTCTCTCAAAAAGGAGCAAGAACCATTGGAGGGATTGAGAGTTAGCAAGCTCTAAGAAGGTTAACAATGGGGGAAGAACACACGCTCAAAGGATAGGGACCATTGGGGAAGAAGACCCCCTTAAATAGGTCCCCACGAATCTGTCTGTTATGTGCAGAATAACATAGGAGCGGTACAACCGCTATTCGTACCGGTACAACCGGTAGTACCGATTAAACCGGAACAACCGGCCTACAACCGCCCAAGAACTGCTCCAAAACAGAACCTAGTCCGGCGGTAGAGCGGTACATGGCCGGTACTACCTCCTTCGAGGTGACCTCAAATGCTCGGGGAAACCTCCACAACCTAATTGGAGACCCCGACGCTTGCCCGGAGCTTTGCACCACAATGATTGAGCTCCGAGGAACCACCAACTGTCTAGGTCACCAAAGCACCCAAGAGGAACAAGCTCTAGAGTACCAAGCTCCCAAGAGTAATAAGCTTCTAAACTTTTCACTTACACGTATCACCGTGGAGAACTCAAACCTATGCAACTAATGCAATCGCAAGAACACATGAAGTGGCCAAGTCCCGCACTCCCAAATCCCACCACAACAACAAAAACTATGGAGGAATATGAGAGGAAGAACAAGGAGCTCACAAAGAACTCCAAGATCTAGATCCAAGGGGTTCTACACACATAGAGGACAAAGTGATTGGTGGAAATGTGAATCTAGATCTCCTCTCTCTTTTCCCTCAAAAAGGAGCAAGAACCATTGGAGGGATTGAGAGTTAGCAAGCTCTAAGAAGGTCAACAATGGGGGAAGAACACGAGCTCAAAGGATAGGGACCATTGGGGAAGAAGACCCCTTTTAAATAGGTCCCCACAAGTCTGCCCGTTATGTGCAGAATAACATAGGAGCGGTACAACCGCTATGCGCACCGGTACAACCGGTAGTACCGATTAAACCGGAACAACCGGCCTACAACCGCCCAAGAACCGCTCCAAAACAGAACCTAGCCCGGTGGTAGAGCGGTACATGGCCGGTACAACCTCCAGACCGATTCTGGAGCGGTACAACCGCTCCAAACACCGGTTGTACCGGTCGACCGGTACAACCTCTGTTAGAACCGGTACAACCTCTCAGTGTAAAACAGGTAAGACAAAAACAACCATAACTTTCGCATACGAGCTCCGAATTGAGCAAACTCAAGCTTGTTGGATAGCAGACGACAAGTACTATCCAAACAACGAATAGTTATAGCAAGAAGAGGTAGTAGAAAAATGCCAATGATATAGAGATGTGAAACCTCTATGAATGAAGAACCGGCAAAACCTCCAACATCGAAAACATCATAGAAGATGTATATGGACTCCGTTTTCGATGAACTCGAGCTTGTCATGAAGATGACCATAAGCTCTGAAACTCACAAAGAGAAACACCAACCAAGAACCAAGAAAGATGATACAATGCTGCAAATGGTTTGAGCTCTCAACGAACGATACGATCAAGCTACTCACTTGAGAGCCCCCCTTGATAGTACGGCAATCGATCCTATAACCTGGTCTCCCAACTACCACCATGAGACCGGTAAAATAGAAAACCCTATCAAGGTCAAACCTTTCCCTTGCGCATAGTCGACTTGAGCTAGATGATGACGATCTTGTCCTTCTCAAGATGGACCACCTTTCTTGATTGCGCCGGCTCGATGAAGACTAGTAGATTGCTCCCCCATACTCCACTATGGGTGAGCCACTCTTCGGCACATCTTCACAAGTCCATTGTCACCATAATGGACGGCAAGCTTCAAGCCTGATCTCTCCGTGATGCTTCACTTGAACTTGCACATCGCACCTTGATGACGATCACCACTTGATGTCATCCTCCATGGGTTGTATGGGATCTTCCTATTGATGCAAGCCCATGGAAATATACCTAACCCCGCAAAGAACACTCACAAGGAACATGGGTTAGTACACAAAGCGTAATGAACAATACTTACCATACCATGAGATCACTTGATCCCACTTGGTACATCTTCTACGCTTTGTGTGTTGATCAACTTGAATCATGTTTTCCTTCATCTTGATCAACCTTGTGTCTTATCTTCTCTCTTCACAAAGATGATGTCTTGAAGGTAAGCATGAATGTTCACACAATCTTCTTCTTCAAGACATGCTTGTAATGAGCTCAACTCTCACATGACCAATCTTTGGATAAAACCTTACATACCACCTTGGTCACCATATAAACTCCTTGAAACCAACACATGTACTTCAAGAAGTGCCTATGGACAAATCCTTCGAATATAACTCAAGGCAACCATTAGTCCATAGGGATTGTCAACAATTACCAAAACCACATATTGAGAAATATGCTCTAACAATCTCCCCCATTTTGGTAATTGATGTCAATCACTTTCAAGAGAGTTTATAAAAGGAAATAAGCACAACCAAGCACACCCATGCAAAGCAACAACCAATAATGCATATTCTTGGGTATGAGAGAATCAAAAGCAAAACTCTCTAAACAACTCCAAACTAAACTCTCTAAACATCCCCCGCCATTGGCATCGATTGCAAAAATGGGCGAAAGGCTTAGAAAGCCAATATAATAGGTGTTCCTCCAAAAGGTGTGTATATCTAAAAGATGAGAGCAATGAGATACACATATCCAATGATAAGTAGTTGGAGGAAAACAAACTATATTGAGGACCCAAAGATTGCAAAAAGGATCGTATGGCACAAAGACATACCAAAAGAGATGCAAGCAATCAAAAGATACCAATAGGAACAAACAATCACATGATCCTACGATTCACATGAATAAAAGATATTATGATATGGGCAAAGGAGTGTTTTAAAGAAACTAGATAAGCTCCCCGTGATTTGTGCACTATTAAGAATTGTTGTATTTGGATACAAGTGCACAAAATAGGATCTTGACTCCCCCAAAATCAATAGAAACACACAACAAGTGCAATCAAGTAGATAAGAAAATAAGCATAGTACTTGCACCAAACATATGGTTGAGCAAGATGTAAAAGAGGCAATCTTAAGAATAGGCTCAACCAAGAAGATGTGTGTGAGTCAGGGCAAATCACTTGAGAAGACTAATATAAGGATGAGCATTAAGCATCAACATAGTCTTGATGAAATGAGACACAAAGTGCAAGACATATCCTTCCCCCCCCCCCCCCCACACACACGCTACTAGCAAATGGGTTCACAAGCTTACTAATAAATTAATTAAAAACCAAGGCTTGTGACAACCCATGCTGAAGATAAGAAATAAAAGCCTTGTCAAGAGGAGGGATACCAATCGAAATGGCAAAACTCTCGTCAAGACATGCATGAGCAAAAATAATCTTCACCACGAATGAGTGCATCAAGATGCAAGGATATAAGATCTGCACTCAAGACAAATTCTTTCATGAAACCACCAAGAAAAAAAGGGGAATGCAATGGTGGACGTGAAAGAAAAGAGGATATCAACTAGAGATGTAACTTATCTCATGTGTATAAGATTCTAGGTAGAATACATGATGATATATCCACAAAGAAGGATGTACACACAAAATGGTTACACGAAGGAACAAACAAGATATCCAAAAAGGAAGTCATGAATATACTAATAAGATATTTGCTTGAAAGCATAGCACATGGCCTAATATTTTCTTATTGTACATAAATGAACTCCCAGCATACGAACATCAAAGACATCACGACTAGCAACAAGTGACCATCGTTGGGATGCTTTGAGAAAGGAAACAAGTACCACAAGAATGAATCAGGAACTTCATGCCATGATGCAATCTACAAAAGGTTGAATGCATGAAATGTATGCATGAAGTAGATACTTGTTACCGAGATAGCATTGGATTGATGTAGTAGATAATGGTTCATCGATCATCCTAGCATGGCTCCAATAAGCACATGGTGTCAACACCTTCCTTGTAAGTGAGCCGAGCATCCAATGTATCTCCAATTGTTCCTAGAACAACAACACAAACAAAGTGGTACCTAAACTCATTGGGACCAAAGAGTTAGTGGACCAACAATACATAGGACAAACTCCACATAACTATGTGTATATAGATATGAAATTGAATTTCATGAACACTTTAGCCAATTTGTGACATAGTGGAGTTTCCCCTATATATTGGCTCAAAGAGATAAAACATGCCAACGAAAGTACATGTAGTAAATTTATACGTCCATTTTGCATCATGATTTCCTACTGTTATTTACTTTGTTTTGTTGAATAATAATGCTTTGGGGAGTGATTCTAATGCCTTTTCTCCCATAATATGCAAGGTTTACACAAAGAGGGAGAATACCGACAGTTGGAATTCTGGACCCAAGAAAAGCACGTCAGAGATACCTATTCTACACAACTCCAATGAAGCTGAAACTTTACGGAGATTATTTTTGGAATTAATAAAAAATACTGGAGCAAAAATCTACCGGAGGGGGGCCACCTGGTGAGGAACACCCACCAGGGTGCGCAGGGCACCCCCTGGCGCGGCCTGGTGGGTGGTGCTCACCCTGGCGCACCTCCGGAGCTCATCTTCTGGTATAAATTCCCAAAAAAACCTAACAAAATTAGGAGGAGAACTTTCGGGATGAAGCGCCGCCGCCTCAAGGCGGAACTTGGGAAGGAGCAGTTTTGCCCTCCGGCGGAGCGATTCCGCCGGGGGAACTTCCCTCCCGGAGGGGGAAATCAAAGCTATCGTCATCACCAACACCCCTCTCATCTTTGGGAGGCCAATCTTCATCAACATCTTCAACATCACCGTCTCCTCTCAAACCCTAGTTCATCTCTTGTGTTCAATCTTTGTAGTGGAACCTCAGATTGGTACCTGTGGGTGACTAGTAGTGTTCATTACCTTGCGTAGTTGATTACTATATGGTTTATTTGGTGGAAGATCATATGTTCAGATCCATTATGCTATTCATTACTCCTCTGATCTTGAGCATGATTATTATTTGTGAGTAGTTACCTTTGTTCTTGAGGTCACGGGAGAAGTCATGTTGCGAGTAATCATGTGAATTTGATATGTGTTCGATATTTTGATGATATGTATGTTGTGATTCCCTTAGTGGTGTCATGTGAACGCGACTACATGACACTTCACCATTCATGGGCCTAAGGGAATGCATTGTGGAGTAGTTATTAGATGATGGGTTGCTAGAGTGACAGAAGGTTAAACCCTAGTTTATGCGCTACTTCGTAAGGGGCTGATTTGGATCCACATGTTTAATGCTATGGTTAGACTTTGTCTTAATACTTTTCTCGTAGTTGCGGATGCTTACGAGGGGGTTAGTCATAAGTAGGTTGTTAGTTCAACTAAGAACAGCACCTTAGCCCCGGTCCACCCACATATCAAATTATCAAAGTAGCGAAGACGAATCAAACCAACATGATAAAAGTGACTAGACGAAATTCCCGTGTACCCTCAAGAACACTTTGCCTATTACTAGTGATTGTTCTGGCCTGTCCTTTGCCTCAAAAGGATTGGGCTACCTTGCTGCACCTTGTTTACCGATATTGTTACTTGCTCGTTACAAATTACCTTGCTATCAAACTATCTGTTACCTACAATTTCAGTGCTTGCAGAAAAAAACCTTTGCTGAAAACCGCTTGTCATTTCCTTCTGCTCCTCGTTGGGTTCGACACTCTTACTTATCGAAAGGACTACGATTGATCCCCTATACTTGTGGGTCATCAAGACTCTTTTCTGGCGCCATTGCCGGGGAGTGAAGCGCTTTTGGTAAGTGGAAATTGGTAAGGAAAAACTTATACTACGTGCTGAAACTTATTGCTACTTGCTACTATGGAGAACAATCCTTTGAGGGGTTTGTTCGGGGTATCTTCACCTCGACCGGAACCACAATTAGTTACCCCTCAACCTACAGCACCTACTGAAAATGTTGTTTATGAAATTCCTTCGGGTATGCTAGAACACTTGCTTGCTAAACCTTATGCAGGAGATGGAACTGAACATCCTGATATGCATCTCTTATATGTGAACGAAATATGTGGATTATTTAAGCTTGCAGGTTTACCCGGAGATGAAGTTAAGAAGAAGGTTTTCCCTTTATATTTGGAGGGAAAAGCATTGACATGGTATAGGCTATGTGATGACCTTGGATCTTGGAACTGGAATCATTTGCAATTGGAATTCCATCAAAAGTTTTATCCTATGCATCTAGTTCATCGTGATCGGAATTATATATATAATTTTTGGCCTCGTGAAGGAGAAAGTATCGCTCTAGCCTGGGGGAGGCTTAAGTCAATGTTATATTCATGCCCCAATCATGACATTCCGAGGGAAGTTATAATTCAGAATTTTTATGCTCGGCTTTCTCATAATGATCAATCCATGCTCGATACTTCTTGTGCTGGTTCTTATATGAAGAAGACTATTGATTTCAAGTGGGATCTCTTGGAAAGAATTAAACGCAACTCTGAAGATTGGGAACTCGACGAAGGTAATGAGTCAGGTATAAAGCTTGAATTTGATTGTGTTAAATCTTTTATGAATACCGATACTTTTCACAAGTTTAGCACTAAATATGGACTTGACTCTGAGATAGTAGCCTCTTTCTGCGAAGCATTTTCTACACACGTTGATCTCCCTAACGAGAAGTGGTTTAAATATCACCCCCCTGTTAAAGAAGAAATTAAAGAACCGGTCATAGTTAGAGAAGAAACTATCTTTTACAATCTTGATCCAGTTGTGCCTACTGCTTATATTGAAAAGCCACCTTTCCCTGTTAGGATAAAGGAACATGCTAAGGTATCAACCGTGGTTCGTAAGAGTATTATAAGAGCACCTAAACCCCCTGAGAAAATTAAAGTAGAACCTAGTGTTGCTATGGTTAAAGATCTCTTGGAAGAAAATATTGATGGGCATGTCATTTACCTTTGTGATGAAGCTGCTAGAATTGCTAAGCCTGATAAGAAAGATAAACATAGACCTATAGAAGGCTTGCCCGTTGTCTCAGTTAAAATAGGAGATCATTGCTACCATGGTTTATGTGATTTAGGTGCTAGTGTGAGTGCTATCCCTTTTACCTTATACCAAGAAATTATGAATGAAATAGCACCTGCTGAAATGGAAGATATTGATGCTACTATTAAACTTGCCAATAGAGATACTATCACACCACTTGGGATTGTTAGAGATGTTGAAGTCTTGTGTGGGAAAGTGAAATACCCTACTGATTTTCTAGTTCTTGGTTCCCCACAAGATGACTTTTGTCCCATTATCTTTGGTAGACCTTTCTTGAGCACCGTCAACGCTAAGATAGATTGTGAAAAACAAACTGTCGGTGTCAGTTTTGGTAATGTGTCTCATGAGCTTAATTTTTCCAAGTTTAGTAGACAACCTCGTGATAAAGCGTTACCTAGTGAAGATGAAATAATTGGTCTTGCTTCTATTGTTGTGCCTCCTACTGATCCTTTAGAACAATATTTGCTCGACCATTAAAATGATATGCACATGCGTGAAAGAAATGAAATAGATCAAATTTTCTTCGATATACTCTTGATGATCTTAAGGGCATTAGTCCCACTCTATGTCAGCACAAGATCAATATGGAACCTGATGCTAAACCCGTTGTTGATCACCAACGGCGGTTGAATCCTAAGATGAAAGAAGTGGTAAGAACTGAAATATTAAAGGTTCTGGAAGCAGGTATAATCTATCCCATAGCTGATAGTAGATGCATAAGTCCTGTTCATTGTGTCCCTAAGAAAAGAGGTATTACCGTTGTTCCTAATGATAAGAATGAACTCATTCCACAAAGAGTTGTCACTGGCTATAGAATGGTAATTAAATAAAGCTACTAGAAAAGATCATTACCCTTTGCCTTTCATTGATCAAATGCTAGAGAGACTATCTAAGCACACACACTTTTGTTTCCTAGATGGATATTCTGGTTTCTCTCAAATACCTGTGTCACAATCCGATCAAGAGAAAACCACCTTTACTTGCCCTTTTGGAACTTATGCTTATAGACGTATGCCTTTTGGTTTATGCAATGAACCTGCTACCTTTCAAAGATGTATGACTGCTATATTCTCTGATTTTTGTGAAAACATTGTGGAGGTTTTCATGGATGATTTTTCCGTTTACGGAACTTCTTTTGATGATTGCTTAAGCAACCATGATCGAGTTTTGCAGAGATGTGAACAAACTAATCTTGTCTTGAATTGGGAGAAGTGCCACTTTATGGTTAATGAAGGTATTGTCTTGGGGCATCAAATATCTGAGCGAGGTATTGAGGTGGATAAAGCTAAAGTTGATGCAATTGAGAAAATGCCATGTCCTAAAGATATTAAAGGTATTCGAAGTTTCCTTGGTCATGCTGGTTTTTATAGGAGGTTCATTAAAGACTTCTCTAAAATTTCTAGGCCTCTTACTAATCTTTTGCAAAAGGATATTCCTTTTGTTTTTGATGATGATTGTGTGGAAGCCTTTGAAACACTCAAGAAAGCCTTAACCTATGCACCTATCGTTCAACCACCTGATTGGAACTTGCCTTTTGAAATTATGTGTGATGCTAGTGATTATGCTGTTGGTGCTGTTCTAGGACAAAGAGTTGATAAGAAATTGAATGTTATCCATTATGCTAGTAAAACTCTAGACAATGCTCAACGAAACTATGCTACTACTGAAAAAGAATTTTTAGCAGTTGTGTTTGCTTGTGATAAATTTAGATCCTATATTGTTGACTCCAAAGTTATAGTTCACACCGATCATGCTGCTATAAAATACCTTATGGAAAAGAAATATGCTAAACCTAGACTCATTAGGTGGGTTCTTTTACTTCAAGAATTTGACTTACATATTGTTGATAGGAAAGGAGCTGAGAACCCCGTAGCTGATAACTTGTCTAGGTTAGAAAATATTCTTGATGACCGACTACCTATTGTTGATAGTTTCCCTGACGAGCAGCTAGCTGCAATAAGTGTCTCACACAACACACCTTGGTATGCTGATTATGCTAATTACATTGTTGCTAAATATATACCACCTAGTTTCACATACCTACAAAAGAAAAAATTCTTCTATGACTTGAGACATTACTTTTGGGATGACCCACATCTTTATAAAGAAGGAGTAGATGGTATTATTAGGCGTTGTGTGCCTGAGCATGAACAGGAACAGATCCTACGGAAATGTCATTCCGAAGCTTATGGAGGACATCATGCGGGAGATAGAACTGCTCATAAGGTACTGCAATCTGGTTTTTATTGGCCTACACTCTTCAAGGATGCCCATAAGATTGTCTTGTCTTGTGATGAATGTCAAAGAGTTGGTAATATCGGTAAGCGTCAAGAAATGCCTATGAATTATTCACTTGTTGTTGAACCATTTGACGTGTGGGGTTTTGATTACATGGGGCCATTTCCTTCCTCTAATGGGTACACTCATATTTTAGTTGCGGTTGATTATGTCACTAAGTGGGTAGAAGCTATTACAACTAGTAGTGCTGATCACCACACCTCCAATAAAATGCTTAAAGAGGTTATCTTCCCGAGGTTTCGAGTCCCTAGATATTTAATGACCAATGGTGGTTCACACTTTATTCATGGTGCTTTCCGTAAGATGCTTGCTAAATATGATGTTAACCATAGAATTGCATCACCCTATCATCCTCAATATAGTGGGCAAGTAGACTTAGCAATAGAGAAATAAAATTAATATTACAAAAAACTGGCAATAGGTCTCGTAAGAATTGGTCTAAGAAATTAGATGATGCACTTTGGGCCTATAGAACAACTTATAAAAATCCTATGGGTATGTCTCCATATAAAATGGTATATGGAAAGGCTTGTCATTTGCCTCTAGAACTAGAACACAAAGCATTTTGGGCAATTAAAGAACTCAATTATGATTTCAAACTTGCCGGTGAGAAGAGGCTATTTGATATTAGCTCACTAGATGAATGGAGAACCCAAGCGTATGAAAATGCCAAGCTATTCAAAGAAAAAGCAAAAAGATGGCATGACAAAAGAATCCAAAAGCGGGAATTCAAAATAGGAGATTATGTTCTTTTATTCAACTCTCGTTTAAGATTCTTTGTAGGAAAGCTTCTCTCCAAATGGGAAGGACCATATATTATCGAAGAGGTTTATCGTTCTGGAGCTATCAAGATTAATAACGCCGAAGGTACTAACCCGAAGGTGGTCAATGGCCAAAGAATTAAGCATTATATCTCAGGTACACCTATTAACGTTGAAAGCAATGTTATCCAAACCACGACACCGGAGGAACACATAAAAGAAACCTTCCGGAACACTCTAGAATACTTAAAAATAGGAGGTACGTGATACGGCAAGTAAACGGACTCTGGAAAATCCGCAAAAATGTTTTCTGCCAGCTTTGGAATATTTTAGAATTTTAGGAATAAAAAAATAAAACGAAAGGTGATCGAGGTGAACACGATACACCAGGGCGTGCCAGGCACCCCTGGTGGGTGCTGCCCACCTCGGATGCCTTCCCGACTCCGTTTTCCTTCCAAATACTTGTTTCCCAAGAATAAAAATTCTCTATATATACCGCCGACTGTTTTGACGACCGCATCGCAGAAAAATCTTCTGTTCTTGGTTCTTGCTGTTTCCCTATCAGATTTGTCAAGTCAGGCATCATGTCTTCTCCCTCTCCTAACAATGTGGAAGAATATGCCTGGCTAATGAAGATAGAGTTGAAGAGGGAGGAACCGGAAGAAGCCTACAAGGAGGAAAAGGACAATGAAGCTAAGGTGGATTATCTCCCTGAAGGAGATCAATTCACGCCAGCAAAGGAGGGAGAGGAAGAAGATATCCTTCAACCTTATTACAGTCATCCCACCCCTATTGAAATCGAAGCCTTTAGAGCCTTCGAAGCGGTTCGTGTTCAGAATAAATTTCTCATCCGTGAAAATATCTTGTTGCAAGAACACATCGACAACCTTAGGAGATTCATCCACAAATTGGACCATCTTCTGAAGCTAAAGTGTGACATCACATCACCACCACCTGCATCAACACCTCCGCCTTCTTCATCACCACCACCAAAGGAGACTTGAGTACACGGGTATGGGCACTCCCCTTGGCTTGAGCCAAGCTTGGGGGAGGTGCCCCGATATCGTATCACCACCACTTTTATTAGCCTTTACCTATTTTAGCTCTATCTTTAGTTTCCCTTTTCTTTAGTTGAATAAAATTTTAGCGTGATCTATTTTCGTGTGTTAGTTTTGTGGCCTACCTATCTATGTAATCGAGTGAAAGTTATATAATAAAGTTTAGTTTGAGTTTTGCTTCTCTACTTTCTTGTTGCAATCAAATAAAAGAAAGACAATAAATGAAAAGAATCATATGCTAATATTATGGTGAGTAATGACATCACATAAGGAAAAGTATAAGTAGTAAAATTTATTAGAGATTGACAAATATAGCATTGGTCAATGATGCAATTCATGAAAGAATTATTTAGGGAAGAGAAGAATCACATGCAAATACACTATCTTGGACATCTTTTATGATTGTGAGCCCCCATCAAATATTATATGTCAAAATTGTTGACGTTGGACAAGGAAGACAACGTAATGATTTATGTTTGTTCATATCCACATAGAAGTTATATTGTCATAGATCCTTTAACATGTGGTGCTTGCTCAATATCTTTGCTAGCCAAAAATTCTGCACTAAGTAGAGATACTACTTGTGCATCCAAAAACCCAAACCCAAACTCTTTCCTTGAGTGTCCACCATACCTACCTATGGATCGAGAAAGATCCTTCAAGTAAGTTGTCATCGGTGCAACAAGGCAATAAAAATTGCTTCTAAAAGTGTTTTGATCAATTAGTGTCAGAGAAAATTGAGCGTTATACAAACTTATGATTCCAAAGTAATAAAAGCGACGGACTGCATAATAAAGGTTGCTATCATAGGGGGCAATATAGTTGTTCTTTTACATTAAGGGATTGGGCATACAAACCAATAAGCGCATGACAACCTCTGCTTCCCTCTGCGAAGGGCCTATCTTTTACTTTTATGCACTTACTTTTATGCAAGAGTCAAAGTATTCTTCTCTATTCTTTTTTAATTTTTCCTTTGCAAGCATCATGTGGTGAGGAAAGATCTAGGCACATATACCCAGTTGGATATGGGTGGGCATGAGTTATTATTGTTGACATCACCCTTGAGGTGAATACGTTGGGAGGCAAAACTATAAGCCCCTATCTTCCTATGTGTCTGGTTGAAACTTTTTGGTCATGGGTATGCCGTGAGCGTTAGCAATCAAAGAAGAGTAAATGATGGTTGAGTATGTGGACTTGCCAAAAGGCTCCAACATGAGACCCTTCCTGAAAATATGATGAATTGTAGTTGCAAAGTTGACTGAGAACACAGTTTGTTGGTTTCCAATAAGGTTTATGCTTCATACTTCTATGTTGTGATGAATTGTTACTTGTTCATGAGAAGCTTTATGATAAAAATATATTGAAATAAGTTCTTACGTTAGAGTTTGTTGCTGTTATGTTAATAAGCATGATGCTTCTATGTCCGTATTTTGTTTTTATCGACACCTCTCTCTCAAACCATGTGGACATGCTTTTCAATATCGGCTTTCGCTTGAGGACAAGCGAGGTTTAAGCTTGGGGGAGTTGATATGTCCATTTTGCATCATGATTTCCTATTGTTATTTACTTTGTTTTGTTGAATAATAATGCTTTGGGGAGTTATTCTAATGCCTTTATCTCATAATATGCAAGGTTTACACAAAGAGGGAGAATACCAGCAGCTGGAATTCTGGACCCAAGAAAAGCACGTCAAAGATACCTATTCTGCACAACTCCAATGAAGCTGAAACTTTACGGAGATTATTTTTGGAATTAATAA
This sequence comes from Elymus sibiricus, assembly GCA_039707655.1. NCBI lineage: Eukaryota > Viridiplantae > Streptophyta > Magnoliopsida > Poales > Poaceae > Elymus > Elymus sibiricus. The sequence goes on from CM077665.1 coordinate 507,781,690, forward strand.
AAAATACTGGAGCAAAAATCTACCGGAGGGGGGCCACCTGGTGAGGAACACCAACCAGGGCGCGCCAGGCACCCCCTAGAGCGGCCTGGTGGGTGGTGCTCACCCTGGCCCACCTCCGGAGCCCATCTTCTCGTATAAATTCCCAAAAAAACCTAAAAAAATTAGGAGGATGACTTTCGGGACGAAGCGCCGCCACCTCGAGGTGGAACTTGGGCAGGAGCACTTCTGCCCTCCGACGGAGCGATTCCGCCGGGGGAACTTCCCTCCCGGAGGGGGAAATCGAAGCTATCGTCATCACCAACACCCCTCTCATCTTTGGGAGGCCAATCTTCATCAACATCTTCAACATCACCGTCTCCTCTCAAACCCTAGTTCATCTCTTGTGTTCAATCTTTGTACCAGAACCTCAGATTGGTACCTGTGGGTGACTAGTAGTGTTGATTACCTTGAGTGGTTGATTACTATATGGTTTATTTGGTGGAAGATCATATGTTCAGATCCATTATGCTATTCATTACTCCTCTGATCTTGAGCATGATTATTATTTGTGAGTAGTTACCTTTGTTCTTGAGGTCACGGGAGAAGTCATGTTGCGAGTAATCATGTGAATTTGATATGTGTTCGATATTTTGATGATATGTATGTTGTGATTCCCTTAGTGGTGTCATGTGAACGTCGACTACATGACACTTCACCATTCATGGGCCTAAGGGAATGCATTGTGGAGTAGTTATTAGATGATGGGTTGCTAGAGTGACAGAAGGTTAAACCCTAGTTTATGCGCTACTTCGTAAGGGGCTGATTTGGATCCACATGTTTAATGCTATGGTTAGACTTTGTCTTAATACTTTTCTCATAGTTGCGGATGCTTGCGAGGGGGTTAATCATAAGTAGGTTGTTAGTTCAAGTAAGAACATCACCTTAGCCCCTGTCCACCCACATATCAAATTATCAAAGTAGCGAACACGAATCAAACCAACATGATAAAAGTGACTAGACAAAATTCCCGTGTACCCTCAAGAACACTTTGCCTATTACTAGTGATTGTTCTGGCCTGTCCTTTGCCTCAAAAGGATTGGGCTACCTTACTGCACCTTGTTTACCGCTATTGTTACTTGCTCGTTACAAATTACCTTGCTATCAAACTATCTGTTACCTACAATTTCAGTGCTTGCAGAAATAAACCTTTGCGGAAAACCGCTTGTCATTTCCTTCTGCTCCTCGTTCGGTTCGACACTCTTACTTATCGAAAGGACTACGATTGATCCCCTATACTTGTGGGTCATCATAAATATGCATGCTCAAGGCTTTCAAGAATCACATAAACACATAGTTGATAAGATACCAAAAGACAAGGTGTCAAGTGAAAATAAGATACCAAACAAAAAAATTATCACTTGAAGGATACCAATTAAAAGATACATCAAGGAATGAGATATCCATTGACAAATGCCAAATAGAAGGAAACAAGATACCAATTGAAGGAAAACAAACAAGAGGTATCAAGTTCCCAAAAGAGAGCTAGGTTCCAAACAAACCAAACCCTCGGCATATTTTCATGATGGCACAAAGCACCATGAGGAAAAGGCTTGCCTCCCACCAACACACTTGATGAGGATCAAAAGATTTCATGATAAACACATAAAGAGAGTGTTCTAAAGAAAATAGGATAGCTCCCCCAAGAGACGTGCATTATATAGAATTTGGATTTGAATACAAAATGCACAAGATGGGATCATCACTTTCCCTATATCTATACAAACACTAGACACGCTCAAAACGATCCACAAGAGGCAGGGAAGACAAACGATAAACAAAATCCAATGTAAAGATGATTAGCAATTTCTACCACTTAAAAGTAATACCAATTGTCAAAGGACAGGAAGTATTTGGAAATAATTCCCATTGGTAGATTGTAAAAAGACCCAACATCATCTTTACACCTAAATCACAAGCAAATGACACTTGTAGAGTTAACATGCCACCTAGGAACAAGATAATTTATAATATCAACACTAAGTGGCAATACCTCAAATGTACACATTTTCTAGGCTTGTAATATGCACATAGCATATTACTCCCCCCATAATGTGATAACCAAAAATAATTAACAAGTGGCAAATGAAATCCAACAAGAGATAATTAATGGACCATTTAGAATTTGAATTTCTCATGAGAAGAGATACCACATAGAAGCTAGATAATCTTGTAATATCAATACTAAGTGCTATTCCTCATGTACACACATTTTTAGGATTGTGAAGTGCCCAAAGCACATCACTCCCCCAAAATGGGATAATCCATTAATCTCTCAAAAGAGCCAACTAAGATACAAACAAAATGCAAAAAAGGCTCAACACAAGACTCACACATACATGATGTGCAACCCATCATACATACTTGATTACTCAAGATAAACAAATAGGAAGCACAACATATACAAACACATGCAAGGTACAAAACCACAACATGCAAAGGGGCAAGTAACTATCAATGTAAACAATTTAAGTACAAGTTACCGTAAGGAGGCACATTGGATATAAGATAGAAACTCGATAATCCAAATGACTTGGCTTGAGATAATATGAATGATGAAGATCCCTTAATTCTTCATGATGTAGCCAAGTCACCAATGCCCTCCAACAACACCTATTGATCAAGTTTGAGCTTGTTGGTCCCCAACCAAGTTGGGTCCTAAGAGGTTAGTCACAATAGGATTGGATACCCAAATGGTTCTTTTCTTGACACCACTTTGAGCACCAACAAACTTGGAAAACACATTGCCAACCTTATCCTTCCCAAGAGAATAGACATCATCAATGATAATTGGGTTGGATACTTTACCATTAGTGCATGAAGAAGCAAAGTGACCCTTCTCACGACATAAGTAGCAACATCTACCCTTTACTTTCTTCTCAATTGATTTCTCAACTTCAGGAGCGTTGACTTGGGTCTTCTTGGGAAGTGGCCTTTCTTCAACTTGAAGTTGAGCATGAGATTGTGTCCGCTTCCCTTGTTGCTTGTCACTATGGGGCTTCTTATTCAATGGGCAAGATCTAACATGGTGCCCTTCTATTTTGCACTTGAATTAAACAATCCTGGCCGAGTTCTTGACTTGTTCTTGGCCCTTGGACTTCTTCTTATTATTGGAGTTGAATCCAAGCCCACCTTTGTCATTTGGGGATTTTTGCACACTCAAGATATTGTTGAGTGTGGACTTCCCTTCATGACTCTTTTCCAAGTCTTTCTTCAAAGAAGTGACTTGGGCCTTGAGCTCATTGATTTCCTCTACATGGTTAGTATGAACACAAGTACTAGAGGAAATATAAGCTTCATCGTTAGAGCAACAAGGCAAGGAAAGTAATTCATCACAAGATGTAGCAACATTATGAGTAGATGAATTACGAGGAATGGCACATGGCAATAAAGCATTTCAACTAGAAGTAGTGCTAATGTCCACATGAGGCTCACTTTATGTTACCTTAGTAGTACTAGCCTCATGAGCTATCTTTAGCACATTATGGGATACTAGAAGATCACCGTGAGTGCTAGAAAGCTTTTCGGGACTTTCTTCTAATTTCCCATAATTGGTAGATAGCAACTCAAGTTGAGCCCTTAGCTCAACATTCTCCTTAAATATGGATGCTTCACAAGAAATAGAGTTAGTAGCACAAGCATCATCATTAACAACAAGAGGAGAAGGCAACTTGGCAAGATCTTTAGCATAAGAAGCTTTAAGTTGGGCATGAGACTCGGTGAGTTCGATGAACGAACTCTTAATGACCCTTGAGCCATTTTCGAGGTGCTCAAAGTCCTTAAGGAGTTTAGCATGTGCAACTTAAACCTTATCATTTATAGTTCTAAAATCATTAACCACCTCGAGAGCTTTATCATGGGATTCCTTTAATCTTGATAATTCTAGAGCAAATGTCTCCTCAAGAGCTTCCTTGGTGGTTTGTTCATTTTCAAAAGCTTGAGATAGCTCTGCGATCTCATTAGCGTAATCACGCTCATGACCTTCCATTTTCTCAATGGTGTCCTCATGCTCCTCGAGATGAGCTTCCAACTCCTCAATATATTTCTTGCCCTCAATGGCAATAGACGTGATTTCCATGAAGTTGGAACGAGCAAGTTTATTCTTATGAAGAGCTTTAAAAATCATTTCACCCTTAATTTTTAAGGAAGCAATATTATCACTCTCTTCATCATTATGCTCATCCTCATTATCATCAACATCATCATCATGAGATATATTGGGATTCAAGGTAGGAGATACCTTTGAAGCCTTAGCCATAAGGCAAAAGTGAGAAACAATAGATGATGATGTAGGATCCTTTGAAGCATCACTGAAGACCACATTTTGTTCCATGGAGTGTTGAGTTTCCTCTACATTGTCAACACAACAACTCGAGGAAATAGATACATTTTTATTATGGCAACAAGATATAGCAAGCATATCATCATGAGATTTAGTCAAGCAGTTTCTACATGATATGCAAGGACTATTAACACAAGCATGTGAAACATTCAGAGTGCTCGAAGTGTTAAAGTCCAAAGATGAAGCATTGCAATAAGATAGTGATGAAGCATCATCAACAATAATCCCACTATCATCATTACAATTATCACCACTACTCACCATATCATTACCTTGTGGCAATCCACATGTAGGTGATGTAGATGAAGTTGAGAAGATAACATGACCGGAGGTGGAGGGAGAACAATCCTCCCTACAAATCTTGGATACACCATATTTATCTTGAAGCTTTGTCCACAACTCATGAGAATCCCGGAACGGCATGAGTTGAAATATAACTACATTGCTCAAAGCATCAAAAAGCACATTAGAAGATTGAGCATTGAGATAAGAGTTTTTCTCATCCTCTAAAGATATGTGTTGAGAATCCCTTGGAGGAGTAAAACCCATATCTACAATTCGCTCTAAATTTGGGTCCATGACCCTAAAGAGATTAAGTATGCGAATTACCCAAACATCAAAGTTTGTGCATCAAAACTAAGAGTGTCAGAGAATCCTAATCCCCTAGTTGACATCCTTACTCTCTAGGTGTTAAAACCTAGCTCTAATACCAATTGAAAGGACGTGGATGTCGCCTAGAGGGGGGGGGGGTGAATAGGCGCTTTAAAATAATCACGGTTTAGGCTTGAACAAATGTAGAATAAAACTAGCATTTAATTAGTCAAGCACAAAACCTAAAACAACTAGGCTCACCTATGTGCACCAACAACTTATGCTAAGCAAGATAAACAACTAAGTGATAGCAAGATATATAACATGAAACAATATGGCTATCACAAAGTAAAGTGCATAAGTAAAGGGCTCGGGTAAGAGATAACCGAGGCACGCGAAGACGACGATGTATCCCGAAGTTCACACCCTTGTGGATGCTAATCTCCGTTTGGAGCGGTGTGGAGGCACAATGCTCCCCAAGAAGCCACTAGGGCCACCGTAATCTCCTCACGCCCTCGCACAATGCAAGATGCCGTGATTCCACTAAGGGACCCTTGAGGGCGGTCACCGAACCCGTACAAACAAGGTTGGGGCAATCTCCACAACTTAATTGGAGGCTCCCAACAACACCACGGAGCTTCACCACAATGGATTGTCGCTTCGAGGTGACCTCAAATGCTCGGGGCAACCTACACAACCTAATTGGAGACCCCGACGCTTGCCCGGAGCTTTGCACCACAATGATTGAGCTCCGAGGCACCACCAATCGTCTAGGGCACCAAAGCACCCAAGAGGAACAAGCTCTAAGGTACCAAGCACCCAAGAGTAATAAGCTTCTCAACTTTTCACTTCCATGTATCACTATGGAGAACTCAAACTGATGCAACTAATGCAATGGCAAGAACACATGAAGTGGTCAAGTCCCTCATTCCCAAATCTCACCACAACAACAAAAGCTATGGAGGAATATGAGAGCAAGAACAAGGAGCTCACAAAGAACTCCAAGATCTAGATCCAAGGGGTTCTACTCACATAGAGGACAAAGTGATTGGTGGAAATGTGGATCTAGATCTCCTCTCTCTTTTCTCTCAAAAAGGAGCAAGAACCATTGGAGGGATTGAGAGTTAGCAAGCTCTAAGAAGGTTAACAATGGGGGAAGAACACACGCTCAAAGGATAGGGACCATTGGGGAAGAAGACCCCCTTAAATAGGTCCCCACGAATCTGTCTGTTATGTGCAGAATAACATAGGAGCGGTACAACCGCTATTCGTACCGGTACAACCGGTAGTACCGATTAAACCGGAACAACCGGCCTACAACCGCCCAAGAACTGCTCCAAAACAGAACCTAGTCCGGCGGTAGAGCGGTACATGGCCGGTACTACCTCCGGACCAATTCTGGAGTGGTACAACCGCTCTAAACACCGGTTGTACCGGTTGACCGGTACAACCTCTGTTAGAACCGGTACAACCTCTCAGTGTAAAACATGTAAGACAAAAACAACCATAACTTTCGCATACGAGCTCCGAATTGAGCAAACTCAAGCTTGTTGGATAGCAGACGACAACTACTATCCAAAAAACGAATAGTTATAGCAAGAAGAGGTAGTAGGAAAATGCCAATGATATAGAGATGTGAAACCTCTATGAATGAAGAACCGGCAAAAACGCCAACATCGAAAACATCATAGAAGATGTATATGGACTCCGTTTTCGATGAACTCGAGCTTGTCATGAAGATGACCATAAGCTCTAAAACTCACAAAGAGAAACACCAACCAAGAACCAAGAAAGATGATGCAATGCTGCAAATGGTTTGAGCTCTCAACGAACGATACGCTCAAGCTACTCACTTGAGAGCCCCCCTTGATAGTACGGCAATCGATCCTATAACCCGGTCTCCCAACTACCACCATGAGACCGGTAAAATAGAAAACCCTATCAAGGTCAAACCTTTGCCTTGCGCATAGTCCACTTGAGCTAGATGATGACGATCTTGTCCTTCTCAAGATGGACCACCTTTCTTGATTGCGCCGGCTCGATGAAGACTAGTAGATTGTTCCCCCATACTCCACTATGGGTGAGCCACTCTTCGGCACATCTTCACTAGTCCATTGTCACCACAATGGATGGCAAGCTTCAAGCATGATCTCTCCGTGATGCTTCACTTGAACTTGCACACCGGAACCTTGATGACGATCACCACTTGATGTCATCCTCCATGGGTTGTATGGGATCTTCCTATTGATGCAAGCCCATGGAAATATACCTAACCCCGTAAAGAACACTCACAAGGAACATGGGTTAGTACACAAAGCGTAATGGACAATACTTACCATACCATGAGATCACTTGATCCCACTTGGTACATCTTCTACGCTTTGTGTGTTGATCAACTTGAATCATTCTTTGCCTTAATCTTGATCAACCTTGTGTCTTATCTTCTCTCTTCACAAAGATGATGTCTTGAAGGTAAACATGAATGTTCACACAATCTTCTTCTTCAAGACATGCTTGTAATGAGCTCAACTCTCACATGACCAATCTTTGGATAAAACCTTACATACCACCTTGGTCACCATATAAACTCCTTGAAACCAACACATGTACTTCAAAAAGTGCCTATGGACAAATCCTTCGAATATAACTCAAGGCAACCATTAGTCCATAGGGATTGTCAACAATTACCAAAACCACATATGGAGAAATATGCTCTGACAGCCACTAACTTGACTAACTAGCAGCAACGTCCACACTAAATGTGAACATTGCGGACATGTAGACAGTAGTAGCGTCTGAGGAATTGAAAGGTTACTAAGCATACATGAAGGCAACTGTTGTGTCATAAAACACTAGAAGCGTGGGGGCATGGAGAACGCCGCCACTATCACCCGTCCACATGTGAGGTGAACATTGTAACGTGGATCGTACTTGCAGGCATGTCGGTCTTACTAACTAATGGCGTTTGTATGCCCTAGACGCTGCTAATTGGTACGAACTAGCAGGGTTTGCTTTTTTGCACACACTGCTAAACATTGCGCCCAACAATTGACCACCCCTTCCTCTATCCTTGCACTTCTCCCTTCTTCCTTCATCCCCACTTGACTGTGATATTCACCCCACTCTTTCTCTTTACTTCTTATCAACACAATATATTTACATCACTACTACATCTATCTCACACCTCAAATTTTTTATCAATAGATCTATTTCCTCTTGTTCTTCCCCTTGTACTTTTCTTCTCTCAACATCGACGCCCCCCATGAGCTCTCCGTCATCGCCTATGCTGCCAGATGTGTCCGGCGTATCATCGTGTCGCTACAACACGTCGTCTGTCAGACTTCTCAAAATTTCGTACACCACCGACAACAAAGCCCACCTTAATCCGGGCTGCCAACCTGTGTTCTTTTGTCGTTGCAAATGCCCTATTGTAAAGAAAACTCGTACTTAAAAAGAATCCAACTCGAAAATTCCTCATGCGCGCATGCAAGGGGACTAAGATACGTAAAACAAAACATCTTTCTCTCTAAATTAATTAATTAAATATTTGGTTTGTAAATCTAGTTTATGTCGACATTAATTACGTACACACACATGCAAGAGCCATTATCTTGCTACAGATTGATATGAGGCGATCTCTTAATGGCTTACATAAATTAGTTGGTCGAGTACCGCACTCAATCTCTCACAGCCCGGCTGGATGATGTTTTGACATACGCACAGGAGAAGTAAGTGAAGATGGATGAGGAGCAAGTCAAGATGGATGAGCATCGGCTGGGCGAGAGAGGGTCCCATATTTTGCTGTTGTTGCTGACCAAGAAAATGATCTCGCATGTTGAATTCATTTGGTTCTAAGTAGTTTGAATGCTTGATATAGCTTCTAGACATTCATATGAGTTGTTGCTATCAATTTTGTTAAGGTTTATTCACCTCTTTTTTGTGGCCAATTTTTTTAGAAATTTGTAAGAGAAGAAAATTTTGTTTAGGAGAAGGTCCTCAGGTGTCTCCTCTAGCCAAAGGACGGCCCGTTTGGCATACCATGAGCCATATGTGCGAGGTGCCAACGTAAAATCTTGTCAATGTCCGTGTGACACCTTCATGATGGGTGCCGATATTAAAGAGAAATTCGATCAATATATTGTGAATGCCGGGTTGACCTCCTTCCTTGCAGATAAGTCCACTCAGTACTCCCACCTCACCAATTCATTTACGCAACGGTTTGGGTACATTTCTGCTACTTCTAAGGTTCTCTTTCATCTTTATGATAAATCATATAACATGCCCTTAGAAGAATTCTATGATATCTGTAAAATTCCTTATTGGGGTTCGCTCAACGAACCGTGGAAGCTTGACTGTAACACATTTCTTAGGAGTGTTTGTAATGGGGAAGATACAGGTGTTACACAAGTCAGAATTAGAAGTATTCAATTTCCTACTATCCGCTACTTTACAATATTTGTTGGGAGATGCCTAGTTGGTAAGCATGATATTAGTACATTGTGTGCACCTGATTTGCAGGCACGGACATCGTGGTGGCCGTGGACGAGCAAAAGGCGCTGCTCCTGTCCTACGGCGCCACCCGTGAAAATCTGCCTCCGCATCTTGCAGGCGGAAAAAGAAGCTCTATTTAAGATCGACGTGGTGGCAAAGGAATTTGACGATGGCACCGATGACATCGTCAGCTCCTCATCGGTTGTGCCCTGTCACCACCACCACGAGGCTGACACGTCCATGGCCGCCGCCGACAGCGAGGAAGAATTGAACACGGGAGGTCGCCACCACTCGGATCCCAAGAAGGCCACCACCACCGTCTTACCCCGCCCAAAAACCAACCTTGATCACGGAGGCGGAAATTACCTCCGAGGCTCACGATGTCCGGTGAGCTTGTTGACGGACATAGGAAAGACATACCGTGGGAAACGGGTGCTGCTGCGGCGGGCGATAGACTAGGTTTATATGAAATATGTCCGAAATGTAATTGTTTTCGTCCGTTTTTTATGAAAATATTTTGGTTTGCATGAAATTCTCCCGGTTCATTGAAATCCGATTTGAAATGTATATGAGCACGGTTGAATGGCCGGGTCTTACATCAGTATCCGTGAACTGGTCCCTACCAACTAGTTTATAGATGGATACATTATCCGGTTTAGGGATCAGCGTTGGAGATGCCCTTATTAGTAGTACTCTCCTACTCTAGTACTCCCACTTGGCCACTTGTATTTCTGCTTTGCTTTGACTGATTCAGAGCTTTAATTAAGCTGCGTGCATACTCAAACATGGAATTACCTGTCGATCGTTCTCTCTTTTGCGAATCCACATCAAACGTTGGACGTAAATTAAATCAACCACTTAAATATTTACGTCCGTTTCAAAACTCTGACCCTGTGTTTTCGCTTTGTTAATGCTGCGGTACAAGCACCATTAACTCAGACGTGCAAGTATATGCTCGATCTGCACTTTGGAGATGTAATTGTATGGCAGGTAGATAGGACCAATTAATTAATGGGAGGTTGAAAACAATCTGAACTTTGGAGATGGAATTGTGTGGCAGGTACATAGGACCAATTAATTAATGAGAAGTTGAAAACAAACGGTCACCTATATTTCTTGATCGAGATGGCATCTTGAAACCTAAAAACCAACGGAGTGCAACCCATATTTCTTATTTCCTGATCGAGATGTGTGAGCATGCATTCGTCACCCGCTAGCAGAATACAATAACAAATAAAAACAGTATCTCGTGTTTATTCAATATAAGCCCTTTTACACTCTATAATTAATTTCTTTGGTACCGGCCTTCTATATATATACCCTCGGTCGGTATAGATTACAAAAAGGAATATGAACCACATGTCCACATAACTAATAATCAGAATCAAAGAAAAATAGAAAAATAATAATTTAAAAGAATAGTTGTACCCCAAATATAGGGATTTGTGTAGCTCCTTGAACTTTCGGCGTCAGTAGGTTTGTGCACTTAATCCATGATACTGCTCGTAGTTTTCTTGATGAGGTCCCATGCACTCCTCACATGTCTCTCCTCTTGCAGCGACGACCCAACGGCGAAACGAAGCACAAACTTGTCACCGATCACCGTGTGCGCAAGATAAGCCTTGCCAGTCTTGTTCAGATTCTCCATTAGCAAGCGGTTTGTCTCGTTAGCATCTTCCTCCGTCATGGTTCCACTTGCCTTGATCCTAAAGCACACAAGAGCAAAGTTCCTCGGCACAACTACCTCAAACCTATCGTCGGCACGAACGAAATCTTCAAACATCTTGGCCATGGCAACGTCACTACGGATGTGCTCTTGAAGCTTTGCTGTACCATAGGTGCGCATGACCATCCAAAGCTTGAGGCCACGGAAGCGCCGACCGACGCCGACCTGCATGTCCTTAAGATCGGTGACCTCGCCAGACTCGGTAGCATCGTTCTTGAGGTACTCCGGGTTGGTCTCCAACGAGTCGCTCAGTCGGTGAGCATCGCGGACATAGAGACATGTGCAATCGAGGCACGTGAGAAGCCATTTGTGTGGGCTCATGCTAATGGAGTCCACGCGCTCGACACCATTGAGATGGTGGCGAAACTCTGGGCAGATACACGCGCTGCCTGCATATGCTGCATCGATGTGGACCCACGCATTGAACATGGTGGCAATGTCGGCGACAGCGCCCACTGGGTCAATGGCGTTGGAAGACGTGGTGCCTACGGTAGCGCAGACATATGTTGGCACCAGACCGGCGTCGGCATCAGCTTGCATGACCTCGAGAAGCTTGGCTGGGTCGAGCCCGTAGTTTGTTTCCGCCCCGGTAGGGATGGAGCGGATGTTGGCGGGGTCGAAGCCTGCGAGGCGGCATGCCTTGAAGAACGTGGAGTGGGTCTGGTCGGCAGCATACACAACCAAGCGTGGAATGTCAGACACGCCGATAGAGCCGCTCCGACGCAACGCTGCGTCGCGGGCGGCAACTAGCGTGACGAGCATTGCCTCACTCGTCGTACCGAGGATGACGCCACCGCCGGTGCCACGACCAGTGTTGGTGCGGTTCATGAAGGTGGTGGGTAGGCGCAGGAGCTGCGCAAGCCAGTCGAGAGCGAGGACCTCCATCTCGGTGGCTGCAGGAGAGGCTTGCCATGTGAATCCGACGGTGTTCATGGCTGAGGCGATGAGGTCGCCAGCGATGGCAGCTGCGCTGTTGGTGGAGGGGAAGAAGGCGAAGAAGTTGGGGCTAGCCCAGTGCGTCATGCCCGGGACGACAGACGTCTTGAGCTCCTTCATGGTGACGTCGAACGGCGCGGAGTAGGTCGGCGGGGACGCGCTGAGCTCGTCTTGCAGATATCCCGGCTTCACGTTAGGGAGAACGGGCATCGACTCGACGTTGGTGTAGTAGTCGGAGATGAAATCAACGGCCTTGTGGAGGTATGCGCGGACATCTTCGGGGTTGAGCGGCTCGAACGCTGCCTTCTCGTCGGGGAAGGCGGAGAAGGACGTGGGGTTGGTGCCCAAGCTACCCATTCCTTTTAGGCAGGTAGTTTAACACCTGATTAGGAGCAAACAAGGTGGGAGGCACAAAGAAGGCTTGGCTTAATGAGGTGGAGCTAGGTAGCTTTGCTGCCGGAGAGCAAGAACAAGCAGAAGAGCTAGGTAGTTTGGTGAATGGATTTGGTATTTGGTGCACGGAGAGCTAGTAATTAGCTTGCTTGCTTTGCTGCTTAGTTTGGTGAATGAAGTTCGTAGTTGGTACGGGGTATATATAGGTGGATCCGGGAAGCGGCGTGGCGGGGTTGGCGTTGGATGGGTCCTGGTCGCGAGGGTATGCTGCTAGGAAGGTTGGTGGTCGGTAGAGATCCACGGTCGAGCGCGCGCGACACGAGTCTGATGGTCAACTCGTGCGTTCAATTCGGATACGGCCGAATGGACCCGTTATGGTGCCGTTCGTTAATTGGTCATCGTCCGGCAGCTCTGTTTGTTTTCTTTCTACGCATATAATTCCGCCTACTGTGCCTGCTTGGAGGGTTTTCGTCAACACAAAAAATCGTGTATTGTTCGTATTAATAACTAGCAAATGTGTTCGTGCGGTGCAATGGAAGAAAAAATGACATATCCTCTATAACATTATGCTTCATAATTTTAAAGAGCCGTTATTTAATTGAGATCTCCAATTAAGATTGGGTCACCTGATTTTGACCGGGCCAATAATTTCTCAAAGCTATTTCATTCAATTCCTTTATAATCTATCTATCTATTACTTTACTATACTAATCATGCACTTCCTAGAAATTCCTACGTTAATCAGATAAAAAGAAAAATTATAACCATTGATTTTATGGGCCCAAGTAATAACGGCTCAGATTGAAATAAAACATTGCAACCTTTCTTTGCAATAGAAACCGTACGAGAAACCAACACCTTTCCCACACATGTGCTAAGATTAACCGTACACACCAGCGTGCATGTAGAAGAAAAAACTATTCGATTAAATAAATCATGCCTTGATTATATCTCCTAAAAACGTGCAGGGCACAAACACAACAGCGTGCATGTAGGAGAAAAAAATTCGATTAAATAAATCATGCCTTGATTATCTCCTAAAAACGTGCAAGGCTCAAACTTCTCTAAAATAACCATGGCATGATTACCTCGATTGGAGACCTCAATCTACCTTTCTGTTCGTTTAACCAAAAAATATTACGCAGATTACTTTCCGTGTTTTCTATTGTCTTTCGCGTAGCCAAAATAGGCAGGTTATGCAACAACCATTGCACGTGTGCCATATTTCTTAAGTCCTCATCTTTTTCATGGAGAAAATCAGGATCCATGATTTGTTATTGGCTCTTCTGATCGATTCTGAGTCAGCCTAGAGGTGCAGCCGTATCACTTCTCCATCGACATACATGTATGCATCTCCTACCCTCGCTTGGTATCCTCAGCGAATCTTCCCGACGCGCAGCTGTCGAGTCAAACCTTAGCTACCTATTGGCATCAGCTCATGTCCAGGCCGGTCGTTTCCCCCTGGACCCAGCGATCAACAACTTGGCCTGATTCTGGGCTTGATCATTCCGACCGTTTCTACCTATGATAATAGTCCTTAACTGATTCTTCTTGTAGCGGCCACATTATTTTTTGTTGCATCCGGATCTTAGATTAGAAAAGCATAGCATGAGCATCAGGCCATTGTGGTGTTTTTTGTGTCACGGAATAACTCTGTTGCTGGATTGGTGATCCACGTTTCCATCTTGCAGCATTCAATTTTTTTTGCATAATGTTGCAGCTTTTGTAATTTTTTTGAGAGTATGTGCGAACCAACATGTAGTTGGATGGTTAGAGGGACTGTGGTATCCCCAGCCCATCAAGAATCAAATCCTGATGCTCGCATTTATTCCTGAATTTATTTCAGGATTTCCAACGATGCACATTCAGTGGGAGGAGACGTTCCCGTCGACGACTCGACGACGAGGCGCCTACGGTGACTTCGTAAATCTCAAGATGATATGCCGGCTCAGTCTCTCGGAGGTGCTCATAGGGGTAGGGTGTGCGTGTGTGCGTTCATAGGGATGATGTATGCGCGTGTATATGAGCGATTACGTCTGTACTGTGTTCAAAAAAAAGTCTCCGGAGAATATGTGCACATGCCTGAAGTTCTATGATTAATTTTTTTGTTGGAGAGAAGGGTAGGCAGTGAGCAATAACAAGAACAACTGATCATCATGTCTGGGAGATACCAATTCTATATTTTTTTTGAAAAGATGGATGACCCCGGCCTCTGCATCAGGACGATGCATGCAGCCATATATTATTAATAAAGCAAAATCCAGCAGCCGAACACCATTGACACGGAAAAAAGCGAAAAATAAACCCTGAGGCCATATACCTCGCGACGGTAACTCCCCCAGATAATCACTAACCCTATGATACAAGACACAACATAAACGAAAAATACACAACTCCTAGGCTACCCCTTCAATAAGGAATCGCCGCACGTGCGCCGATGATGACGAGTCCACCACAAGGTTGAACTTCGGATTCTCATCCCCAAAGCAAAGCTTCAATGCACCACCTTCAGCAAGGACACGACACAGGCGCGCGACGACATAGCCCGATCAGTGATCTTGTGTTTTCACCGGAGTGCATAAGCTCGTCGTTGAAGCTGTTTGTACCATCCGCATTTATTCGTCTACCGACGCCTCGATAGCTGGATACCTCTGGAACATCAAGTTCCTAAGCCTAATTAGCAAATACACTGAAATTGTGGCATGTCAAGTACCTTAATATAATTGCCAAGTAGAATGTTTAGCTGAAATAGAATTTTTGGAGGGTAGGCTTCAGCCTATTGAAGCCTCCCTAGTAGAATTGCCACTGACTGGCAGGTACGTGTTCCATGTCCTACTCTACCTCACTAGCAACCGGGGCAACACTCAGAGGAGCGTAGCCGACCGTCGGACATGGACAATGTGGAGCCAAACGAATTCCTCTTAAGATTAGGTTTACGTTGCATTTAATAGTATGGATTTAAGGTTTCTAATTTGAAGTATACGGTTGTGAAATCAATGATATGAGGTGTGATTTCATTGTCCACGGACGCGTCCGGAGACATCCGCGGGCGTTTGAGGGGTCAGATTTGTTGTATCCGACTGTATATGCTCTAAGTCAAGGACAATGGAGATCTCGGAAGATCCCCGACTGGTAGCAACAGACGTACAGCCTTGTAAACCCTAGCCTAGTCCCCATATATAACCAAGGCTAGGTCTAGATCATAGATCATCTAATCCTCGATACACGTACGCGATCTTGCGATTTCACCCATTGTACAGCATACCATAGCTTTCATGTAAGGCTACCTCTATTAATACATCCCAGCAGGATTATGATATACCTCCAACGTGAGGGCCTGGACCTATGTAAGCCCCTTTGGTATTTTCGGTTACGCGCTACACCCAATCGAGGTTACTACCCGTATGATAAACCAATACTATGCAAGAAAAACAAACTCAAGCACTTTTTCATAAGTTTATTTGTTATTCTTTTTTTGCGGGGGAGTTTATTTGTATTCTAGCTCCAAGTTTTTCTTTACCTGACTCACTATAATATCCACACACCACAATTTTTGGATGTTTCTGAAAATATTCAACTCTGTTTTGAATTTGCAAAAATATAGACAGCATGTGCTCCTGGTCGGCAGCACAAAATCTACTCTTCAGGAGAGAGAAGCTGGCGTGATCACTGGTGAGTGGGCGACACGTATATGGGCGACAGTCAGAATTAATCAACCTATACGACGTACTACCTGCAAAGGATTTGAACTAAAATGTCAACTAGTTAGGTGCACGCGTCGAACCGGAGCTGTACAAATATTCTGGTTTCCTCACTTGAGTATGACTTGGTAGCCAGGTGTAACTACTGTAACGATGGAAGAAAACCTTCGTCGTTTACCGTGGCTATATGCATACGCACGCACGCACGGATGCTATCAAGAAACTTTCTGAGTCCTTTTCACGACAATGGTGCTGAGCTAATCCGGATAGTTGAGAAGCAACGTACGACTTGATCTATGCCATGCACGCATACAAGCTTCGTTAATGTACTGAGGTGTTTACCCGAAAACAATGTACTGAGGAGTTGTACATATGTAATTAAGTAGACTAATTAAACATGACAAACCTGCAATGCTACTGAGGAGTAGCTACTTATGGGTTTGCCCATCCATGAGTGGCGGCATGGTAAAACACATAATTATATTTTTGACTTTTGACCGGGCACGCGGACGTGCTAAAAGTAAAAAAGAGATTTCACGCGTGATGCCTCTGCTACTTTTCATAGCAGCATGCGTGGCTGAGTGGGCAGGAACAGTTGAGGATTTGGTCACGCGGAAGATCAAAACTCGATGTACAAGTATGTGTAATACCATTAGAATTATTTTCTGAATATACTAAAACTACAAATATTTCGATACAGAGGGAGTATTTTTGTGTGTGTTATACAACTTATAGCTCCTTGTTTCTACAAAAACAGAATCATATACTCCCTTCGTCTCAAAATATAGCGCAACTTAGTTCAATCTCACATATCTAATAGTTGAGAGGGGTCATTTACGTGTGCGTCCTAGATTTAAGGGGTCGAATTTCCCTGTTCAAGACGGCCTTCATCACGTCGACCATGATGAGGCCATTATCTGTGTGGTCCTGCACTATCATGTGAAGCTTGGCAACTTCCTTGGTCCGGCGTATACCTTGAACTTGAAGAGTTGCACCAGCTTGATGACACTGGACTGAAGGCCTCAACGATCCCGTTCCGAGGAGGATCGGCGATCTTGATATCCAGGGCATAAAACCACCCCTCCTTCCACTTCTTGTTGGACTCCCCCGGGTTTCCTTCAAGACAACCGGATCCATACTTCTTGTTGATGGCGGCTCCCCCACATTTACACGTGCCAATAATGTTGGTTGACATCTTCTCTTCGAAATAGCGGCGCCAAAATCCGAAATGGGGCTTGATGCCAAGGAACAGTTCGCACAGAGCCACGAAGCATGCAATGTCCAGAAAGTTGTTCGACATCAAGTGGTGGAGTTGGAAACCGTAAAAGTGGAGAAAGCCTCGGAAGAAAGGATGTATAGGGAAGCAAAGACAACGAAGCGGAAAGGCAATAAAATATATCCGCTCATGTCGCATGGATGCGGGATGACCTCGGTGACGTCCTCCCTATGTTCATTCTCCTTCTTCATCGACCTCCAATCAGCCACTCCCGGTGGCGGGTGATACCCCATCTCGGTGAGATGCTAGAGATAACGTGCAGTGGAAGTGCACACCATCCGCTTGTCCTTGTTGTCGGAACCCGCCTTCAGCTAGTCCTTGTTGCCGGCGTCACCCTTGCCGCCCGCCCACGAGCTATTAAAAGATTTTAATATGTGTTCAACGAGACATCGGCCTGCACGAGCCAACTTAGCAGGGAAGTTCCTTGAGAAGGTCAGATATCTACACCAACAGTTCAATACCGAGTATGGATGTCATTCATCTCAGTAGGTCGGATTCAGAGAGCATGACGGCTGAAAAGATCGACCATGATGTGTAATCCTCTCTATCGGCCGTGATGCAACCCACTCTATTGGCCGGATTGATGATACCGATTCACTTTCAAGGGAGCTTTATGACCGCACTACAACCTCGACAATCTTCCAGAAGCCAACATCCAACCCACCAACTCGTAAACAAGTCACCCAATCATCAGTTATCAATCCTTTTGAAGTGAGTGCGTCGGTGTCAGGTAGTCTCTGATTTTTGCTTGTGGTTCTTTTATTGGCTTGGCTGGTATGATTTGTGGAGGGGATGACTCTACAATCAAAGGCACAAAGAAGATCATGCCACCATCACTCGGAACTAAGAACTAGAGTACAAGCACTTACCTTGTGATGGAAGGCACCATCATCCTCATCTTGGGCAATGTGACAGTCTTTCAGGGCTTATGAGAAAAGATTTTTGTTGAGCTCTTCTCCTTTGCCGATGGGGAAACTACTTGTTCATTTGGATACATTCGGGCTTGTTTGGACGCCCAAATGGCTGGATCTACTGCATTCGGGTCATGTTTTCTTTTGTACCGACCCTCTCAGACAATATCGACAGAAGGCGAAGACTCAACTTCATCTTCACATCCCTATTCGTCGTCTTCATCGAACTCACCTTCAGATTCCTGACTTTCTTCTTATTCATGGTAGCTCAGGGATTTTTAAACAGTGTTGCTATTGAACCTCTCGTCAGGCGGGTTATTGACGGGCTCTGGAATAAGAGAATGCAGATTTCGAATCGCTCGCAAAACACTCGAGAGATAAGTAAGATAAAATTCAAGTAGATCGGACAAGAGAATCAGAGTTGTCAAAGTTAAGGAACAAAATAAAAGAACTTACAACTGCGAGAAGATTCTTGCAGTCATAAGGTAGCACACTTGCTTAAGCTCGAATTTCATCTCGGTCTACGGTGATGCACATCATCCTAGTCTTGATCTCTACCCCGCAGATCATTTTGGAGCTCACTCGGGTTGGATCACCTAAACTGCTATATAAGAACATCGCTCTTTCTCTGTCCTGAAGTGGTTGGACTTCGCGGCTGATAAAAACTGACAGGATGTCAATCCCCTCCAAACCCTTCCTCTTTATTCCTATCACTATAGGTATCAATACATTCACGTCTAATTTTTCAGCTTTTGTAAGCTTCGGGTTATTCTTTCGGGCTGGTGAAAGACGTTCTAGTGAGTAGGGGGAGGACCGGTGACATATCCAGATGCAGGAATGTCCTGAAAATAGAACCAAGACCTTTGATATCCCTTTATGTTGTCAAGAAACTTTAGTATGATGTAAATGCCAAATTTCCTCACTTGAATCGCTAACCCACTGCATAATTGCATCATGTTGGTCTTCATATTACTCGGAGAGGCTTTCTTTACAGTTTGGGGATGACAAGTAAAGATATGTTTAAAGAAACCCTAGTGGTGCCTCGTGATGATGAAATTCTCGCAAAGAGAAATAAACTCGCAACATATGTGATGGCACTTGGAGGCAAATGGTGAAGTTGAGCCACAAAATATATAACCAAAGATCTAAAAATGGACGCGCGGCAGACAAACCCCCTTTCAATGTCGGAAACACGGAGTACCACTCATCTTTATTTGGAACTAGTTCAAGTTCGACAGTGGCTGCCAAACTCCAGCCTTTCTCCGGGACGAGTCAATCAGCGACAAGATGGAGCACCTCCTTTTCGATCTCCCTTGATGGCAGCCAATCCCCTGGATCCAGGCAGGCGGTGGCATGAAGGACACAGACAAACCCTTGTTCGTCCTCTTCTTATTCTCTTTCTTCACGACCTACTAAGTATTGCTTCCACTCATAATGATGTCAGCGGTCACGCATGAGAAGAAATGGATTGTCGGTGGTTCAAAGGAGAGATGGAGGAGTGGGGGAATAGATCTGAGATCTGACTCTTCGCCTGTTATTTATAACAAGAAAGTAATGGATGATGCGAGATCTAGGCCGATGGCGGCATGATACCTGCATCTGCGATACTTAGATTTTTTTTAGTTGCAATGCTTAGATCTTCTGTTAGGTTGCATGCATCGTCAACTATACTTGGTTATTTAATCAAATATATTTGGAGGAAGAAACATATTTTCTTTCAAGCGCAGAGAATTTTGAAAAATGTTTTGCGAAGGGAAGAGTTATAAGTTATATACCATGGAACAAAATTATGTTCCCTCCAAACGAACAAGGGTCCAAACGAGCCCGAGTGTATCCAGGCGAACAAGTAGTTTCCCCATTGGCAAGGAGAAGAGCTCAACAAAAATCTTCTCTCATAAGCCTCCAAAGGCTGTCACATTGCCCAAGATGAGGAAGATAGTGCCTACCATCGAAAGGTAAGTGCTTGTATTCAAATTCTTAGTTCCGAGTGATGGTGGCATGATCTTCTTTGTACCTTTGATTGTAGAGTCATCCCCTCCACAAATCATACCAGCCAAGCCACTAAAGAACCACAAGATTTCACAGACTGGTTGACACCAACGCAGTCACTTCAAAAGGATTGATAACTGATGAGTGGGTTGCACGTTTACGAGTTGGTGGGCTGAATGTTGGCTTCTGGAAGATTGTTGAATTCGTAGTCCGGTCTAAAATCTCCTCTGAAAGTGCATCGGTATCATCAATCCATTCAATAGAGAGGGTTGCACATCACGACCGATAGAGAAGATTGTGGTCGATCTTTTCAGCTGTCATGCTCTCTGAATCCGACCTACCGAGATGAACGACATCCATATTCGGTCTTGTATTGTTGGTGTACATAGTTGTTCCCTGTGAAGCTGGCTCTCGCAGGCCGATGTCTCGTTGAACACATATGAAAATCTTTTAATAGCTCGTGGACGGGTAGCAAGGGTGACGCTGGTAGCAAGGAAAAGCTGAAGGTGGGTTCCGACACAAAGGGCAAGCGGATGGTGTCCACTACCACTGCGTGATATCTCTAGCATCTCACCGAGCTGGGGTATCACCCGTCGTCGGGAGTGGCTGAGTGGATGTCGTCGAGGAAGGAGAATGACGAAAGGGAGGATGTCACCGAGGTCATCCCGCATCCACGCGACATGAGCGGATATATTTCATTGCCTTTCTGCTTTGTTGCCTTTGCTTCCCTATCGATCATTTCTTCCGAGGCTTTCTCCACTTCTACGGTCTCCAACTCCACCACTCGACCTCAAACAACTTTCTGGACATTGCATGCATCATGGCTCTGTGCGAGCTGTTCCTCGGCATCTAGCCACATTTTGGCTTTTGGCGCCACTATTTCCAAGAGAAGATGTCAGCCAACATTATCGGCACCTGCAAATGTGGGGGAGACGCCATCAACAAGAAGTCTGGATCCGTTTGTCTTGAAGGAAACCCGGAGGAGTCCAACAAGAAGTGGAAGAAGAGGTGGTTTTATATCCCGGACATCAAGATCGCCGATCCTCCTTGGAACGGGCTCGTCTAGGCCTTCACTCCTGTGTCACCAAGCTGCCACAACTCTTCGAGTTCGAGGTATAAGCCGGACCAAGGAAGTTGCCAAGCTTGACATGATAGTGCAGGTGCATGTAGATAATGGCCTCGTCATGGTCGACGTGACGAAGGTAATCTTGAATAGGAAAATCCGTCCCCTTAAAGCTAGGGCGCACCTATAGACGACCCCACTTAACTATTAGGTACGTGAGATCGAACTAACATGCTGTAAGAGCACATTTATCCATGTGTGGTTTTGGTAATTGATGACAATCCCTATGGACTAATGGTTGCCTTGAGTTATATTCGAAGGATTTGTCCGTAGGTACTTCTTGAAGTCCATCTGTTGGTTTCAAGGAGTTTATATGGTGACCAAGGTGGTATTCAAGGTGTATCCAAAGATTGGTCATGTGGGAGTTGAGCTTATTGCAAGCATGTCTTGAAGAAGAAGATTGTGTAAGCATTCATGTTTACCTTCAAGACATCATCTTTATGAAGAGAGAAGATAAGATACAAGGTTGATCAAGACTAAGTCAAAGAGTGAATCAAGTTGATCAACACACAAAGCGTACAAGATGTACCGAGAGGGATCAAGTGATCTCATGGTATGGTAAGCATTGTCCATTACGCTTTGTGTACTAACCCATGTTCCCTGTGAGTGTTCTTTGTGGGGTTAGGTATGTTTCCATGGGCGAGCATCAATAAGAAGATTCCATACAATCCATGGAGGATGACATCAAGTGGTGATCGTCATCAAGGTTGCGGTGTGCAAGTTCAAGTGAAGCTTCACGGAGAGATCATGCTTGAAACTTGCCGTCCATTGTGGTGACAATGGACTTGTGAAGGTGTGCCGAAGTGAGGCTCTCCCATAGTGGAGTATGGGGGAGCAATCTACTAATCTTCATCGGGCCGACGCAATCAAGAAAGGTGGTCCATCTTGAGGAAGTCAAGATCGTCATCATCTAGCTCAAGTGGACTATGCGCAAGGCTAAGGTTTGACCTTGATAGGGCTTTCTATTTTACCGGTCTCATGGTGGTAGTTGGGAGACCGGGTTATAGGATCGATAGCCGTACTATCAAGGGGGGCTCTCAAGTGAGCAGCTTGATCGTATCGTTCGTTGAGAGCTCAAACCATTGCATTCTTGGCATCATCATCTTTCTTGGTTCTTGGTTGGTTTTTCTCTTTGAGGTTTCGTGAGCTTATGGTCAGTTTCATGACAAGCTCAAGTTCATCGAAAACGGAGTCCATATGCATCTTCTATGATGTTTTCGATGTTGGAATTTTTGCCGGTTCTTCATTGATAGAGTTTTCTCATCTCTATACCATTGGCATTTTGCCGGTTCTTCATCGCTGTTGGATAGCTCTTGTCGTCCTGAATCCAACAAGCTTGAGTTTGCTCAATTCGGAGCTCATTTGCAGAAGTTATGGCAGTTCTGGTTTTTCTGTATCCATCTGGTTGCTCGGGTTCTTTATTTCTCTTAAGCGGAAGTACCGCTCTTCCGAGCGGTAGTACCGCTCCAGCGGTACTACCGCCCTTAAGTGCCGGTTAACTTTTTTAAGCGGTAGTACCGAGCGGTACTACCGCCCTGCAGTGCCGCTTATTCTTTCTAAGCGGAAGTACCTGGCGGTACTGCCGCCCTGAGGGTCCGCGACCTCTTTCGCATGCTTTTTCTTCCGGACTTCTGGGACTTCTGAGCGGAAGTACCGCTCTCTCCAGAGCGTTACTACCGCCCCAAGCGGATGTACCGCTCCCTCCTGAGCGGTACTACCACTTTGTTGTTCCAGGACGAGTATAAGCGGAAGAACCGCTCCCCTGAGCGGTACTAGCACTTGTGTGCGCGTTGTGAGGGTAACGGTTGGATTTTACCCCACCTATAAAAGGGGGTCTTCTTCCCCGTTGCTCCCTAACTCTTGAGCTCGTGTTTGCCCCCCATTGTTGACCTTCTTCGAGCTTGCTATCTCTCAATCCCTCCAATGATTCTTGCTAGTTCTTGAGGGAAAAGAGAGCGGAGATCTAGATCCACATTTCCACCAATCACTTTCTCCTCTTTGTGAGGGGAACCCCTTGGATCTTGATCTTGGAGTTCTTCGTGTTCCTCTTCGTTCTTCCTCTCATTTTCCTCCCTAGCATTAATTGCTTTGGTGGGATTTGGGAGAGAAGGACTTGGGCACTCCGTGTGCCCTTGCCATTGCATTTGGTGCATAGGTTTGAGTTCTCCACGGTGATACGTGGAAGTGAGAAGTTGAGAAGCTTATTACTCTTGGGTGTTTGAGCACCCTTGAGCTTGTTCCTCTTGGGTGCTTTGGCGCCCTAGACGGTTGGTGGTGCCTCGGAGCTCAATCATTGTGGTGCAAAGCTTCGGGGTCTCCAATTAGGTTGTGGAGATTGCCCCGAGCATTTGAGGTCACCTCGGAACCACAATCCATTGTGGTGAAGCTTTGTGGTGTTGTTGGGAGCCTCCAATTAAGTTGTGGAGTTTGCCCCAACCTTGTTTGTACGGGTTCGGTGACCGCCCTCAAGGGTCCCTTAGTGTAATCACGGCATCTTGCATTGTGCGAGGGCGTGAGGAGATTACGGTGGCCCTAGTGGCTTCTTGGGGAGCATTGTGCCTCCACACCGCTCCGAACGGAGATTAGCATCCGCAAGGGTGTGAACTTCGGGATACATCATCGTCTCCGCGTGCCTCGGTTATCTTTTACCCGTGACCTTTACTTATGCACTTTACTTTGTGATAGCCATATTGTTTCTTGTTATATATCTTGCTATCACTTAGTTGTTTATCTTGCTTAGCATAAGTGGTTGGTGCACATAGGTGAGCCTAGTTGTTTTAGGTTTTGTGCTTGACTTATTAGGACGAAGGGAGTATATGCTTCTGTTTTTTGTAGAAACAAAGAGATAAACTTATAGAACACAAAAAAAAAGATTTATATTCGGAAAATAATTCTAATGGTATTACACATACTTGTACATCGAGTTTTCATCTTCCGCGTGAGCAAAATGCTCCAATCAATAATTGTTCCTGGCCACTCAGGCACTCAGCCACGCATTTTTTTAGGGTCTCAGCCACGCATGCTGCTAAGAGCATCTCTAGCAGACCCCCTATTCCGCGAAACTGTAAACGCGGTTTACAGTTCGCGCAGGGGGTCTATACGGGCTCAAAATCGCCGCGCCAGAGCAACAGAACTACAAAATTTAAAAAACAGGTTTCGCGCGACAAATTACATAACGCAAAAGCTCGCCGGAGCATAGATCATTTGTACATAGGGGCACATCGTTCGTACAAAGCATAGATATAGGTACATAAGAAGCTCACCGAAGCTCGCCGAAGCTACGCTACCCTAGAACTAGACAAAATGGAGCTCACCGGAGCTTGTAAGGTGCGGTAGCTAACGTGCGGCGGCGCTCAATCAGAGTCGGCGTCGGAGGTGAGGTCGACGAAGATCCGCTCATGCTCAGCGGCCTCACGGCGCCACTCCTCCTCCTTGTCGCCGAACGCGAGGGCCGATGCGAGTCCCTGCTCATAGAGCACGGTGTCGATCTGCTCCTCTCTCCGGCGGCGTTGCCGCTCCGCTTCCTCCTCCCGCGCATTGCGCGCAAGCATTGCGGGCAAAATGCCGGATTTGAGGCGCGGGCGTCGAGAAATGCGGTGAGGGATTGGGGATTTCGCAGCGACGAAGGGATAGGGTTTGGGCCCGTATCGAGCACGCGAACCCGCAAATATACCGTCCGAGGGGGTGCGTTTCCAGGCCACCGCAAAAAATTTACGGGCCGGGCTGAGTATACGGGGTCTGATCTAGCCGAAAAAAGGGCCCAAACCCGTATACTCGCCGAAATTTTACAGTTCGGGCGTTTATACAGGGTCTGCTAGAGATGCTCTAAGAAAAGTAGCAAAGGCATTACACGTGAATTTTCCTTCTTACTTTTACCACGTCCACGTGCCCGGTCAAAAGTCAAATACAAATTAACTTCTGTTATTTATATACGGACAAATGTGTACCAGTTCGCTTGAAAGGAAAAATTATGTCTCTTCCTTCCAAATACATTTGACTAAATAACCAAGTATATTTGACAATTCATGCAACTTGACAGAAGATTTATGCACTTCAACTCAAAAAAAATAAAGCATTACAGATGCAGGTATCGTGTCGCCGCTCATGGATGGGCAAACACATAGGTAGCTTAGAGCATCTCTAGCAGACCCCGTATAAGTGGTCAAACCCGTAAAATTTTTGCGTTTTACAGTTTTGGGCAAAAAAAGTGTCCAGAACAGAAACCGTAAAAGTGGTCCAACCCGTAAAAATTTTAGGGGGCGCCGAAAACCCACACCCGAAACCCTTATGTTTGAAGGTTGGAAGGCCGAACCGAGGGGGCCCCGTATACCAGTCAAACCTTGTCGGAGCAAACAAGCCGGCATGGAGTTTGCCGGAATCCGCCCTAAACTCACCGGAATTCATCACCGCGCACCGGAAAAGGCCGCTGGACGCCACAATCGATCGTTGTCGGTTCGAATTGGACGAGCTCAACCTCGTTGTGGCCTCCCATGACCTCAGCCTGGCCGCCGGAATCCTCCCGGCACGACCGACAAAGGGGCACGGCTCGGCCGGTGCGGCTGGCCACGGAGCAGGGCGTAGCCGGCAGGCGACGGGGCGCGGCCGGTGGCGACGAGGCACGGCCGGCGAGGCTGGGTGCGACCGGCGTGGTGATGGGGCGTGGCCGGTGGGGACGGGGCGCGCCCGACGGGCAACGGGGTACGGCCCACTGGTGATGGGGCGCGGCCGACGGGGTTGGGCGCGGCCGGCTGGGAAAGGGGTGGCGGCAGCCGGACTGGAGGAAGGAGCTCTTTATTTCGGTTTTACAGTTTGTTTTACAGTATCTGTTCGGGCGTAGCTAAAATGGACCATTAAAATGCCTTTTTTTGACCCGTATATCAGTTTTACAGTTTGCAATTTTAGGGGGTATGTTAGAGATGCTCTTAGCTAGCGTTACAGGTTCGAATTATATCACGCTTAATTAGTCTAATTAATTAAATATTTGCAACTCCTCAGTACATTCTTTTTGCGTAAACACCTCAGTACATTAACGAAGCTTGTATGCGTGCATGGCTTAGACCAAGTCGTATATTGCTGCTTAACTATCCGGATTAGCTCAGCACCTTTGTCAGTGAAAAGGACTCAGAAAGTTTCTTGATACCATTCGTGCGTGCGTGCGTATGCATATAGCCACGGTAAACGACGAAGGTTTTCTTCCATCGTTACGGTAGTTACACCTGGCTACCAAGTCATACTCAAGTGAGGAAGCCAGAATATTTGTACAGCTCCGGTTCGACGCGTGCACCTAACTAATTGACATTTTAGTTAACAACTCCTTTGCAGGTACGTCGTATCGGTTGATTAATTCACTCTATGGAATTTTTCTTTTGCGAAGAATATTTGCTGTATACCGTTTTCATTATTTTTGCTGTATACCGATCACATTAAGCCAAATCCAGCCAACCAACTCGTAAATGTGTCGCCCACTCATCTGTCATCACGCCAACTTCTCTACCCTCCCACTCCTAATCTTCTACCCCTCTCCTGAAGGGTACATCTTGTGCTCCCGATCGGGAGCACTTGAAGTCTTTTTCTTTGAAAATTCAAAATTGAGTTGAAATTTTTCAGAAACATCAAATATATTTTTTCGATAAAGGGTGTTTTATTATCTTAAAATGTAGCATTAAACAGATACAAAATATTATGAGTAACACATCCTTTGCATAATTAGAATGCACACATCCAAACACCAAAAGTCTGGCAATAGGAAATGTAACAAAATCGACAAATCTGCAATGGTAGAGTCCTATAGACCGACAATATGCATATGTCGAAAGTAACGGTGGATCGATCCGGAGGTTATATTGCCATCCATGTTAAGAAAAAACCTCCATAGCCGCCTGCTCCAACCGTGTACACACCGCCTTGAACAACGGTTGGTGCTCCGGTCAGTGTAGCGTAGATCATGTACGAAACGAGTGCGTATAACGAAAAATAACCTTGAGAGGAGAAGCATTTTTTGTCATTAACCAAATCATTTCTACATAGGCAAAGCGACCAAAGTAACGCATACGTTCCCGCTCTTATTAGTGTTTTGAACCTATTTGAAATACCGTCCAATCAATGACAAAATATATTGGTAACACTTGTGGACAAATACAAATTTGACGCTATTTAGACGACTGACCATGTAGAACATGCAAATTTGCATTGCAAAAAGATGTGTTTGATTGTCTTGACATGAGCATAAAAGTAATATTGCTCACTTACTGGTCAGTTGCATCCTGCAAGGTTGTATTTGGTTAACACAAATCCCCTACGAAGACACCACATGAAGATTTTAGTTTTTACTGGAATCCTCGACTTCGAAATTTTCTTCTTATTACTCACTGATACCTCGGAATGGGTGAGCACACGATACATAGAGGCTATTGTGAAAGACCCCGACATAGTAAGGTTCCAGCGAAGCACATCCCGCCCTTGTGTTAGGGTAATCGAATCCAGTCGGGATAAAAGATTATGCCATGCCATAAGTCAGGAGCCTATCAAATGCCGTCGGGACGAAATATTCGGTGGGGATGAACTGAGCACCTACTCAATAGTATTATTCTGGTCACGAGCAATGGTGTACACGAGTAGGTATTGTCCTCGGAAACTAGCATTGCCTAGCCATATGTCTTCCCAGAAACCATTCTCCGAACCGTCTTTTATCGCGAAAGATCCAAAGCGAAATAATTGTTTCTTTGCCACCATTAGGCCAGCCCAAAAGTGTGAGTCACCAGGTTTCCAATAGGCATGAGAGACCGCTTTTGTCCTAGATACTTGTTGTGCAACATGGTTTGCCAAACACCATCCTCAGTAAGAAGTTTGAATAACCATTTACTAATAAGGGCCTCATTCTTCACCTACAGGTCCTGAATTCCAAGTTCACCTTGATCTTTCGGCCTACAAATCACGCTCAATTTGGCTAACCTGTATTTTATATTTTTACTTCCACCTTGCAAAAAGAATCTGGATCTAAAATAGCCCGGTCTTTGCGGAACCCTTCTGGGATTTGATAAAAAAAAAAGCATATAGAGAACCATTTTGTGAGGACAGAGTTTATAGAAACTAGCCATACTCCAACTGAGAGAAGCTTGCATTTTTGACTGCTCAACCATTTCTCTAGATGCTCATATACATGCTTCCACTCCGCAATGGTGATACGCCGATAGTGAATCAGTATTCCCAGATATTTAATTGGGAATTGGCCATGTGCGCAAATAAACAAGTCAGCATAATGGGCATCTGCCTCAACGGCTTCTCCAAAGCAGAAACCTTTGCTTTTATGGAAATTAAGTTTGAGACCCGGCATTTGCTCAAACACTGAAAGCAAGAGTTTAAGGTTTCGGGCCTTGTCCAGGTCATGTTTCATAAAAAAAAATTGTGTCATCGACAAACTGCAAATATGGTCGTTCTGCTTGGCACGCTCAATCAGAATAAAGAGGCCAACATGTTAGCAAAAATATTAAATAACATTGGGGACATGGGGTCACCCTATCATAATCCTTTTTGTCTGAAAGTAATGGCCTACATCATTATTAACTTTGATGGTCACGCTACCTCCACTTACAAAATTTTGGATCCATTGGCACCATTTATCGGAGAAACTTTTCATTTAAGGGCTTGTTGGAGGAAGACCATTTGACCTTGTCATACGATTTTTGAAAGTCGATTTTGAATACTAGTTCACTCATGTTTTTCTGATGCATCTCGTGAACGGTCTGTGCAAAATTAATAGGCCATTGGTTATATTTCTTCCTACCGTTTGAGATGGCTGGACGACATGTCAGCTACCGAGTTTAACATGTTCGTAGCCACTTTAGTGAAAATCTTGAAGCTAACACTAGTGGGGCATAATGGTCTGAACTGCTGGATCCGTTCAACCTCCTTAATCTTTTGCAACAGGACAATCTCGCCAAAATTAAGTCTCAATAGGTCTAGTCAGTCGGCATGAAGACAATCACTACAGGAATCAGCTGATTTGCCGTATGTGGGAAACTGACGGCAAAGACCTAAAAATAGACGACAAAGATAGTCGGCAAACTTTAAATCGGCAAAGGCCTGATTTGGCGTCAGCCGAAAAAGCACAGACGGCAAATTATTTGCCGTCAACCCAAGTGGGTTGTTCCCGTCAGCCTAATAGCCACAAATGGCAAAGAGGTTTTTTAAATATATACAAAAATGCAGCTCCCAACTACCCCTGCCGTGTGCCCACGCCAGAGAACTAGACGCACCACCGCCGGAGTTACTGATTTGGTCGTCGGTAACTAGCTCTTCCAGGAGGTCGTTGGCGTCGGGCGGGGCCCTATTGGCGTCGCCGGTGTCGGGCGAGACCCTGTTAGCGTCGCCGGTGTCGGACGAAGAGAGAGCAGAGAGCAAGGCACGAGCGGCGGGAGGTGGCGCACGGCATGGGCGACAAGCTTGTGGAGCAGGGCATGACCGGCACTGGATCCAGCGGAGGTTGAATTCGCCGGCGTTGGGTGCGGACCTTGGTGTCCCCGGCGTCAGACGGGGAGAGAGCAGGGAGGAGAGGCGGAGCAGGGCACGACCGACGTTGGATCGACGAAGGTTGAGGTTGCCGGCGTCGTGCGCGAACATTGTTGGCGTCGCCGGCGTTGGACAGGTTGAGAGCAGAGGAGAGGTGGAGCAGGGCACGACCGGCGGGAGGCGGCTCAGGGCACGGTCGGCGCTGGATCCGGTGGAGATTGAGGACGCCGGGGATGACAACATCGCATCTTGGATTCGAGGATCACCCCCGTCGGTGAGTTGCAACCATTGATGTAAAAAGTTACAACCTCCCAATGGAGATGTTGGAACCAGTGCACTGAAAGCTGCAACGGGGTTGCGTCATCGGTGACAGAAGCAGCAATCATGAGGTGGGGAGCTGTGAGGGAGCGGCGTAGTGCCTTATGGCACGACGAACCAAGGGGAGCAGTGCTACGAGCGGGAGAAACTGTTAGATGGGCGAGGGGAGGATGATGTTGGGCAAGTAGTGCCGACAAGAAAGACACGCGGGAAAGGGCTGATCACATAGTTAGCATCAGCCTAATTCTATGGTGTAAGACTGAACCGATCTACATTTTGCGTCGGTCGTCTGACGGCTAACACTGCCCAGATTATTTTTAATTATTTCTGACTTAAAAAAGTGGTGATCTAGGATAAGAAATAAAATTATGATAAAGTTTTCGAGTTTTTTATTTTTACATAGTGAAGGTTCGTTATACCGGCGGTAAGCTTGATAGGGGGTAGCGCATAGCTGGAAGTACCAAGGGGACTCACATGAGAGGATTTCCTACAAACGCTGCATGGTGGAGGTAAAACTCTATTCATGCTTGGATGTATTAATGGAGGTAGCCTCATATGAGGGCAATGGTATGGTGTACAATGAGTGAGATCAAAAGGATCACGTAGGTGTATCAAGGAGTAGATGATCTATGATCTAGCTTTAAGATTGCATACATCTGGGATAAGGCTAGGGTTTATAAGGTTGTAAGTTGGTTGCTACCGATTGGGGATCTTCTAAGATCTCTGGAGTCTTTGGTCTGACCACCATCTAGACGTGTGTCATGTTGAGGTTGTGGGCCGCGACGAGGCTCATTCGGCCGAGTTTAGGTCAACCTGGGTACCCCCTATTCATGGCACCATCATAGCTCACAAAATGAAATGGGGTCTTCATGGAATCTTAATCTCGAAATTAGCATTTGAGGTAGTAGAAGGGAGTGATACCAGTAAGCATAAGGTGTACCGAATATTATGTCCTAATAGTAAGGGATTTCTTTCAACACAGAAAAAAAAAGATGAAAACAAAAAAGTTGTGTCAGCATACTGGGTAAGGGGAACAAAAAAAAGAATCACCATGGTTTGACTTTAAGATCAACTTTTAGACTCCCAAATCAGTTCGCAATTGAACATTAATTGGGAAAGTTCTTTGGCCTCTAAATTATCCATTATATTTAGATTTGGCCTGAAAACTCTAGACAGATAACTTTGAGCACTATTAACTTTACGTACATGCAAAATTTGTCCATTGCCTTAGCCAAAGTGGGATGTAGGATTGTGTTCTGATAGTTTCTCACACGTGCCAGCACACATATAGCACCAATTCTTTTTAGCAGAAAGCATGGCGTGAACAGTAAATTTAAATAAAATAGTTAAAAGAACATATTCTGTTTATATATTTAGGGTATTCGAATGTGCGATGTGCGTGCAAAAATTGGTGGTGTTTGGACATTCGAGAAGGTCGTGGTAAAAAAAGTTAATTGTGAAAGAAACTTTGAAAAAGAACATTGTTTGGACCCAAATTTCTTTTTCTCCTAGAGGTCCTCAAATGTACAAACACCTGAATGTTTTAAATGTGGAAAAATTTGCACGCTCCCTGCGCATCTGAATGTATTAATTTTCAGAATGGTATAAGTTTTTTGTTGAATTTACTGTTTCCAAAGCACTTAGTAGTTTGGAATGGAATTTTATAAATTCAATTATTCCCCACTTTTTTTTTTATCTTTTCCGTTACTTTCTTTTGCATACATAGCTTTCATTTCTGCACCCAAAAAAATGTTGTGTCATAGTTTTAGGCAGCAAAATGCTGGTGTTGAAGTTAATGGTCAAACTTATCTTGTATATTCTGAGTTTATAAGGGATTAAAAATTAAAAAATCATAGTAGTTAGACTCGATGTTTTCAGTATATATAACTGGGATAAATTGTTTACTTGAATCAGCCATTTCTACTCATTTCCTAAGAGAAGTCATCGATCGTACCGAAAAGTTTTCGAGATGACGTACTTACTTTCACAAATTTAAACATTACTCAACATTAAACAATCAGTTTTTTTTAGGAAACAGCAGGACTCTGCTGCTTATTTTTTTTAATATTGTACAAAGTAGCTAGCTAATACAAAGAGAAAATCAAAGAAGAATAAAAAAAATACAATGAGCAAAAACAGAGAAGAAAACAATCAGTTTGGCTAGCTAACAAAATAATTCGCGAAATTTGTGCCCGTGCTGACTGACGACTTCACAAGAATCAACCACATCCACGTGCTCGTTATAGCACGAGAAAATTAAAAGGATTCGACGTTAGGGATGACTGACGACTTGACAGGAATTTCCACATGAATACATTCACGTGGCCCTTGTTCCATGTGACGTTGATCACGTGGGTTTGCACACGACACGTCTGGAATGTTAAATTGCGAAACACATGCTCCGACTGGGTTCAAACTGACAGATTTGGCCGAACTTTGTTTAACCTGAAAATCATTTTTTTCGGGGACCTGAAAATCATTGTTGACTACACATGTGCTATAAACATTTATAATGGTATTTTAAATAATGGTTTGAAGCCTACTTTTAGAATAGGACGGTTGTTCAATTTATGTAGCTTAGTCGTTTCCAATTAATGAATAAATGATATGTGCAAGGGCTCTACGTGTATTGGTTGGTGTGCACATGATTCGTTTATGATGGCGTGCTTGGTCGCACACAATGAGTGAATCACGTGCGATAATAGTGAATCATTTGTGACATTGTTCACGCTTCGAGAAACAAGTGTGTGCGATGTATGCGCTATCGCACATGGATCCATAAACCAAATCCATGCGGGGTTAATATGAATTGATGTGGAAGGAGTCAAGGAAAAGAAAAGCCGTTAGCCGCCTCCTCTCCAAAAAAACGCTTAGGATCCTCTGCCTCCCGACACCGTCCGTCTCGTCTTTGGTGGCCTTAGGGTCATGGAGGAGTGGTGGATCACATCCCTTACCGGCGAAAGGCCTTCGTTTTTAGATGTTTTTTTATGTTTTGTTAGAGTTTATGTCCTGCTTAGGAAAGCCAGATGGCGGCTGCTCCCTTAATTAAGATGGAACAAGATGATACCTCGCACGTCGTTGCAGGAATTTTTTGCAACATATTGCAATGTGATTTGTTATATGAAACATGAATATTTAAAGTAATAATATAAAAGGGTAAAACTGAAAGTACATGTAATTTATTATGTTTGATTCATATATAGTTGTAAAATGTTAATTAAATATAATAGAATCAAAATTCTCATGTATGTTTGCATGTTGACATGGGTCTTTTTTTATGTATGTTTCATGATGAAGTGACATGCTTGCATGTTGAGAGACATATGGTAGAGGAGGTGGGCCTTTGTCATGCATGTTGTGCGATGATATGGCACGCTTGCATGTTGAGAGAAATAATTAGTGGGGCTAGCTATTTAGATATAGAAGATAAGGTTGTCCCCGCCTAGCCCCTCCCCTTCCCGGTGGTGCGTCAAACATGGTCGGTGTGTGTGGAGGTATGCCTCAAGTGGATTTGTCTTTGGTGGATCTGCTCAGATCTGGTCTTCGTTCGTCTATGTTCGTCTGTCCTCTGGATCCTTTCGACCTATGCTACTCTTCATCAGCCGCGGTTAATGTTGCCGTGCGCCGGTCCTATGCTGCCTTAGCACGACAACTTTCTGACTATCTATTACAACAAGTTTTGCCCGGCTCCCGGGAGGGAGGGGCGATGATGGCGGTGTGCTTTCGGCTCGCTTCACTTCTCGTAGTCGTCGCTAGGTGATCTACGGTTCTGAATGTAATTTTTATTACTTCTAGTATTTGTTGTACTGCCATGATTAACGATCAATAGATTGGAAATTTTCTCAGAAAAAAAACACATGCGTCGTGGCCTCAGCTTCTCCTGCCTCTCCACCGCGTGTTCCCGTCGGTATGCATGGCCTCCTCGTCTCCCCGTTGCACACATGTTGCCAATGGCCACGCCTTTTTTACTTCACGAGGGACCGATGTCGCAGGGGCTTGCCCTGCGGCTTCCCACGCCTCCTCCGACATGATCATCGACGCTCCATAAAAAACTCCAATGGCCAGCCATGCCTCTCAGACTCAAGCTCTCATGACCGTCACATATACTCTTCCTGTCTCCGTGTCATCGAGCGACCCCGAGAGAGCCCATGATGATAACACCGTGTCACCGCCAACTACGCCATGATCAAGGGCATGTACATTAGTTCAGACACATACTGTCTGTAGCAATCGTCCACGTCATCTATAGACGGGCGTAAAAACACTTTGTAAATTTGTTAGGCTATCTATAGGACCAAAAAATTAGGAGGGTTTGTGTAGCAGGGATACGGCAGTTGGATGGGGAAGCGTCAACTTAAACGACGGCTGGGCGTACAACGGGAAAAGTCTGTCGGCAAGTAGCGATATATCAGGAATATCGTCCGTCTGTTAAATTCTAGACACCCTCGTTCTCTCTCCTCGTTCTCTTGCCTTCACGTAGAAAAATATCCCATGTGGCATCCGTTACAGACTGCTGAGTAGACAGCGCTGTACATGCCCTAATAGGCTTTGAGTTGCAAAATTGGACCACGAGATGATATATAGGACAGAATGTGGGAGTAGTGTGAGAAGTAGACATGATGTGCACATGAGTTGTATATTTCCTGAATACATATTTCAAGTGTATATATAACTATGATTTTTTCTGCCGGAAAAAATACCCATGAATTATATTGGGACTGCCCTCCTTCCCAAAGGACGTGGACACATAGGATGACTCTCTATGTCCAGAATGATAAAATCAAGGGGAACCTAACTTATATTAGCACTAGTCATAGCACCATTAATCCTTCATGCAAGCTTTTACATAGTGGAATCAATAAGATGAACATTAAGTTGAACAGGTGATTTTGTTTTAATCACAACATTTTATATAAGGAATTAAGAATTGTAGAAACACTAGCACCAAGATCACGAAGAGGATAATAATCAAAATTATTAATGTTAACTATTATAATTGGTTCCCAACAATGCTCTAGTTTTATAGGGATAATGGCATATTGATTATATTTCTCCCCTCCACTGTTTACAACAGTTTGTGCTTTATGTTAAGTATTTGTTTGTTACAAGCACTACTATTAGGCACTTCGATAATTTTCTGAAACTTATATAACTTTGGAGCGGATACAATCATCATAATAAATTTAATACGATCAATAAAAAAAGAATCTACACTACCAAGAATTTTTCACATTTGCATGTTATGCTCAATTTTAGGTAAACTCTCAGCATGCACGGTTCTCTTTCTTCTGACATAATAATTGTCTCCAAATTTTATCTAAGATGGCTTAAATATGTTTGAGAATTTCTCCATTGTTTAGTTCAGATGATGTCAGTCTATGTTTAATCAAATTTATATCATTAGTAAGCCTTTTAACTTTATCAGATAGAGTACCTTGTTTACCATAAAAGATCAAGCTATTGATTTATGGGTCAAAATACATTATTTAATCATTCCCACAAATCTATTATTAAAGTATTAGTCCCATACTAATTATTATATGAATCATAAGGCCTATAATAATAATTTTTGATGTTATTCGTACACGCATTATTTTCGAAGTTGTTTTGACATCAATGTGTTCTTTATTTTGCTCAACAAGTTTACCAAGCTATAATAGCAACCATAGACATAAGCATATCAAGCTTTGCTTTTAAACTTTGTATCTCCTTGACATATTTTATCATTTTAGTAGTTAGAGCTCTCAATATGCCATTGGGCATAATTTGCCATCATGTCGTCCAAACATTTTGATAATAAGTTTGTGTAATGCTTATAAAGGTGCCACCTGCAGTCGAATCTAACAATTATTCAGATGTATGGTTCAATCCAACATGAAATGTAACTACAGTGGACAAAAACGTAAGCTTAAATTTTCAACTCTGAAACTTGATATACGAGTGACTGGTAAAATCGTAAGTTTCAGATTCAAAATCGCGAGTTTCAAAAATTAAAACATAAAACTTACTATGTTATCGTGCGGGGTCCAATTACTTTACGGATCACAGGGCAATCATGCGGCCGGGCAGGGTTGAACATGTGCGTGCCCTACGAATTTTTGAATGATACACTAGGTACTCTCATTCTTTGTGTCCCCCGGGCCTATGGCCCGTGTGATATTTACTATGCAGTTAATAATACTAGTAGAATGCCCTTGTGTTGCTACATGCTATAATGCATGTAAATGAATCAAACAATGACTACTGTCGTCTCCAAGATCGAATCTCATTTCTCCCTCATAGGTCCAGGCGTCTTTAGACATCAAACGGGCGCCCTGTAGCTCCCTAAAATTCAACCGTCTCGACCTTCTGGACTCCCCCAAATCCAGACCAAATGTGGGGGAGAAATGTGATTGTCCGTACTATCAGCCATGTTATATCCAACACACGGGCGCAACACAAAAAACCCACCCCTCCCTTTTTCGGTCAGACCCTCCCCATCCCGCTTGGTTTTCCGTCATAGCGGGACACTTATCGCTAGAGCCATCTCCTTTAAAAACCGGATGACGCCCACCTCATCTGGGTCATGCGTTGCAACATGGAACAATTTTCATCTTTACAATATAATGGAATGGGTTAAACTAACACACACTATTGTCCCAAAACACCAAATAACTATAGAGATCATATTCGAAGGTCCATTCGACTTTGCAAATGCACACAGTAAAATGGCACTTTCCTAGGGTTTCTAGTTGTGTCACAATAGGTGCCAATATATTTCTTCCATTTCTCATATCTTGCATCTATTTAGAGGTTTGCAGCGCTTTCAGTTCAACATGTCAATGCCATGAATTCACCATAATCATATGTCCCTTGAATTCTGCAATTTTGGGTCATGATGTATGAGTGTGTCGCCTTCCTCAGCTACACTTTATACACCCTCATTTTTTACAACATAAGGTTCCATTGTATTACTCAATCCCCTCAAGCACATCGTACATCACCTGCACCAATCAGCCTACAAAGTAAAAGAAAAGGAAAATAAATGCAACGCACTGAAGTGTAATAAGAACGCTTTTCTGTGTCCGTAAGTAGTCAAAGAGGTGATATAAATCCTGAAAGCAGGAAATACACGAATGCAGTATGTTTCAAAAGGCAACTCAACCATTACTAAGGGAAAGATTGTGTCAACATAGAAATATAGACAAAAGGAGAAGGGCAACATAGCTCATGGGAAAAGGTGAAGGTGGAAAACTCTAACCAATTGGAATTAGCTAAAGTGAAACGGCGTAAGAAATTATTGCTTACAACGCAGCAACAAACCCATATAGCTTGTGCTCACCTATATACGCAAAAGTTTAACAAGATGAAGGACATCCAATGCTAGGATTTTGCCTACGAGTGCACGAAATTCGTGGTAAACGAATGAATTCGTCTTGCAGGAGTGGTTTACCTAGAGTATATAGGCTTGCCGGAATTGCTCAAAATGATGAAACCTTTTCCTTCCTACTACATGAAACTGAAGCTTCAACCTAGAACATCAAGAAACACACTAAAGGTGAGATTACACTCATAAGAAGATGAGAACTGGACATGCACAAAGAGCATGCACCCTTGTCCAATTTCTCTCAGTTACCATGTATTGTATGTGCAACTATCAACCCTGATAATTAGTCTAGTCTATGCAAATTCCTTGAATATTAATGTATTATGTAGTTTTATGTGCATGCACAAAGACTAACTTATAGACAAAACAAATAGGCGAGGTAGATACTATTCTCCACAGTGCATAAAATAATTTTAGCAGACCAACAACAAAAAATGATTATTGAGTTATAGAACCATGCTTACATTACGTCTATCTTCTCAATGGAGTGGTTCAGGAGGGTGATAGGAACCATCATGTCTGCCGCCTTGTCATCGAACATTATAGGCCCCTCCTTCTGCCACTGCCGTTCCTCTGCTCCAATCAATCGTAGTAAGGAGCGCCAAAGGAGTGAGTCGTCCACATGTTCGTCGCACAAATGCATTGAGTAGAAGCAAGAGCAATTTTTTTTGTCGTAGATAAATAACCAACTGTTTCATGTAAAAAAGCAAGATCGAATCGATCAATTAGAAATCCTCATAACTAAACTGGCTTGCGAACCAACCCGTGGTTGG
Source organism: Elymus sibiricus (assembly GCA_039707655.1). NCBI lineage: Eukaryota > Viridiplantae > Streptophyta > Magnoliopsida > Poales > Poaceae > Elymus > Elymus sibiricus. The sequence continues at coordinate 507,820,170 of CM077665.1, forward strand.
ATGGTTAGAGGGACTGTGATATCTCCAGTCCACCAGGGTTCAAGTCCTGGTGCTCGCATTTATTCCTGAATTTATTTCAGGATTTCCGGCAATATGCATTCAGTGGGAGGAGACGTTCCCGTCGACGACGAGGTGCCTTTGGTGACTTCGTAAATTTCAAGATGATATGCCGGCTCAGTCTCTCGGGGGTGCTCATAGGGGTAGGGTGTGCGTGTGTTCGTTCATAGGGGTGAGTGTATGCGTGTGTATATGAGCGCTTGCGTCTGTACTGTGTTCAAAAAAACTAAACTAGGTTCAATCAAACAAAGTCCTAATTGAGGAGAAAATAATACACTTCCCCTGAGAAAATTTTCGTAACTGAGATACAGAATCAAACCGTTGATGAGCGACCAGGAGACGATGTCGCAAGAGCCAAGACTACCAGAGGGGCGGTCCAACGTCCATCGCACTACTAACGAACACTCCCGACTATTTTGATCGAAAGAAGATCGGAATTTTCTTCTTATTCACGTGGAGAGGCCACGACGCGTGGAAATGAGGATATGAGAGGTCGCTTTCGGCAATGCATTGATGGGGACTGTGGGGCGGCGGCGCATCGCGGGGTGCATGGAGAGGAGACTGGGGTAGGCCGCCGTCTTCCCATAAGCCACCACCCATGCTTGTCGTCGGGTTTCCGCCCATGCTCGCCCTCGAGCCGGTGCCATGTGCGCTCTTGTCCAAGCGCGGACACCTGTCGTCGAGCCGGCTGAACTTTCGCCGCCGGGCCGGTGAGGCAGAGGACATAGTGCCGCTACTCCGCCACCCTGGGCTTCCCCTTCCGGCAGGCGACAGTGCACCCTTGCGCGCCTCCGCATCGGAGTATCTGTCTGGTATCGCGTGTCCTTGCAATTCTCCTCTCCTTGCATGACACTGAACAATAGTCAATGAAACTAATCGCAGTGGATTCCAATTTTTGGAAAGAGGGGATTGCGTCCGTAATCCTTCCCTTGGAAGAGATTTTCTGCATTTGGTCATGACATCCATAAAGAGTCAATCAATTTAATAATATTACATCCCATTTTAGAAAAGAGTGGATTGCTTCCGGATTCTTTCCTTCCATGGCGTTGAAGGAGAGTCAATTAATGTAATCGGATTGCGTCCCGATTTTCGGAAAGAGGGGATTGCGTTTAGATTCCTTCCCTCGGGAGAGATTTGCCGCATTTTCTCAGACAGTTATAAAGATCCAATCAAATTAATAAGATTGTATATGATTTTAGGAAAGAGAGGATTGCTTTCAGATTGTTTTCCTTGAGAAAGATTTGCTGCATTTGAGAGGATGGAAGGATAGAATCTAGAGCCGAACGATTTATAGGAAAAACCAGATTGAAGGAGAACAAAGTGAATGTGGAAGGTGGAGGGAGGAAACTAACATGGGATGGGAAGAAATAAAATCAGCATGAAGGGATGAAGGTGGAAGTTGAGACAAAAATAAACCTTGGGTGCCGGTCTACCAACTCCTTAGCCCTCTTCCAATGCAAAGTTGCTTAGATGGGGTGCTAAATGTATTAAATAACTTAGCAACTCAACTCCCCAATGCATATGTGCTTAGCTTGTTGTTGCTAAGCTCATTTTATTTAATGATTTAGCACCTAAACCCTTTCGTACATTGGCCAACTTCTCTCGTTTAAGTGGTTTTCCTAGGTTCATGTGCTTGGCATTGGTTCTTCCTGGGGTCATCAAAGTTCTCTCTCTCCTCCTTAATTGTGATGCCATGTCATATTTTTACTTATGTGTATGCTTAGCATCTGTCTACGGTGGAGCACTGAAAAGGCCTTAGGAGTAGACTTGAAAAATAAACGATTTTCTATGGTGACGAAAACCATCCATGCATCAGCCTAGGCAGCTGCCTGGGACGTACTAGTAGAAAACAGGGCATCTGTCCCGGTTCCAGAGGAACTTTAGTCCCGGTTCTGGAACCGGGACAACTTAATCGGGACTAAAGGTCCAGACATTTAGTCCCGGTTGGCTTACGAACCGGGACTAAAAGGGCTCCAACAGCCGCTATAGGGCGCCCAGGCAGGAGGACCTGTAGTCCCGGTTGGTAACACCAACCGGGACAAAAGGTCATCCACGTGTCAGCCCCTGCAAAGCGCTGGGGTCTAGGTTTTTTTTTGGAAAGGGTCGTGTTTCATTTTGTGTTTTCATTTTCTTTTATATTTATATTGTATTTTCACGCAGTTACACATATTAATATACAACATCATCAGTACAAATTATGGAAAAAAAAACATCCAACATCAGTACAAATTAGATGGATGCAATAGACCAAGTTGAATTAGAGGATCCTCTAATTCAACTTGGTCTATTGCATCCATCTAATTTGTAGTGGTATATGTCATATTACAACTCATCATCATCTTAATCAACTCTTCATCATTGTAGGTAAAATAACATAAAAAGGTGAACTCCTCATCATTTTGGTTGTTATCATACTAGCAAACGATCAAGTTATCACAAGTTAAAAACACTAACTACTGCTCTCTCCTAGGTAAAATAGCATAAAAAGGTGAACTCCTGCATCTCCCCATTGAAGAATACAGATCAACCTATCTCTGACTTCTGGCTTGCGCAATTTATAGTCTCCAAGTGTTTGCCTGGATGCTGTTATTGCCTTGCTCCATCCTTTTATTTTCATGGTATTTTCACTTTGAGATATCGTGTATTTACCAGGGTAACTCATCTTCATTGGCCGTAAACTAACCATATGCAAATCACCTTTGGTAAACATCCATTTAGGAACGGTCTCTGGCGGAAGTACCTATTGAAGAACATAATTTATAATAACATAGTTAGCAAACTAGTTTTGCTTAAGAACAATGTATGAAAAGGATGGACTAATGACACAAGAGTAAAAAAATTCTTACAAAGTTGTCTCTGGTGATGTTATAAGGGTTTAACTTGTGCACTAGTGGCACATATCCATGATAAATGTTACCAATCATGTAATTTTCCTTATGATGCTGAACAGCATGAATAAATGAGATGAGATGATCTTTCTCCAACCAAGTAAGTTTGGAGTCATGACTGTAGTACGTCCGATCTATTATCTGTCGGGTAGTCCTTGTAGCACGGAAATAAGCTGATAATTAAAAATAAAGAAAATTAGTCGAGATGAGTACCAAATACTTTTCAATAATCAATATAAATTACCTAACAAATCTGTTGACAAACGCACCTAGAGGTAGCACCGGAATCAAGTCATCCTCCGCATGCACCCAAATATCTATATTATTATCACGAACATCGTCATTACCAAGATCGAAGGTAATCTTCATGTCCTCATCCAACCCATACGCGTGGCAAAATGCTCTCCAATTAGAACAACCAAAATATGTGTGATCTTCGTTATTTTTCACCTTAACAACAAAAGTGTAATGCTCCGTTCTTAGATGAGCTATCATAGGCTCTGTATTGTCCTTCCTTTGGAAATGGAACTTGTCCAAGACAGCGGATCTTGCATGACAGGGAACGCACTAGTCGAATTGTACAAAAGAAAATTAAAGGTTAATTAAAGCAAAAAAGCACACGTCATACTTCATTAACAAAAAATACATGTCGTCTGTCTATACCGTAATAATACTAAATTCTTCTGTTAGCTTGACGGTGAACGACCTATCGTTGTCCAGGTGAAGATAAATGTCGCATAGACCCCTGTCGTCCCAGCACAAAGGGCACTGAGGGATCCTATTGTCGTCAGACGACGTCGACATTTCCTGTGTTCATGATTCTAAGATTAAAAATCGACGGCAATCATATAATATCACTAATACATATAATAGCACCGGCGATCGTCGGCGACTCTTCATATAATATTATCATATAATATCACTAATACATCTCGAATAATCCAGTTAATGAAGCATCGAATATTATCAGTAATACAGATCGAATATTATCCAATAATCTAGTTCACTCGCGGTTCCTGAAGCGTGGGCGGTGGACACCCAAAGAGTAGGAACCATCACAGGATCATAGCTCGGGTGAGATCCATGAAGGAACTGCCAGGTATTGGAGAACCTCGCATCCAACGCAACCATGTAGCGACGGACGTGCTCGTCCTCCTCCCTGACACGGCGACGTACCACCTCCTCGGTTGCCGGCTGCCTCCACACCGATAGTGGCCCACGCGACCGCCACCAAACAAGCTCCGGGTCGACGACGATACCCGGATTCCTCACCAAACTGCCCGCCCCGAAAGGTAGCACCCCCCAGTGCCAGCCCGGCGGAGCCCAGTTCCGGACATGGCGCCTCTCAAACTGGTTGTCGGCGCCGAGTCGACGACAAGGATGTGTGATTGGCATCGTCGACGAGAACAAATTGTGGCTATAGCAAATATCATTTTATTTAACAACAATAAAACAAACAATACCATTTTTAATAACAAAGCCTAGTGATGTGTATGTGTGTGTGTGGCGCGCGCCCAAGAACACATATAACACTTAAAATCTTGTAAGGTAGCAATTAAAGAAGCATCTTCCTCATAGATCAACAAATCAACTTAAAATGCCATCTTGAAACTTTGTGATATGACCAAACATGGTGGTTTAAAATATCATGTCGTTTTGAACTCATATTTGGCACGTACTGACTGTTTAAATTGGCAATACCAATTTTTGCCTCAAAATTTGACTACTTTCAAAAAATCTGAGAAATCTATTGTAAATACTACATGGGACTAGTATGAAGCTGCGAAATTTTGAGCATCTTTGGACAAAGGGATTGGTATATAATAGCTATTTTGCTCAACTGATCCTAATTTTGGTTCACAATTTGATAGTTTCCAAAAATTCTAAAAAAACGAGGAGCGAGCTGTGGTGTGGCCGGCGGCTCACCTAGGAGGAGGAGGAGGCCGGAGCGGGTTCGGGGAGGCGACGGCGTCGAGGAATGCGACGGCGTCGAGGAATGCGACGGCGTCGGGGAGGCGATGGCGTCGGGGGAGGCGACGGCGTCGGGGGAGGCGACGGCGTCGGGGAGGCGATGGCGTCGGGGGAGGCGACGGCGTCGGGGAGGCGACGACATCGGGGGGCGGCGACGGGGGACGGCGACGGCGTCGGGGGGCGGCGACGGCGACGGGGGACGGAGACGGCGTCGGGGGGCGGCGACGACGTCGGGGGCGGCAACGGGGGCGGCGACGAGGAGCGAGCGGGCTCAGGGAGGCGACGGCGAGATCCGGTAGCCTGGCGGCGTCGAGGTGGTTTTCGGCGCCGTCGGGGGAGAGGGAAAGCAGATGGATTTGGAAAATTTTCCAAGTCCCGCTTATATAGTCCAACCTTTAGTCCCGGTTGATGGCTCCAACCGGGACTAAAGGCAGCCATGTCGTCCCGGTTGGAGCCCCCAACCGGGACTAAAGGTAGTTTTCGCCAGGCAAAAGGGCGGGAAGCACAGCCCTTTAGTCCCGGTTGGTGGCTCCAACCGGGACTAAAGGGTTACCTATAGTCCCAGTTGGAGCCATCAACCGGGACTAAAGGGCTGGTCCTGGCTATGGTGGGAGTTTAGTCCCACCTCACCAAGCGAGAGGCGCCCGCACCGGTTTATAAGCCCGCCCCTCTCTGCCTTGTTAAGTTCCTGTCAAAGTGAAAATAGATGCCCTTATACGGGAAATTTGACCTAAATTCAAAATGCTAGTATGCACTTACTAGCACTTTGAATTTAGGTTGAATTTTCCCTATAAACGCATCTATTTTCACTTTTGCTATTTTTTTATATTATTTTTTTGCATATTAAAAGTTCTTAACAAAAAATACTTTATGAATATTCTGGATGTGCTAAAAAGTTAAGAGGGTTACAGGAAAACTGGATGCACTTCGTGTACAAACTGGACAATCTCTTTCGAAGTATCAGAGTTTCGGACGAAAACACGTCTATTACAAAGGGATTTCAATTTTTAAAACATATTTGAACTCAAGACTTTTTCTGCATTCAATATGCACCATTCAAAGCCACATCATCACTTTTCAACCCTTTTGTGACTTCATTTGCTATTTTTCATGCATTTCATGATTTATTTTGAGCTAAAATGATCCTGAATTGAAAAGCACTGTAAATGAACTCTGAAATGGTTGAAAGTTGGCATTGTATCATAATTTCACCCACATAGCATGTGCTAAAAAGTTAAGAGGGTTACAGGAAAAACTGGATGCACTTCGTGTACAAACTAGACAATCTCTTTCGAAGTATCAGGGTTTCGGATGAAAACTCGTCTATTACAAAAGGATTTCAATTTTTAAAACATATTTGTACTCAAGACTTTTCTGCATTCAATATGCACCATTCAAAGCCACATCATCACTTTTCAACCCTTTTCTGGAATCATAATGAACTTCCGCTTCATGCACAACCAAGAAGGAAGGTTATAGATACATAGAGTCACGGGCCAGGTGCTATGATTGCTTCTGTGCTCCCCAAAAGGATTAATGCCATCTGCACTTAAACCAAACCATACGTTCCTTGGGTCATCTGCAAAGTCCGGCTAGTCTCTCTCGATTTTTCTCCATTGCGACCCGTCAGCGGGTGCTCTCAACTTCCCGTCTTTCTTACGGTCTTTTTTGTGCCATTGCAACAACTTGGCATGCTCTTTGTTTCTGAACAGACGTGCAGAACAGGTAGCCCAATCGTTTTGAGGCAAAGGACAGGCGAGAACAATCACTAGTAATAGGCAAAGTGTTCTTGAGGGTACACAGGAATTTCGTCTAGTCACTTTTATCATGTTGGTTTGATTCGTGTTCGCTAATTTGATAATTTGATATGTGGGTGGACCGGTGCTAAGGTGTTGTTCTTACTTGAACTAACAACCTACTTATGATTAACCCCCTCGCAAGCATCCGCAACTACGAGAAAAGTATTAAGACAAAGTCTAACCATAGCATTAAACATGTGGATCCAAATCAGCCCCTTACGAAGTAGCGCATAAACTAGGGTTTAAGCTTCTGTCACTCTAGCAACCCATCATCTAATAACTACTCCACAATGCATTCCCTTAGGCCCATGAATGGTGAAGTGTCATGTAGTCGACGTTCACATGACACCACTAAGGGAATCACAACATACATATCATCAAAATATCGAACACATATCAAATTCACATGATTACTCGCAACATGACTTCTCCCGTGACCTCAAGAACAAAGGTAACTACTCACAAATAATAAACATGCTCAAGATCAGAGAGGTATTGAATAGCATATTGGATCTGAACATATAATCTTCCACCAAATAAACCATATAGTAATCAACTATGCAAGGTAATCAACACTACTAGTCACCCACAGGTACCAATTTGAGGTTCCGGTACAAAGATTGAACACAAGGGATGAACTAGGGTTTGAGAGGAGATGGTGTTGTTGAAGATGTTGATGAAGATTGGCCTCCCAAAGATGAGAGGGTTGTGCAGAATAGGTATCTCTGACGTGCTTTTCTTGGGTCCAGAATTCCAGCTGCCGGTATTCTCCCTCCTTGTGTAAACCTTGCATATTATGAGAGAAAAGGCATTAGAATCACTCCCCAAAGCATTAATATTCAACAAAACAAAGTAGATAACAGTAAGAAATCATGATGCAAAATGGACGTATCAGTTAAGTTTAAGGAATCGTTAGAAACATCACTTTTTTAAAGGAGAAAAGATCCCGCGTTGAAGGATACTCTGCCATATCCTCTCTAAAGGCCAAAAGTTGTATGTAGGCAGCCCCCGCGTTGCCTCCCCGAGCTAGGCGACCGGGGGGGGCCTCCCTCCTTGTCACGCCGAAGATGCGATCCTATCCTTATTTTTGGCACGAGGGCCTCGACAGGGATAGAAGCGCATCTCGTCGTGTTGCAAGAATGGATATCATTACAAGTACATGTAAAGAAGAGATGAGTATATGGAATTGGCTTACACTCGCCACAAGCTACATCAATAACACATCAATACAATAACAGATTCAAACATCATACAGAAGAGCAGGGTCCGACTACGGACGAAATCAAACGATAAAATGACATCCATCCTTGCTATCCCAGGCTGCCGCCTGGAACCCATCCTAGATCGATGAAGAAGAAGAAGAAGAACTCCAAATCAAACAAGCATCGCGCTCACGTCAAATCATCGCATACCTGTACCTGCAACTGTTGTTGTAGTAATCTGTGAGCCACAGGGACTCAGCAATCTCATTTCCAAGGGTATCAAGACTATTAAAGCTTAATGGGTGAGGTATGGTTAAGTGGTGAGGCTGCAGCAAGCACTAAGAATTTATTTGAGTGGCTAACTTACGAGTACAAGAATATAGGGGGATGATTGTCGGATAAACGGACGTGATCTAGTAATGATCTCTAAGAGATCCTGAACACCTACTTACGTCAAACATAACCCCACCGTGTTCTCTCTCGGATAAAGACTCACGAGAAGAGACAGTCACGGTTACGCACACGGTTGGTGTATTTTATTTGAGTTTACTTCAAGTTTGCTATGACCGGGTGTTAAACAAAGTTTCCAAGTTGCCACGTAACCGCGGGCACGGCTTTCCGAAAGATTTAACCCTGCAGGGGTGCTCCTACTCATCCATCACAAACTAACCACACTCAGCGGGAATAACCTCGACCACGAATCTCATGATCTTCCTAGGCAATTCCATTGGAAAACCTCAACCTCGAGATAGCCCAAAGCTTCGGAATTCCTCGCACAAGACGTTCGAGAAAGGTAAAACAAGTCCAGCAAGGCCGCCCGGCAGGCCAGATCCCGATAGGAGCCGCGCGTATCTCGTTCTCAGGGCACTACCAGATGAGCAGTACGTACGGTGGCCTGATAGAAATCCCCCGAGTTGCCCCGGGGTGGCCCCGCAAGTGGTTAATTACTCCCTATGCAGGTTTATTAGTTATTAGGCAAATGTAGTACCAATGTTGGGCCTTGCCAGACAAGTTTTATCCAAAAACGAAATCAAGGGGGTCCCCATAACAACCCCGAGCATGTTAGGAGCGCTCAATTATGGAACATAACACCGGTACACAAGTAGCTAGGGCGGCAAGAGTGGAACAAAACACCGAGCAAAAGGCCAAGCCTTCCACCCTTTACCAAGTATATATGTGCATTAAATTAAATAGCAATAATATTGTGATATAACAAAAGGATATCCATGTAGGCACATGGAGCAAATGCACCTGCAACTAGCAACGCTATAAGAAGGGCTGAGCAAGCGGTATCATAGCCAAACAATGGTTTGCTGGGTTGTGGAGGGTTAGAGGCTTTTCATGGCAATTTGGGAGGCTGACAAACATGTGGTAGGTAGCGAGACATTGCGATAGAAACGAGACAACTAGCATGGCAATGATAGTAATGGTATCCAGGGAAATGATCATCTTGCCTGAGATCCCGCTTGGAAGAAGAGCGAATCTGTGAAGAAGACGAGCCAACGTAGTCGAACGAATCCTCACACTCCGAAGCGGTTTCGGAACTCTATCGAGAAGAAGCAATCCGGAAACAACAATCAACACATGAAATACACCACAACATATGCATGACATGATGCGCAAGCAAACATGATGCATGTCCGGTTTAAATATGCAAGACATGGGAAAACACCACAATCAACTCCTACACATTAAGTGAAGCTCAATATGCAACGAGTTGCATATTGACGAAACTCCACATTCAAATATTTAGTTCACTCTCGTTTAGGTACACGACAATATTAAATGTTGTTAAACATGGCAAGAGGTGAAGCATAAGTAAACTACACATCTAGGCAAGTTTAAATGAGGCCGGAACAACATATAGCATTTCCGAAATGACCCCATATGTTAATTTCGAAATTGGTCCAGATCTGAAACAATCAGGTTTTATATTTGTTAAACAGCAAAATAAAGTGAACCATGCAATTCTACACGTCATTCTAGTCGATTTACATATATGGAACATTTGAAACGGAGCTACGGTCTAAAAGTTATGACCTTCACAAGATGCATATGTCATGAATGCAAAATGCATGGAAAATACAATCACAACCACTTCAAATCATGAATGCGGCAAGTTATTATGAAACTACATGAAATTCTAGTCAAGTTTCATATAGGACATGCTCAAAACGGAGCTACGGTTCAACCACAATCATCAATGCCAGATTTTATTTAAATCGGCCCAAAACAGCAACATAGCATTTTGCGCACATGAAAACAACAAGCTACAAGATTCTAAAATGCACAAACTAAGCATGGGGCAGTAGCACATAACACACACTTCATTTCATCTTCACATATCATACTCAAAAGAGTCATGGATCACATGGTAGGAAGCTCACAACATGGCAACAAAATATAACAGATTAGGACTTAGTGAAAATAACAGTTTTAGCATAGCAGATTTTCATGGAGGCATATTGGCAGCAGTAAAACTATATTCTACAGGGCATATTATGGCATGAAAATTAACAGCATGGTAGTAGACATGATGCACTACAATTCATTACTTTGTGGCAACATCAAATTATGCTCAGATTCATGGCAACCATCAACACAACATGGCATATTGAAGAAAACAGATTCTCAGACTTAGTGAAAATTAGGCTAGTCATGAGCAGCAGTTTTTAACAGATTGACATATTGGACAGCAGGTTTAATTATGATGCAAAACCTATTCATGCAAACTATTGGCACAACATGATAGGCAACAACATGCTTAACAAAAGACTCCTTGGTGGCATCACCAAAAGACTCCTAGAACACTAGCAATTCACATCACAACACAGCAACAAAATAACAGATTCCAGACTTAGAAATATTTGGACCCTCATAACATCAGATTTTTATAGCATGTTGGCAACAAGAAAACAACACCTAAACATGCATTTCTATGACAACCAAAAATACCAGGGCCTAGCACACATGTTCAAGGGCATATCTCATGTTCAAAAATATTTCATATCATGCATGGATTAAATCACACGAAATAGACAAAAGGGCATCATGGCAAGAATGACATGCACACAAACTTCCTCCAATGACAAAACTAAATGCACAGTTCAATTCTATGGATTTTTCTACCCCGAAAACACATATAATATGCATAGGTTCATGTAGGAAAATATGTCACAATTAATTATGCAAGTTATGGCCTAATCCCCTTTTAGCAATTATAAATGCAAGTTAAATGAAAAAAATACAATGAACTAGTTTGTCATGCATGAAAATGCGATGCCGACAATATGAACATTTTTAATATATTGCTGGATTAATTCCAATGCATGGTTAAATAAATATGACAATGCAAATTAATGGCGATTATGCAAAATGATGCAAAACAGCGAGCTTAGGTATTATTAACATGGAAGAAAAAATGGCATGTTATGAATCTACACAAAATTCTACCCATTTTACATATATACAACATTTAGATCCGAGGCACGGTTATTTAATTATGGGCATTTAAAATCATGCACTTCTCTGAAATTAAAAAAAAAAAACCAATGATCAAGTCTAGCATAGGGCCCGAAACAGTGGCATGGGCGACGGGAAACACTACGACGCACAGGGCGTCACATAGCGGAAAGGGAGGGCTGGCTTGCTCACCATGGGCTCAAGGCCCGGTCGGGGAAGCTGGGTCGGGGCGGAGCTGGGCCGCTGGGCGCACAGGGCCCACGCGGAGGGAGGCCGGACCAGGCGAAGCAGTCAACGGGGCGCTCCTCCCCGTCCCCGATCTGCGAGCGGAAGGCACTGGGCGGCGGCGCCATGGCTCCGGCGAGGGCAGTCCGAGGGGCGGCGAGCACGGGGATGAGCGGATCCGGCTGCGGGGCGAGCGGATCCGGCCATGGGGGTTCCGTTCCCGGCGGATCCGGCGAGCTCCGGTGATGCCCGGCTCCACGGCGATGGGGAGAGCTCCTGTAAGAGAGAGAGAGAAAGCCCATGGGTGAGAGAGAGAGAAAAGGAGGGAGAGGGAAGAGAGGGTAGCGGGGCTGGTCGCGGTGGTCGCCGGCGTCGTCCGGCGCTCCGGTGGCCGGCGGCGCACGGGGAAGGAACTCGGGCTCCTCTGGCTACGGGAGGCGAGCACGAGCTCGGGCGCGCGGCGGGCGCGCTGCGGCTCAGTGGTCGCCGGACATGTCCGGGTTGGCCGCGGACAATGTCCGGTGGGGCTGCGGGGACGAATCTGGACCCCTAATTGCGAATCTAAGGCTGAAAATGGAGGGGGAGGAGTGGATTTCGGGATTGGAGGAGGTGGGGCTTGAAGGTGGAGTTTGGTAGGGGGGTGGCTGCAATTTTGGCAAGGGGAAACCCTAGAGAGTGAGGAGGCTCTCTCCATGGGGTGGTTTAAATAGGAAATGGATTAGGGTTGGGTTGAGTCTCGTCCGTCCGATCGCGATCCGATGACCACGAACGGAGGGGGACTAAGCTGGGCTAGGTGGGCTGTGGAGAGGTGGTTGGGCCAAGAAGAGAGGGAGGTTTGCGGCCCGTGACATGATTTGAAATACCGAAAGCGTCCGATAATAAACCGATGCCGCGGGCGCGTGCGTGTGTGGTTGGGCTCGAAACGGACGACGACACGAACGGAGAGAACCGGCAGCTACGAACGGATGCAAGTTTTTGAAAACGAGCGACGATGCTATGCAATTGATGCGAATGATGCGATGATGAATGCGACAAACAGACGAAACACACGACGAGAATGGAATAAAAGGGGAATCTTCTGGAGCGTCGGTCCCGGGCTGTTACACTCCTCCTCCAAGCGCCTCCCTCCTCCTCCAAGCGCCTCCCCCTCCTACTAACCCCCTCCCGCCGTTTCAACCGTGGTATTATAGGAGCATACCACATCACCTTGGCAGGAACCCTCTTCCTAGGGCGCTCGCCCTCAACAGCACCAGGGTCATCTCGTCTGATCTTATACCGCAATGCACTGCATACCGGGCATGCGTTCAATTCCTCGTACTCACCGCGGTAGAGGACGCAGTCATTAGGGCATGCATATATCATATGCACCTCTAATCCTAGAGGGCAGAGAACCTTCTTTGCTCCGTACGTAGTGTCAGGCAATTCGTTATCCTTTGGAAGTTTATTCTTCATTATTTTCAGTAAGTTTTCAAATCCCTTGTCAGATAAACCATTCTCTACCTTCCATTGCAACAATTGCAGTGTGGTACCGAGCTTTGTGATGCCATCTTCGCACTTTGGATACAACCCTTTTTTGTGATCCTCTAACATGCGATCGAACTTCAACTTCTCCCTTTCACTTTCGCATTCTCTCTGTGCATCAACAATGACCCGGCGAAGATCATCATCGGGCACATCTGGTGCCTCTTGATCTTCAGCCTCCCCCGTTGCAGTATCACCGTATTCAGGGTACATAGGACGATAGCTGTCATCATCCTCTTCTTCTTCGTTGTCTTCCATCATAACCCCTCTTTTTCCGTGCTTGGTCCAAACATTATAGTGTGGCATGAAACCATTCTCAAGCAGGTGGAAGTGAAGGGTTTTAGAGTTGGAGTAATTCTTCGTATTCCCACAGACAGTACATGGACAATACATAAAACCATTTTGTTTGTTTGCCTCAGCCACTTCGAGAAAATTATGCAGGCCCTCAATGTACTCGGAGGTGCGTCGGTCACCGTACATCCATTGCCGGTTCATCTACGTGCATTATATAATTAAATGTATCAAAAACCATTACAGAACATCATCAATAGAGAAGTGATCAAATTAATACAAGTTCATCATCATATTAAAACCAAAGTACAGTAGTGATCAAATGTTATTACTGAAAAAATAACATCGCCAAACCTTTTAGAACACTTGTGTAGTTGGTGCACCGTCAAACCTAAACAAATCTTGAGGAAAATGTAGATTGGAGGTCGAGATTAGAGAGGAGAAAACTTAAGTGTGGCTGTGGCATTTCATCAAACACCTCATGTGCATAGTAGGTGAGAACGGAGAGCAACACACCTCCAAAACGCAGTCCGGCCGAAAAACAGAGGAGTGAGCGGCAGGGGCGAGCATATATATAGGCGTTGTATAAGTCCCGGTTGGTGGCTAGAACCGGGACTAAAGGTGCCTCTTTAGTCCTGGTTCCAGCCACCAACCGGGACTAAAGGGGCTGGGCCAGGAGCGAGCCCCTTTAGTTCCGATTCGTGTCTGGAACCGGGACTAAAGTGGTCAGACGAACCGGGACTGGTTCCTGCCGAGGCCCGGCCGGCGCCCTGGCCGCTCAAACCGGGACTGATGCATCCATTGGTCCCGATTCGTAATCAAACCAGGACTAATGCAATATTCTGGCCCGTTTCAAAGCCCTGTTTTCTACTAGTAGCAGCTTCCTTCCTACATTACTACAGTGTACACAGGCTGTCTGAGGCGGCCGGGGGCGTGGCCACATCCTGGCGCCCCCACTGCGCGCATGCATGCAGCCCCCCTAGCATAGATAGAAAGAAAAAAACTACTCAGCTGGATGGTGACCAATTAGCGAACGGCACCATGACAGGTGCGCCTTGGGTGCGGGAGGCATCCGGCCGTATCCGAATTGAACGCACGAGTTGACCACTTGACTCGTGTCGCTGGCGCTCGACCGTGAATCTCTACCAACCACCCACCTTCCTAGCAGCGTACATAGACCCGCGCGACCAGGACCCATCCAACGCCCACCCCGCCACGGCGCCGCTTCCCGGATCCGCCTATATATACTCGCCTAAATACTTCAAAGTGCACGCGCACCATCTGGGCGAAACGAGCGGCCGAACGCTAGCCGCTCGATCAGCCCAGATCATGCGGTTATCGGTGTCAGGTGGTACCTGGTCGGGAGGCGATCGAACGGGCATGTGGCTAGGCCCGCCCGCAAGCGCTGCTCTCCTGGTCCAACCGGTTCGTGTCGTGCAGGACGCACCCATGGGGCGGGGCCCACTTTTCATGGAGAAAGTATACAGCACGAGGGGTCAGCCACGCCTCTGTCTCCTTCCCTCATCCAGTTCCTCTCTTCTTGGCCTGTTCGTTCCATTTCTCCCCCAAATCTGGCTGAAGAGGCAACCGCTGCCGCGATTGCAGCCGAAGGCGAAGGGCAGGAGAGCGGCGGGGATCCGCTTCTCGTCTCCGGCGCAGGTATGGTTGCCTGCCATTTTTGCCTCGCATCTCCTGCTTCCCCATTTTTTTCCTGTCGTGGTCGGGGTCCTCCATTATTGGCTCGCCGGAGAGGGGTTCTAGGGTTTCCGGTGGATGTCCGATGAGTACGAGGTAGCTTCCACGGAAGGCGTCACCCGCGACTACCTGGTCGCCTCCGGTGGATTTTGGGAGTTCCTGTTTCGTCAGGGGGAGTCGATGGTGCGTGTTCTAGTGGATACAAATTTCATGGTGATTCACCTTTGTAGTATCACACAGATTCGGTCAGGTATCCAACGTGTTGCCCCCCGAACAAACTGTCTGATCCGGCGTGGCGATTTTTTGATTTTTGTGGCGGCCATTTGAGTTGGAATAGAAGGAAGGAAGTACATAGTACCGAGAGGATAGTTCCGATGATTTTGCTCAACCCTCTCAAAATGCATCCGTGTGGTTTCTCTGTTTTCTCATAAGTTGTATACATATAAGTAACCAGTTGGCTAGTTTGTTGTCATAGTTGCACAGAAACGCAAATGTAGTTGGTTTATACATATACATATCTCAGTTGGCTAGCCAATTTATGAAGTTGCACAATGAGGGCTAACCAGTTGCACAATCGATGGCATTCAGATGGATACATTATTTAAACCATGTTCAAGCAGTATGTGTGTTCTTTTGGTTGCACACTCATGTGTGCTCTGTTGTCAAGGGTATGCGTCCATACATGAGTTTGCAGATCAAAGCAATACATATCCTATTTGGCTTAGGCACACTTATGTAGTTGTACAAGGAAGGGCTATGTAGTTGCATGCGTTCATACATGAGTTTAGTTTGGGCTCTAGTGCCTAAATCATGATCAGGTAGTGTGTATGCTGATTTTTTGGTTGCACACTCATGTGTGTCCTGTTGGCCATACAGTGCATTAAGTTGCACACATTTTTGTTTTGTTTTGTAGGTGTGATTTGAAAAAATCAACATTAGTTGCTTACCTCATGTCATTTTTTATATCAATTGTTTTTGCTCACTTTTTTCTTTTATTACATTTGTTTGCTTTGATTAATTTGTTCGTTCGCTTTTTTTTACAGACCAAAAAGGTTGTAGAAGGAAATGTGACTCCTAGTGAAGGAGAGGTTGTAGAAGGAAAAGTTTTGTTTTGCAATTATAATAACTATTTTTGGGGGCTTTTCCTGACCATGTTTTGTGTTTTGTTTGTTCTATGCAGAGGTCTGCAAACCATTCTTCTCGGCGAAACTCGAAACAGCCCCTCGACCGGCAGCTGTGTCGTGCTAATAACGATGGGGAGGCAGAGGATGATGAGGTAAGTATCGAGCAAGCAGTATGGGTGCATTTCCCATTTTTGCATACACACACATACACACACAAGTAACTTTTTCCATGCATCATTTAGGTTGGTGACAAATTCTCCTTTGTGAAACGGCAGAAACGGATGGTGACCGCGCAGGTTAGAGTTGTAGCTGGAGCTGGCACATCGTCTGCAGCAGCTGCAGAGGTAACATGAAATGGCATTAGGCTTTTTCTTTTATTTTTTTCTACACAAAGAACACCCGGGATATGATTTTTTCCAAAGTTGCATAAGAACCAGCTAGGTGTTGGCATCCTGAACTTTTATAGTTGCACAAGAATCAATTAGGAGTTGGCATCCTCAGCTTTTCAAATAGTTGCACAACAGTATCATACGGGTTGGCATCCTTGACTTTCATAGTTGCACCAGAACCATTTGGGAGTTGGCAGTTTCAACTTTTTAAATATCCCACAACAATATCACACGAGTTGTTATCCACAATTATTTTAGTTGCACAAGAACAATCAGATGTTGGCATTCCCCCAAAAAATAGTAGTTGCACAACAATGCCACATGGGTTGTCATCTTCAACTTCTTTAGTTGCACAAGAACCATTCAATAGTTGGCATCCTCATGTGTTCACATGCATCTGATTTTCTAGGTTTGCAGATGCACTTTAATGTAGTTGCAATACTTATTTGGAAGATTGTAATATTTTAAAATTCAAGTGATTTTTCGTATCTTGCGTCCAGACAGGCTAAATTCATCATGTCCATCGGTTCAAAATTCATTACATAGTTGCACAAACATGCAACATGAATTGCATGCAGAGTACTTGCAGTTGCACAAAATAGATGATGTAGTTGCACAACAATGAACATAAAGTTTTTTGGAATTATGCATACATAATTTTAGCTAAAGCCAAAATGAATCTGAAATTATATGAGTTGGCATGTTCAACTTTTATATGAGTTGAAGATGCCAACTACTGAAATTCAAACCCCACAAGTAGATGGATATGGGAGTGTTGTCAGCTGCACACTTGTACTGGTTAAGTTGCACAAATACAAGCCAGAGTTGGTTCATCTTTTCTCAGGCTTCTTTTTTGCATCATGTGCAGGTTTTACAGGTTCTGGGGATGGATGAGTTGTTGTAGATTTGTGCACAAGATTCTAAGCTACAAATTCACATATACTATTGTGTGGAACGATCAAAGGAAAAAAAAACATGCAAATCGATTCTTGTCTAGTTGGTAGTTATGTTTTCATAGTACCTACAATATACTTTTTTTTGCTACATGGACATTGGTTCTTCTGCATTATGTGCGAAGTAAGACTATGTGCTCTCTCCTATATATTTGCACATTTTCTGCGTTTTGTCGCACACATTGATGCAAAAGTTGGCTTGTCCCATTGATGCAAAAGTTGGTTTGTCCCATTTTCGTAGCATACTGTTCTAGATCTATTATTATTTCATCTTGATTTGTCTGCCATGGCAGCTCTGGCGATGGAGATCCAGACCTCGGAACCCCTTGTTTTGTGGGGAAGAAGGTGGGGGCAGGTAGGGGCATGAGGAGAAGGGGTTGGTGGCCAGGAGGGCGTGAGAGCTTTGGGAAGGGAGGGGAGGGCACGTGATGGCCTGGGGACCGCGTCCAGCGCGTGGTTTTGTTGGGTTGGCGCGCGTCTGTTGCAACTAGTGGGGGGCTTTTCTTTTCTGGACGAGGGGACCAAATCTTTCCTTTTCTGGCGGCCGCTCGGGAACGCTAGGGAGCAGCCGGCCGCTCCCTAGACGCGTCCATATACTCGCACCAACTACGAACTCCATTCACAAAACTAAGCAGAGCAGCAAAGCAAGCTAGCTAATCACTAGCTCCGCCGCTTCTTCTTGCTCTCCGGCAGCAAAGCTAGCTAGCTCCACTTCCTTATCCAAGCCTTCTCTCTGCCTCCCAACCTTCTTTGCTCCTAATCAAGGGTTAAACTACCTACCTAAAAGGAATGGGCAGCTTGGGCACCAACCCCACGTCCTTCTCCGCCTTCCCCGACGACAAGGCGGCGTTCGAACCGCTCAACCCCGAAGATGTCCGTGCATACCTCCACAAGGCCGTGGATTTCATCTCCGACTACTACACCAACGTCGAGTCCATGCCTGTTCTCCCTAACGTGAAGCCGGGATACCTGCAAGACGAGCTCAGCGCATCCCCGCCGACTTACTCCGCGTCGTTCGACGTCACCATGAAGGAGCTCAGGACCTCCGTCGTCCCCGGCATGACGCACTGGGCTAGCCCCAACTTCTTCGCCTTCTTCCCCTCGACTAACAGCGCCGCTGCCATCGCCGGTGATCTCATCGCCTCAGCGATGAACACCGTCGGATTCACGTGGCAAGCCTCGCCTGCAGCCACCGAGATGGAGGTCCTCGCTCTCGACTGGCTTGCGCAGCTCCTGCGCCTACCCACCACCTTCATGAATCGCACCAGCACTGGTCGTGGGACCGGCGGTGGCGTCATCCTCGGAACGACGAGCGAGGCAATGCTTGTCACGCTAGTAGCCGCCCGTGATGCAGCACTACGATGGAGTGGCTCTGTCGGCGTGTCTGACATCCCACGCTTGGCTGTGTACGCTGCCGACCAGACCCACTCCACGTTCTTCAAGGCATGTCGCCTCGCAGGTTTCGACCCTGCCAACATCCGCTCCATCCCTACCGGGCCGGAAACCAACTATGGGCTCGACCCGAGGAAGCTTCTTGAGGTCATGCAAGCTGATGTTGATGCCGGTCTCATGCCACCATATATTTGCGCCACCGTGGGCACCACATCTTCCAACGCCGTCGACCCGGTGGGCGCCGTTGCCGACGTTGCCGCCATGTTCAATGCGTGGGTCCACGTCGATGCTGCATATGCTGGCAGCGCGTGTATCTGCCCAGAGTTCCGCCACCATCTTGACGGCGTCGAGCGCGTGGACTCCATTATCATGAGCCCACACAAATGGCTTCTCACGTGCCTCGATTGCACATGTCTCTACGTCCGTGACGCTCACCGACTGAGCGACTCGTTGGAGACCAACCCGGAGTACCTCAAGAACGATGCCACCGATTCTGGCGAGGTCACCGATCTTAAGGACATGCAGGTCGGTGTCGGGCGACGCTTCCGTGGGCTCAAGCTTTGGATGGTTATGCGCACATATGGTACTGCAAAGCTCCAAGATCACATCCGAAGTGACGTTGCCATGGCCAAGATGTTTGAAGATTTCGTCCGTGCCGATGACAGGTTTGAGGTGGTCGTACCGAGGAACTTTGCTCTTGTGTGCTTCAGGATCAAGGCAACTGGAGCCATGACGGAGAAGGATGCTGACGAGCTCAACCGCTTGCTAATGGAAAATCTGAACAAGACAGGCAAGGCTTATCTTGCGCACACGGTGGTCGGTGACAAATTTGTGCTCCGTTTCGCCGTTGGGTCATCGCTGCAGGAGGAGAGGCATGTGATAAGTGCATGGGACCTCATCAAGAAGACTACCGGCAGTATTATGGATTAAGTACACGGACCTACTGTTCAAGGAGCTACACAAATCCCTATATTTAGGGTGCAATTATTCTTTCAGTTTTTTTCTTTGATTCTGATTATTATTTATTTGGACATGTGGTTCTTATTCCTTTTTGTTATCTATACCGAGTGAGGGTCTATATATAGCAGGCCGGTACCAAAGAAATTGATTATAGACTGTAAAAAGGCTTTTTTCTTATATTGAATAAACATGAGATAATTTTTTGTATTTGTTACTGTACTCTGCTAGCAAGGGGCGAATGCATGCCCATGCATCTCGATCAAGAAATATACATTGCACTCAGTTGCACTCAGTTGGTTTTTAGGTTTTTAAGTGTGTTCTCATCTTTACATTAATTAAATGGTCCTATCTATATGGCATACAATGCCATCTCCAAAGTCCAGATCGAGCTTATACTTGCATGTCTGAATTAATGGTACTTGCACCACAGCATAAACAAAGCGAAAACACCGGGTTAGAGTTTTCACAGGACGTAAATAATTAACTGATGGGTTTAATTTACGTCCAACGTTTGATGCGGATTTGCAAATGAGGGAACGATCGACAAGTAATTTCATATTTAAGTATGAATGCAGCTTGATTAAAGCTTTGAATCAAACAAAGCAAAGCAGAAATACAAGTGGCCAAGTGGGAGTACTAGAGTAGGACAGTACTACAGTAGTAAGCGACTGTTCACTGAATGGCACTTGCAACCAGTCACCCATCCGTCACCCACCTGAAATTATACATCAGATGATTCACTCGTGGGATTAGCTCTTTTTTCCAGTAGGTTATTGCAGTCGGTTGTTTGGTTTGGGTTTTGTTTACATTGGCTTGAGTTTTAATTATTTTATGACGGTGTTTATTTCATTTGTATATCGTGATAGGTTATAGTTGAGACAATATTTGTTCTGAGAAGATACTGAAGTTGTTCGGTGGGTGATTGTGATGTCCTTACAAATTTCGGCATCGGTATAGCCCGTGTTGGTTGTGTGAGCCCTTTGTAACCACTTATTTTCTATGTTGAAACCGTAAAATTTCTACCATAACGCTCACATGGGCCGAGCAATAAAGATCTCACTCGCTCGCTCACTTACCCGTTTTTTTCTCTCCCTTGACAGTTAGTTTAGAAATAAAAATGGCTATCATTTTTTTGTCGAAATTTTTTGTTAAATAAAAAATGTTCGCATATTTTAGAAAATGTTGTGACTTAAAAATCATGAATTTGAAAAATATTCAGGATTAAAAATATTCAGGAATTTAAAGCAACGTTCACTAATTTGAAAAAGAGTGTACAAATTGAAAAAAAATCACATATTAATTTTTTCATGAATTTTTAAAAAACATTGTGGATTTAAAAAAAATATTTTAAAATAAATATCATAAATTAAAATGTGCAAAATAAAAAAGGGAAGAAAAAGGGATAAAAGAAAAAAAAAACAAGCAGGAAAATAAAAAACAAAAGAAAATAGAAAAGAAAGAAAAAACAAGGAAATACAGTTTCGAAACAAAAATCACCAACCGGCCCACGGCTAGATGTGTGTTACTCTCAACTATACAAACAGGTGTTCTCTCCGCAAAAAAAAAAACCTTGCAAACAGGGCACACAGTGATCCCGCAGCCCGCGATGCACGCACGCTTCTAATCTGGGCAGCTTATTCATGAATGAGTGGCAAGTACTCCCTCCGTTCTAAAATAATTGTCTCAACTTTAGTGTAGCTTTATACTAAAATTAATACAATGTTAAGACATTTATTTTAGGATAAAGAGAGTACTTTGGTAGCAAGTTTTTGCAAACTGTGAACCAAAGAGATGGGCTAGATCTTTATTCACTACGTAGGCACATATACGTAACTCAAGCAATAAAATCAAGTACCTAGATGATGGATTCCTTTCCTCCATCTTGGCGTGGGGGTACCCGTGGCCCTTTGCTAGATCTGGACTCTGATATACGCAAAAACTGCATATCTCAGATTCTTTATAATATAATTCATGATAAGGATTCCACCAGGCTAATTATCTCTACTCCTAATTGCTCACTTGGTAGAATAGCTTTCAGGTTTTTTTTCAATCGGTTTTTTTTTTCATCTCCCCCCACCCCTAATGCACGGACCCAAAAAAACCAATCACACAGGAAACAAAAAAACATACAACGCCGCTCCCCTCGATCCCCTCGATCACGCTCCCCTCGATCGCCTCCAACATGCAACCTCGCCGCCGCCGCCGAGGTACGGGATCGCCGTCGTCTATCCGAGGTACGGGGTCGTCGCCGAGTCGAGGTGCGGGATCGCCTCCATCGCATACCTTCCCAGGCCACGCCCCTCACAATTTCTTCCCCTAACCCAGCTAGGGTTCTCACCAGCCGCCGCTTCATGGAAGGAAGAAAAAGAGGGGGTCGTCGAGGCTGGACGCCGCCGTGAGGATGATGGCACCCATGCGTGCGATGATGGCATGGTCGCGGAAAAGGGTTGTCTTCCCGGGGAGCGGCGCGCTGGCCGCCGTCTCCATCCGCGGCCTCGCCAACAAGATAGGTACGCCGCCGCGCCCTCGACGTGCTCCCTACTCCCGTGTACGTATGGTGAAGTCTGTATCGCTTATCTTGCCACCATATCTCTCTCTCTCTCTGGTCTGCAACGACTCTCTAAGGCGGCACATGCGGGTGGCAGCGACATCTTAGCGAGGGGTGGCAACCGCCGACAGGTGTGCGCCTGAGCCAAGGATCGTGCTCCTGTTAGACATGTACGTACATGTATTGCTTCTGTGTTATCAGTCGGGACTCGTTCCTTTGGCAATCTAATGTGCGTGGTCCTTAATGCTTAATCTACACCACGTTAGCAATCCAATTGTGTGTGCCTGTATTTCTGTGGAGGCATCTATTGTTGTGTGTTTCCGACTGGGGCAATCAATCAAGCCCATCTGGCTGGAGAGCAATTGGTAAGTCGCAGTAATCATCCTCACGAGCTAATCTTGATGTGGGCCAGGGACGACACATGACCCACTCATCTCTGTGATTGCCCGGATGATGTATTGTGTTTATTATGGTTGCACTTGTCAACTTGGTAATTGAATTTCATGTGTACAAGAAATCATTTTCTTGATGACAACTACGCGAGGTATTCCTATTATTCTTGTTTTCTATATTTTGTGCTTGTTTAATTTATTTTATCTTATATTGTTGCCAGGCTTCAGTATTCTGAATTAATCTCTGAGTCATGTTAAAATGAGTCTAATAAAGAACGGTTTTATGGAGACCTTTGTAAGTTAATTAAGTACCTTAATGTGGTGGCCATATATATACTATGATTCGGCTTGCTAAGATGTTATCCTGAATTTTCATTTACTTCCATGAATTGAATTTTAGTTGTAAGTTTTGTTCTCAGTGGTTAATATATGAGAGGGCTTATTCTGAAGATGCATTTCTCTTGTTGCATTACTTCGTCCTTTTCCTTGGCCGGTGAAACTTTTTATCAACATTGCATGACTTAAATGTGACGGCATTAGGAGTATCACCTTAAGTGTAGTAATCGAACCGAATATACACAAAGAGAGGGGGGGGGGGGGGGGGGGCTGTGATGGAATGAATATAAAATTAATTCTTGGATAGTTGTTTACACCCTGTTTTTGTATTACAGTTATGGTCTTCTCCTTCCTTTTGAAGAATCAATCCTGGGAGGCAAATGGGAGATCTATATTTCTCTACATGGAATATGTGGTGCTTGCCCATGGATCTGTATCAAAATCTTGCAATATCACAGGGGAATGTACACAATGCAGAGGTCAAACCATGCTGATGAAATCGCAGAGGACACCTTTTCGTATATTGTCTCAGGTGAGCTAGACATTCTACTGCAACGTTGTGTTTTCTGTCATTGTGTAACTTGGTTAACACTGTCTTTTTGTCTATGGTACACAAATCTAAAATAGTTGCTGGCTAATCCTCCTTCACATGCATGTCTCGGTATTTAAATAGGTTCATAGTTCCCCTGGAGAGATATCAAAAGTTCATGGGTTTTATATGGACGGAGCAGAGCACTACACTATGACTCTAATGTTCAGCGAGATGATATTGGTCAGTGTACATTGGTGCTGTGAAACAACCAGTGGAAGAATTATATTATATCTTATGAAATTATTGATGCAAATATAGTGTTGGCAAGGTCTGAAAATTATTGATGCAAACTGGACTATATTTGAAGTTGTAATTGATCTGAATCACCTTCCCATGTTAGTTGCACCTTATATGAATTTCGTTCTTGCAGTTTTTCCCGTGATTTCCATATAATTGGCTTTGTAGAAGCCACTACATCAAATTAAGGAAGTGCAACCTCCTTTCCTGACCAAGTTTGTTATATTTTGTTCATCGGAAGTCCATGTAGATAGTTAGGACCGATAGAGTGACATACATTTGCTTGAGGTTTTGAATTATACTGTTTGATTAATGTTTACTCACAAAAAGTAGTGGCAAACCTCTGGTTGAGTAGTAGGCTCCTGTTTTTACTCAAAACCCCGAATTACCAGAAATGTGGTAGCTTATTGCGATATGTTCTACATGATAGAAAACGTTGATTTACTTTTGTCTTGTGATTGCTTCAAATATCCGATATTGTTTCCCCATAAAAAATATTGTTTGGGTTGCATAACTTGAAATATGCTATTATTTTCCTATATTCAAGATATTGCTGATATAGGTTGGAGCTCAGATCAACCCAATAGATATATGGGTACTTAGGTTTCAGACTTCAGTAATTGAAAATTTTATTATTTTCCCGATATATGCTATCTTACTTTAAAGAACGGTAGCTGACGCAGCCTATCGTTTGCTTTTCGTAAATTATTCTGTACAATTTCTATCTACAATCATAAAAAGTTGGTCTGGTCTACAAGATAAATATTTAGGTAGCTGGATTTCAGAGATTAATATTATTGCATTGCCAAGTTCATTAGTTAATATATCGAGATATATATGACCAGGTGCCCTCATAAGGACCGATGGTAGATTGCAGAGGCGTTCCAGGGGACGAGGTGGAACTCACGATTTCCAAGCTTGGCTTGTCATTTGCTTTTCCTAAATTGTTCCATACAATTTATATCTACAATCATAAAAAGTTGTTCTGGTCTACAAGATAAATATTTTGGTACCTGGATTTCAGAGATTAAAAATATTACATTGCCAAGTTCATTAGTTAATATATTGAGACATATATGACCAGGTGCCCTCATAAGGACCGATGGTAGACTGCAGAGGCGTTCCAGGGGACGAGGTGGAACTCAAGATTTCCAGGCTTGGCATGTCCAATCAGATCGTCACGGCGCTCAAGACAAAATCATTGCGACACGATGTTTGCCAAAGCTTTGTGCCGCTGGCACCCGTATACCATGTTTTCTCTGCGGTGGAGCACATGTGTTGTACATTTTTTCTGTCAAATCATATTTGCTTTCATTCTCACGTTCTTTTATGTATGCAATTTTCTTGAGGTCCATGATTTTTTTGCTGGGATCTATTTAAACTGAATTACTTATTTCTAGAGTTCCTTCTACAGAGGTAGCTGGTACACATGGAGTTATTGAAACACGGTTAGAAACACTCGCAATATTAGCCACATAATATTGACACATACTATTGTTTTACTGCAAGATTATTGTAGATACTTCTATTTTGTGCCAAGTTATAAGCATGTATGAACAACTGATAAACTGCACATATTGAGTGACTGTCATGTCCAGTTGGATGTTTTGCCTCATTTTTACTCCATAATTGCTTACTCTTGATTTAGCAAAATAGATTTGATGTAGATATTGCAGAATAATAGGGTAGAAAGGTACATTTTGCATATGGAAGTGGGCATGGTGCAGGTACTGCAAAGGCAGGAATGGGAGAAAGACATCGGTGTTTGTCGTCAGACACTGTTGAAAACTACATGTTCATCATGCTTGCCATGTATGTTCAATAGATTAAACAAAAGCATGTAACCATTATTGGTATTTTCGCAGCAACGCACGTTGAAGTTAAATAATGCCTTGATGTAACTATGCACTCTACAACACCATCGACATTAGATTTTGGCCCTCTTTTTGCCGATGATACGGTTGAGCAACTATACCTATGTTGAATTTTTGTTTTCAATGATTAAGCTATGGAAGAGATTTCGATAACAGTTATACTTGATACACATGCAAGTTCAACATACTGATTTCCTACAGAGTGGTAAAGATGGCATCATACTGCAGGTTAGTTGGGATACATACTTGAGAACTTTATGTAAATAAGACATCAAACTGCAGGTTTTAGCTACAATATGTAATAGAGAATATGAAAAGTTGTATACCTAGCGAATCTAGGTTTCTTATTCTCTTAGGGAATAAGATAGCATGAGTCTTTTCATTGATGAGAGTTGTGTCAAAAAATTATGATAAGATTTTTTTTACCGTGTGATAAATTGGAAAATAGCACGACAATTTCCAGGCTGAAAACATGAAAATGTTGTCTTGGAATGATCGTCACTCTTGATTTTGAGCTCCTCTTTTGTTTCTAAGGAGGGCGACGAAAGAAATGTAATAGAAGCATTGTTGCCCAACTCCCAAGGTTGCATTTCAGTGGTGTGATGACATATAGTGGTGTTATTCACAACATGAAAGCCTGCAATAGATTCAGGTCATTGGTGATTTACCAACATGGTGAAATTTGCTTCCACAATGTACTTGATCTTCTTCCTGGGCAAAGGAAAGTCTCGAGAAGAAGCAAAACTGACCGAGCTACTCAACCTACTCAACGAGGATCAGAAGGATGACCATGATGGGGGAAGAAAAGATGGTTATCACCATGGGACAAGATGACCATGACAAACCCATGTGATGTGCCTGAGGATCCTAAGGTATATGTTAGACAGAATAAATGTTGAAGCATTAGAATATGTATGGCCCCGTTGCAAGGCACATGATTATCACCTTTTAGTTTTCATCTTCCAAAACCAGTATGTTTTTTGCTACGCTTGGTTTGACCCAACAATGGCAATATGTTGACCTCAAGAAAATCATAAGAAGCATTTATTTGAATGGTCCGATAGCCGAAAATTCAATAGTTGATGAACAAACACCTACATATGAGCATTTTCAATCCATAAAAATAACAAATGACAAGCATAGTGAGAGATAGCTTATCATGTCACAATGAAACTCTATGGAGGATACAGAGTAATGACATGAAAGCTAGAGCAAGTAGTAGACCGAGATAAAAGAGGGTGAATGAAGAGCAAATTATTTCTTGTTGCTGGGGTGCAAGAAATAAGATGTGTGTCGAGAAAATTTAGAACCAATGGACGAAGAGATAAAGCAGTAGGGATAAATACAACCAGACAACATTGGCATCTTATTCCGTGGCTATCTTTTCTTTACATGTGAAATTTTGCATGCATTATGTTTCTATATGTAACCACTAAAATTTCAAAAAGCCCGTGGCAACGCACGGGCATTCTACTAGTTTCCCTAATGCTATGCTCGCTGAGTAGGGCACCAGCTATCAATATCGGCACCAATCACGAGCATAACTATAGATCATCAACTGATTTTCTATTTAAGCGGCTGCATATAGTCATGTGCACAATACTATCTCCTGGAAGGAGAGACGAACAATAACGTATATAAAAAGCGAAAGTGCTCTTCTGCTCCCGAGCTCAAATGAGCTCGGTGAACAGTAAATTCGAAAAAATTCGAAAAAAGTTACTAAAAAACTGATTTTTTTTTAGATCAACATTGACAAAAGTTATAATAGTGTGCAAAAATTTGGCATGAAAGAACATTCCTACAAGGCGTGGAAAAAAAAAATCGATACTTTGAAAAAGCGCATTTTCAGAGTATATAAAAAGTTTATTTGCCATTCGTAGGTTCGTATAGCTGAAGTAGAACTACAGTACTCTTGACACTTCCGCTAGCATTGGTTGGACTTCAGCAAGCGTCGTAATAGTTAGTTCAGTTGGTACATGATTCAACTATACTATCTTCACTATCTGTGTAAGATAGTTAATTTAGACTATACTATCTTAACTATCTGTGTAATTCCCAATATAGATCTTGGTCACATCAATATGAAGGTTTGCCAAATCAAGACTGACTATCCAAATATAACAAGAGGAACCATCAAATTACTAGACGCATACTGAAGTTTGGAGCCATGGACAACACATGAAAAACTAATTCAGCCAAAAACCATTTGAACCGAGGCAGCCGAGGAAGAAGCGCCATCCATGATCTGGCCCAGCATGCTGTTCTTCTCCTCGTCGGTCCACGAGTGTGGCCGCGTCACTATCTCCCAGTCCCAGTACCCCTTGTCACGAACGTGCCCTTCCTTGAACACGGCAACACACCGCAGCGCCGTGCACACTCCCATGACAAACCTGACAAGGTAAACCTGCCTCCGCGTCCCCTCGAAACCCACCATCACGAAGTCCTTGAGGCCATGGTGCCTAGTCACGGCAGTCCCCCAGCTGATCTCCTCACCGGGTTCCTTCACGCAGGCGGCGACGTGCATATGAAGGGTCTCGAGGGAAGGGGCCGTCTCGAGGAGGAGCCGGGGCCACGACACGTCCCAGGAGGAAGGCACGTCGGCGACCAGTAGCCTTCTCAGGTTAGGCGACAGGGATGATGGGTAGCTCCACGGCACGATCCACCTCTCCGGTCCGGTGAATCGGATAATGAGGCTAGCAATGTCCGGCGTCCGTCCGATGAAGCAGTGCAGCAGCATCCTCACCGGCGGCTGGGCATCGAAGAACCAGGCGAGGTTACACTGGTTGAGGCGGGGAAACGAGGTGGACTCGAAGAACACCCTGGTACCGAGGGAGGCCAGCCTCTCGAGCACTGGCGGAGCGTCGGCGGGACAATCCCGGGCCTTGGCCCCCCCTTCCTACAGCAAAATTTATCAAATATACTTATATTTCTGCTAATCGGTCCACTAATTCTCCGGCAGCTCTGATCACCCTAGGCTTTTTTATATCATAAACTTATTTTGGCCCCTCCTACTATTTGATTCACGCTCCGCCACTGCTCTCGAGGCCGGGAAGGGCCCTCATGCGTATCATCTTCGGGAACTCGCACCTGTCGACGACGAGCTCCCTGAGCCGCGACATGGGGGCGTCGACCGTCAGGATTTCGGTTCCGCGGCAGAGGCAGCCCACGAGATGCAGCACCTGCACCTGCGGGCAGGAGGCGAGGACGGCCTCATAGGCCGCGACAGTCACGGATTCCGGCATGTCTTGCAGGACGAGCTTGGTGAGCGCGCCGTGCTCGTGCAGCGGCGGGAGCACGGTGCAGCATCCGAGCTTGAGCTTCCGCAGGCGCGACGCGCGGGGACGCTCGCAGAGGCCGTGGCCGGGGAAAGCGTGGGCGACCGCCTCCGTGTAGAACGGTGCGGCGACGGCCTCGAGATTGCTGACCCCCCAGTCGTCGATGGCCTTGGCGACGAGCCGGTTGATGGGGCCGCTGTTGTTGTGAGCGGAGAAGAACTGGAGGCCCAGCCTGCGGAGCCTCCGGGGAGCGTCTGACAAGAGGCGGCTCTGGACGAAGCTGGTCAGGGCGCGCATGGCGCGGCGCTCGTACCTCATCAAGTGAGCCGCGACCCTCTCCATCGTGGCGTCGTGGAGCCTGAGATGGGAGGGCCCTACCTCCATGTCCATGGATTGCTGGAGCCACCGGCAGTAGCGCTCCGGGAGCACGTCGAAAACACTGATGTCCAAGGCGGGGAGCTCGGGAGGAAGGCGGGACCAGCGCCTGGACAGCAACGCGGTGCCGAGCGCCGTGCGGGTGTCGACGCGGCGCAGGATGAGGAGGAGGAGGTCATCGGGGAGGGCGCTGATCCTGTCCTCGCCGCCGCCGCGGACCGCCTGCGGCAGCCGCCGGCGTGAGACCCGACCCGTCCGGCGCCCGCTGGCCATGGCCCATGGGTAAACTGCGCGACGTACGGATCGAGTAACGTCGCTGTCTCGCTGTCGCGGACGATTATCCGAAGCCTGTTTTGAAATATATAATTGCAATCCCGTACGTGTAGGGCATGTAGTTGTTGTAGCAATTGAATTCTCTGCGTATTGTTGTGATACGGCTCAACTTTTGTAAGAGTACTAGGAGAATGCCCGTGCGTTGCCACGGGCTCTTATAATATTTTATAAGTTATAGATAACGCATGTTAATTTTCCTACGTAGAGACAATATAACTCTCTCTCTCTCTCTCCCTCTCAACATGGATCTCTCTCTGCTTGAACAGCAAAAGCGAAATGTAGCAGCAACAAAGAAATTCATCTCTCTCTTACTCTTTTTCTAGCAGACGTCTCTTCCACAAGGATCTCTCTGTCACTCCATGCTCTATGTACCAGCAGCAGCGCCACGAACGTCAACAGTAGTGTAGCAAGTGGTGGCACAAGTAGCAACATCCTAGAACCAAAAATCTTTACCTCTCCCACATCTCTCGCTTCGTCTCCTTGCCCGTATTCAGCGCCGCTATACCCCGCTCCAGTGTCGTGCTGTCCCTACGCACGGGCTGTCTCCGCTGCCCTTCCCCGCTCGAGTGACGCTATCCCTGTCCGAAATACTTTGATATCTACATTTCAAAACAAGAACATGTGCTATCTTCATCGATAAATAAACAATAAAATAGCAGAGGACCAAACCCAAATAATCCAGAATGAATGTTTGCAGATCATTTATAGGCACAATGGCATTGTCTACAAACCATTGTACTGCTACCACTTACAAATATTCAATAACAATTCTCAAGCATGTAGTACATTTATTATTATAGGATACCTTATACAAATGGCTTTCTAAAGGGTTTCATACACTCTTGTTGATGTGTAAGTAGATCAAATGAAATGATGTACACTCTTGTTGATGTGTAAGTACTACAAGAACGGATTAACTGATGTACGTGTTGAAAAAAGAAATTTACTATCTCTCAAACGAAATGAGGTTTTTGAACTCCTATATAACAAAGTTCCATTGATGCCAAAGGGGGTTTCCGCAAACGATGGGAAGCAGAATAAAATTAGAAAAAAACTAAAAGAGTCAATCTATCTTAGTCAAGGAGCTAGCTCTGCCACAAAGGGAGGCACTGGCAAAATCTATATACAAAAGAGGAGTTCCGAGCAGAGCGGACATTCAAATTAAGTTTTCCTATGACACCAAGAACGCATACTTCTTTACTTCACGAATTCTTGCTGAATATCACAGCAACCACCGCCAAGAAATCATCCTGACATCTCCCCAGATTTTCCACTTGCAAAAAATATGCTATCAGACTAAATAGAAGAATCTGCAAGATCCTCTGTTGTCTCTAAATTTCATAGCGGACCGCAAGAACAACAAGTAATAATTAGCAAATACCCTATCTAGGCGTTAAAGGAAGTTGGATTGTCCCCACATTTGTATTTCTATGATGCTATATTTTCTATAGATGCAACAGGAATTTCCAAGAAAAAAATAATTGGAACAAAAAATTGTCATAACAGGAAATATTTCTTATCGGATCCAACATGAACATCTATATAAACAAGATCAGGACCATGACCAATTCACATATATCAAGTTTCATTAGAGAGGTAAAACTTCATTATACCAAAAAACCTTTTAATTTTACTCCATAGGTCTTACCATAGATATGACCACTGTACCAGCATCCCTCCGATAAAAAGCAATCTGTGGCTGAAACCTCAGCCCTGTAAGGACATAGTCATCTAGCTATTCTTCTGACTTCTCTCCTAAAAATTGCACGTGGTTGGATAGCTATTGCACCTGAAGACACTCCTGCAATCATGAATTTAATGCCTATAAGTCCAAAAATATGATGCATGGCAGCAATTTTAATGCTCTCAGTGGAGATCTTTTTGTAAGGAAGAATAATGGTACCATTAAAATTTTGCATGCTATACTTCCTATTCGACAATTCAATATCAACGAAAAATATCTCAGCAGAATAAGTTTCTAGGTTGCTTAAGGAGAATAGTTTATAGGAACACAATATTGGGAACTTAGATATTCGGAATCAAAATTCAAGCTGCTGCAACCAAAATTTTGGAATGTGTCAACTTGATACTGTCTAGCGAAAATGCTGAATAAAACAGTAGCTTCCGTAAGTTACAGAGAAGAACCAAACAAATGAATGTAATTTAATTGTCCATGGCCTATCAAAAACCAGCAAAGAGAAGACCCATTATCACAATGTCCTGTTTGGGCTTCCATTATGAACAAATGAAAAGAATCTACTTCAATACATCTCAGGAACTTCGTTATAGTGGATCATCCTCAGAATAAAATCATCATGTGCTGCAAAACAAGAAAAATGGTTGTGTATTTTCACCTATAAAACTGGTGTCAAATTATGTAGCTTGATCTCACACAAAATGATAGACAAAAATCCATGCACCACATGCTCGTGTTTGTTGAGCTATCACAAAATGATATGCTTCTATGACAACACCTACTGCCTCATTTGAACACTTCGTGACATTAGTAATAAAGAAACAAATCAATAGAAGATATATGTGGAAAATGACCTGAATGGAAAATTTAAATATATATGAATCAATGCTGCTACCTGAAAGTGTGTCATGCAAGTAGATATTGTTCCAACACCTACTGACTCATTTGAACACATCTTGACAATATAGTCTGATAAGAACAAAATTCAATATTACAAGTGAAACACTTTTTGAAATTTTTCTCATGTAGCTTTGTTTCTGTTTCCTACGAGCATCAAGGCATACCGTTGTTTTTGCATCAACGTCTGAACTTTGTCATGTTAATAAAATGAACAACTTTGTATTTCTATGACATACTCCCTTTGTTGGAACGAAAATGTATAACAAGTGACCAAATGAAAGCACCATTTGTGAAAAGAGAACATATAGCACCTCGCAAAAATATAATATTTCTTATTCGTCTGTTTGTTTGTGATTTTTGTACAGTAAAATATTTTTGTTTCGGGGTAATTACAAAATCATAACCATGCACTGCCGATTTTGAGTACAGTCGGATTGTATCAATGGTCAGTACTACAGTCCACAAACTATGAATATAAGTTGGTACTTAGTATTAAAGTTTGGACCCCTCACCTATGTGCATGTCAGCTACAAAAGGAAGCCACTAATGCATATCATATAGTCTAATTTATAATAGTATAAACATAAATTGGAATGGGGATGAGGATGGACCCCTCACCTGCGCTTGCCTTCTGAACGACGTTGTTAATCGCTAGCATCCGTAGCTCCTCCTCACCCCTTCAAGTGGCAGAGTCCCGGAGAGGGCACCGCCGGGTGCTGGTGCCTGGCGGGAGCAGGCGAGGGACGCAGCACACAGCGGCAGCAAGCACATGAAACACACACACACACATATCAGCAATCAAGCATACATAACTATAGTACAGAAACTACAGTTTTCATAGTTCCGCAGGAGCTTAGAGAAACATGACCACACAAACACAAACAACATCAAAGATGGCTCTTCTTAGTCGGATCACGTCACAAAGATCAGCACACCAGCGTATGTCTTGGAGCTAAGTAATACTGTCTGCAACACCAAATATATGGAGGAAATAGTGGCATTGCAGCTATTCAGTAGTACTCACATAGGTGATCTCAAAGAGGTCGCAGTCAACATCTTTGGGCCGAACAAGAGTGAGGGTTCGATGAAAGAATATGGTGTGCAAGATGCCTGCAACATGTTCACACATGATATCATCATTAGGAACACAGTAAGGAGGAATGCAGTTGCTTGCAAAAATAGCACAGAATGCTGCTTACGACCTAATCCGTGAAATTGCACAAATAGGTGTTGTTATCTCACAGCAGAATAATGCAAACACTTGAGAAGGAATACACTTTATGCAGTGAACTTCACAAAAATGTTTAGGTAATCCCCTGAGCAACAAAATCAAGTGTTGACCTCCTGAACCTACAAAAATACTGCCTCCGTGCTTCAAACGAAGGTGTGTAAACTTTGTCTAAAGTCAAACGTGCAAAGTTTGACGAAGTTCAAACTTTGCACGGTTTGACTTTAGACAAAATTATTACGCCTTCTTTCCAAGCATGGAGGGAGTAGGTCAAATTACAGCCTGTGGCGGTTTAGGATGCCAGTTTGCTACAATATGGATGTGGTTTTGCCGTGCGTGCAGCTTATATCACCGCGTTTTCCAACAGTCGAGCAACAACCTAGTCAGTTATAGCAGATAAAGAAAGGTCCCTCCTTCAACATAATGAACTGATGTTTCATCAAATACTGAAGTTCTTACAAAATGAATCATCAGAAAAATATCCAATACGCTATGTAGAAAAAGGATTTTTATTTTGTTGTCATCATAGCAAAATTTGGTGATTTATAAGGTACATACTTGACAAACCAACATCCATGTCAGAGAAACCACCCCTCGAAGTTCGTCAAGGATATGCAAGGGGTGCATATCTGTTTGTACGGTACAAGGGTTGAATGGAGTTTTGTGTGTCTGCACGCGAGCGTACAAGTATGTCCGGGCAGAGGCAGGAGTTGGGGGGGGGGGGGGGGGGGGGGCAAAGTTGTAGAAGTACCTTCCACCGATTTGGTTGGGTATCAGTTTCAAGACAAACAATTTTGTTGACTGGATATTAATTATTACCATATCAAACCAATTTAATACTGAATACTACGATTGTGCTCTAAGATTGAGTATGAATATGCAAGCACAAGGGTACACAGTAATAAGAATGTCAAAACGTAAGCAAGCTGAGGAGAAGAGCAAAGAAGACAACCAACAGATGCACACTACAATACCTGGAACGCAAGCTTGGTCCTAGCCAAGTCCAAGGGGTAAGTGCACAAGACTGCAGCCCCCCCTGACGCTGAGCCTGCTAAAAGATCTACCACAGGTCCTGTGCCAAGTGTAGGGCAGTTACCCAAGATCCAACACCTGTATCGCTCATACGCCATATAATGTAATGCAGCATAAGGAACAATTCTTAACACACTGGCACCATTTCCCCTGAAGTAGTACCAAGACATGGTTAGCAAAAGATATTATATGCATCTTCTTCTGTAATACTTAATAGTGTACAAGTAATGAGCTGAATTGCAACATACTTGTAAAATCCCAAGACACCGTCATGTTTTCTCAGTTTATTCAAGGATTTCAGAAGTCCGAGAGACCTGAACTCATTTGTTCTAGTCTACAAGCAGAATAAGAAAGTAAGAATATGTTAGCAATCATAATCATTTCGAAACTTATAACTTGAATGAGAACATCTAAACCTCCCAAAATAGCACCATACGCAAATTAGGCAGGCAAAACTAATGAAACAGCTGGTAGTTACTGTGGCATCTTGCATAGACAAGACGAATGGAAGCAGACACTATCAATACTATGGAAGAGGAACTTGCTACCTGTCACATCAACAATAGCCTTCTTTACAAAAGATGAATAAAAGGATCCACCAAATGGCACCACAAGTTGCATGGAGAAGATCTCGGAATGCTGAGAAGATCTCTCATGCCCATATCTCATGTTTAATGGAACAACGTTAATATACCTAAGCATGCTTATTGTACAGAATTAGAAGCTCCTCTAGCACAGCCACACATCTGCAAGTCCGCAACTGACATGTGTGCCTTGTACATCGGTTTCACTGACACAGAACTAACTCATGTTCTATGTCAACAGAACTGATGCACAAAGCACACTTGCGCATCAGTCTCATTGAAATAGAACTCGTGTTAAGGGACGCGCAGTCACATTCACAGGCTTAGGAGAGGCGTGTCCTTCTCAATATGTACTAAGTAGCGTGTTATCACATTCACAGGCTTCAAGATCGCCTTTCGACTAACAATCTTGACGTTGACATATCATCATGCCTAAAGCCGCATACCGACGAAACTCCATGAACGAAATCTCTATCAATCCATGTGGGCGGAGGCGGAGAACGAACCTGTAGCAATATCTTGAGGCGCTGAGCGGCGCGATGGCGGTCTTGGAGAACGCACCGGCGAGTCGGCGACTCCGCCGGCAATCATCTCCTTGGCGAAGACGGGCATGACGTCGAGCGCGCAGAGGTCGACCCGGGCCGCCGCCACGGCAGCCGAGCCCTGCGAGGGGGTACCCATGCCGACGGCGCGCTCCTTCCATCCAAATCAAGCACCCCCGGAGCGAAGAATATCCTCCTGGGGCGCCGGCCCGAAGGATCCCGCCGGACTGGCCACGCGCGCCGTGGTCCGGTCCAGTCCGGTCAGGTCGGCCTTCCGGCCCACGACTCCGCCGCCGCCGCCGGATTTGACCGAGGCGACGACCTGCCACGGCCACGGGGGTCGATTGCGGTTTGCTCTTGCTCCTTTTTCTCGAGATGTGTATATAAAATACTAAATGAATCTCCCACGGATCTGCGACGGCGGCCGTGGGGATCCGTGATGGAGGTGGCGTATCCGCGACGGCGGCGGCAGCCCGGGCGAAGTGGCGAGGAGAGCAGATTGAGGCCGCTGGTGGGAGGAGAGCAGATTGTTTTTTTCGTTTCTGATTGTGAAACCGGTGGACGAAGGTGTGAGAGCGGGTTGAGACAGAAAAAAAAACGGACGAAAAAAAACCGGGGGGGGGGGGGGAGACGAAAAAAAATCGAGAAAGGAGCTACCAAGTGCCCTTAACTAGCAAAACGGCCCATGCGTTGCAACGGAAGACAAAAATCATAATCTTCAATGACATGACCAAATTTTGCTGCATCATCAAGATATACTATCACTCTTATTTTTGTGAAATCGTGCATAATTTTTTAAAATCATGAACATTTGTTTAAACTTGTGAACATATTTGAGATCGTGTACATTTTACAAATTCACCAACATTTTGTAAAATCTGGAGCATTTTTTGAATTCATGAACATTGTAGACTATTTTAAATATATTATTAAAAAATGTGACATTTTTTAAAACATTTTTGTTGAAGAGGCGAACATGTCTAGAGTAGACAAAAAAAATTCGAAATTTTCGGAACAATTTTCGAAATTTATGATTTTTTAAAAATGCATGATCTTTTTTGAATCAGCGAATATTTTATGAATCAATAAACTATTTTTTTAATTTACGAAAAGTTTCTGAATTTTTAGGAATTTTTCTAATTCATGAAATCTTTTGAATTGGCCAAATTTTGTTCAATTTCATTAACAATTTATAATACTTGAACTTTTTAATAAAAGATGAATGTGTTTTGATTTCCCGAAAATTTGTGAACATTTATTAAATATGCGGACATTTTGTTAAAATCGTCAACATTTTCTGAATTATTAGACATTTTATTTGAAAATTTTCATTTTGTTATTTTTAGACACTTTTGTGAATTCAAAAATTATTTAAATTTAAAAAATAGGAAAAGAAAAACGAAATTTACGAACAGGTCGCTTATTCATGGGCCGGCGCAAATAGGTGTGTTGTGTCTTCTCCTAGCGCGCAGAGCGCAGTATAGGAGGTTCCGATTGTATGGGCCGGCCCAGTCTGAGAATTTTCTGCGTGAAACGATTTTTATCACTTATAGGTGGCATAGGTGGTTAATATTTTTCAACTTTAGCGGCAATTTATATGACGTACGGGCAGAAGCACTCCGTCCTTTATTAGTAGGTATATATATTTTTTTTCTTACAAGGCAAGTTCTATCGGAAATTTACTTTGGCTCATAGGTCTTTTTTTTAACACAGTACAGAGACGCAAGTGCTCATATATACGCACATACACTCACTCCCTTAGAACGTACACGCACATCATATCCCTATTAGCATCTTTGAGAGACTGAGTCGGCATATCATCTTGAGATTTATGAAGTCACCGTCGGTGCCTCGTCGTCAACGGCAACGCCCTCCCACTGAGTGCGCATCGCCGGAAATCCTGAAATAAATCCAGGAATAATGCGAGCACCAAGACTTGAACCCTGGTGGGCTGGGGATACCAATGTCCCTCTGACCATCGAACCACAGGTTGGTTCGCAATGCATCCATTGTTTAAGGACACCGATATTACCCGAACATTCGATCTGGGGACCTCCCAGACCGAACCTCTCGTTCGGTAGGAGAACTCCCCCCCCCCCCCCCCCCCCCGGAACAACCCCGTTCGCTACGAGAGCCCCTACAACGCGAATTCTCCATCGCCCTACGGTCCTTCTTTTCCCCGTGAAAATGAAAACGTAAAAAAGCCCATTAGTGAAACATAATAAAAAGCCCAAATTTGGTTTTTCTTTGCCATGACAAATAAAAGCCAAGTCTTTAAAAAGCATAAAATTGGCATGAAAAAAATCATCATTAGTTACAATATGCAAAAGTAGAAAATTGGAATGGCAAAAATCATCATTAGTTACAAAATTTCCAGAATTGCCATGGCAACAAACTTATGTTCACAAAATGTCATGGCAAAAGAAATACAAATGAATAGAATGAGCATTACACAAACTAAATTTGCCATCTACATTAAAGCAAATTTGCCATGTCAATGAACAGTAAAATCGATATGGCAAAATTAAAAAGATTTGTTTTGACACGGCAATTAAAAGAAAAAAATCATGGTAATTAAAAAGAAAAATTTTGCATGGCAAACTAAACAAAAAATAGCCATGTGAACATCAATATTTCTCATGGTAGAAATAGTGTACATTTTGCCATGGCAAAAATGCAGTAAATTTTGCCACAAGAATAAATTAAAAACTGACATCGCTACACGAGTAAAATTACCATGCTACATAGTATAATTTGCCATGTTGTGCAAATCTAAATTTGACATCATATTTGAATTAAGATTACCATGGCAAATAAATGTAAAATTTACATGGCAAATAAAAGTAAAAAATTGCCATGGCAATAAAAGTTAAAATATTTTCCATGGTGATTTAGGTAAATCTTTCATGTCAATTAAGGTAAATTGGCCATGGAAAAAATAAAGTAAAATTTCAATGGCAATAAAAGTTAAAAATTACCATGGTGATTTAGGTAAATTTTCCGTGTCAATTAAAGTAAATTTACCATGGCAAAATAAATTAAAAATTGCCATGGCAATAAAAGTTAAAAATTTCCATGGAGATTTAGGTAAATTTGCCAAGCCAAAATCAAAAGTTAATTTGATTGCCATGATATTTTTACTA
The DNA here is from genome assembly GCA_039707655.1 of Elymus sibiricus. NCBI lineage: Eukaryota > Viridiplantae > Streptophyta > Magnoliopsida > Poales > Poaceae > Elymus > Elymus sibiricus. The sequence goes on from CM077665.1 coordinate 507,859,186, forward strand.
TGAACATGAAGACACAAAAAATGTGGATTAAAATTTGCCATTGCAAAGTAGGTACTTTTGCGGTCGTGATGAATGCAAATTTGTCATGGCAAGTGAAAGACTACATTTGACATGGCAATAAAAATGAGGAATTTGCCATGGCAGTGTAATTACAGTTGCCATGTCAACACAAAGATGAAAATGCAATATAGTGGATTGACATGGCAGAAACAATCCGTAAAGAATGAATAGCAATCTGCCATGGCAACTATTTACTAAACAATAGCTATCATGGCAACTATGTACTAATAATTTGTCGTGGTATATCAAAAATCATATAGTGGTAAAAAATTCCATGCCCCATGAACTACATTTGACAAGATTAATGAACTAAAAGTTGTCATGCATGTAAAGTAAAATTTTCCATGCCAAAATAAAAAAGTTGACATCGCCTTGAAAAAATTGTAATTAATGAGACATCTAGTTCATCTTGAAAAAAGAATCATCTTGGAAAAAATTGTAATTCATGGGACATCTAGTTCATCTTGAAAAAAGAATCATCTTGAAAAAAATTGTAATTCATGGGACATCTAGTATTCTTTGTAGCATCATCTTGAAAAAAGAATCTTGCCATGGACATTAAACGGAATTTGCCATGGGACATAGTGAATTTGCCATGGCAAAATCACTTAAAAAATTGCCATGGTAAAAAAAGTTGACATTGTCTTGAAAAAAGAAACTTGCCATGGGCATTAAACTGAATTTGCCATGGGACATCTAGTGAATTTGTCATGGCAAAATCACTTTAAAAATTGCCATGGCAAAAAGAAAAGTTGACATCGTCTTGCAAATATTGTAATTCATGGGACATCTAGTGAATTGTATTCTTTCTAGCATCGTCTTTAAAAACGAATCTTGCCATGGGCATTAAACTGAATTTGCTGTGAGACATCTAGTGAATTTTGTTGGGGAACGCGACAGAAAACAAAAAAATTCGGTACAGCGAGCACGCCCAGGACCACTATGGAGACTGCATACAAGGATTGATCTGATCTGTACCGACTCGAAGCGCAGCGGAAGAAGAGTCGGTGGAGATCGTTGGTGCAGATCTCCGCAGCTAGGATTTTACAACCTCCCAACCGCGAGGAAGTACTCCCTCGTCGGACAGCCCTTCGGGAGGCGATCGGACAGTCCCTCGGACGATGTCACGGACAGCCCTTCGGGAGGACCTTCGAAACTCGGACGGTCACTCGGACAGCCCTCCGGGAGGACCTCTCAAACTAAGACCGAAACTACGATCTCTCTACAGAGTTGCACACATACGGTGTCATCTATCCGACAGGGCTTTGCCGTCCAGAACTAGTTCCTGCCGGAACCCAGACAGCCTTTCGGCTCTACGAAACTATTTTGCTGGGAGGGAGAGAGAAGCCAGACAAGTCAAATGGCATGTGTATGAGAGAAGGATGAGGTTTGTGGGCAGCCCACTCACCTCTATTTATAGGAAAGCCAAGGGGTAAAGTTGGCATTCACAAATACCAAAAGTGCCCCCACTTTATGTCATTTACATAAAGAATAAAGCAAAATAGGGTGCCATGTGGAGCTCCAAGGAGCTCCACCTTGCTTGGCCGGCCACCCCTTGGGGGGCCCCCCATGAGGGGCTTCCTTAGCCCCCAAGTCCTTCTAGAAACCTTTTGGAAATATCCCAAAAGGTGATTTTCCATAAATATCCCAAAAAGCACTTTCACTATTCACGACGACATTTTTCAACGTCCGGTCGAACTGAAAATATTTATGTGGGCTTAGCACATTTCCAGTACCCACCAAAATAATTTTCAGTGCCATCCGGAACAATTCTGGATTAGTGATTTTCATCTGCGAAAAGCATCCGAAGCGGTTCCGGCAGCTCCGGAACATTTTCGGTTTTTCTTCCGGAAAATTCCCAGAAGTTTCCAGAATGATTCTGGCACCCTCCAAGAATTATCAGGCATGTGCCGAAACCAATTTGACTTAATGGTATCCCCTGAAACAACTTTTCAGTTTTACCGAAACTGTTCCGGTGTTCTCTCTGCGGAACTTTTCCGCTGTCCGAAACTTTTCCGGTGTCCGAAACTTTTTCGGTGATTTTCTCTCAGACTCCCTGTCTAGTATTCAGCAGATAGATGACCCTTAAGCGTGTGACCCTATAGGTTCGGTGAAGCATAGACATGACCCGGAACCCCTTCCGATCAATGATCAACATCGGAGCCGTGGACACCCATATTGACCCCTATACCCACACGAATGAATATCCGAGTGAACCTCCAGTTGCCGTGTGCTATTCCTGTTGCTTCGCGATATGTTAAAATTACCCGAGGTGAGACATGTTGGCATCCCCGTGGATCAACAACTTGTCCACTATGCCAGTTACCTCGTTGCCGGTATTGTTCTCTTTTCTCGTTCCCGTGTTCCGGCATCCCCGTGATCAAATCACAAAGTGTCTGGCCAGACGATGATGGATACCGTAACACCGAGAGGGCCCAGAGATATCTCTCCAACGTCGGAGGAGCAAATCCCAATCTTGAGCTATCAAGTTACTTGCCATACTTTTCCGTGAACCCGTAAGCCGCCGTAATAGCCACCCAGTAACGGATGACGTTTAACAAACCCCAAAGTTCACGAAGCAAGCACGAAGGAACTCGATACTCTCATGGTCTAAGGAATTATGCAAACATTAACTATCTCTGTGTTATTTAACCATTAACTTGTGACGAATATATCTCATAGCATAACATCAATTTGGGTCGATTCAACACAAGTGTTCTACCAACATCGTGCCCTCAAAATTGCCGGCATAGCCATGCCCATGATCAGGAAAACAGGATCATCATGCAATACTTGAGCCAGTCTTAGAGGCAAGACTAGGAATACAATTTACCGTTTATTATACCACACGTGCACATGAGTTTCCCTCCAAGCCTCGTGGTTATTGTAGACTCGAGAATCATTGCAGTTATAGCATGGATCATAAACATTCATTACAAACTCGGAGATACAAAAGTAACTGAAATTACTGCCTCTAGGGCATATCTCCTACAGACTCCCACTTGCACTAGAGTCATAATCCAGTTACATGGCTTCCCTAACACCAATGGCTATCCGGTGTTGCTCATGCTTTGCTCGTGGAAGAGGTTTTGTCATCGGGTCTGACACATTCAGATCCGTGTGAACCTTGCGTACTTTCACTAAACCTGCTTCGACATGATGTCGAATGAGTTTAAATTTGCGTTGAATATGCATTGTCTTATGGTGCGAACATGGCTCCCTTGCCTGAGCCACGGCGCCACTATTATCACAATAGATCTCCACCGGGTCCAGAGCACTTGGAACCACACCAAGGTCTTCAAGAAATTGCTTGATACCGACAGCTTTCTTGGAGGCTTCTGAAGCAGCAACATATTCCGCCTCCGTCGTAGAATCCGCCACGGTCTTTTGTTTGGAACTTTTCCAATCAACTGCGCCGCCGTTCAATATGAAAACATAGCCAGATTGAGATTTGAAGTCATCTGGGTCAGTCATGAAGCCTGCATCAGTGTAACAACTTACAATGAGCTCTTCATCACCTCCGTACACAAGGAGTAAATCCTTGGTCCTTCTGAGGTACTTAAGAATACCCTTGACTGCGGCCCAGTGTTCCAATCCTGGATCACCTTGGTACCGGCTGCTAACACTTAGCGCATAGGAAACATCCGGTCTAGTACATAGCATGGCATACATAATAGAACCAACTGCCGAAGCATATGGAATATCATTCATTTGTACTCGCTCATCGAGGGTCCGAGGACTCTGATTCTTGCAAAGCACTGTGCCAGGTGACATGGGGAGTAGGCCTTTCTTGGAGTTCTCCATGTTGAACCTTTTCAACACCTTGTCAATGTACGTGCTTTGGCTAAGCGCTATTAGGCGTCTTGATCTATCTCTATAGATCCTAATGCCCAATACATATGCCACTTCGCCTAAGTCTTTCATTGAAAAACTCTTCTTCAATGAGTCTTTTATTTCGCTAAGAAAATTCACGTCATTTCTAATCAACAATATGTCATCCACATATAAGATTAGAAATGCTTTTGCGCTCCCACTAAACTTCTTGTAAACACAAGATTCTTCATCGTTCCTGATGAAGCCAAACTCTTTGACCACTTCATCAAAACGAATGTTCCAGCTCCTTGATGCTTGCTTCAGACCATAAATGGCTTTCTGAAGCTTACATACTTTTCCAGCATTCTTAGGATCGACAAAACCTTCTGGCTGTATCATGTATACATCCCTTTCAAGGTTTCCATTTAGGAAAGCCGTTTTGACATCCATCTGCCATATTTCATAATCGAAATAAGCAGCAATTGCTAGTAATATCCGAACAGACCTAAGCATAGCTACGGGCGAGAAAGTCTCGTCGTAGTCCACTCCTGGAACTTGCGTGAACCCTTTCGCGACAAGTCTAGCTTTGTGGATAGTAATGTTACCATCCGCGTCCGTTTTTCTTTTGAAAATCCATTTACAACCAATGGGTTTTACGCCATCTGGAAGTTCTTCCAAGTTCCAAACTTGGTTTTCGTACATGGATTCCATTTCGGATTTCATGGCCTTGTGCCATTCCCTTGAGCTAGGCCCCGCCATCGCTTCCTTGTAGTGCGCAGGTTCATCGTCTTCAAGAATGAAGATTTCGTTATGAAACCACTCAGGTGGCTGAATAGCCCTACCTGATCTGCGCGGTTCAGTTACAACATTGTCTGAAGTTTCCGCATCACATGCGACAACTTCCGGCCCGGTTGTAGGGATAATTTGCGGAATTACTTCCGGTTCCTTAGCCATATCAACGGTGGCCGAAGATTCACTAATCTCATCAAGTTGTACTGTCCTCCCACTAGCTTCTTTAGTGAGAAACTCTTTCTCAAGAAAGACTCCGCCTTTAGCGACAAACACTTTGTGCTCGGAGGGTAGGTAGAAGGAATACCCAACAGTGCTTGTTGGATAACCTACAAAGTAACATTTGTCTGATCTGGGATCGAGTTTGCTAGGCTGTAAACATTTTACGTATGCCTCACAACCCCAAATTTTAAGATGCGACACACAAGGTTTCTTCCCATGCCACATCTCATGTGGTGTCGTCTTAACAGACTTAGACGGTGCTTTGTTTAGTGTGTGAGCGGCAGTAAGTAGTGCGTGACCCCAAAAAGATATCGGTAGATCTGTAAGAGACATCATCGACCTTACCATGTCTAACAGGGTTCGGTTACGTCATTCCGACACTCCGTTTCGCTGTGGAGTTTCGGGAGGCGTAAGCTGTGAAACGATTCCATGGTCACTTAGATGTTGGCCAAACTCGTGACTAAGATATTCGCCTCCGCGATCAGACCGCAGAAACTTAATCTTTTTGTTACGATGATTTTCTACCTCATTATGAAATTCTTTGAACTTTTCAAAGGTTTCCGACTTATGCTTCATCAAGTAGATATAGCCATACCTACTTAAATCATCAGTAAAAGTCACGAAGTAGAAATACCCACCCCGTGCGATTGTGCTCATTGGACCACATACATCACTATGTATTATTTCCAACAATTCACTCGCCCGTTCAGGATGACCCATGAACGGCGTCTTGGTCATTTTCCCCATCAAGCAAGCTTCACATGTGTCAAATGATTCAAAATCAAAAGACGGTAAAACTCCATCTTTATGGAGTCTTTGCATGCGTTTCTTTCCGATGTGGCCAAGCCGACAGTGCCACATGAAAGTGGTGGTGGTATCAGCCTTCTTAAGGCGTTTAGCATTCACGTTAAAGACATCATTTCCACATTCAAGATTTAGTATGAAAAGGCCCCCAACAATGGGTGCAAATCCATAAAACATATCCTTACAATAAAGTGAACAACCATTGTTCTCAGACTTGTAGGAGTACCCATCGTGCACTAAACATGATCCAGAGATAATGTTTCTACACAACAACGGAACAAAATAACAGTTACTAAGTTCCAAAATAAATCCTGAAGGGAGACGTAGAGGCATAATGCCGACGGCTTGAGCGGCGATCCCAGCGCCGTTCCCGACACGCATCACGACTTCATTCTTTGCCAGCTTGCGCACCTTCTGAAGCCCCTGTATCGAGTTGCAAATGTGAGCAACCGATCCGGTATCAAATACCCAAGACTTAGAATTTTCACTAGCAAGCAAAACGTCAATGACATTAACTTGTATAACAATTATACATTTTCCGGTTTTCCCGGATTTCTTATCTTCCAGATACTTCTTGCAGTTTCTCTTCCAGTGTCCTGTGCCCTTGCAGTAGAAGCACTCAGTTTCATTCTTGGCTCCGCCCTTAGATTTGCGTTGGAAGCCGGTCTTACCGGCCCCCTTGCCCTTCTTTGGCTTGCCTTTCTTTTTGAAACTGGCAGTTTTATTCACAAGCAACACTTGCTTGTGATTTTTCTGCAGTCCTCCTTCAGCAGTTTTCAGCATGGCAAGCACCTCATTTGCTGTTTTGTCCATCCCATTCATGTTGTAGTTCATGACGAAACCGCCATAAGACGGGGGGAGTGAACCTAGCAACAAGTCCATAACATGCTCTTTTGGAAGTGGGAATTCCAGGGTTTTAAGCCTTTCAGCGTGGCCAATCATATTGACCACGTGCTCGCCAACTGAACTGCCCTCAGCCATCTTGGTCTCCGCCATCATTTTCATGATATCAAAACGTTCAGACCGTGCATTAAACTTGTACAGAGCATCCAGATCCTTGATCATATCAAAGGAGTTATGGAATTCAAAACGTTTTTGAAGCTCTGAACTCATGCAAGACAGCATGAGGCACTGCACTAAGTTGAAATCATCATCCTTAGTGGCCCAGACATTTTGTATGTCTGCCGCGGCTGTTGCCGCCGGCTTAGGTGGAAGAGGTCCGTCAAGCACGTACACTTTCTTAGCACTCCTGAGGACAATCCTCAGGGTACGGACCCAGTCCGCATAGTTGTTTCCATTCGCAGCTAACTTCTCTTTCTCTAACATCGGGCCTAAGTTGAACGCGCTATTGCGAGCCATTTGATCTACAACGGAAAACACAAGTTCACTTAGACTTTGTTCATAATGATTTTTGCACTAGTGAATAAACAGTTTTATTCTAAAGTGTGCTCCCACTCAAAACAATATCTCTCAAAATTGATTGTGAGTGATTCAAGACCCGGACTTCAATTCATCGCCATAGAATCATCATCTCATGACGGGAATTTTAATCAGTAGGCCAGCTTGCCGATCACATCTCCATGTGACTCTTGTTCATCTTTCGATGCGTGTGTTCCGAGCTCATGACTTTCATGCCTGAACGTCAAGACAACCAAGTGATCTTGCTGCGAGGTCTATACTCACCCGCCTCACACATCCCTAATCGTTCGTACCCATGCATCCATGGCGCACCCCGAAAAGTTAGGTGTCGTGACGGTGCTACACTTGGGAGAACACTAACTACTTGATATTTTGTGAGAGATCACCCTAATAAAAAGCGACTACCGCGCAATCAAGAAGGGTGCATCAAGAGGGATAAACATCTCAGGCAATTCATAATAGCATGACATGGTATAGTCCCTTCTGACGGAGAAGTCAAGTATTTCTTCGTCTTCGGCATTCGCGTCGGTGTTCACCTTTGCGAAGATTGCCACCACCTTGTCGATGCACCAAATAATATTGCTATCTCTATAGCTAATAAAATAAGTGCATTACATAAGGTTGACACGCAGGTCATTAAAGTGCAATCATATGGCTCCAGCCATCATGCCGAATCATGACACGCAGGTCATGTTAATTACATCATATAGTCATCTCATACCTAATCAAATTAATATGAGACCTGCTATACCACATCACATGCTAACCATCCTGCAAAACCAAGTTAGACGCCTCTAATCGGTTTATGCAAAATTTTATTTTACGTGGCTTCTAAGGTTTTGACTCAAACCGCAGCTACCAACGTTCATCATCAAGTATGATAATTCAAGTTGCTAGATTAACTTTCCAGGGTGTATGAAACACGAGATAGTAAAATCTCGAGCCCCATACTAAACTTCGTCATACGCGTGACCCCCGTGCAGATCATATCTGCATTGCCCTCTCGTCTGCGAAACATCCATCTTTCTTTAACTATGGTGGAACCCAAAGAACTGTTAGCACTTCGTTGATCTGTCAATCAGCATACTCAGGAGCAGCATGAAAGGATCGCGGATTGCCAGAACTTTGTGAGATTCCACCATGCCGTCAAGATCAGGACTACGCAAATTCAAGGGAAGCAACAGGAACATCCGGTAACAGATTTCATCTGCTACCCGCACAAATAATTTTCATTAATAGATCTCATCTACTACAAAATTATACTATGCAATACCCATACATCTCATGTATTCTAGATCATAACATGCATCTACGCATAGCCTGGCTCTTGATGCCACTGTTGGGGAACGCGACAGAAAACAAAAAAATTCGGTACAGCGAGCACGCCCAGGACCACTGTGGAGACTGCATACAAGGTTTGATCTGATTCGTACCGACTCGAAGCGCAGCGGAAGAAGAGTCGGTGGAGATCGTTAGTGCAGATCCCCGCAGCTAGGATTTTACAACCTCCCAACCGCGAGGATGTACTCCCTCGTCGGACAGCCCTTCGGGAGGCGGTCGGACAGTCCCTCGGACGATGTCACGGACAGCCCTTCGGGAGGACCTTCGAAACTCGGACGGTCACTCGGACAGCCCTCCGGGAGGACCTCTCAAACTAAGACCGAAACTACGATCTCTCTACAGAGTTGCACACATACGGTGTCATCTATCCGGCAGGGCTTTGCCGTCCAGAACTAGTTCCTGCCGGAACCCAGACAACCTTTCGGCTCTACGAAACTATTTCGCTGGGAGGGAGAGAGAAGCCAGACAAGTCAAATGGCATGTGTATGAGAGAAGGATGAGGTTTGTGGGCAGCCCACTCACCTCTATTTATAGGAAAGCCAAGGGGTAAAGTTGGCATTCACAAATACCAAAAGTGCCCCCACTTTATGTCATTTACATAAAGAATAAAGCAAAATAGGGTGCCATGTGGAGCTCCAAGGAGCTCCACCTTGCTTGGCCGGCCACCCCTTGGGGGGCCCCCATGAGGGGCTTCCTTAGCCCCCAAGTCCTTCTAGAAACCTTTTGGAAATATCCCAAAAGGTGACTTTCCATAAATATCCCAAAAAGCACTTTCACTATTCACGACAACATTTTTCAGCGTCCGGTCGAACTGAAAATAATTATGTGGGCTTAGAACATTTCCAGTACCCACCAAAATAATTTTCAGTGCCATCCGGAACAATTCCGGATTAGTGATTTTCATCTGCGAAAAGCATCCGAAGCGGTTCCGGCAGCTCCGGAACATTTCCGGTTTTTCTTCCGGAAAATTCCCAGAAGTTTCCAGAATGATTCTGGCACCCTCCAAGAATTATCAGGCATGTGCCGAACCAATTTGACTTAATGGTATCCCCTGAAACAACTTTTCAGTTTTACCGAAACTGTTCCGGTGTTCTCTCTGCGGAACTTTTCCGCTGTCCGAAACTTTTCCGGTGTCCGAAACTTTTTCGGTGATTTTCTCTCAGACTCCCTGTCTAGTATTCAGCAGATAGATGACCCTTAAGCGTGTGACCCTATAGGTTCGGTGAAGCATAGACATGACCCGGAACCCCTTCCGATCTATGATCAACATCGGAGCCGTGGACACCCATATTGACCCCTATACCCACACGAATGAATATCCGAGTGAATCTCCAGTTGCCGTGTGCTATTCCTGTTGCTTCGCGATATGTTAAAATTACCCGAGGTGAGACATGTTGGCATCCCCGTGGATCAACAACTTGTCCACTATGCCAGTTACCTCGTTGCCGGTATTGTTCTCTTTTCTCGTTCCCGTGTTCCGGCATCCCCGTGATCAAATCACAAAGTGTCTGGCCAGACGATGATGGATACCGTAACACCGAGAGGGCCCAGAGATATCTCTCCAACGTCGGAGGAGCAAATCCCAATCTTGAGCTATCAAGTTACTTGCCATACTTTTCCGTGAACCCGTAAGCCGCCGTAATAGCCACCCAGTAACGGATGACGTTTAACAAACCCCAAAGTTCACGAAGCAAGCACGAAGGAACTCGATACTCTCATGGTCTAAGGAATTATGCAAACATTAACTATCTCTGTGTTATTTAACCATTAACTTGTGACGAATATATCTCATAGCATAACATCAATTTGGGTCGATTCAACACAAGTGTTCTACCAACATCGTGCCCTCAAAATTGCCGGCATAGCCATGCCCATGATCAGGAAAACAGGATCATCATGCAATACTTGAGCCAGTCTTAGAGGCAAGACTAGGAATACAATTTACCGTTTATTATACCACACGTGCACATGAGTTTCCCTCCAAGCCTCGTGGTTATTGTAGACTCGAGAATCATTGCAGTTATAGCATGGATCATAAACATTCATTACAAACTCGGAGATACAAAAGTAACTGAAATTACTGCTTCTAGGGCATATGTCCTACAAATTTGCCATGGCAAAATCACTTTAAAAATTGCCATGGTAAAAAAAAGTTGACGTCATCTTGAAAAAAGAAACTTGCTATGGGCATTAAATTGAATTTGCCATGGGACATCTAGTGAATTTTCCATGGTAAAATCACTTTAAAAACTGCCATGGTAAAAAGAAAAGTTGACATCGTCTTGAAATAAGAAACTTGCCATGGGCATTAAATTGAATTTGCCGTGGGACATCTAGTGAATTTGCCAAGTCAAAAATCAATTTAAAATCTGCCATGGTAAAACTTGTCATGATCTATGAACTAAATTTTCCATGGCTAATTATTAAAATTACCATAGTCCATAAACTAAATTTGACATGGCCAATTTAGGACACAAAATGATTTATCGTGTCCTAAAAAACTTCCCATGCCATCTAGACAAAAGTGTGATTTCCCTATAAGAATGCACGTAAATATGCATGTACAGTGTCCATGAAAAAAAGACTCATATTAAGTTTCCTATGTCAATTCATCTAAAGTTTGCAAATAATGGCAGAAAAACAACACATCTTAAAGTCTGCCATGGCAAAATCGATCTTGAGCTACCCATAGCAAGACATGTTAAATAGTTGCCATGGCAAAATCAAATTATAGAAAAATTACAGCAATGGACAGCCATCCAGTGAACAAAACAACTACTTCCCATATACATGTTTAGATCAGAGGAAAAAACCCATCAAAAACACCATGAACAAAACAACTACTTCCCATATACACTTGGAATCTGTGATGCATCTACTCCGCCAACAAAGTGTGACCAAACTAAAAAATCCATCTCATCTCTGGCTCAATTTTCAGCCATATCACACCCCAGACTGATCTAGCTCGAATTTGTCATCGTTGACACCATACCTAAATATCCCAAACGGAAATGACCTAGCACGACAGAGTGGGATTTGATTTGTACCTTCTCGGAGAGAACGCGAGGACGCTCTGCTTCACTAAGAAGAAAGACCATGAAGAAGGTGCAACAGCTTCAAGACGTCCCTCTCTTCATTCATCAACAATTCTACAAGAAATAACTAAATCCAATCAATCCCTGCATTTTATCAATCATAATTGCACAACAACAGACGAAATTAATATATAAGGTTTTATTAGAAATTGTGAAAATTGGGGAATGGGGAATAGCCATACCTGTGTATTGTGTTGAGTCATTGGCGGATTGGTGCAAGCCCGGCCCATCAGTGCAAAAGCCCGTCGGGCCTCGGGCCTCAGGCCGGGCCTCTTCCCTAAATCGCAAAAACGCCAAGCCCGGGCCCGGCCCGGCCCGGCCACCAGGCTCAAAATCTAGGCCCGAGCCCGGCCCATGGGCAAGGTCGGGCTTTTTCGGGCCGGACTGACCGAGCCGGGTTTCGCATGGCCAGGTCTAGGTAGAAGCGGTGGGCGACGCCAGCGAGGAAAATGTTCGTGAGACTTTGGCCTTTTGCCGAACGAGAGTGGTGATGACGTGGCAACGTGAGCTCACCAAGATTCGTGCAACGGCAGTAGACACGTTCGGCGCGAGCAGTGAAAACGTGGCACGTTCAGTAGTTATTGAATTCGTTGTTTAAATACATATTTTACAAGGTTAAAAAAATTGAGAAAAAAATCCCGCATGTACATCCGAACATTATATGTTCGTGCACAAAGTTTCGGTGGAAAAGGAGAATTTTTGTGGCTTGTGTAAAAAAGACAATTTTCGATGCTTGATTATAACTATTCACGAGACATTTTTTATCTTTTGTATACGTGCCACAAAAAATGTTCTTTCTTTGCAAACTTTTGTGTGCGGACATAGAATGTCCGGATGTACACACGAAATGATTGTTTGAAATTTTTTAACATTTTAAAATGTGTTTTTATATATATTTCATAATAGGCCTACACCTATGAGCACAAAACACCACTTCCGTAATATATAAAGTATATTTTTCGCGAGTAGCATCTCCCTGTAGTCTAGTATTCGTCGAGTCTGTTTTGAACCCTGAACTTGTATACTCGAGACACAAAGGGCGTGTTTGGCAGCCGTAGCAGCCGGCCCTGGATACCTGAAGGGTGGTTCACAAGAGGCTGGTTCAGGAAAAACAGCCTCTAAACCAACATCTGCCACTTGTTTGGTTGCGTGTATTTCGTTCTCACGCATTAGGGGTCATCTTAGCGCACCTTGTTTGGTTACCCGCGTCGTTCGAAGTCACACATAAGTATGTTGTTTGGTTGCATACAAGCTGCGAGGTGTGCTAACCTTGTATCCTATGTGGTGAGGTTATCTCACACATAATCACACCTAGCACACCAACGCCACAGCAGAGCAATGGCGACGAACTGCACGACGATGATGAAGTTCTTCACCGCAAGGCGTGGCGGCGCCTTGCCAGCTGCAACTTCAACCACGCCAACTGTGTGCGCAAGGCGTGGCGCCGCCTTGGCTGCTGCAATGTTGCCAACTTCAACCACGCCAACTGTGTGCTTTCACACATAGTTGGCGTAAGCTTCTTCTGTCGTCTGCCTAGTCTTAAACCCTCTATGGCTGCTGTTGGGGACAGAGGCAACTTGTTCACTTCAATCTTCCACGAACTGTAAACCCCAGGTACCTTCCCGACGAACACCGCATACCATTTGCCCTAGCATTACAGAAGAGGAGCAGTTGAAGCAGCAAGCAAAAGTAACAAACAAGGAGCAAGCAATGTAGCAGAAGTAGTAAGCATGCATGATCATATGGCATAGCAAATTCTAACCTAGCACTACCTTCGTGTCAACCTACCACCACATCCAAAAAAGGGTGTCATCCTACCACCGAAGTTCACGATCATCATGAGGGGTTAGTACTTACCACCTCAACAAAATATACAAACCATCAAACAGTTTTCAAGCCCTAGCTACACAAAATATACGTCGGGCTCTCCACTTCCTCAGGTGGTTGTACACCTGGGTGGCGCTCACCTCCTAGCCACAAAACTCGAACACCTGCTTCGCAACGGTGTTCAAGTGCACCTCCTTGAAGCCCTTGTCAGTCCTAACCCCACTAGAGATGAGCTCGCACATCTTGTTCAGCACGAATGTGGAAAGGAAGGGCTAACACTTCATATTGTTCCCCCTACCATCCTTCTTGGCCGTCAGTGCAGCGGCAGCAGCAGCAGAAGAAGTGAGTGTTAGCAGAACTGGCTGAAAGACAGATGCACCAGGTGACACCTTGAACACGTCTGAATCATGAGGCATGTTCTGATCGAGGAGGGGTTGCGAGTCCCCGACGTAGGAGGCCGCGAACTGGCTGTCTGAGAGGACAATGGCCCGACTAAGATCTTGCGTCTACGTGGTCATGTCCTACAATCGTATCACGCATAGACAATAAGCATAGCACACATAGTACAACAACATCACAACCGAACAATCTATGAAATGAGGAGCATACATGACAACTAGCTATGAATCCATCACCAACAACTACCACAACATCAGAACTAGCTATGAATCCATTGTGTTCATCACAAAAAGCAACTCTAGCATGCTACAAATCCTACAGAACTATCTGTGAATCCATAGTGTTCATCCATAGTGTTCATCACTTACATACTACTCTAGCTACATAGATCCAGCACAAATAGCGACCACAACATCAAAATCTAGCATCTGCTAACATATCACATCCAACCACATGCTTGCACATCGAACCCAATGACCACATCCTATCAGATCTAGCTACAACGAACAGTGAGAAAAGAGGTGATTCAACTCACAGAGGCCATGGCTGCAGCTCGGGTGAACGCGGGAGGGGTCGGAGAAGCCGAGGAGGGGAATCGCCGCCGCCGTTGACCGCCGGCCGGTGAAGGAGCTCCGCTTACTTTGTCGTCGGTGCCGATGCGCATCGGCGGGAAAGATCGAAAGGGGGCAGAAGGGTGGCGGGGCTTTGGGCGGTGAGAGGAGGGGGGCTAAATAGGGCGATCGAATCGGTGGGAGGTGAGCCGAAATCCTCCCGCCGATTTTTCGAAGACGCGCGCGAGCTCGCGCCATCTCCCTGGTCGCAGGAGCTCAGCGCCGCATTCCCCTCCTCTGCCTCGCACGAGCCCGGCTCTGGAGAAACTGCCGATTTGGCAGTAGCTCACGGGCCTGGGCTGGACTGCTTTAAAGTTTGCGCTATGCAGGCCTAACAGTGTATGCAGGGTAACCAAACAGCCTAATTTCGTCCCGCGCGGGCCTGGTTGGGCCATATGCAGGCAACCAAATGCGCCCAAAGAAATCACCGCGTCTAAATCCCTAAAGTCGATACCCTATACTCATCGATCTCGGTCAAATTAGACCCTAGATCCGTTTGGTGCACCGTGAAAAAGATGATCCGTGATGGGATCAATCGATGCTCACAATGGCCGCACCAGTCAAATCCATGGTCTGTCCAGATAACCCATCTGTACATGGGATGTGCTAATGATTGTGTGCATCGTTTGATGCAGAGGTCGGGGTAATCCTTCTTTTCAAAAGAACATGGGACGTGCTAGACGACAACTGACTGATCTTAACCTAGGATTAATGGGCTCCACAACCGTGTGATCTGACACCGACCCAGCTCCACAACCGTGTGAGCTGACACAAACCCAACTGCACCAGAGCGTCTAAAATTTATTTTGGAAGAGAGTTTCACTTCTGGGCCTATACACAAACTATAGGGATGCGGATGCGCACATCATTTTTTCTACGAGTACCAAGAGTTTTTATCCCACCACACATCAAGTATGGCGCTCAAACATCTTATATTTTATTTCTGAGAGGGCGCTGAAAATTTCAGCGCTATACAGTACGCGTTGACAGAGCATTTTGTCTAAAAATTTACAGTTGCAAAGGTCTGTCACAACATCATAATGTTCCTTACGTATGCTAAGCTTTCATTGTTTCTGTTTCACCACACCAAAATTATCCATTCCTGCGTGTAAAGGGGTAAAGGGAGCCAAAGATCAAGAGAAAACAGAGCTGCAGTGCCATTTCCCCCATCCTTATGATTTACAGAGAAGACAGAGTTGTCCTTGACTAACTAACCCAGGCATCCAATGTACACTTCGTAACTAACCCTATCCAACCTTCCAGATGTACACTCCGATTCGACCTTGTACATTCCACGACTATAGACCTAAGAAACGTGAAACGCGGTCGGCAAGATTGGCAATGACGAACCCAGAAAATACCTGCAAAAACAGCACAGGTAGACAGAGTAAAACAAATGGCAAATGTAGAAGTGATGTTGAGCAGGCAAAGAGGTTCAGAGAACTGAACATGGGGATACCAATAGCTATTTCAAATTTGGAAATGATAACAGTAGTTTTCATCAGTATTTGTACATAAGAAGTGGTTAGAATATAAGTAGCTTTTCAAGAAAACCTAAAATAAACAATTCTGAGATGCAGGGCAAAACAGATAGTTACCTGGACAGAGCCAAAAATGTAGACTGCTGAATAATGTCGACCGTGGATGACCATGTCAGCAACCATCGCTAGTGGAATTGTGAGCGACATGCCTAACGTGGCCACCAAGGGATTAGTCCAAACAACAGAGAGAGCCCTGCGCAGAAGTTCCATTGTCAAAGCACCTCAGTTATGCAATTTTATTAAAAAAACATTAGCCTTCTCTTAATGCGTACCAAAAGTAGTCTGATAGCACACTCCCAATAAGGCCGTTTGCCAGCACCACTTCATCCACTTTAGCTGAGTGGGGCATTGTAAACTTTGGCTCAATGCCAAGTGCAGTTAATGGCCAGACTGAAAAAATAAAAGGCACTTCAGCATATTGGTATATTCAGACCAAGAAGAACAAACTAAAAATGCATGCAAACTACATGTCGACCTCGACACAAAACTATTCCTGACCAATTCGACAAAAATACCAAATAAAATACTGGCATGCACAACATACAGAACATTTTGGATCATGAATGAGTGAATACAGTGTAGCTTTCGACAAGACTCACATCCAATGCCATAAGGCTCGTATGTCAGCAGTTCATGTTTAATACGTACATGCTATGTATATCAACGGATATTTGAATACTAATCGCTATTAAAACAATAAAATGTGCAAAAACGAAAACTCTTACCAAGCCACCAGAGAAGACAAAGACTGAAAAGTCCGAGAAAACCAAACAGTTTTTGGACATCAACCTTTTCTGATCCTTCTCCTCCAGCAAACTTTTTGAGAAGCACTGGAATGATGTGAAACAATCATGATCAGGCAACAACCAACCAGCGAACAGACTACAAACTGAACAGAAAAGTGCAATAACCAACCAGTGAATAGACCATAGGACATAGCTGACATAAGACCAAACATGTCACCTAGAAGAGTCCTCTGTGTGGCCCTGCGGTTGTAAAGCTCAAGAATTAGACAGTTGGCAAAGCGATGAGTTCATCCCCAAAGTTCCATGCTCATTAAAACAGGCTCATCAATTGCCCCATGAAATAGGAATGCCAAGTTCTTTTAGTTTCTCCTTTTTATAAAAAACAATTTGATTGCAGCTAACCATCTTTACTAAAAAATAAGCTAGTGCACAGCTGAGAAGCTAATTAAGTATGGACAATATACAGCCCACTTGGCAGTTGGTACCAATGCACAGCTGAGAAGCTAAATTAAGTATGGACAATATACAGCCCACTTGTCATTTGGTATCAATGCACAGCTGAGAAGCTAATTAAGTATGGACAATAAACAGCCCACTTGTCATTTGGTACCAATGCACAGCTGAGAAGCTAAATTAAGTATGGACAATATACAGCCCACTTGGCAGTTGGTACTTGGTACCAATGCACAGCTGAGAAGCTTAATTGCCAGGGTAAACCCACTCACCCTGAATTGCTTACTTCTGATTCATCTGCTGCCCAAGTCTGGCCCATAGTTGTCATTGCCACACCAGCCATGCTAACAAAAACAGCAATAACTTTGGCAGCATTTATGGAATCTTGGCCAAGTAGCACACCAATGAAAAGGGTGAAGAGTCCCGAAGTTGAAGATAGTACAGTAGTGCTTGCAACACTAGTTCTTGCAAGTGCTGCATTAGACAAATACTGCATCCAAAGCATAAGAGAAGATGAGTAACCGTTTCAATCAAAGTACTGTCTATATGACTGAAATCAAACTATTTCATTGATCTTAAGTAACAGGCAAGATAACTGGAAATTTACCTCTGTAACGAACCATATGGGACAAAGATACAATCCGTAAATTGCAATCTCCTTGGTGGAAAGCTGTTGCTCCTTCAAAACCTCACCCTCACATTCACCAATTCCACAAATAAGTGGTTTTGTTTCTTCCAATACAGGAAGGTCCACATCAGTAATTTTTATCACCACAGTTTTCTGTGGTTCCATCTCCAGCATCTTCTGAAATTCACCATTCTTCACAGGAGCGCTACCGCCAAAGGAAGATTTGCTTGCGATTTTTGAGGCTTTGCTGCTTCCAGGATGCCCTCTCAACAATTTGTATATGAAATCCTTTAGAAATGCCAACGGGATGTAGATGACCATAAGGGAGGCCCCCAAGTAAGTAATTGCGAATGGTTGCTTGTAGCTAGCAAATATCTCCTGCACACAGAAGTTCGGTTCAGATACTGAAGTTAAAATTTGCTTCATTTGGTAACAGCACATTCATCAAAAGGAACAAAACAAACTTTCATGTAAGGGTAAAACACATATGCTCTCCTGACGAACTAGTAGGGTGGGTCCAGGTAATGCTGTGCAGTAAAATGTAACTACTGATTGCCAAAACTGAAGTGAGATTCCTTGCAATGATGCATTAGGTGAGCAAGAAAATCACAACCAGCCAGGTATTGGTGATGCAAAGTGTCAGCAACCAACTCAAGCCAACTAGCATTTGCAGGGTAAAGGCTGAAACAGTTGACAGATGCACACACCCACAGAGCATTCACGGCAATTTTTCCTTGTACAGACATCCATCCACACACGCAACAACTTTGTACAGCAAATTTCTCCAGGACTCCCGGTGGCTCGGTCGGTCGTATCTATCTTTGTCCCAGATGCGCACACCCAACTTTGTACTGTCGAAAAATATTACTAGAAGAACTAAAAATATATCGATGTGCAGGCTCGGTCGTATTCTACATGCTGCCATATATATCATCCCAGGGTGAGCAATTATCTATGGCAGACAAGCCTTTCTGAATGACACTAAACAACTCAGATGAAGAATAAATGCCACACAAAAGGCCTGCGGAAACTATCAAAGCAGAGCAGCCAAGATCCAGAGGCGTCCAATAAACAACCACAATGATAAATAAAGTAAAGAAAAGGAACATCCAAGCATGTGAGGAAGAGGAGGAGGAGGAGGAGGAAAAGCTGTGCTTGACAGGACCATACCTGCGTGACCTCGGCGGAGGTGACCCATATGAGCACGACGGCGACGATGAGGACCAGCCCAGCCCGGTACTTGAGATTCGGACCCATGATTGGCCTCCGGTCCGCAACGATCCTCCCCGGCGTCCTCACCTGCTGCTGTGCGGGAGGAGGAGGCGGCGGAGGCGAGCAATTTAACCGCGCGCGCCGGGGAAGTCGGGGGGTGGAGTTCACCTGCCCGGCCACATGCTTGCGGTGGACTGGGTGGGTGAGCTCCGCGTTGGCGCCCCCGGCCTCATCGCCCGCCCCCTCTTCGCTCCCCACGGAAAGAGAGTCGGGTTCCACGAGGAGGAGGAGAACGGTTTTGGGGGCGGGGTAAAGCCGGGGCGACCTACCACCGGAAGTTTCCACTCGAGGCAGACGAGGAGTCAAGCGACGGGCACCGCACGCGCGGCGGTGCACGGCGGTGCACGGCGCGGGTGGCGAGTTTTCTTGGCGGGGAGATCGGGCCGAGGTGGTGGCGGTGGCGCGCGCGCTGGGGTGGGGTGGGGTATTTCAGCCGATGCCTCGGGGGTGGCGGGCGGGGATTGGCGGTGTCGGTCGGGACTCTCGGGGGTGCCGGATACGGACGGAGCGGGCGTTGCTGTCCGGGCGGATGCGTACGGGGCCGCTCTCGGTGGGATCGGGATGGGGGGATAGTTTCGGGTAGCGGCGTGCGTCGTGACTCGTGAGGTTCGATCGGAACCCGGTGAGCGCGTGCGCGTGCGCGTGGAGTGTTCCGTGCCGCGGCCCGTGCGAGGGGGGTGGAAGCTGTGTCACGCGTTGGGGATTGTGGTGGGGAAGAGTGCGATGATGAGTGGCGTGCGTGTTCGAAAGGGAAAAAAATGGTGGCGTGCGTGCTACCGGACGTCCTGGTCACGGTGCTGGAAAAGGTAGTAGTGCTACGGTGGGTTAGGCCGTTGGCAGTACGTTAGCGCTGCCGAGTCAGGTTCGTTGGTCAACTTGGTAGCATTTGATCGACGGCTCAGTTCGTTACGCGAGCAGCAGCAAATATCTTAACAGTGTCAATGTGGTTCGCTAGCGTTTCACTCAAAGTCCTGGAGCGAGTCAAGAAACGCTTAATACGTGGAGTGGATAAGTAGGCCAAGTGTTTTTGTAAAGTCGGCCCTGCCTCGGCGTGACAGCGTGAGGTTTACTTCCGTGCACAGAGGAATCCTTGCCCAGCCTCTGCTCGGACGGCTCCCTTGCTTTGCACTTGCAGCTTACTTTGATTTTTTTTTTGATTGATTGCAAGTTTTTGTTGATATCTTACCAGGCTAGCCGCTTGGTAGCTTACTTTGATTTTGACATAGCTATATACTGAAAATCCGACTGCGTGGCGAACATCGCTTATGATTTGGTGGACCAGGACGTGCCCTCTACGACATTATTTGTGATTGCCTACCTTCTACTACTGGTGGAGCGGGACGGTTTTCTAACTAACCTTCCAACCAGACTAGACCGATAGATCATAGATGCTTCACGAAGCATCTGAGTGACAGCAACGAGAGCATGCCGACGACGCCACCCTCACGCGTGCACCGTTTGTTCACTGATAATTGAAGAAGACGATTTGGGTACAACGGGCACGTCTGTTCATTACATGAAAGACATCATGTTCCCCGTATCCAACTCACACATAAATGACAAGACATGCAATATATCGCTAAGTTCTTTTCCGCGTAAGCAACTGCTGATCCAAAGAACGCAGGACGTTCTGAAAAAAGCTCACTGATTTTTTTGCCCAGAGATCACTTTGCATTATTCGACTGTCCCCCGCGTCGCTCCTTGGAGCGGCACGGGCGGAACCTCAACGCCGGCTCCTCCTCTCCCAGATCCCCCACCTTCCTCTTGCCGCCGCCGGCACACGCCAGCGGGCAAAGCCCCCTGGTGGCTGGCGGCGGCGGGATCTGTTCCCCGCGCGCTCTGGTGGTGGAGAGGGGCTCGGGTGCTTCGTGTCGGCGGCTGCTCCCGCGGCCCCCGGAGGCGTAGATCCATCCTCTGGCGGCGCTCCGGCGGCTCCTTGCGGCGCGGATCCGGCAGGTGGCGGTCGAGTGGGTGGCTCCCTGTTGTTCGACTTCGGCCCCCCTGTGGTGCGGCGGCTTCGATGGGACGCACGGTCTTCGGCCGACTTCTCTGCTCGATGGGATGGGGTGGGGCGGCGGCCCTCCCTCCCAGCTTGGTGCTACGGTTCTGGTCGGCTTGCTAGCCCGGCGCGGCTGGCGGGATGGTGGATCGTGGGGGAGGCTCAACTCGCATCGTCTATGCAGGTCTCTGTGCTGCGGTGGGCGCTTGAGGTTTGTGGTTGCTCTCATGTACGATTAGCGCGAGCGGCGTCATGGGAGGTGCGCGGGCTAGCGGAGGTGTGGTGCGTGGGGGTGTGGTGTTGGGTGAAGCTCCGAGCGAAAGCTTGTTGGTTTCTTGCCGGCCGGCAGCGACGGCGTCCGTGGACATCGTTACACCTCCTTGGAGGCGCAGCTGTGGAGTTCTTCCCCTGCACACTCTCGGTCTCAGGTCTTCGGATGAAAACTTAAGGTCTAGTGGGGCCGGACGACGGCGTCGGCATCGTCGCTTCCCCCTTTGGGGCGTCGTCTTGAAGACCTTTTTGATCCGATTCGCGCTCCCATGTGCTAGACGCTCACGGTGCTGCGGTCGGCAGCTGCCCGACCGACAGTGTGAAGGTTCTGGTGCCGCGACTTGCGCGGCGACGATGATGGTGGCAAGATGTGCAGGTCTGTGGCTGGTCTTTGTTCACCAACAGTCGGCTTGTTTCTGAGCGTGAAGTCGGAGCTGCAGCGTCGCGGGGCGACACGGCGGCAACGATGCCAGGCGATGGGCATTTCGGTCTCTGTTGGCGCCAGACGTGCTCCTTTTCTCCTGCGATGCTAGCCACCAAGGTCGGAGCTGCCTGGTCCTCGTCGTCGCCGGCCGATTGAGTGGCTTAGGCCAGCATGGTTCTCGTGTGTCGTTCGTTCGGAGGGGCCTTGACGGGTCGTTCCCGCTGGAGTCGGAGTCGCTTGCTCGGGAAGAGGTGATGACGATGACATTTCGGGCAACCTCGACGGTGTCCTCGCCTCGGCGGTGTGTGTGGGTCTTGTGGGTGCCAGGTCGGCCAGGTGCCCATCTTATTGGGTGTGTTGTAACGGTTTTAGCCCGGTTCTTCGTAAATTAACCGGGCAACTCTCTTATGCTTTTTTAAGAAATCGAGATCCTCAGAGGGGCCGAGTTTCGAAGAAAAAAAAGCTCACTGAGACGCTAGTGTGAATTTGCGAGGGCGTTCTGGAGAGCGAGCTTGGAGCATGGAGCACACATTCTGTGTGCACGCAACGAAGAAATGCACGTGGATACGGTTAAGGAATCGCACGTATCGTCAATCGTGTGTGTTGGATTGACACAATTTTATTTAAAATAAAATCCAGTTGTGCCAGTTGGGTGAGATCTGTTTGATCTGGGGGAACACTGAAGACAATATTACTGTAAAATACACTAATATACAATCATGCACTCGGGTTCAGGGGCATGAATGTATTTTACTATTCACCCGAGCTCACGTGAGCTCGAGCTGAAAATAGCACTTTCTAGCCTGATAGATTTTTTGGCACTTAGTGTCATGGTGAACTAGGGTTACACCCCTGTTCTTACTATTACCGAATATTAGAGGATGTC